>OY776284.1:29854627-30585047 GCA_963675345.1 Trididemnum clinides | reverse complement strand
CTTTGGGGGGGCCCGAAGTTGGAGTGCTACGGGACTGTCTGGCGTAGTACTATTTTTAGCAGTTTTGTTTTGAGTTAGACCTAAAAGCAGGCAACTGTATTATGGAAATATGTTCAGACACCCTGGCTTAGTCCTATTTAGATAAAGCATTGCTGCATGGTTCCTGTGCCGATCTCATTGCTGACCAGTTAAAGTTGTAGCGGCTGATCATTATGACGTCATCACTAAGTATGTATATAAACTGCCTGCTCTGCCTTTTTCCTTCTTCAGTCTTTAGATTTCTTTAGTCGTGCGAGATTCGCTCTGACAAGAGTAATTGCGTCAATAAAAGTGTAAAAGTTCTATTTTGTGTAAGCGAGGTGCGGTTCAAGAACAAACAGCGAATAGACGTGGTTGGCAGCCGCAATACCAGCCGTCAGAGCTCTTCATTTATCCGCTTCTGTGGCTCCGCCCTACAACCACCGCACTCATCGCTACAAAGTCATATTTAGTTTAATAACTTGTTAATTAAGCTGCTATCCAAAAATTATATTAACGTAATGTAGCAATCTCAGTAACTTCTACTACAAATCACAAACAGAAAGACAACAACAACACTTGGCTTTGTATATGGATCGCCATCTACGTTTAGTAGCTATCATGATAGAAGTGACTAGTCGCCACACGGAGTGCACTAATTTTAATCCGAAATTCAGTCAGATGCCTGCCGTTGCGCTACGCTAAAAAGACAAGAAAGCCCCTAAACAGCTATCAAAAAAAAGTCATTAATTAGGCAAACTAAAATCCGACCCTAATACTTAAGCTTTAGAGCAGTGTTTCCCAAACTGTGTGCTGTGGAAGTTTTGCAAGTGTGCCGCGGCTTAACATTTATACAAGTTTTCAGCTAAAATTGAATAAATGCTGTCATGAAGTAATGGTCGATAACGTGGGGGATTGTGTTTATGTTGCTTGAAAAAGTGGTGATTTCCTGAAAAAAAAAGGTCATTACCTTTCTCGCAGTCATCTGCAACGCTATTCGCGATCAATATGAATCGATTCATGTGGCTGGTGTGCCGCGAAATTTGTTTTAGTTTTTTTTACTGTGCTAACGGACAAAAAAGTTTGGCAAACACTGCTTTAGAGTAACCACAGCAAAAGCAAGGTTGTTGTATTTCGGCTTTTCCCGATTAGAGGTCGCCGCAGCAGATAATTCCTGAGAGAGAGAGAGAGAGAATTTATTTGATTTGCTTTGCGCACCGACACAATAATTAGATTGATAATACACACAAAAAAAAATCACTAGTAGCAACAGCCAGGGAGCATCGAGGAACCTTTCGGTTGGATCTAAAGCAGTTTGGATCTGGATTTTTATTACATGACATTTGTTTTTGCGGTTAAATGCCTTTCCTGTCCCCAGCCCTCTCTTTGGAGAAAAAAACTGGACCACCTGTCTGTTACAGAGTCTTCAAACAAGGAAAACTTGTCCACAAAAGCCCGAGAGAAGCTCCAATGCCTTCGTTCTTCCTTCACCCCAACAATCAAAACAAAACTTCTTTTGTTGCGAACAACTTAGTCAAAATAAATTCCAAATCAAATAAAATAGAAAAAGCAAAAATTCACTAAGGGTTTCCTTTATACATGTAAAACCAAACTGATTGCTGCTACTGACAATAATCTGTGGAGCAGTAACAAATTATGACAGAACTACTTCAACTGAAAGAACGTTATTTATTCAGCATTTGGAGCGACAGGCCAGCCAATCAAATGCAAATCTCACCCGGTATTAGCAAAACGCATGAGAGTTGCATTCCAACCTCAAGCTACCAAATATCAAATAAGGAAAAGAAATAGGAGTGTGAGAACTAAAAGGCGCGAGTTCAGTTCAGCAACGACACACTGCAAATTTTTTGATTATGAAGCCGATTGTGTTATCCGGTCTGTCACATAAAGGTGGGGGCCTCCCGTTAAGTGCCTTGCCGAAGGACGCTACAAGCGAACTTGTCGGCTTGTTTTTCTCAATATCCCCTTAAATGTCGAGCGCCAAGCAAGGGAGCTTTGGGTACCCTTTTTTAAGATCTTTTGGTATGGCTCAACAAGGGGAATGAACCCCAAGTTTACCAACTGCAAAGCGGACGCTCTAAGGGTCAGCAAAAGCAATGACTGGTAAAAATTTTGGAGGGAGGAGGGAATAAGAACATAAAATTTTTAGCTAGGTGTAATGAGTTTGTTAGACAGTGACCCTTGGGTAGTCTCCGAACTAGAGACACATCACCATGAAGCTGATCGACGAAGGGTGAAATAGACAAAACGCGCGCGTTTCCGTTTCTTTGCACTACTGTCACCTGACTTTTTTGCACAAATTCTTCGTTTTAAATTGTATTGACAATACACAGTAATCGAGGATGGAAATTATAAACGTCACAAACTGATATAGTAAAAAATAGAGTAGCGTAGCGTAGCGGCGGTTTCAAACTACTGTATTTTAATCCCCAAGCGCTTCTTTGTTACAACAGCTTCTACACAATGAAGATCAGCAAAAATCATGTATCCAACTTTGATCTACGCTGGTACCTACAAGCTTATTTTGAGATAGTTTTTTAACTCAAACGTACAGGTTTACAAAAACAAAGTATATATTCATTCCTGCTACGTATCTACTTGAGAATAGTGAAAGAGTGTGATAAGAAGGCGGTTAATACTGCATCGCTTGAAGCTCGACCTTGCAAATGCAACGACTAATTACTGATAACCCTTTCGAGTCTGATTTTGTTTTTTCGTTGTTTTAGCGTTATTTTTTATTTTTCGTAGTGTAATGGCCATTGGATCTCTTATTGAAAAGGTGTCTGTAAAAAAAAGCATTTTCCTGTTTGTTTTATTATGGGACATTATTGTCCCAGTAGACCTTACGAGCGGGACAATAATGTCCCAGCAGTCATTGAGTACACACAGTTGTGAAAGCATTTTTTTATTGTTTATGACAAATAGCGAAGCAATCCTTGCAACACGGAAAAGACTAGCTTTTGCACAGTGTTGTTGTTCTCCTTTCGACTCCTTTTTGTGCATTATATAGTTGTTATAACTTATTCACCTCAAAACATGTTTCCAATACAGAAGACTGCTGGGACAATAACGTCCCACTATAGAATAAACTAAAAGACTGCTGTGAGAAAAGCGTCCCACTACTGAAAAATCTGAAAATTTGCGAGAAAAATCTGGAAAAACCGGGTTTTTTTTGGAAAAGTTTTACTAAAAAGCGGAAATGCATGTCATTAGAAAATAATAAAGCCTTTTTCTTACAAACTTCACTCTTCTAACCTGCATTTTTGGTGACAAAAAAGCACAAAGTGAATACTTGAGCTAAAATAGCATATTGTAGTGTGGAAAACGCGCGAGAATTTTGGTCATGTGCTTTCTCCCTACTGCCAACTAGCAATATATCTCAAAAAAGTCTGAAATCTGCTTAAACTAAGCAACTACGGGAAGCATATATCGCAACAGTCAGTTTTAAAAAATCTGCGGGACATATATGTCCCAGGAGTCTCGAAAGGGATAAGCAACGATACCGCAAGTGCAACGAACATAGCAACGACACAACGCGGGTTCAACTCACGCACGGGCTACGCAACAGACTACAAATTTAGAGCTTCAGATATTGCCAATATTGTAACAATATTTACAGTATGCAGTCCCGTAGCACTCCAACTTCGGGCCCCCCCCCCAAAGTAAGCGCAAGAGCCCCTGCGCACAGGTCATATCACTTTAGAGGTGTAAAATTGAAAAGCTGCATTAAGAAAATACACCACAATTTGTACATAAGTAAACAGGCTAATGTCAGAATAAAGCATGCCGATACCGAAGGTGCAAGTCATAAAAAATTCGGCACCGATGCCAGAGTTCAGTAGGACATTTATGCAGACACTGCGAAACGAATGAAAAACATGAAAAAGTTATAAAAACACAGTATCATTTAAATAGTCTGGAGCGAACCTTTTTGTTCGCAAATGCTGTTATGACATTGTCATAATGAAGAGTAGGGTGGGGTAAATGACGGGCTTTTGTAAAACTTTCAAAGAAGCTTAGCGTTTTCTATGGCCATTTTGGATGCTGAGCTCGAATCCGTTGGAATTTTTGACCTATGACCTCATCTGACCCCTTAAAATGCTAATTTATTCAAAATGGCGGCCAAAATCGAGATTTTTGGAGTTTTTTCAGCATAGCTTAAAAATATATCGTGTAATATGTCTATATATATGTTTTTTGGGTCGTAGATTACGAAAATGACACTTTCGTGATGCTCACATACACTATTGAAGATGTTTATGAAAATTTTCTCTGATATATCTACTAAATTTATCAATATCTGACACATAGGATATTTATATATCGTTAAAGCACTGAGATTATATTGATTAAGCCAAAAAATACCAATATAATAACAAATGTTCAAGTGAAAATTTTCAGGAGCAGTCCGTCAACATTTTTATCAACCTCATCTTCTGGTTTTATTGCGTTTCTGATGCTTGTACGAAGTTCTTCAGCAGTAAATTTTTCGACACGAAATTTTCCAGTATTAGAGCCCTTGACACGTCTCTGTTGACGAATATTTGGCGCTACGGTGAGCCGCAGGAACACAATTTCAGAGATGAGTTGTTTTTCAGACAACGGTTTAACCAAATCCAAGTTATTGTCAGTCAAAGGTCCTCCATGTTGTTTACAAATGTCTATAGTTTGCAATAACCTTAGATTTTTCTTTCTTTTTAGTTCTTCTTTCTTAGCGAGAACAAGTTTTTTTGACATCTTCACAGTGGCCAAGAAATCTCTCTCTAGCTTCCTTACTTCTGAGCTTTCTTCGGAGGTTCTCGCCTACTTCCAACTGTCCAATCTTTCTTTATCACTTAAGTTTTCGAATGATGAATCTACAAGGAGTGCATTGGTACAGATCACCCTTTTCCTGGAGATTGATTGGATCGATTCTGTTCCACCGCTAATTTTTACGCGATTATCAAACCAAGCAAACTCGCTCTCGCAGCCTAGATTAGTTAATGGAGCATAAGTCAGTTTATTCGGATCTGGTAGTTCGTCGTTTTGACCTTCATCATGCTCCAGAATGTTGTAGAAAAATGACATGGCTGACAGCTGGCGCCTTAAAGTTTCTGACGTTTCTTTAAGCATGGCAGAGTACAGACGATCTTTACCGTTACCAGATTTTAGTTGTTCACATAGGTCATCAATTTCGGGTAGTTTCAGCTTAAAGAAATCTCGCACATCATACCAGTTTCTGACATTCTTGAGATTTTTCCCTCTCTCATCAATTCCTAGCAGGTCCATTAGGGGAAAAATTACTAGATCAGCGATTTTCCTATAAAGTTCGCAGCACAAACTGAACCAGTCACTTTGAATATAAACGGACACAGCCAGGACCAATTTATTTGAGTTAATGTCTACCACAGAGTCAAAGAATTTTAGAACCTGATCTTTCATTTTTAGAAATTGATTTGCTATCTGAGCTAAACGACCGAACCTGTTCGCTGTAAAGCCCTTGAAACCTTGTCCCTCAATACCTTCTTGCTCCATCCATTGAACAAATTCAGAGTACAACGAAACGCTGTGGGCTGCATGACTTGGACTCAACAACTTGGATATAGCTATCTCACCTAGGGTGTGGATAGAAGAACCGGATAAGGTGAAAGCTTTTTCTCCGACTTTCACACTTATCAGATTATGAACGCCTATTCTCTGTTCGGCCTTCCTGAACACTTTATCACACGCGTTATCAACACCAAGTGTTATATGAGCACAGCATTTAAGATTTTTAGATTCTGGAATAGCCATATTTTCTCTAAACGTTTCGTTATCTCCCGCTCTGTCACTCATCCAAAAATCAACTTCGTTTTTTATTTCATCAAGTGTAGAGTCACCCAAAATTGCCAAGATTTTAAGTTTCTCTTCATATGTTGCAGCACTATCTTCTCCAGAATGCGATATGTTTTCCATAAAACCAGTAGTGAGAGATTTTTTTACCTTCTGGTCCATGAACTGTTATATGATCAGCTTTTATGTCGTACATTTTATGGCCGGCGGCTTTTGTCGTATCGTCCAACCTAACTGTTATGACATTGTCACCTTTATTCGTCAAGTAGGACGCAACATGTTTCATATTAAGAAGGTAAGCATCTTGCAGATACATTGAGATGCATCGCTTACTGGGGAAGATATATGTTAAATCGCCAACGCTATTTCGCTTTCGTATCAGGGCAGTACTACTAGTAGCTGTGTTTTCACCTCCAGAATCATCATCATTTTGATTAGCCTCATCGTCCTCATCAACGTTTTCATCAAATGATATCTGCCAGTTCTGACCAAATATCATATTTGCTGAGCAAACTATGATGCCAGAAATATCTGCATGACTAACTTTAAATTCAGACACACATTGCACTATACACCTAACCAAAGCTTCGTTCAGAGTCCTTCTTCCTGTTCTGATTTTAACGTCAGGAAAGTATTTGAGTTCAGCTTTATCATCATGAGAGGCTGAAGACGGAGTCACTGGATTGCTTCTTGTCTGTCTAGAACTAGTTGGTGTGGTCGGTATTACCTTGGTGGCTATAAAAGGTTCGTCATGTACATTATGGTCGTCTTGGTCATGATCAATAGTATCTTCAACATCAGGCTTATATGAAAGACTTTCAGCATCTCTCAGCTCATCTATCTTCATTCTCTTTCTTTCAGCAAACAGATTCCTAGTTTCTTCTATTTTCTTTTTTCTAGTTAAGGCTTTCGAGACAGTAGGTGTGCATATTGCTACGTAATCACCATAGCAGTTGTCAAGATAAAAATTCTCATCTTCATCTGTCATTTTCACTCCAGTCTCTGCTTCCAGGTTCCTCTGAAAATCTATATTCTTAGTTCTAATATCATACGCATGAGCACACATAGCATCATTGAAGTTTCTAGCTTTCTCAGTCCACTTATCATCTTTTTTGTGACTTGTGCGCTCGTATCTTACTAGCGCCATTAACGTTTCATAATCGTCCCTAATCTTTTTCGCCACCGCACGCCAAGTCAATGGGTAGACGTTCTTTGATATCCAATCATTACGTATTTCAAATGCGACAGTCTTACTAGCATCATTCTTACTGATTTGTTTTTCTCCTTTAGAAACAGGTTGGCATAAATATATCATACGTCCAAGTAAGTACTGCCCAGATGGTAGTTTCGATTTAGTTTCGTAAGTGTCTACCGCTTTGTATTCTTTCAGTTGTAATTTTACAGTAGTGATGTTGCTTCGAGTATCTTTTTTGGATTCAGCCATATTTAAATTTATCTATCTGAAAGCACACAAATCATTAAATACATTAATACCTAACACAACACCGAATTTTCAGCTCGAATCCTGTAAAACAAATAGGTCTAAAAGCAAGTTAGCCCACTTAACATGCCTAGTAGTAACGTAGCTGAAATAAGTAGGATCAGAGTAAGGCAATATAAGCATCAAATATCACAAATATGGCTACATAACAAGCAAAAATCAGTAAGAATACGACATAGATAGCCACACGTGCACGGCAGCCCCACGAAAGTGTCATTTTCGTAATGTACGACCCAAAAAACATATATGTAGACATATTACACGATATATTTTTAAGTTATGCTGAAAAAACTCCAAAAATCTCGATTTTGGCCGCCATTTTGAATAAATTAGCATTTTAAGGGGTCAGATGAGGTCATAGGTCAAAAATTCCAACGGATTCAAACTCAGCATCCAAAATGGCCATAGAAAACACAGGGCTTTAAAAAATTATCTCATTTACCCCACCCTATCAAGAGATCGGGCGCAGTCATTTTCGATTGACAACATGGCTAATGAAGATAGTCTACTGTCTGTCATAGACGTTCTATTAAAAGTTTTGATCAGTTTCAATTTGCTGAAGCTTCTTTCAGCGCTGGCAACAGTCACGGGGCAAGTTAGTAAGATTCGAAGTGCGATGTACACATTCGGATACAATTCAAATAAATGAGTCTTTAGAAGATAGTTCAGAAAGTCTTGAGCCGTTTTGAGATTGCGTTTTTTTGTAAAATTAAAACAAACCGCTGTAGCTCAGCGCTCATTTCATCAGAATCAATGTCACCGAACTTTTTTTGGAACTCTTTACAGCAAGTAAGAAGAGCATTTTCTTGTTGCACAAGCAAAAGTTTGTCTCGTGTGTACAAAAACGAAAAGGCGGAAGAAACCTCACGTAACAAATTAAAGCGCTCCTTTATTGACATAATAGCCTGGTCTACTAATGGATAAAAAAAGTTGCTTTTAAATTTCAGTTCAGGAGTAGCTCGTTGTTCCTCTTCACCTTGGTAATCAAACAATCTTCTTTTCTTTCCACTTCTTGACGGAGGAAAAGAAGGATCAATATCCAATTCCTGTGCTATTTCAACAACAGATGTTGCGGCACTGTCATAACCCGTTGTGCGATAGTTTTGCAAAAACTTTTCAGTTGCCTGGATTTCCGTTTCCATTGTATGAAGGGAGACTCCATACGATTGAAGAATCTTGCTTGCTTTATTGACTTGGAATAGGATATCATACCAAATAAACACCGACAAAAGAAAACTCCATTTTGATAAATGAGCTATCAACGATTTTGTTTCTGAGGCAGCCCTTCCATCTTTTCTTTCTATGGAAATGGCTTCCAAGTCTTTCAGTGCCAGCAACACCTCTTTTAAATTGTATCGAAGAGGTTTGATGCATTTAATTCTGCTTTCCCAACGAGTATCAGATTGTGACTTTATGGACAGCTCCACATGTTTCTTCAAAATTTCCCAACGCTGAGCAGAGGAAGAAAACAGCACATACAACCTTGTAAGTACTCCAAAAAATGTCAATGCTTCCGTCGATCAATTAGCACTGTCAACAACAACTAAGTTAAGGGTATGGTTTGCACAGGGCACGTAAACAGCTTTGGGATTGATGTCTAGCATTCTTGCTTGGACCCCAGAATGTTTTCCTTTCATGTTAGCACCATTATCATATGACTGACCTCGACAATCAGACAATTCGAGTTGCAGTTCGGTCGCTTTTTCTAAGAAAGCGTCCAACAAGCCTTTCCCAGTACTGTCACTTATTCTCAAGTAGCCAAAAAATGTTTCTTTAACAACAGCAGCTTCTTCATTACATAGTACATAACGGAGAATGACAGACATTTGTTCATGATGTGACATATCTGGAGTGCAGTCCAAAATTATAGAAAAATATTTTGCCAATTTCAATTGCTGTAAATTTTCTTTTTCAACTTCTGTCGCTAGCAATTCAATTAGTTCATTTTGTATGGTAGGACTCAAATAGTGATCTTTAGTGTTTTTATTCTTGATTCTGTCTTGAAGCTCTTTTAGGATCGGATTTCTTCTTGCCAAAAGCTCAAATATACCCAGAAAATTTCCATTGTGAGGAGATCCTAAGACTTCTTCAGATCCTCTAAAAGCAAGATTCCTTTCCGATAGAAACAAGGCAATGTCGATAAGTCTCTCTAAAACATTTCTCCAAAAACGTCTTTCATTGAAAAAAATATTCATCTCGCGTTTGTCGATAGTGGATGAATTTCTTATCCCTTCAGCTAGCAACATTCATTGACTGCAGCATTCTTGGTGGGAAATGCCGTTTTCATGGTCTTTGAGTTTTTTCGAAAAACCCTCCCATGTATTTATACCACTACAAAAGGGGCTTAGTGTTTTTCCAAATAGCTTACAACAAAAGCAAAAAACTTGATCTGATTCCCCACAATAAACTAGCCACGACCGTGAAACACTTTCACCATTAGGTAACACACGTTTATAATGGTTGGAGGAAAAACGTCGCCTTGGAGTTGTGTTATTATATGGAAAATTCATTATTAGTTCATGTGGTCCACGCTTTACTATATCACATCGTTGAGCATCAGAAATACTTTCAGGCCATTTACATGGGTCATCAGGGATAGGGGTAAATTGAGATTCAGTTATTTTTGATATTGAAGGTTGCGTATTGGCAGGTAAATCACAACTTACATTTTCTGGAAATTCACAATCACTTTGATGCTGATCGTCATAGTCTTCTTTTTCTTGTACACTATAGTTTTCTTCATCCCTCTCGGTACTAGTGCCAGGTCTACTCTGCTCAGTAATCTTGAAAAAATCTGTCATCTTGGGCAATTTCGCTACAGCATTTCGAGCAGTGGCTGCTTCTTTTCTCTTTTGAGCACCACTTTTTGAACGTTTCATTCTATACAATGTCAATAAAATACTTTATCTGCACTCTGCAGTGTATATATATTGTCCCGGTATTTATAGCCAAACAGAATTCCAGACCATTGTATGATTGTTGCGTAACAACGGCATTGTTACGTCAATCGAATATTCAAGATTGTACCAGAAAATCAATCGAAATATTCTAGATTTTTCGAGATAAAATGACGTTGCATTCACTTATGATGTCACAAGCCAATTTCTTCCTACAGTTTAAATCGGTTGTAAACAAGTCTGCTGAACTGAAAATAGTCACGTAGCCAAAAAGCAATTTCAGACTAACTTGGGCCCCCAAAGTTGGCCTGGGCCCCCCCCAATTGGGGGTTTGGGGGGCGGCTGCTACTTCTCTGACAGTATGGTAACATTTTTGGCGATGATCTTTTTTCCCTGTTTTTCAATCTTATACAGAATTTTGTAACAATCAGGAATCTTTGCAAAACAAGAAGACATTTTTGAGATATAATTTAAGCAATATCGTTTTTTTAAATGCCCAAATAATTCAGCAAAAAATGGAGATTTCAGAAATCTTTTGATATAGGGGAAAATAGCCTTATTATTCCCTAGTTTTTGTAAACTGATCAGGATATACTCGGGCTGTTGATGCACGTTGCAAAAATTTAAACCTTTTAGAACATTTGAAGTTATATTTGGCGCTAACAACGTCGCACAACCAAAGATTTGTTTCAGCAGGTGGTAGTAACTCACACCACCTTGTTAAGACAAGAATTAAATAGCAGAACCATCAATTAATGAGTCTTTCAACGTCAGAAAAGGTTTTTGCAAGAATGCGACAAGAAACGCTCTACATTGATAGCATCTCAAAGAAACCCGCAAATTAAAAATTTTGTCTCGAAAGCTTAGCAGTCTCTGCTCCAGAACAAAACTTGATGAATATGCATCAATTACAAAAGTAGTTAAAATCAAGGTATGGAGCAAGTTGACCCCTTTGCATATCCTTCTCACTCTCAGAAACCTCACTGCTCAGTTCATGACAAGACCGCCAATAAAGCAGCTACAACAATGTTGCTGTTGCTGCAATTAACGATCATAAATACAATTTGCTCCGTAGCAGACACAGCTAATCATGGCCATGACGTCATAAATATATGATCACTTGTCACAAGATGTAGACGAGAATTGCTGCAACGTTAGTTTCTATTTCCCTTTCCAGTAATATTGCTGCGAGTTTTTGGTTTGACAATCATATTTTAAGAGTAAATTCAATCAGTTATCTAAATAATTTGTTGGCGATAAATAAAAAAACATCAAGGCAATAACGATCAATGTTAGCTTGAAAGATCACTTTAGTGTTAAGGATAAATCTTAATTGCGTGATAATTATCACCAATACATTATTAAGATGAGTGCCCACATCTGGTTTTAACCTACTTGTGTTAAGCTCCACATTGGTTCCCTTTCAATTCAAGTCTATTTTCTTAAGTTCATGTTTGCTATCTCTGGAAGCAACGCGTCTGTTGTTTGCTTCTCTCCACGGTACAGCTGATATAACAAAATGCTTCTGCTTCCCGATCTTCATTGAAGCAAAATTTGTTTGAAAACAGGAAGCGCTCAGAATAGCACGTTTCTCAACGACCAGATCTCATCAGCGATGTTTCTCTGAATGTTGTATAAATGAAGTGCTAAACATGAAGATTACGCGGGTAGTTGAAGCAATGATTGCAAATCAGGAAAAATAACGCAACTCTTGTAAAGAGTAGCTTTTTTTCAGCCATAATGTTATAAAGCACATCAGAGTATTGCAGGTTACCTTTTTCTTCTGTTGATCAAACATCTTTAGGCAAAAATCTTTGGCCTTACACTCACAATAAACACCAAATAAAATATGCTTGTTAAAATTTGGATTAACAATACTTCATAAATTTTCTTTCGTAAATAGAATCACATTTGTTTGTTCCTCGCAAAAAGTTTCAAACTATTTTAATTAAAAATATTTTTGCATGAGCTGAATCAGCAAGTTTTTTAGTTTTTGGATTAAGACGTTGTTTTACTCTCGTAATTTGTTATTGGACGGCATGTGGATCTATCATTTCGGGTAGATTAAGCTGGCATCGCGCTAGCAATCAAATCTTTTCACCATGTTAAATAAAAGATCTTATAACAGTCTTCCATTCTATACTATAACATAAATTTACTCAGTAGTTTGTATAAATAAATCAAAATTCACTTTTTCTTATTGAATTGCGTAGCTTGTCCACGACGAGTTGCAATCATCACTACTATCCGCATGTTTTGACATTTTTGAGTTCTCAAGGGTGACATGAGATTTGTTCACTTTTCTTTTTATCTTTTCATATTTGTCAAGCGCAGTTGCTTAAAAGGATGAACTCGCACGATTGTTGCTTGTTTTGTGATATCATGTTGTCACGAATAGAACCCGTTAAAGTAAAGTCAAGTCTTATCATCTACAACTGTTGCAAAAAACTAGAAAAGATGTCGTCAATACGAAACTTGTACGACAACAGGTTTTAAACCAAAAAATTGAAATGATAAACATTTAAAGATTTAGCGGAGTAGCAACTTCAAAATTATATTTTCACTTTTTAAAAATCAACCAATAACAATATAAGGAGCAGTAAATGTTGATTGATCCGTTCGGCGGTCTTTCTTTAGTTATTGGTATTTTGCTATTCGTATGTTTTGGCATTTCCGGATCATCAAGCCGATAATCTTTTCCTGTGAAAACCATTTTCTTTGAGGTCAGCCAAGTTGCAAAGATGAGCGGAAACATAGAGAGCTCAATGGCGCAAATACTCGGCAACTCGGCATCCACACGGATTGTTTCAAGGCAACACCGAGCTGCAGAACAAGCAGTTGTGATCTGGGAATCTCAATTTAAACGGGTAAGCATTACTTTTGAAGCAGATACTTTCAGTTTGCTTTCTAGCTCCTCACTTCAAACACGGATTTTCACGCGATCGATGGTCTTTAAGAATGGTTTTTGCATTGATGGTTTAGTGGCTACAGGGTCCGCTTTAATTATATACAATGCTGGTTTAAACCTCAACGGTGTCATGTCACGGACTGAGAAGTAAGATCAAAACTTTGCCCATAGGCACTCAGTACGATAGGATTAGTGCGAAAAAACAGCAATCACGCTTGCTGCGAACTTGGAAAAACTTACTGGGAAACTTCAATCTTTACGAGTTTGACAAGTGGTGAGCCGAGTAGCTTACCAATGATAGTGGCCCCGTCTGACTAAAAAAGAGCAAACAGAACATAAAAGCACACGATGATAAAATAGTGATAAATGATCAGGTTTCAGTTAAAAAGTAAATCCAGCACAAGCTTAAATGAGAAATTGGAATAACACTGGACAACACCACGTCAATATTTTGTGCTTTTTCTTGTTATTTTTTATATTTCTAAAATATTCAAATTTGCTGCATAAAAGCACGATGTTAATTTAATGCAACATCAGCACCCAAAATTTAGTTTTTGGCAAAGCATGTATTTAATTCTACTGTATTTCCTATGGTTTTCAAAATTGTCGAAACACCAAAACATTTTAAAAATCTGTTACATAATTTGCTGTTCAGCCAATTCATGATCATCTTTGCTTTTAAACTCGTTACGTTCGAACCGTCCCTGGTTTTATGACGTTTGCGCAGGGTCGTTGCGAGAACACTCCGGGCCCGGTACCAACATTAATTCCGGGTCCCCTTTGACGAGGATCTAATAAATTGGATTTTCCGGGTTCTATCCAGTTACTAATGGATGGGTGTTTGACATAATTGCTCCAGAAACAGCATTGCCAGATTCTCGCGCTTTTTCCAACAAAGATTCGCTCAATATTGATTGAATAGTGAGGCAAAGCATCCATCAAGGCAGCCATTATCAGGCGATAAATTTTTTTTGGAAAGGTTCAATGTCAAACACATGCCCAAAATTACTTAAATCGTGGGACCGGACATACATAGCAGCAGCGATTAGCAGACGTTGAAGTTTTTTTTACGAGATCAATCGAGAGCAAGACATTCATAGCAGCAGCGATTAGTGGGCGATGAACCTTTTTTCTTATTTTAGGAATCAACGTTTTTCTTTTTATGGTGACAAAAAGAGTAACTTTTACAATTTTCCTACTACTACTTTTAAAGTAGTAGTAGGAAAAGTAGGAAAGTAGTAGGAAAACCAAATGACTTTTACAGTCACTCTTTAAAGACTTTTTATAGTTACTCTTTTATAGTCATTCTTTATAAAAACCCAATTTTTATAGTGACAAAAACATTAGTCGTCATGCCACAAAAGTTATTACGTAGATTATGCATTTATCAACAAAAGAAATGCAAGGTTAAGGCCGAACTTATTGTTAACATTGCTTTTACGACGTTTTCAAAATTCCAGGCCTTCCAAAAATATCCGGGCCCGGTACCACAGGTACCCCCTGTCAACGCCCCTGCTTATGTGAGAGGATGGGACTCGTTGCCTTCAAAAAATTTTACTTTTTTAAAGACAAAGGACATCACTAAAATTTGATCTTTTTTTATCAAAAAGTTTTCTTGATTACTTTAAATCAGTGGTTCCGAACTTTTGTAATGGCCCGTACCCCTAAAGTATTTTAATATGTTCTCGCGCCAGCAAAATATCGCAATATGTTCTGGCACCCCTAAAATATCTTACTATGTTCTCGCACTACTAAAATATTTTAACATGTGACGAATTTATAACATGTCCCGGGCAAAGATGTGGGCGAATTCTAAAGTTGTTTTTTTTTGAGATCAGCATCATCTAGGACTGAATTGAAGGCCGTGCACATGGCATGCTGTATTTACACACAGATTAGAGATTAGGTAGAACAGTTAGCACAGGATGAACTGAGCATGACAGTACAGTGATGCAACACAAAAATCTGAATGACCATCTCACACCCCCAAGATGGTGCCTCGCACCCCTGGTTGGAAAGCCCTGCTTTAAATTTATTAAATGATACGATTCACAGCTCGGCTTTATCATAATCTGTTTTACCTTTCTACAATGGCACTTTGATGAATAGTTAAGTTGAATGCTTTAACTTTGTTCTAGTTGCAAGAGTCAACCCCTTATTGAGGCATCGATCTGTGATAACTAACCTGATATTAAAAGCTTTAATGCTAAGCTGAAAATATAATTTATGAAGTTTATTTGTAAATTATTTAACTCGCTTTTTCCCTTGGGGAGAGACACGGAAAATAATCTCAGAAATTTTTTATGCATTGTGTATTTTCAATTATGAGTAAAATAATAAAAACAACCACATCTTATACCACGTTACAAAGGACATAATATATAGGCTACACAATAAAATCTGTGAGTAGCATGTTTCTTCTGAAGGAGTTCATCAGGCGAATGAGTTTGGAAATTTGGGAAAATTTCTAGTGTTCTTGTTTTTACCCCTCTTCTTCCTTGAAAAGAACCGCGGTATAAAACGATTATCCAGGTTCCTATTCCAAATTTAATCAAGATAAAGTTAGGGTAAAAACAGATCAGTCATATATTTCGATGTAGTCTTGGAATATTCATCACAGATGAGATTATTTACATCTAGTTTGCAGTTATCTTTTTGTTAATATTACTGTCGTTGGTTCATTCGCTTACCTATAATTGTTCCGGTCATTATTGGTGCACTATCAAGAAAATTTCTGACATCCTCTTTGAAAGTCAGCTGGCTTCAGATTTTAGGGAGGAAATTGGTAGTAGGAAAGCCAAACTGCGTTTATGAGTAGTTCCAAAAAATTGGCTTTTTATCTCAACTTGTTCTTATAGCCTACAGGATCAGGCTGCATGATTATACGCTTGATAAGCAAGTTAAGATATGTAAAATTTATCTTTGTTTTTTGCCGTGCTTTTATCTTATAGAAAAAAAAAGTTTATCTCAAATCGCAATTCAAGCAGAGCTTCGAACTTTGATTTAATGTGTGCAATGTGTTGTCATTTCTAAAACTTGGCGTAAATTTTTCGACGTTGTGGAAGAATGAAAAAAATAAACGAATAATTGAAATGCAGAATCGAAGAAAAGAAAGAGAACGGCTTGGAAAGGAGAAGCGGAAAGCATTTATTGTAAGTGTGATGATAAAAGCATATTCAACATTTAGACTTCTCCTTACCACTGATGCGCAACCGTTAGTTTCGCATTACTCCAAAATCTTATAAGAAGGGCAAATCATTTTAATCAAAATATCCGAGAATATAATTTTTCAGATATCTAAAGACGTTTTAGAACATTTTTCTTGTGCGTTTATTATGTTGTTATTGCTTTGGAAAACTTGGGCATTTTTCCTGCAGTGTTTTCCTGCTTGTCATTGTAATGTCCTGCTGGTAGTTCTGGTAACTCCGAAGCAGGTCTGAACACAACGTTGTTCTACGAAGAACTGTAAAGCTTTTCCTGCGATCGGTCGATATTTTAGCTGACAGGAAATTGCTAACTTATAGTTTGTAAAGAATGAAAATAAAGCAGAGTCTAATCTCGATGTAGTTGAGCGAATAACTTGTTATAGAGAGCTAATGTAGCTCGGGAAAAATTGATGGATAGAGCCAGAGAACAACACCGACTAAATCTTAAGATAAAGAAACAGAATGAAATGATATAGACGCAAAAAACAAAGACTTGAAAGGGGCACGTAAATGCAAGCTCACGGAATGGTGGGTGAAAGTTTTTTAGTGAAGACGACAATATTAACTATTAGCATTCCTGTTTTGTTTTCATAGGTGTTATAGATGATAAACAATCTAACTCATAAAAGCATCTTTTAAAGATTCTCATTATGATTTAAAAACGTATCTCAATCAAATTTCTTTTTCAATCAGTAAATACAGTTGTAGCAGAAAACAGGTATTCTGTTTGGTGTGAGCAAGATCTTTTTTAGAATAAACTTTTTAGATGTAAGAATATTTTTTGAACATTTGTTGGACACTGTGGTGTCATTAACATCACAGAGACTTGGCTGTAAGTACTATGTTTATGGTTAACAAACAGCATTAAAATAAAAATATTTCAACTCATTATATAAGTGGGGATGATGGGTTTTGGGCAGCTGAAAAATGTTAAGTTGGAATTTCTAAAATTTTGGACTTTGATGAACATAATGCGGCATTATCGTTTTGTTTTATCTGTATCTATATTGCAAATACCTTTTCTTCTCAAACTTGATTCAAATAAAATTTTGCTTCTCTTCTTGCTTCATATTTTGTTCCATTCCCTCACTTTAAATTTTGTCCCTCCCCATCGCCTCAAATTTTGCCCCTCTCCTCGCTTAAATTTTATCCTTCTCCTCGCCTTGAATTTTGGCTTTACTTATTTTTGTTTTTTCCCTTGTTTAAGTTTTGTGCCCCCTCTTTATTTAATTTTGTTTCTCCTCTCGCTTTAAATTTTGCTTTTCCTTTTCAAATTATTGACCTCCCTTGCTTTAAATTTTAGCTCTGCCCTAGATTAAATTTGATCCTCCCCTTGTTTAAATTTTTGTCTTCTTTTTACTTTAAAATTTTCCCTTCGTTGCTTTAAATTTTGACCCTCCCTTCTCTTCAAATTTTGCTTCTATCTACACTTTAAATTTTTCTTCTTTCCTCGCTTAAATTTTGGCCTTTTTCTCGCTTTAACTTTTTCCATCCCCTCGCTTCAAATTTTGGCCCTCTCCTTGCTTTAAAAGTTGGCCCTCCCCTTCCTTTAAGTTTTTCCTTTCTGCTTGCTTTAAACTTTGCCACTTCCGTTGCTTTGAATTTTGGTTTTCTTTTCAATTTAAAATTTGGTTTTCTTGCTTCAAATTTTGCTTCTCCTTGATAAAATTTTGGCCCTCTTTTATTTTAGATTTTGGCTCTACCCTTGATTAAAATTTGGCCTTCCCATTGATTTAAAATTTGGCCATCCTATTGCTTTAAATTTTGGCACTCGCCTTGCTTTAAGTTTTGCTCCTTACATTACATTAAATTTGTTCTCTAATCTTGCTCTAAATTTTGCCCCTCTTCTCACTTTAAATTTTGCCCCTTTCCTCGTATTAAACTTTGGCTCTCCCTTTACTTTAAATTTTGCACTTCTTCTTGCTTAAAATTCTGTCTCTCTTGCCGCTTTGATTTCGATTCATCTCTCAGTTTAAAATTTGGTTCTGCCCTCACTACAAATTTTGCCCCTCTTTGCTAAAAATTTGCAGCTCCTCTCGCTTAAACTTTGCCCTCTCCTCAATGGAATTTTGGCCCTCTCTTCTGTTTAAATTTTGCTAATCTCTTAACTTTAAATTTTGGCGCTTTTTTGTTTTAAAATTTGGCCCTTTCCTTGCTTTAAAAAATTGGTTTTCTCCTTGCTTTAATTTTTTGCAATTTTCCTCCTTTCTTGGCTAAAAATTTGTCCCTCCCATCGCTTTAAATTTTGCTCCTTCCTTTGCTTAAAAATTTAGTTTTACTCTCACTTAAATCTTACTCTCTCCTCACTTTAATTTTTCCCTCTCTACTCGTTTCAAATTTTTCTTCTCCATTCACTTAAATTTTAGCCCTCTTATTTTTTAGGATTGCTCTTTTCTCGCTTAAATTTTGCCTCTCCCTTCGCTTTAAATTTTGCATTTTTCTTTGCTGTAAAATTTGCCTCCATCCTCGCTTGAATTTGGCCCTCCTCTTGCTTTAAATGTTTTCTCTCCCCTTGGTTTAAATGTTGCCCTTCTCTTTTTTTAATTTTGCTCTTCTTTTGGGATCAAATTTTGCTCCTCCCTCATTTAAGTTTTGGTTTCTTTTCTTACTTAAATTTTGCTCCTTTTTTCGTTTAAATTTTGGCCCTCGCCTTGCTATAAATTTTGGCTCTCATCTTGCTTTAAATTTTGTCCCTCTAATTTTAAATTTTGCCCCTCCCCTAGATGCTCTTTAAATTTTGGAAAAATGAGAAATATTTTTGGCAGCACTGCACACCTGACTTTCTGTAAGCACAAAGTTAGGATCAAGCATGCAGACTGGCAAAGGAAATTATGTAACCGTGGGAGGCTTTACCATTATTAGGGCAATTTTTTATCCACTAATGATTTTAAAAATATGGCACTATGTTGTTAAATAAGACCTTGGATTTTTAATCTTTGATTCCTAAAAAACAAACAGTTTAGTGGTGTATAAACAGTCAGTTTTTATTTAGGATAATTGTACATGATAATTAAGTATGAAAAGTATTAGTAATAGAGTTGGTAAATATATTTAAAATTGGCTTGGTGTTAGCCCAAAGAAATGTGATTGACTAGGCCTATGAAGTTATAGGCTATGCTTATGTCGCCATATAATGCTTTAGCTTATAAAGTGTTCATAAGTTAAATTATTTAGAAATTAGCACTAAAAAACCTGGACCAGCACAGATACGATTTTTCTCAACTATTTGTTTCTTGATGTGTGGAGCAAAACTTTTAGACAACAGTTATTATGCTGTCTGCAGTTATTAATAATTGGTCAATTTGTATGACATTGTGACGATCAAGTAACCTTTGCCCTTAGGCCTACCCCGCGCATGTTTGTTTTCAAATATTGCTACCTTGTGTTTTTTTCATTTCTGTAAAAACGTGAGTCATGCATTCCTTTATCTTTCTATAGTGATTATGTAACCTTTGCCCTTAGACCTACCCTGCTCGTGTTTGTTTTCAAATGTTACTACTGGTACCTCATGTTTTTTTTCATTTCTGTAGAAACGTGAGTCATGCATTCCTTCGTCTTTCTATAGTCATTATGTAACCTTTGCCCTCACCTATGCGTATCTGTTTCAAATATTGTTTTGCATTTTGTTATGTTTTTGTCAAAATGTGAGTCATGCATTCCTTTGTGTTTCCAAATATTACTCCCTTGTGCTTTGTTTTATTTTTCGTAGAAACGTGACTCATGCATTGCTTTGTCTTCACCCCATGATATATTATCTCTTGAGCCTTTTTTTCATTTTTTTTTGAGATATAAATATCTCTTAGTCTTTGAAAAAAGAAAACAGAATTAACTTTTGGACTGAAGATGCTGCTAAATTTTGAGACTGTACTATAATTTTTGGTGAAGGGTTTTGTAAACAAAACAGGAAAATTAGTGTCGACTGAAAACTTAAGGAAATGATTTGATATCAAAGAACTCCTGTGAACTTAAGAAATTATGTGTAGGTCAGTAGGCTCACGATACAGCATGCTGCACCTCTGGCACTACAACATATTAAAAGGAAGTGGTTATTTTGACATCGACAGCATTTTACCCTCAGACTATTTTGGCACAATCATTCAAATGTGTTCATGTTGCCATAATTGCTACAATTCTGCTAGTAATGCTGTGGCGCATGGGTAGTACACTGGTCTTGAAATGCAATGGATGCAAGTTCTTATCTTGGCTGGCAGCACACTAAGAGAAAGACAATGTACACTAGAGCGGCAGGCCTGGTATGTGAATGTACAGGGTAGTGTATGCTGGAAGGGAGTGTACAGAGTGGGGAAGTGGACACTGGGGGTGTAAAATTTTTTTAATTAGTTATTAAAATCAGAAATGATCACATGTCACATGTTCAATATGTCATCAAGATTGACCAATTACAAATAACTCATGACAAAATAGCCTCTAAGGGTGAAATGCCGTCCATGGCAAAATAGCAACTGCCTATTAAAAAAAGTACATTTTGTGGTTGGTTAATTTTGATGTTATATCAATATAGCAGTGGCTATTTTACTATTTACAGTTGTTTGTGATTGGTTGATTTGTGTGACTTTTGTTCATTTGTGAATGATCAATTTCCATCATGTGTTAAAAATGACTTAGCAAAGATGTTATTGTTTTAACCTATTAGGTCTTTTCAGTGCAGTTGGTGACCAGCAAGAAGCTAGAGGCTCTTAATAAAGCATAGCTTAGACCAATAAAGAAACCTGATAGGTCGAAGCAGTATCACTGTCTGCAGTTTGCTAAGTGCATTGCTGGCTTCTTGCATTACTTTTAGAGCATGTGATTACTAGGCTGTGACAGCACTATTATTCTAGCAATTGCTAGGTGTAGTTACACCTGTGACAACTGCCACTCATTCACGAGTGATACAGGTTCAGAGAGTACTGACAGACCATCCACTACTGTGGACCTAGTATAGGTTCCACAAGTGTGACAGTCTAGGTTATGCTTTATTAAAAGTCTCTAGCTTCTTTCCGGTCACCAACTGCACTGAAAAGACCTGATAGGTCGAAACATTGTCACTGTCTGCAGTTTGCTAAGTGCATCGCCAGCCTCTTGCATTTCTTTAAAAGTGTTATCCTTGATCTACACTCTTCTTATGTTTTTAATACTCAGGGTTATCAGTAATTAATCTAAAAGCAAGTAAATATCTTAAAGTTCTATTTCTCTAGAAAGCAAATTGAACAATATGCTACTACTACCGACCCATTTAACTTCAATGATGCAAAAGAGGCATAAACACTAAACAATCAGAACTTAACAATAACAAAACACCATCTTTTTACATCATCAGTAACCTTATGTATACTATATTGATCTGCAAGATGAGACACTGGGTGCATTTCAATAATATCTAATTCAAATGGGTAGGAACTAAAAGATTTTTTGTTCATAAATTCTAAACATACTAAATATGTCTCTCCATCTTTATACAAAATGTTTTTCATTAATCAAATTTTACCTTGTACATAAATGCAGTTATCGCCAGAAAAAATTAAAACAAGCTTATCATTTGCACAAACATGCTTATATTGATAGGATCTTACAAATCCTGGAAAATTAGGATCTCGAAAGTTTCTTTGTTGACAGCAAAATTTTAACTTTTCATTTCCAAATTGTTTATCATGTTATTTAAATGAGTATGAGATGTTTTTTGGTAGAGTATATCATGTAAAGACTTCATGTTTCTCTATTGTGTTTCATCTTTTTTTTTTATGTTGTTACTATTAGGAAGTGGCTATTTTGCGTCAATGGCCTATCACCCTTGGAGGCTATTTTGCTGTCACCATTCATATGTGTTTGAAAGGCCATAATTGCTACCATTTTATCAGTGACACAGTGGGACATGAATTGGGCAACTCCCTTAAAATGCAATGGTTACAGGTTGGAATCTTGGCTGGCAGGACACTTAGACAAAGGCACTGTACACTAGAGTACTACGTACGCTATTGTAATTTATGTAATAGAAAACAAAGGCGACTTTCCTTTTTTTCTGGTGGTGCTACTGATTTGGAGAAAATAACAACAACTAATAAAATTTTTCCACTGCCTCTTCTGTGTCATACATTGTTGCCAATAATGCAAATGCATAATTCCTCATTATCTAATAATCACAACAGATGTAACTTTTAAATCCATTCTGCAAAACTGCACTTATTAAAATAGAATTGACCAGTGGTTCCTAAACTCGAGGTGTGCCCCCTAAAAGTGAGAGGATCCTAGTTAGAAAAAGTTTATTTCCAAAAAAGTTTTTTTGTGAGCAAATTGGGATAGTGACCCAAAATCGCATCCACATGCAAACATTATAAATGCTTTAAATTTGAAATATTAGACAAAACCTTTTGTAAACCTGGCCAAGTTTTCATGGCTAAAAAAGTTTAAGAACTGCAGAGTCTGTTAAAGATTGTGGTAAAACTTCAGTTTTTGAATAAAGTGTTTTGTTTCAGGGTATTGGTATAAATTTGCTATGTTTAAGCAAATGAAGAATAAAATGAATTAGATGTTACTATTTATTTTCTTTTTGCTTAACAGCAAATATTTTTTCACACAGCACCATTTCATCACCCTGGTTCAGTTTCTGCCAGTTACGTTTCTCATTTAGAAACTTCTAACACTGGTTTGTCAACAGAACATACGTCAAGTAAGTAATCCATCATGTGTTACAAAATAAAAGGATTTGTTTGGTTTTGATAAACTTTTAATATACGGTATTTAACAAAGCTTAGTTGTATCATTTCAAGTTTCATAAGTATATTTTTGCAGTGATGTTGCCGTTGAGAAGACAATTTTTTTACTCTGTTCTGAATGATGATTGGAATTCAACATTTTGCCAAGCTTCAGAAGGTAAAGTAGCGTTGATTCTTATTTTGTTTAGTTTGTTGCATAAATAAATACTGATTTATTATATCTAATTGTTGCAGCGGTTCAAACAAACATGTGAAATATGGAATGAGTGCCGTCAACTGATTCTCGTTTTATTCAAGTTGAGGACAAAATTTTTGAAGAATTAGAATCATCAAGCCAAATGTGTTCTGCTGCGCGCAAAGAAGTTGGCTGCACTTTGGAAGCTTTAGCACAAGCAGGTATTTGCTACATTTTAAAAACTTAATGTTGTTTTTATCACTAACAAGTGTGTCCTAAAATTCGAAAAATTGCCGTCATTTTTTTTGTACAACAATATTCTTTACCTCTTTCGGATGTTAACGGATTTCAACAATTGCTATACCTACAGTAAATCATTTCTTCAAGTCTTTTTTTGCCTTTTTTATATTTCAGTTTTTTTAGTGAGTAGTAACCTACAATTTGAAAATATTAAGAACTGCTTTGGAGATAGGACTCACTCAGCACAATTGATATGTGTTTTAGACATGTCTAATCGAAGTCGCTAAAACAAGCTCAGTAAAACAAAGCAAAAATTTATGTCTCTACTGCATCGTGCCTTGGCATCGTGGCTTGGCACATCGTGCCTCAATTGATTCTTCTGTGGAAATACCTGATGATTTGTCATTGCCAAAACAAAACATGGACGAGCTGCTGACGTTAGAAAAAAAATTGGAAAATGTTGCGCTGCAGAGCACACTGGTAAGTGTAAGCATGATTAAATGTTTTAATTGTTATTAATTTGATTGACAATAAAGTGCAGTAGCGCTTTTGGGAGTAGCTTGTAGACATCACTCTCGCAGTCTCATTTCACTTATGCATAGCATTTGAGGTCATCTTAATCCCCATAGCTGTCGAGCGCCATTAGTTTGGCCTGACCGAGATTGGAATTTTGGTCACCTTCGACCGCACATTATCTTTTCTAAACATGTTTCTTCGCTGAAGGCCAAGTTTTTTCCTCATCTCAAGGCTTTATACTGTATCTCTGCTTCCTCATGGGGCCTATCTAAGGAGCCCCTCTCTCTTCTTTGTAAGCTTTTCTTTGGCCCTTTCTCATTTATGGTTTACATGGATAGTTTCCTTTTTTAATCATTACCAGTATCACCGAATTGGAACACCTTCACCGGGTGGCTAGCCGCCCCATCTCCAACTGCCTCTCGTCCTCCCGTATCCCACTTCTCTCTGAGTCTTCTTTACCTCCCCTACATGTCACCCTGACTCATTTTATTTTTTCATCTTATGAGCGGGCTCTTCGTCTCCCAACCTGCTTTCCCATTTCAGGTTTGGCCAGACTTGGAGTGAAACCAAGACTCTGCAGATCTTCCTGGAGAGCCTTTGCGTCCTCTCACCCGCTCATGCTTCCGTCTACTTCTCCTAGGGAGGCTCTCCTTGCCTGCCCTCCCTCACCTCCTTGGAACCTGCCTTCCTTCACTGTGGAGTCAACCCTTTCCTCTCCATGCTCCCGCTCTGATCCTCCTCTCTCTCATCAAGGTGCGGCTTTTCCTCACCTTGACTCTCTCCCCTCTCATGATCTGGTGCTTTGGACAGACGGTTCTGTTCCTTTTTTCTTTTGGCAAACACGGTTTTGGCATACTTGCCAACTGCTCTCTCTGTGGCACTGAGGCCCCCCTTTCCTTTTCAGCAGTCCCAGTATGTTCAAGTTTTTCTCCTGAAGCCTGCGCCATTTTGCAAGATCTTTGCTGGTCTCGGCACCGAAAGCACCAACAAGTCTGCCACTTCTCTTATCTGATTCTTTGTCCTCGCCACCTTGTCTTCTCGATTTTCGCTTTTACCTCAATCTTTCTGGGCAGATCTGGCAGGAACTGTCTTTTCTCTTTTGTTCTATCAAGGTACAATGGGTCCCCGGGCACTCGTTTCTTCTGGGGAACGACGCAGCTGATGAGCTGGCAAGACGGGAAGCGACACGGAGCGCTACTCACACCCTCTGTAATCCTTTGTGGTCTCCTCTTATTTCTCATATCCACTCTTGTCTTTTCTCGGGCTGGAGGCGTACTGTCTCATCAAAATTCTTTGACACACAAGTTCCCTCGATTTCCACCGAGAAACTTGTGCTCTCTCGTCATGTTCGCTGTGTTCTCTCTCGTCTTTGCTGCAACAGACACAGTCTACTGTTAAGCTCTTATCTTTCTAGAATTGGCAGAAACGAGAATCTTTCCTGCAGCGTCTGCGGACACCCGTCCCTGTCATCTCATTCTGCACTGTCCAGCTACGGATTCTTTGTATCGCTCGCTCTTTGGCGACTCTCTACCTCTTTACGACCTCTGGTTCAGGTCCAGAGGAATTTCCCAGAAATGCCCCCATCCGTCGGAAGGGATCGGGTAACAACAACAACTTTTAAATAGCTTAGGTTAAGTTGATTTTTATTGCTTTGGTTGGCATGTATATATCCTTGAGTTTGCTTCATGCCGGTAAAGAATTGGTTCGTTAGATTGTAATTTCGTGCTGTCATGTTAAGCTTTTTGTCCTCGTTATTTGATGTGGAGTGTCACAGATACCAAGGACTTGACATTTTGTATCGTGAGTCTGATAGCACTACCACACTTTGTAGAACTATCTGGCTCTGCAGTTGGTTGTGACCATCAGCGTAAATATTTAAGCAAATCAACTAATAAGAGAGCTTTCTGACGTTTTATCCGATACCAAGATTAAATTATGTTTTAAATGATAACATTTTAAAAAGCTTTTATTTGTTTCCAAAATGCTCCAATCACTTACGGAAGGAAGTGAAAATGTGGTTCATTTTGTCACCGTCACATCATGGGGCCCCCAGCATCCCTCTTGACACTCAACTTGTTGGCATAAATTATTAAAGTTTTGCGTTTGTTAAAACCAGCAGTTTTTGAAGTATTAAGAAAAAGTAACGCTTATTGTAATGTCATTTGTTCCTTAAAAGTAGAAAAAAATTGTTTCACAATAATTAGCGATCAAAAATTTTCGTGTAAGAAAAATTACTCGATCAATCAAAAAAGTAAAAGTTTGAATTGCGAAGAGCAATGACTGCACCAATCGACAGCCGCCTCAACATGGTGGTGCGGTCCCCAACCCCGTTTGGGTTGGGTCGAAATGGCTGTTGGCCTTTCCGAGAGTCCCAGTTACCCCGGGCACTCCCCTTTTGCCCTGGGGTGTTGCCCGGCTTCTGGGGCTCCATAGTCTTCCGCCATGCCCCCATCCCTCGGAAAGGGTCGAGTAACCAACAACAAGAGCAATGACGTCACGCGGTCTCCATTTCTTTACAATTTGGGTGTTGGCATTAGATGTGGAAAGTTTCAGTTTTTAAGAGACAGTATTAAGGAAAAAGTGATAAAGAAATTCTTTATTTGTCTCTTAATACAATTTATCAAAATGCTGGACATTTTTCTTTTGCGCCCAAGACTAGATCAATTGTCAAAGAAATAAAAATTTCAATAAAAACGTCATTTTGAGGTCACAGGAACCCAGCCTACCCGACCCATATTATGGCACTTGGTTGGGGTCAGTGTTAATGATGCTAAATAGGGTGCTTGAGCGTTTGCAATGAAGTAGAACTAGAATTCTCATTTGGTCAGAATTTCAACAATTAGACCTGATGATTGTTGCAGCTGCTTGTTTTCGTCATTTTTATACGAATTGAAGTTCAATCGAAACATTAGCAGCTCATAAGCTGCTCTTGAGCTTGAACTTTATTGTATATAAGCTGGTTAGCTTGGCAATGGTCTAAATATACAGCAAATTAAAACTAATCTATGTCAGTAGATACTTAAAGCCGAACTTAGATTAGCAAAGCCAAAAGTTTTATTAAAAAACTAATCTGATCAGTGAAAATAAATTTTTTCTGATTTAAATATGTTTTCATGCAGGTGCTAAAAAAATCCTACAATTTCAACTGCTACGAAGAAAGATGTCGAAGAATCGACTAGAAAATAGCTCGTAGGGTCCTGAGATGGAGGCAGTAATAGGCTTAAGTGCCTTATTAGAGCAAGTGAAACACCAAATCCAAATAAACAGTAAATTTATTACGTGCATTCAATTTTTCAATTGCTACATTGTGTTGTTTTCTTTTTTGTACCTTGTATTAGTTCTTTCTTAGTAAAAGAGTCATTGGCAATTTTTGCAATTTTGTGAAGACTATATTATATTCTCGTGAAATAGCGCATACCCATGTAAATAATTAAACAGAGTTGCTCTGTGTACAGCTCGCTTCTACCTTGCGAACCGCGTAATAGCCACTGAAGTCCAGGGTCAACGCACAGCATTTAACCGTTTAGGTCCTTGTGTGTTTAGCCCACGTTTTGCCTTCATTACACCACATGTCAAACCTTTGTAATGCCCGCGGACATTTCTGAGCGGGTCATGTCTTTGCTGACTGGGTTTGTTTCTCGGTCTTTGATTTTTTTAATTTCAGCTGAGATTCCTTTTCGATTTGATTGCAAAGTTCCACAGAAGCTATTCTACGGTCAAGCAGCCACTGCGCCATTGGTATTAAATACAATCTGTCATACAATGTTTTTCTTCCCACTAAATTTGTGTGACATTCCAAATTTTGAATTAGATATTTCACTGTTTGTGCCGTCCCAGGAATGTAATAAAATGTTGGCAGAATCTGAATCTGATCGAAAACATCAATTTTAAAAACGCTCTACGCAGTTAACGCGATGTGTCGCTAATATTCCATGTTTTGCGTATGAGCTACGTGGCTATAAACTCTGTAATGATTGCAGCAGAATTGTCAAGCTCTGGACAGAACATTGCCGAGCAACACGGCTGTTAATGTAAAGACAGCTGTATTGATATTTAACTTTTACGTTCGATATGAAAGATGGATCTAGATAACTGGGCACTGAGAGTAGTTTTCTGCGCCGTGACGTTGTATTGCCGGAGTGTCTCGTTTACTTTTTCAGGTTGCCAGTTTCATTTTACGCATCGAGTCCTTATCATGTGGTCGCGGCCTCTTATTACGTTCATGAATAGAACAGTGCGTTTCCACCACCAAGCTGGAGTGAATGTGCACGCGCGCTTCCGAAGCACAAAGCGGCAGGAATCGAAGAGAACACTGAGTCTTGAAATTTAATGCTTTTCCTGATCACAAATAAACCTCACTTTGCTTATTTCAGTCTCACAGGAGCAGCATCTAGATTTGAGTTTCTTGCGTTGCTGATTACTGTGACGTTCAATATACATACCTAGGACTGTCTTCAAGCGCGTAATGTGCTTGTCACTTTTGAGATGGTAAACTTGAAACTTTATCATGATGTTCTGTGGTTCTCATGCCATGTATTAGTTTACTTCGTAAATATCAGTTTCTTCTTCGCCGTGGGACTTTTGCCAGGACTTAGACAGACAGTTTGCAAAGTTGAGTCGCTTGTTCTCAAATTTCAAAATCGCTCACTCGTAGTAAGGTTTCTTGGGGCTGTAAAAAGTAGAAATTACTGTGTATTGTCGGCAACAAGATAAGTGGCTGGTTACACAATCCAGAGGACGTGAGTTCTACACGAGCACAAATGTCCCATGTTATGTCTTTTGTGAAATATTTTGAAATTTTCTGTTAAAAAATGTACTTCTGCTGAAAGAGATTTTAGTGTGGCAGTCTGTAGTAACAATAGATACTTTTCCCTTGTGTAACCAATTGGGATACAATCCAAACGGCTCTACGACGTCATAAATATTCGTTCACTTGGTAGGCCAAGGCCTAGTTTCCGTAATTCGAACATCATGAGCGTCTATCTTGCCAACAGTTTAGAGGCAGAGGTAAAATAGTTTTTTCTGCAATTTGCTACGTGTTTATGAATAAAAACAAAAATATCATTCCACAATCGAGTACTTTCGTAACACGGCTTTTTTTTGCTCGAGCTCCCTTTGCTTTTATTTCCAGAACTTGACTAAGACAGTTCAGTTAGAAAGTAGAATGAAGTAAGAATGTTTCTGATAGAGTGAGAAAGTTTTCTGCTTTAGAGGAGAATGTTCAAAGTTATTACTGTATAAGAGCATAAGTTAAGATATTTCAGTAATTTACTTTTTTTCAGCTTTACGTCGAAAGCTTTGACTGCGATATCACACAACCAGAAAATATTAGCGCTAAACTAGAATATTTAGGCTGCGTTCGCACATAGCGGTAATTGCAACGAGAGACAAAACTTTTTATCGACATTTAGAGCAGGTTTTGAGACAAAGTTCCTCTGCTTGGTACTGAGTGCAAACAGATCGACTTTCTCTTCGTCCTCGATATCAATCTTCGCTCGAAATATCGGTGAGAAGTTTCATTTGTGATTGGGAAAACCACTGTGTGCTAAAGTAGACTTGGTAAATCTGTACTGCTTTTACTGGTATGCGCATTTCTACGTTTTAAACTTTTTGAACATTAGATTTACTGCGACCATTTAAAAATCCCTGCCCCTCCAATCACAAATTAATCTTTTCGCAAAAAAATGTTCGTCTGTCTTCGTCATTGCAATAAACTCGTTCGCTTTCTTCTTTTTTCTCAATATTCTTTTTCCAAGAATCTACAGTATTTATCTAATGTTGCTGAGGTTCATTATCATATTATCGGGAGGCAGCTGTGAGTGACTTGTAAAAAAGGGGGAAAATCAAGTGCTTTTGTTTATTTTATGGTTTAAAAAACTCAAATTGAACAATCCTTGTCCTTTTCGTCATACCATAAATATGAAACAAAGGGAACGGACTTAACAAGTATTTTGAAAGACACATCAAGACTTCCAAGTCGATGCCATCTAAAAGGTATTTTCTGCAAAAGTTAAGCTATTTTACAGATTCAATAAATATTTCTGATTCCAAAAATACTTCTTCATTTGTTTGGATCTCTTATAACCTATTTTTCCGTTCGTTCCTAAAAATAGAATCTTGTCCGAAATCCCACTTTGAAAAAGCTTTATACATTAATGCCCAAAATTTTGCTACTATTTCATGTGTTTGTTGCTCCACTGTCACTATAGTAATTGCTGTGAAATCGAGCTCGTGACAGCACCACGCCAAGCTACACTGCTATGATGTAATGGTTGCTAGATAGCCGCTAAACTTCTTCAATGGGTTTGAACCATAAACCTTCAGCGCTGTACACTGAGAGTAATAGTCTCTACTACGTAAGATAGCGGTGCCGGACTGCTTCGGTTATTTTTTAATTGCAAGTTTCATTTCACAAAAAATCGAGTTACATATCCCTATCATCTGGTCACAGCCTGCTATCAACTGGTCACGGCTTGCAATCATCTGGTCACGGCCTCCTACACGTATTACGCTCATAAATAGAACAAATGTGGGCTGATATCACCACCACAAACACGATAAGTTTTGGTGAAATGTCTTTCTCAAAGACACTGCAACGCACAAACCACACGGGCACTGAACCCACAATTTCAAAATTGTGAGCTCCGTTGTTGACAAATCACAATTTGCTTAATCCGCGGGCGTACTCTGGAATTGTTGCTTTATTTGTTTTCCTGCAAATGGTTTCGCTTCATAGACAATAACAAGCACTCGAAAGCACGCTTGTATGACGCAGATGGTGACTGCTCATGGCAACAAACTGAAGCCGATCAAGCCGTTGCTGTGAAATGTTTTGACGCAAGCCTTAAAATGAAATAAATAAACCAGTTTGCATGTTAGCAAAGTAAATCACATACTGTTCATGATTAACGCTCATATCACCGTGTGGTGTCCCACATCAAGAAGTTGCGAGTTCAATCCTGCTGCCGCCACTGTTTGAAAGCTCAGCTCCAGTGGCGTCGCCAAGAATATAAAGGGGAGGGATGAGGACAAAGTGATGCTATTGTTTTTGTGACGTGATTTAAGAGAAAATATAACAATACCGGCACGATGACTCTACATGTGGAGGTAAATTTATTGCAACCAGCGAAATTTTTAGTGTAAACAAAATCAACTCTGGCAATCTGTTGCTCAATAAGTTAAAAAACAACAACAAATGCATTTTCTGCAAACAACCACATGTGCAGGGCAACAGTTGAAGGAGTTGTTAGATTTCCGAGAATGAGATAGAGTTTTCGTTTATTTTAACTACAGGCGTTTACAGTGACGCAGCTAACAAGTAAGAGAGATCCCCTCCAGTATGTACATGTCGCCTATCGAGGTCGTATGAACAGAAAATTTGAGAAGAAAAAGGAAAAAAATTTTCTGATTGTAAAGGAAAAGTTGGATCAAGATCATCAGATTTCATTCGAGTTTTTTATAATTAACTTTCTGCCTTTAGTTGGATGAAATGATTTGGACTTCCTTGTTCCACTTTTGGTACATCTAATATAAATGTCGGAGGGGTTAAGAGGTGCTCAGGCATGCGACATGACTGTATTACAAAGATATTTTAACGGGAAATCCTGCTGCAGTTACTTAGTAATAATTTTCGTGTTTGCAATTGCATTATTAAACAAAAAACAAATTTTATATCATTCTACTTTGACTGACAGTATATCGGAAATAATATTTTTGTTTACTTTGTTTTCAAACTGACAGTAAAATATGAGCACAGCTGCTGCATTCTGCTGTTTTTGCTGAAGTGATACCGAACAGCATTATCACGAAAAAGTGCTTTTTTGAAGCGTTCAATCAGAAAAAGGAAAAAAAACGGCGGATAACTTTATTGCTAAATGCTCAAAAGAATTTATTTTATTGAATGTACCAAGTTAATATCTCCCTAAATCGCTTTCAACCGCGTTTCTACCATCAATGCTTAAATGAAAAAAATAGGAAAACAATATTTACTCTCAACCGTTATTTGTGATGTCATAAAACCGTTATATGTGTTCCCAAAAGGTGAAATTTCTTAAAGTTAAAATAAATTAGCTGCTGGCTTTCGTTTGAGCAAAACGCCTATTTTTTCCGTCAAGGAATAAAACTCTCAAAAAATTATCTACAATTATAACGTCATTCGGACCTCACAAACTCCCTTTTGATTCTCACTTTGGGGTGGCCATCAACCATGTCAAGCTTTGTGTGTGAAAGACCAGTTGTTTGAAAGGAGTTAACAGAATTAGAAACAGCAACCTGCAGCATGTACGAACTGCAGCAACCAGCATATTTTTATCTTAATAAAAGTAGTGAATGGATGATTTTCGGAAATATTTTACGAACCAATGAGAAGATACTCACGCACCCCAGTTAGGAAACCTCTGCCCTGAACTAAATCCTCATCAATAAGACGGTTTTTTGTCGGTGTGACATGAAACCAAAGCGTAGTAGGAGTACTTGAAGAGGTTTGGGTTCTACTCATCTACTTGTGCCTTATTTTACTTCACCTGGAGAAATGCAAGCCGATGCCTTTCTTTTATCCCTAAAATTCTTTCCCTTTAAATGCAGACCTCACACTGTCTACTTTATGCTCTGTCTTTCATCCTTTTTCTCGACTACCAGCTGCATTCTAAATTGAGTTGCCCTTAGAGGGTGAATGGCTTACTGAGCCACCGATAACTGCAAATGGCGAAATATGAACACGGTAATAATTTGCTTGTCTCAATTTCATTTTCTTGTTTTTCTTGGGTCGCCTGGCGTTGCCAATCTTTTCTAAATTCAATTAATTGTTTAATACAGCTTTTCTCAAACCGCTTTTGCCAAGTAATATATAGTATCGTTATTCTGTAGAAGAAGGCTTCAAAACAATAGAAGTAGTTTGTTATGAAAAACCACTTTGTGGACATTGACGTAGCACAAATATTCTACAGAACATTGATTGAGAAACGCTGATCTAATAGATGAAGTAGACTATTGTCTTTGTGCGCATGCGCTTTAACTTTTCAAAAACTACTGCGTACACAAACATGAAACCTTGCACGATTGATTACTGCTTTGGGGTGATGGCCATAAACAGTTGTTGACGATGACCTACAAGAGGAGTTGTCACACTTGTCGTAACAAAGAGCCAAATACAATAGAAGCCACATCATAGAAAGAGCCGCTACGCAATCCTTAGTTTGTGTGAGTTGATGCATTTTCCGTCCAGATAAAGTGTGAAGACTATCATTTTCGAAACACGAAATTAGGCACCCTTCTATCGGCCTCAAAACTTAACGTGGCGCACAGCAGGTTGCACACCTCTACACAACATCATTGTACACAAATACAACAAGAGTCAAAAGAGCCGCAGTTTAGCCATTCCTGACCTTTAATGAAAGATAAATTTTATAAAATTGGTTCATCTTGAAGTAAGAAAGCTGCTGAAGAGCAAAAATCAGCGCTCAATTCATCTACTTGCAAACACTACACCGATATCTTTTTAGTTGGCAATATGACATTATAGTGAACGGACTAACGCACCTTTAGATATAGCCTCTTCAATTTACTTACTAGACTAATACAAATACTTTAGCAATCCAATATTTTGGCAAGGATGAAATACATTCAACCAATCTTTGCATTCCCGGTCTTTATTTACTAAAGTCTGTTGCAACTTTTTTTTCTGTCAGCCTTGCTTTTCTGCGTGGTCCACATGCATTTACTCCAGTGCTAAAATCCGTCTGTATACAGATCTTCTGTGAAAGAGAACTCCTTCACTTGCCAACAACTGCAAAATTTTTTGGTTGGAAGCTCTTCTGTCATAAAAGGCATCATTATTTTTAGTCTGTCCAAACGTAAATTGGTTTTACTCTTACCACATTTATCTTGTTTTTGCATCTTCAAATCTTCCCCGTTTCGGTATTTTTTTTCTTGACGTGTAGGACTGTAGCAATAGATGCTCTTGATATTTTTTAAATATCTACCCGTTTTAGCACTCTTTCTTTCAAAAGAACTTCTATTTGACCTTTTTTCCGATGGCTTAGCAGGTCATTTTTCTCATATACACTCAGAGTCTCCGTTTTGATTAAAAAAAAGCTTAAGTGCTATTTTTCAACATATGTTTGGTTAGCGAATCACAAAACTCAGAATGAAAAACCAAATGAAGAAACTTGTAAATCATAGCGCTTCAAGCGGAATTTCGTGGAACCCCACAGTTCCATAAAATATTTAGAGGGGCTCCATGACCACTAAGGGTTCCACAAGGGTTTCTTTATCTTTGATTTTATTTGGCAACACAATAGGTTTTTTTAAGTTTTTGAGAATAATTTCGCCAACCTTAGAAATTCTAGCGTAAACGCGTGATGCAGGTCTAATCATTTTGATTTTAAAGGTAACAATTTCATTACAAATATCACTTCGTTGTAGATACTCAACAACAAAAAAAGTATATTTTCTTGAAAGATTGAAAATAGCCGCTGAATTATCGAAGAATACGATACTAGTTGTTCACTAGCGCAACAAGTTGTTCACTAGCGCAACAAGTTGTTCACTAGCGCAACAAGTTGTTCACTAGCGCAACAAGTTGTTCACTTGCGCAACAAGTAATGTTGCTCGTATTACGGCACAAAATTGGTATGGAACAAAAGCAGGGATTTTTTAATTTTTCTAGCTAGGCTATTAACTTTTTAGTTCAATGTGGCACAAGCAGAATTTGATTTTATGGAGCTGATTACCAAGGTCTTAAGGTCTTGAAGTTGGAAGGCGGAAGTGTCAAAAATTAGAAAATATATGGTTTTCTCTAACAAATTAGGGCAATTATCTGACAAATAAAGCCGTATGCGGCCACTGAATGACTGAACCATCGATAACTCGTAATCGACGCCTTTGACGAATTGAAAACTGACCTTGCTAAGGTTCTATTGCATCCCATTGATGAGGATGCGCCATTTAACATAGAAACTGATGCCAGTGATGTTGCACTACTGGGCATTCTAAATCAAAACAATAAATTTGCTGCTTTTCATACACGCACTTTTGATGACAGCAAAAAGCGGCTTTATTCTTTCAAAAAAGATGTGCTTGTAATCGTAGACACAGTAAGGAAGTGGAAACACTTACTTACTGATAGTCACGTTCCTATTATAACTGATCAGCGCAGTGCATCTTTTATTTTTAATGTAAAGCATTCTACCAAAATCAAACACGAAAAGTTGGCTTGTTGGCGTTTAGAATTGTCTGTGTTTAATTATGACGTTATATATCAGGGTTGGCCGAACTGCGACTCTCTTGACTCTTGTTGTGTTTGTGTACAATGTTGTAGTGTAAGGATATGAAACCTGCAGTGCGCCACGTTAAGCTTTGGCGCCAGTGGAAAGGTACAAATGACTAATTTCGTGCTTGAAAATGATGGTCTCCAAAAAAAAAGTTATCACCCTCTATCTGGACGGAAAATGCGTCAATTCAAACAAAGCAAGGATTGCGTAGCGGCTCTTTCAATGATGGACTCTATCGTATTTGGCTCTTTATTACAACAAGTGTGGCCAACCCCTGTTGTATGTCGTTCTGAAAGTGAAAACGAAGGTTGCTGACGTACTCTCAAGTGCTTGTTGTGCAAGTATTTTGTGCTCTTCCACCCCTAATATAAATGAACTGCGTAAATTACACGTTGGTCTTCTTCAACCCGGCATCATTTTGTAAAGTGAAAAATCTTCCGTTTTTGATAGAAAATGTGAAGACAATAGTGTCTCAATATAACGAATGTGCGCATGTTAAACCTCATTTTTTGCCGAGATATCAGAAGACCAAATTCATTTTACTTAGCTCTTCTGGTAATGTAACGTTTATTAACCAGAAGAGCTAAATAAAATGAATTTATCAAAAATATCTGGTAGCCAGAATAACAGTATAGATCAGAAGACCATCGTGCTATTGATATTCTTGTTAACGAGGGCTGGTTAGTTTCCCTTTAAGGACGATACTTGTGATGATCGCAGCTGGTATCTTTCCTTTTTTGTTTTCAAACAAAATAAACCGAGGGTTATTTTCGATGAAGCAGCGTTAAATGATGCTGTGTTTGCTGGCACGAATTTGTTGAACAGCTTGGTAAACGTTCTTATTCGATTTTGATTTCAAAAATTTGCATGCATGGCTGATTTGAGCAAATGCTATATTTCTGCCGGAAAGCCAACAGAACTTGTTTTGCTTAATTTGGTTCGCGGATAACGATTTGGACTGTGGGAAAATATAACGTTATCGTTTTACAAGGCACGTTTGGGGAATAAACTCCAGTTCTTATATTGCCCTTCTAGCCATTGAAAGTTCAATTCTCGAAAATCCTACTGCCGCTAGTTGGCTGACATTGTCGATGGTTGAGAACAACCGCTACATGGATGACATGTTAATGACCTCTGACTCATCGACTGATCTTGAGATGATTACTCGTGAATCAATGTCGCTTTTTGAGAGTAGAGAATTTAATCTGCGTAAATGGGTAGCAAACACCCTTTCAAAGTACATTTTATCAAACATATCTCAGAGTGAACTCGGATCTATTATTCGGGAGATCGATCTTGGCTCTCACCCAATGCCCGACAGCAAAGCTTTGGGTGTAATATGGGAGGTTGAAAATGCTCGATTGGGGGTATGAGGAAGCTGCGCTTTGTCGGAAGTCTCTACTAGAAGGGAAATGCTGCGTATGCTTGCAAGCCACTTTGACCCTTTGGGCATCATTGCTCCTTACCTCTCAAAGGCAAAATTAATTCTTCAAAGTTACTTACTTACTTGTCGGGTATCGGATGGGATAATGATCTCCCTGGAGACGTTAAAAACGATTGGAAGATTTGGATTAGATCTATAAAGGCTGTTGCTAATTATTCCACTACTCGTTATTGTTTTACTGACGGGATCGAAATTACAAGTGGTGGCAAGTTTTTCTACCAACTACATGGGTGTTGTGATGCTTCTAATTATGCGCTTTCATGTGTTGTATACTTGCGGTGTTTGGTTAATAAGAAGTTGAGCGTAGCCTTTACACCAGGAAAATCAAAACTTGTTTTAGCCAATCAGCGAAATTGGGTCAAATCGCGTAAGGAACTGGAAGCTGCCACATTGTGCGCGGACTTAATGCTTAGTGTTTCTCGTTCTCTGCAACACTTCAAATGTTGGTGCCCTTCTGCACCAATTCACAAGTAACTCTAAAGTGGACAGTGAACCCAGATCTTGATTTTCCTCGATTCGTCTAACGACGGATGGACACAAAATACTTCTAATTGCTTGAGCTGATGCTTGGAACTAAATCCATTCGTCAGTTAACCCTGCTGACGTGGGCACTGGGGAAGCTAGTGCTAAAAACCCAAATTGTTATGCGCTTTGACTGAGAGGCCCGCAATTCCTGCTGGATGGAAGCCTGGAACTGGAGCCATCAACTCCTACCACGGTTGTGCACAAAACTACTGTTAGTCATGAACCTTGAAACAAACGTGTCACGGGTCTGGATCGACTAACTGCCGCTTCTTCTTATCTTCACGACTTAAAAAAGCGCGGCCTCATTGCCTTTAAGCATTTCTTGATGACTAAAAACAAAAGGATCACATTTTTCAAACCTACTTTAGATGCCACTTTTTTGGACATGGTGCTGATGAATGTAGTGAAATATGTGCAAATTAACTTCTTTGGAGATGTTGTTGATCTGTTAAAGGCGGATATAATGGACGCATTTGAATCCTTTTTGAAAAGTTTAGGTAGTGAAGCAAAAAATGCCGAGCAACTGCGGCGGATTTCCGAATTGAAGTCTTTGCGTAATTTCTGTTCTTGTGTAGATGACTCTCATTTGTTGCGTGTTGAAGGGCGGCTTGAGAATGCTGATCTTCCTCTTGATACCAAACACTCTTTAATTCTTCCCAAGAGTCATTCTTTAACAAATTTAATTGGGATCAAGACCATGTCGAAGCATGGCATGCTGGACCTCTCTATACCCTTATAAGAACGCGTTAACGTTTTTGGATTGTTCATAACAAGCGTTTCTTGGGTGATTGTGGTGCATGTGCATTGCGCACGGCTACTCCTATTCGCCTGTTAATGGCTGACTTGCCGACGTGTCGAGTTACTCCCAAAAACAAGCCCTTTAAGTTTTATGCCGCCGATTATTTAGGGCCGTACATATATCTTCAAAATAGAAGTAATTGCAAGGCCTGGTAATTGCTTTTCACCTGTTTATGTACCCGCTGTACACATGTCAAAATTGTAACAGGTTGAGACTTAAATAATTTCGTACTTGCCTTTTTGCGATTTACTAACCTCCGCGGGCTCCGAGTTCTACAACCTCCGCGGGGAAGTTGACACTATATACTCAGACAATGGGGCTATAACTTCCGCGGGGAGGCTGACACTATATACTCAGAAAATGGGTCTACAACTTCCGCGGGGAGGTTGGCAATATATACTCAGACAATGGGTCTACAACCTCAGCGGGGAAGTTGACATTATATACTCAGACAATGGGGCTATAACTTCCGCGGGGAGGTTGACACTATATACTCAGACAATGGGTCTACAACCTCCACGGGGAGGTTGGCACTATATACTCAGACAATGGTTCCATTTTTTTGTGCCGCGGCTGAGCAGCTTTCGACGCTGCTTGGTTTGACCGAATTTCATAACTCGCTTCGCAAACGCAGCATCAAGTGGGTAAGGATCCCACCTTACGCCCCTAGTCAAGGAGGAAGTTGGGAAAGCACAGTTAAACTCTATAAAAATGCTTTGAGTCGTATCTTGACTAATGCTCGTCGGAAGCCCTCACTTATCGAGCTCCAAATCTTCATTTCTGATGCGGTACGTATTGTCAATGATCGACTTCTGACTGCACTCAGTGACAAACTTACGGTTTAGCTCCTCTTACTCCCTCAAAAGCTCGCTCCTAACACCCCAATCAGAGCTTTTCATAATCAAGGAGACCTTTGCCGAAACCTTATGTACAATGCTACTTTGGCACATAGATTTTGGATAAACTGGGTCAAGGGATATCTTCCTACTTTCCAAGGGCGATCTAAATAGAGGGTTACTCGAGAAAACATTTCTCCTGGTCAGTTGATTTTAGTTGGAGATGCTCAAGACATTTTGAATCATGGCACATACCGCCTTAAACGCGTTCATTGAGTGCATCTACAATAGGGTAAGGGAAAAAATATAGTTCGCAGGGCTACAGTTGCCGTAATAAAGAATTCTTGTACCGGAGAGACTGAATACAGCCTTCGTGATTTATCTAAGATTGTCCCAGTATGGCTTGTATAGTGTGAATTATTTTAGCGTTATTGCTTATTCGTTCAGTCTTGTATGGCGAACTTAGTGCTTCTAACTATGCTTTACGTGACATTGCCATATTGGCAATGCCACCAATTTTAAGCTGGAAATGTATTACTTGCACAGTGACAACAGAAGTAGATATACTTATCAGGAATCTACCCGTGAAGTAACTTGCTTGAAGCGATCCAGGTTGATAATTCATATAATAAATAAAACTTATGATACACCAGATCAACTGAGATTACTTGATTTAAAGGAAAATTGATTTTGCCTTATACAGGCACTTTCAATTTCTACGTAAAACGAAAAAAGCAAAATGCATAAACCAACTTACCGCAATTATAAAATAGGAAAACAGAACTGACTATCTCACACTGGTTGAAAAATGAAAATTGGTAATTCAAAGCTGGCTAATAATATTTCGTGAAAGTAAGCTCAGTTGATCTGGTGTATCATGATTTTATCTATTATTCGCACAGTTAACGATTTAGATTCGACATCTTGCAGAGGTGCCAAATTTATCGTTACAATATTTGATTACGTCGGTGCTTCCTCACTTGTTTGTTTGAAGTTTCACTTTGCGTTGCTTTTCAAAGGAACCGCTATGTTTCAGCACCGTAATTACGTCGCGTTTCTATTACCCCAGTTTTGAAAAACATTCGCTTAATTTTTGGTGTTTGGCAACTAATCTTGCTGGATGAATGAGCTCGACAACTGATGCTCTATCTTAATCATTACTCACGCATTTTACCTTTTCCTCGAACCTCGCCATCCAAAGAAACGAGAGTTTGCCAAAGTGGCAAGAGATGTTTTCACGATTTTTTTCGAATTATTCTACTAATGAGAGTGCTGAAGATCTTGAACATGACATCACTGAGAAGCCCCCTATGAAAAAATCCAAAGCAGAAGAGCTCAATGACATTTTATGCCAGCCAGAAGATCGACATTTGGATCGTGTTCAAGAAAATGTCTTGACTCACATGAAAAAGGAAATGACATTTTACGGAGCAACAAAGGAATGTCCCAAAATCTTGAAAAGCTTGAAATCTTGTCCAAACTCGCTCCCACCCTCTTCTGTTGAAGTAGAAAGATTAAAATACGGTATACTGACGCTAACTGGTTTTAAAAAATTACTTGAATTACATGAGTAATATTTCAAAAGTTACTTGTTACTTAAGTATTTTTTCAAGGTCGCTTGAACCCAGCACTATTACTATCGCTTATTTGCTCTGAAGTTTGTACATCGAAGAAATTTATGCTGAATTAGTGGATTTTTTTTACAAACTTCGGAAGAAAAGCGGTGAAGGTCTCGGCGTTCCTCTGAGACTCTTCATTTTTAACATTCAGCCTGAAAACGATTACTTCTTTTCCCCTCAGTGGCTCACTTTTTCTGGGTAAAATTAATTTCGCTACTTTTGTTGGAAGCTACCTTTACGCTCACCAATCCTCAGCCGCTTCCTTCAATTCCAAAATCTTTTTTCGTTTGATAGCTGATCTTTAAAAGGATTGCTACAAACTTGACAGTTCTGCTTTAGCCTATTCGTTAATCAGCATAGTCATCAGGAGCCTCTTTTCACTGTCTCGGTGACGGCTTCAGCTTCCAACGCAGTCCTTTTCAATTTTACCTGACCTTTTTTGCTCCAAAAACGCTGTCTTGAATCACTGGTTTAGTGTTTCACTAAACCACTTAATTAGATTGACAACCGACGTCTGAATCTAAATGCGGGTCAAAGGATTTGGGATTGATGATACGTCAAATTTCAACAATACTAAATCACTTATTAATGTTAGTGTCAGTCAAATTTAGCTCGTTTATGTTTGTCGAAATTTATTTCAGTGCCAGATTATAGAGCAGATTCTGAAAAATTAGCCACAGTAAACAACAGGAAGTTAAATTGATTAATCGCTGAATGCAACTCCGGTAATGACGCCTCATTTCAGCTTTTAAATTTAAGTGTTTCCGCAACCGCAAACTAGTTTTGTAGTCCGCCTTAGTAAGATTTGATTGTCACTCGTCGTCACACAAAGATAAACAAATAAATAAAACACAAATTACATTTTAATACATCGACGAGAAACGTTAAAACACCTCAGACACCATTGCAGTCTGTAAACCTTTTTATTCTTTACAATTTAGATAGAATTTCGTGCTTGCGATTCGGCTCCAGAATAAATTCGAGATCCAATATTATTCTTCAGTTTGAAACTTTGACATCGACTTTTTGATAAAGCTAGTTGGAAACACTGAAAGAGTGCTCGAGCTGGATTTACTTGTGACCAACAATTATAATTTACAGTCAACGCTTTCGATTCTCGCCTTCCATCACGAACTCGATCCAAAAGCAAAATCGACATATCTTGAACATACCACACTGAACATACCATACCTGAACATAACATACGGCACAGATACTAAAAGCAAAATCGGCTGTAGCCTGCAAACAGGCTGCAGTAGCCTGAAAACATGACTATTCCGACCAGCGGTTGGTGAGCCGGGCCTCCTCAACAGAAAACTTGGGAGGCTTAGGCCGATCCTACCTACTAGGGCCGAGCTTTGAATTCGTAGTCTCTCGACAATAAGTTCGTCGCTCATTCCATCGCGCCACGCTGCTCATCATCTATGATGATGGATTTTATTAAAAAATCGCGATTAATAAACTGCGACGAAGGCATAGTAGAGGTGAAAGAAAAAGGTCGTAAATCACTGCTATTTGCATTTAGTGGATATAATTGTGCCATCAGTCGGTCAATCACTATCTAGCTCATTGATTATGAGAATTGATGAAATGATTCCATAATTTCACTGATTTGTCGTCAACATCAACAAGCTTGAGGCGCTTCTTCATGGCGGCAACAATTGCGCGTTGAAATCTCTTGTAGATTTTGTAGTTATAGTGTGGCCAATGTAGTGAAATGAAGTCAAGAACGCAAGCAGGAGGACCAACACCTCATTTTTTTTAAGACCAAGACCTTGTTTAACAAGACCGCTTAGTCAAGACCAAGACTACTTAGGATCCAAGATCACTTCTGAACAAGATCCAAAACCATAATTTTGCAAAACCAAAAACCAATGATATATCTATATGTACGGATAATGTTTACTGAATTGCTGCGGCATACAAAGTAAAACCGATGCGATGGCGTAGTGGTTAGAGCGTCCGCTTCGCAGTCGGTAGACCTGGGGCTCAATCCCCTTGTCGAGTCATACCAAAAGACTTCAAAAAATAGTATCCACAGATTTCTTGCTTGGCGCTCGGCATTCGGGGGATGTTGAGAACAAGCCGGCAAGTTCGGTTGTTGTGTTCTTGGGCAAGGTACTTAACGGAACGCCCCCGCTTTTATGTGGAAGACATGTAGCCCAGACATCTCGAAAATAGCAACTCCCAAGCGAGTGCGGACGTCCCGTCCAAAATATAGCGATACGATGCGCTTTCTTGTGAATGGAGGATAAATATGGCAAATAAAAAACAGCTCGTTGTAAACTACGAGAATACATGTAAATGACTAAATTTGTCGTAGCCTGTTTGGTAAAACCCAAATTCGCATAAAATGCATCTAATAACGTTCAAATCACGTATGCATCACAGCTTGGCATTTGACAGACTATCTCTGAACAACAAATAGTTTACTTAAGCGAAGCACAATATTCAGATCAAATTTTTATCATGCAATCGGTTTTTGTTTCAAACGAATATTGACAATTTATCATGCAGTACATTTTGGCGCATAGAACTTTACTTCGTTTATTGGTCAAAATGATTGTATGTTTCGATCTACTGTAATAAACTCATTGATGAATTTAGTGGCTGCTTCTACTACTCATGGTGTTAACTAAAAGCCGAACCACTGCATTCTTATTTTTCACGTTTTAGTCAAATTGGCATTGCCATATCACATCAGCTTGAAATTAACACTGCAATTTTTTTATATTTAACTCAGAAACAAAGTGTCACCATTCACTACAGAAAAAAAATAGTATTGACACAAAAGCAAAAAAAATTCAAAATTGAAATTATGAAATAAATATGAATTAAAATTATTCATAAATCAGAACATCACAAAAATGAAGGATGATAACAATTTCGAGGATGAAGAAATATAACTATTTATGCCATTTCCCTTCAATAAAAACGAAACTTTTCTTTCTTTGGCCAAGAGTTAATTTTGACACAATGCAAACAAAACTATTACGTTACAAATATCCCCTGACTTTGCAGGCAAAGATATAACTTTTGTAGTTACAGGATTATGGTTCGCTTATAAATGAATTTTTATTAGTCAACACTTTGATTACAGATTTCAAGGCGAAAAAAATGTTTGCCAAAGCTTTTCTCCATTTTATTAGGTATCGTAATTTGAGGTGACTCAGGCACCCCGGGGTGTCTTAGGCAGGTTTTCAAAAAAAAGATTGTCCAAAAGTCAATTAGCAATTTTGACATTTGTTTTTACAATTCTTGGGTTATTTATTGTTTGATCTGAAAGTACGTTCAGTATGCTGCTAATTACGTAATAATTTTTTGGTTAAGTGAAAATACACACTAAATATTTGGATTCTATAAAGACTTCCCCCCAGAAGAAGATTTTGAACAGAATCTGAACTCCGCATACTTTGGTAAGTATATCTTAGAAGTAATACTCTAGCAAAACTTTTAAGGGTTTGGCTACACTTATAAAATGTCTTAACAATGCTCAATTGTGTTTTTTTGTCAAAAAATTTATCTAGTTGCCTTCTATGGGGGTTGCTTCATTCATCCCGGAGTGAGTCGGCTGATATGGGGTGACTCAGCCACCTTCAACGATGCTAGTAAACAATAGTTTTCCGTTAGTGTTATATGCATAAGGAATGATATAACCTTTATCATGTGGTATATTGTTATCCATAATTAACAAGACGATTTATTGAAATATTATTTAGGTAAATCCAAGACGAGTGCCACGAAAATATGAAAGAAAAGTCGGATCAAAGGTGTACAAACGAATACCAGATGATGTATTGGAGAGAGCTTATGCTGAACATATTGCAGGTGCATCCCAAAATTAAGTGTGCAAGAAGTACGATGTTACACGTTCAATCTTCCAGCGTTATCTAACCAACAAGCAATTGGGCGAGAGCAGGCGAACCCCAGGCGGCCAGACAGTACTGACCCACGAGATGGAAAAATCATTGGTGGACCATCTTATGCATGTGTCCGAATGGGGCTTTCCATTCGACATGTTAGACTTGCGCATGACTGCCAAACGAATTGTGGATCAAGAGGGAAGGGTCGTTTCTCGTTTTAAGGAAAACGTACCAGGCGAAGATTGGGGATATGGTTTCATGAAGAGGCATAAAGACAAAATAAAAAACAGGCTCTGTCAAAACATAACAAAAAAACGTGCAGCTGTGGACTCTGAAGTGATAAACAATTATTTCCAAGAGCTTGAAAAGAGTTTGGCAGGAGTATTTCCGGAAAACATTATAAACTATGACGAAACAAACCTCTCTGATGACCCGGGACGACGTCGTTTGATTTTTAAGCGGGGTGCGAGATATCCAGTGCGAATTATTAACGGTACAAAGGCTTCGACAAGCTTGATATTAGCTGGTACTGCAGCAGGGCACGTGCTGCCAGTGTATGTAGTCTATAAAAGTGACAATTTATGGAGTACTTGGACTGAAGGAGGTCCTCCGAGAGCAAGGTACAACCGAACCAAATCCGGCTGGTTTGAAAATGTTACTTTTGTTGACTGGAATCGCTCTACCCTATTGCACAAGGTTGGAAGCAGACAGCAAGAACGTTCTAATCGGAGACAATCTTTCGTCACACTTTTCGAATGAAGTGCTTGCAGGTTTCCGGAAGTGTGGAATATTTTCACTAGACAAAACGCAAGTTTTAGGTCGTCTTCCTTCGAATTCTGCTTAATCTGCTCAGTTAAAATCTTCGGTTTCCGAGGCCTTTACTCAACATCTTGTTGACCTCCGAACCGGAACTGGAGATGCCTCTGCTGCTAAAAGAAGACGACGCACAAAGATGGATGTGGTTCCAGGTAGGAGCGTGAGCGGCCTAGAGGATATAGTTGAGCCGCAAGAAGAGAGAGCCACAACGTCCTCCACCGCAGCAACCAATACTGATGCAGACCTTGCTCTTCAGCATGAGGAAGTCCCAGAGTCGGAGTTTCTCTCTGATATTGAAGAAGGGCATGATGAGCATGCCAGGAATCTGTTTGATATTTTTAACAACCAAACACTATCTTGAATTCACTTACTGTCTTATCGTGTTGTGGACCAAACCTTGGCAAATAAATGCTTTTTCGTTGTACCGGTGCTGGCGTTAAACGCATCATAAACTAGGCCAGACGATTGTTTTTACTGGCAAGTAGGCTTTATCCGTGCAGAAGTACTGCAGACTCCGCAACACGCATATAGCATGCCTTGCCCACCCCAATTCCAGGCTGACTGGCAAATAGCATGGTAAACAAATTAACTGCCTGATTCACCCCATGGCGGGGTGAATCAGACAACCACAAAATAAGCCACAGGTTTCCTTTCATGCATGTGTACTTTTGCTAAATCAAGGTTAATTCAAACCTGATCATCCGTCCCCCTATAAAAGGTCCAAAGAATGGTATATATATCCCTTTCATTTTTTAAATAAATGCTTTTATAGTTCAAAAAAGTGCCGGAGTCACCCCAAATTACGATATTTATTTCTAAAAAAACGGTCAAATAGGCTACTTTTGTGACATGGTCTGGAGCTCGTTCACCCTGCGCCCTCTTTGTTCTTATTTCAAGAACTAAACCTAGGATATATCAGATAGAAAGCGGAAGAAATTTGGAACATTTATAATAGAGGGAGATGTTTTGTTTCAAAACAGAATATGAAGTGTAAAGCCATTTTTGATTAAAAATTTAGTTGAAAATTTGGTTGGTGGAACAAAATTTGAAGATAACGGAAAGCAGACCTTTGTTTAAAATTTTTCAAGAGACCACTTTAAAATGAAGGAAAATGAAAGAGCGAGAGCTTTTATAGCAAAAAAACTCAAGGCAAGGCGCTTGAAAACGATTGGTTAACAAGGGGACCAATGGAAAGCGAGCAGCTACTGTGATAGTTGGAGGCTGTAGAGAAATTCTTTTTGTTTATATAAAACTGGCTTGGATGTTTTTAAGTAGAAAGCTATGAAAGTGGATAATTTGAAAGGCAGTGAGTACGTAAGCAAGGATTGAAAATTTCACTGGAGTGTTATTTGAAGACTCTGAGGAACCCCTCGACCGTAAATTGATCTTGCCCCCAAATTGTACGAATGAATTGTTACGTCACAAGTATGAAAAATTTGCTTGGTTTTTTTCCCCTGGGTGTTTGCGAATGCAGGCGTCTATTGCTGCTTATATTTGCCATTTTATTGAGCTGAAGACGAGCGAATTTTTAATTTTATATTTTGGGTCTCCAACTACTGATTGAAGAGGAAAGAGTTTAAAAAAGCAACGTTTTTTATTTCTGCAAAATGGTGAAGCTCGTGCCACCATCATACCGAGCTACACGGCTATTAAAGTTGGCTAATAATGGCTGCAAAGATGCTTAACGTCTGCATTAGATGCGGAACACAGATTTACATCGCTGTACTCTGAGAGCAGTAGCTTTATACGCTGGGTTATAGCAAGTGCCGGACTGTTTCAGTTTCAAGTTTTATTTTACAAATCTTTATGATCTGGTCACGGCCTGCCATTACCAGAATGAATAGAAAAACCTGTGTTAAATGACATCACGACCACAAATACTGGTACAGCAACACACATAAAAAGTTTTGATAAATTGTCTTTAACGCACGAACCACGCGGGCACCGAACCCACTTGCTCAAGATTGCAAGCTACGTTGTCAAACGGATTCCATCAGCGCACTCGAGAGTGGTTGTTTGTTTTAGTTAAAGGTCGCGCTCAATGAACAATAACCTTGCACTCGAGATCATGCTTCTGTGACGCAAGTGGTGACCACTCCTGGCAACGAACAGAAGCCTATCAAGCCGTTTCTATCGTTGTGAAATATTTTGAAGCCATGAAGTAAAGTCAATAAACCAGTCTGCTCGCTCGCGTAGTAAATCACAAAACTATTCATAACACCGCGTGGTGTCGCCAGTGCTACCCATTCACGCGCATTGTTCAGTCGCTCAAACTACATCGCAGTAATACGTCATGTTGTTGTTACAATTGATCCTGACGAATGGGAACGTAATTTTCCCTTCGAGATAGCCGTTCAGAGCTCTTTTGACCAAATAAAAGCTGAAGTTATTGCCACAAATTACTGTGCGACGCTCCTGTAACATTTATACGACGTACAATTTGAGAACCACTGTTATAAGAGGATCATGGGGGGTGAATCCAGCCGTCTCTGTTACAGGAAAAGAAACCAAACCGGATTTAAACATTGGATCCGTTCTCTCTTTGCCGAAAAAGATGTTAATCAAACCTTTAGATTGCTACAACACATCCTGGTCTCTACTACTCTTAATGATTTGGCAAAACAACAACTTGTTTCTTAAGATTTGATTATCATATTTAGTTCGTAAAGACAGAGAGGGACGGACTAAAAGGCAAATTCGCTCCCTCTTTGAAGATTTATAAAACCTCTGTTGCTTCTCAATGTTTTAGTGCCTTTTAAGAAAAGACTACATCACATAAAATTAGACTCAGAAAGCATCTAGAAATCTCTAATCCTAATCATTATATCTTGGACTCTTAAAAACATCACTAAAAAGGTAGGTTAAAACCAGCATACCATGAAGTCACGAAGGGTCTTTTTTGACACCATGTTTGTAATTATTTCGATCTCATGCATTGTCAGATCAAAGTTATTTTCTCAAATTGATTTGTGGTTTTACAATGTTACAGCAATAGCAATGTTTTTCTTTACAATCACTCCATAGAAAAAATTTTAACCAACAGTACAAAATACGTCATGTCAGGCACCGAAAATCAAAATGTAATTTTTGTATCTGAAATCGAAAAAAGTAACATTTGCTTTGGGAAGATTTTTATCTTCCTAAATGGAGCAATATGGCGGTATGGAGACCAAACAATTGCAGAAAGATTGGGGTGAATCCGGCAAACGATCAAAGGAACGCTGTTGTAGTTTGCTGGCATTGAACCAGAGATGTCCAACAACACGATGAGGTTTTCACGGTAAGTCTACACAACATAGAAAGTTCTAGAATTATAGTCTTCACAACTTGGCATTACCCAAAACAGATCGCTTTGTTTCATTATCTAACGCAGAGCTGGCCAATCTGTGCTGTACAGAGTCAAAATCAATAAAGGCCGTCATTGAAAGAACAGTTACATAACTTTTGCTTCAAACTTCCGCACTATCCGCTCGAGGACAGGTTGCTTTTTTTTGGAGATCACCCATCATAATGCTGAAACATGATCATATCGGCAAAAGAACCACATGTCACTGATGCCATCAGTTTACACATCACTACGCTCAATCACTGAACACAAAGCACGAGTCAGAAAAGCCGCAGTTCAGGACCCAAAGAGTCGCGGATTGGCCCTAATCTAACGATTCGTGAAAACAATTTCAGCTACGTCATATAAAAATAAACAAAGCGATCGATTGCAGTCACGACCACGTTCATCGATTAGGACGGAAATAGCTGTAAGTGCAATTTCCGCATGAACTTGACGTTGAGTTGCCTTTGAGAAAAGTATTTTACAAGATCTCTGCTGCTAGTTACCGGTTGAAACCGATCGGCAGCTAATCAACTTCCAAAACTGATAAAAACGTTATTTGGTAACGGTAGTCGTAAACCTAATGATTTTCTCGTTAGTGACCACCTCTCCACCCCCCCCAATTAACGTAAATGTCACAAGTGCAACAGCCGAAAAAGGGTTTGCATCTGTTTAAATCATCTATTCACTCGACAAACGGAAAACGTCAGCTGTGTGAACAAACTTCAAAACTGGATTAGAAATATTATCGTCGTCATTACTATATTGCAGTGAACGAGCCTTAAACAGAGAAGAGATCTTTATAGGAATCTTTCTCACACTCATTGCGCTGAGCTAGCCAGACAAGGTGCGTAGCTTCAGCCATCTACAACCTCTTGTAATTTTCATCCCTCTACCTCTTGCATCCACTGATCTCTTCGTTTAACTGGACATGTTCAGTTTTACAAAAATTTTTCGACTCACAAGTACTTCATGTATCCATTGACAAACTTACTCTTCCTCGTCACGCTCGAGTTATTCTCTCTTCTCTTTTCTATTGAGGACAAAGCCGTCTCTTGATTCCTCATCTCTGCAAAATCAGCAAAATAAAAGAAGTTATTAGGCAACGCCGGTGGTCACCCGACTCAGGGACTTATTCTGTCCTCCCCTGCTACTTATTCTTTCCTCCCCTGCTACGGATTCTTCGCGCTGCAAGCTCTTTTCGTGACCATCTGTTTATGACCTCCGAAACTTTCCTGGCTTTTGAAGCTCCACATCTCCATACCCAAGGATCCCTCTCAATCAACTTCTTGTATAAACAATGAAAGCGCGTGTCTTAGATCAGGGCTTCCCAAACTAGGGGTCGCGTAATGATGTTCAGGGGTCGCAGAGAGTATATCAATTTTACACAAAGTACTGCATATGCTATAGTTTCTGTAGTAACTGCACATACTGTACTGCATATACTATAGTATATGCAGTACTTTGTGTAAAATTGGTATACTCTCTCCAATCTTTGATGGTCGTTAAAAACTATTGCAATTGTGCAAAACATCATTCTTAACTTAGCTGTAGATTCTAGGTAAATAGGCTTAGCTATAGTATGAAATAGTGGGACGTTGTTAATTGACAGCGGTTGGACTTTTGCGCATTCGTTTCACGTGGAATAACTGGATGCATAACTTTTTTGTTTCGTCACTTCGGTATCATGTGGCACAGCTGGATGCATCACTTTTTGCTTCGTCACTTCAGTTTATGACGCCATAGCGCTGTGCAGACGAAAGGATAGTAGCAAAATATCAAAAAAAAACTGATCTAATCAATGGATAGCTGGTTAAAAAAATCGAACGATAACGGCAATAAGCCTACTGCAGATGATGTTGAAGCAACGGTAGAGATAGATGCAACACTGACTGGCAAGATCGATGAAAGTTCAATGAGAAAAACGAGGCTAGTCATATCAAAAACCTATAACGGCAGTTTTTTTGCAGTATGGCTTCGCTTTCATATCGGAAAACAATGAGCAACGTCCTCTTTGTTTGATTTGAAAAAAAGCGTTGGCAAGTGAGAGTCTGAAGCCAGCCAAGTTGAAATGACATCTTCACATTAAGCACGATTCTCATCGCAACCTGCCTGTGGAGTTTTTTCATCGCTTTCTGCGAACATCAAAAAGACAAAGACAATCATTTGAAAGAAAATGTGTAAATGAAGGGAAGTATACACAAGCATCGTTTGAGGCTTCCTTGTTGATTGCAAAGAGTAAGAAACTTTACAACATTGGCGAAATTTTCTTCTATCAGCTGCAATTGAAATGAGCGCAATTGTTCGCGGCAAAAAAGAGGCCAATGAAATGCGAAAAATTTCATTGTCAAACAATACTGTCCAAGTGAATTTCCAAAATAGGCAAAGATCAACGCGAGCAACTCATTCTACGAATTAAAGAAAGCCGTAAATTTACCATTCAGCTTGATGAGTTGACGGACAAAGTACCGAGCACCTCTCGCTTAAATTTCGGATAAGCTTGCTGATCTATCTTTTGAATCTAAGTTGCAGCTTGAATTTTCTGAAAACAGCTTCACACTGTTTGGCTTAGCGTTAGAGCAGAATATCCATCATTATGTGACTCAGCAGTAACCGCACTCCTGCTGTTTGTCTCGATGCATCAATGCGAGTCAGCATTTTCAACGTTGAGGGCAATCAAAACAAAATACCGTTTCAGCCTAAGCAACATTGAAACCGCCTTGAGACCAGTATCAACAAATATTGAGCCAGGGCTGGACTTGCTTTGTGGCAGAAGGCAGCCGCACTCATTATATTAAATGTGTTTGCTTTTTGTTTTGTTTCCGATAAGCTATCTAAGTGTAAATTAGAAGGCTTTGAGTACCGGTAGCTTTTTTTTTTTTCGCCTTTCAATAATTATCACAAACGCATATTTTGCACTGTTTATCATTTTAACCGTGAAGGGTCGCGGAAAATTTTAGGAAATTAAAAGGGGTCGCGAGCGAAAAAGTTTGGGAAGCCCTGTCTTAGATCGTTGCTGACACCATGTGACGTAAACTAACAAACATTAAATAAAATACCAGTACAGATTTTTTTAAAAAAAGACATAGTAGTAAATTATTCTTTCTTTTAGGTGATTACGCTGAATTAGTTTGTTCAAATTGAATGAGCATTGTACATCAAGGCTCAAGAGAGCAAGTTGATAATTTTGATTAACGGAATATAATGATGTCACTGCGAGACTTGCTTGCGAGTTGCTCATAGTTTAATCTAAACCTGTTAATCGCAGAAACCAATACAGTATAATTTGTGTTCTCGCTGGCGGATCTGGCTAATTACTTAATTCTGTCACACTACTTAAAGGAGGAAGTAATCCCAGCTCAATACATTATCAAGCATGAAGCTTTTCCACAGATATTTGCACAGCAAACTTACCTGCAACGGTAGAATAACCAAATAACAATCATGGGTTCGAATCCAACCGGAAGTCATGTTTCACTGACGCTCCTTCATGATAGTTGTTGTTGATTACCCGACCCCTTCCGAGGGATGGGGGCATGGCGGAAGACCATGGAGCCCCAGAAGCCGGGCAACTCCCCAGGGTCTCGACCAGAGGTCATAGAGAGACAGAGAGTCGCCAAAGAGTGAGCGGCGCAAAGAGTCCGTAGCTGGACAGTGCAGAATGAGATGAGAGATCTCCTGGGACGAGTGTCCACAGGCGCTGCAAGAAGGATTCTCGATTCTGCCAATTCTGGAGAGATAGGAACCTAACAGAAGGCTGTGTCCATAGCAGCGAAGACGAGAGAGGACACAGCGAGCATGACGAGGGAGCACAAGTTCCTCAGTGGAAATTGAAGGAACCTGTGTGTCAAAATACTTTGAAGAGACAGTACGCCTCCAGTCCGAGATAAGACGAGAGTGGATACGAGAGATAAGAGGAGAGAGACTACAAGGGATTGCGGAGGGCGCAAGCAGCGCTCCCCGTCTGGCAAGCTCATCAGCTGCGTCGTTCCCCGGGAGAAACGAGTGTCCGGGGACCCATTGTAGCCTGATAGAACAGGAGGAGAAAAAAGACAGTTCCTGCCGGATCTGCCAGAGTTTGAGATAACAGGAAAGGTGGAGGAGAGGACAGGGTGGCGAGGACAGAGCGAGAGTCAGACAGGAGAAGAAGAGAAGAAAAATGGCAGACTTTATGGTGCTGCCGAGACCAGCAAAGGAGCGTGCAGAACGGCGCAGGCTTCAGCGGAAAAACTGGACCTGCCGAAAAGGAAAGAGTGGCCTCAGTGCCACAGAGAGAGCAGTTGGCAAGAACGCCGGAGCCGCCCTTGTCAAAAGGAAAAGGAACAGAGCCGTCTGTCCAGAGTACCAGGTCATGAGGGGGGAGAGAGTCAAGGTGGGCGAGAGCCGCACCTTGGCGAGAGTGAGGGGGATCAGAGCGAGAGCATGGAGAGGAAAGGGTGGACACCACCGTGAAGGAAGGCAGATTCCAAGAAGGACAGAGAGGGCAAGCAAGAAGAGCCTCCCGAGAACAAGTAGAAGGAAGCATGAGCGGGTGAGTGGACGCAAAAGCTCTCCAGGACGATCTGCAGAGTCTTGGTTTCACTCCAAGTCTGGCCAAACCTGAGATGGGAAAGCAGGTTGGGAGACGAAGAGCCCGCTCATAAGAAAAAAGAGTGAAGTGAGTCAGAGTGACTCGTAGGGGAGGTAGAGAAGCCTCGGTGAGCAGTAGAGGGATAGGGGAGGACGAGAGGCAGCCGGTGATGGCGCGACTGGCCGCTCTGTGAAGGCGTTCCAATTTGGTGAGATTGATAGCGCTTAGGAAAGGAAACCATCCGGGTGAAGCGTAAGTGAGAAGGGACCGAAGAAAAGATTTATACAGAAGAGAGAGAGAGACTCCTTAGGGGGGCCCCATGAGGAAACAGAGATACAGCGTAAGGCCTTGAGACGTGGTAAAAACTTGGCCTTCAGCGAAGATACATGCTTAGATAGTTGTTTAGCTTAGATTGTTGTCGCTGCGTGCTTTATCAAGTTGAATCTCATTCAACATATTTCAATGAAGGCCGAGTAAACTCAGTTTGAGTTTCTCACCCTCCACATTATTGCTCAGCGTCAAGCAGCAACATAATCTTGGTTTGACTAGATAAGGAATAGATTGCTGGTGTATCGTCTGCAAAGTTAAGTTCATACAATGAACCTCATCACGATAAGTTTAATGCAGGCGTCGTCGACCTGCGGCTCTTTCATCCTCGTACTGCGGTTCCGCGTGGTTAAGGTTCATTTATAAAGCAGAGTTCTTTGTACGTACGTACCTCGTGCGTTCGGGTTGACTCCTTCGAAACAACTGGGCTTACAAACACGACAGTTGGATCGACTGATTACTTCCAGGTGTAAGTCTGAAAACGGGGGGTCGTAATTTTTTTTCGAACAAGATTTGCAGACGCTGCTGTACCAAGTGGTTCAACACAATTTCCATTAACCAGGAATAATAAATATTTATGCAGATATTTTGTCACTATTTATTCTTCATTGTTTTGTGCAATAGTGCTTTTTGCCAATTCAATCTTTAAATTTAAGTCAAGACTCCTCTCCTCGCTACGAAAGTCCAAATGCGATACAAAGATGACGACTCGTGGCATTTTCATTCATGCGTGTGAGCTCATGGCATTTGCATGACTTTGGTCAAACTGGGACTCCACGTCACGGGTGTGTTGCTCGGTCCCACAACCAGTCTGTAAAAGAAATCTTGTTGGAAAGTTGCCTTTTTCCCAGACACAACCAGCGAACTTGACGGCTTTTTCTCTTCAGTTTCCCTCTCGTGCTGAGCACCAAGCAGGAAAGCTGAGAATACCAGTTTATAAAATCTTTTGGTAAAAATCGACAAAGGATTCAAACCAAGATCTGCAAAACGGACGCTTTCACCACTACACCACCACCCGGTTCAGCGATTTACATTTGTTTTGTGGTTATTTCAAGTTTAGCTTCTTAACTCAATTGAAAAAAAACTTTGATTCGGCGGCAATTTTGGTCAATTTTTAATAGTTCAAAATATGTTTATTTTACAAAAATAATTTAATTTTCTTTGTAACACTTCATAGATTACATAGTTAACGCACAAATGTTGTTTATCCAAAGCGTAAAATTAAAATACATGTACATATATATATATATATATATAATTTTTTTGTTGGTTATATATAGTGTAGTTTTTATTTGAAACGTCAAAAAACATTTGCGGCTTCGAGTGTTTTCTTTTGAGAGGAAACAGGATCCAAATCACTCTTTTGGTTTTAAAGTTTTCCGACTGCTGGTCTACGGAAAGTGGCGATGTGCATCAAATCAGTCACAAATGCAAATAAAAGACTGGTAGCCTCACACCAACATCGCGGACTGTCATAGGTGAGTGGCTGGTAGACTCACCACCAGCATAGCGGACTGTCATAGTTGAGTGGCTGGTAGACTCACCACCAGCATAGCGGACTGTCATAGGTGAGTGGCTGGTAGACTCACCACCAACATCGCGGACTGTCATAGTTGAGTGGCTGGTAGACTCACCACCAGCATAGCGGACTGTCATAGTTGAGTGGCTGGTAGACTCACCACCAGCATAGCGGACTGTCATAGGTGAGTGGCTGGTAGACTCACCACCAACATCGCGGACTGCCATAGGTGAGTGGCTGGTAGACTCACCACCAACATCGCGGACTGTCATAGTTGAGTGGCTGGTAGACTCACCACCAGCATAGCAGACTGTCAGAGGTGAGTGGCGGAATATCGATTCTTACAACCTGCTGGGTGAGCAGCCTCACTCTTGTAATTTGGTGAAACGCAGAGCGACAACTGTGCTTGCAGTAAGAATTAGTTTATCGAAAGTAATATCAAGCAATCAACCTGAACCATAGAGACAATGAAGTGGGTCAAGACAACCTCTTTCATGGTCACAGTCCCTGACCAGCGAGTCGAAAAGAAAAAATGCAAAACTTTGGTGAATAACCAGCCGATCAGTGCGTGAAATGAACCGAAATCAAAAGCAAGCCGATTGGATTTCACTAGTTTTCGAAAATGCTAATTTGACTTTGAATTTCGATTTATTTTTAACTCACCGAGGAAGAATCTGTCATATTATCATCAAATGATGTTCTGGGTGTGGACAGTATCGATACTGAACTCAGAGGAGCAGTAGTTCGTCTTGTTTCGTGCTGATAGTGGAGTAAGATCGTTTACAGTTAATCTGTGAAACATACAATAAAAAAATAAGAAGAAATTACGACCATGGTACTGGGGCTGCTTTTCGAAAGTATTTCACATTATCTCCTCGTGTTCGGTGGCAGTGCTCACGATAGCAACTCACTGTATCAGCAGAACTGCAACACTGGCGCAAAGAATTTGAACACAAGTTGTTGGATGAACAAATGCATGGTTCACCGTCGTTATAAGCGGAAAACCAAATAATATAAACAATTAATGAAAATTAAGTTTAGCCACATGATATTAATTTTTTGCTGGGAAATTTCATCTTCAAGTCATAACAAATTCTTGAGTCATAGGGGAGTGGCTAGTAGCCTCACCACCAACATTGCGGACTGTCATAGGTAAGTGGCTGGTAGCCTCACCACCAACATAGAGGACTGTCATAGGTGAGTGGCTGGTAGCCTCACCACCAACATAGAGGACTGTCATAGGTGAGTTGCTGGTAGCCTATCCACCAACATAGCGCACTGTCATAAGTGAGTGGCTGGTGGCCTCACCACCAACATTGCGGACTGTCATAGGTGAGTGGCTGGTGGCCTCACCAACAACATAGCAGACTGTCATAGGTGAGTGGCTACTGGCTAGTAGCCTCACCAACATAGCAGACTGTCATAGGTGAGTGGCAAACAGCCTCACCAACAACATCGCGAACTGTCATAGGTGAGTGGCTGGTGGTCTCACCACCAACATCTCGGACTGTCATAAGTGAGTGGCTGGTGGCCTCACCAACATAGCAGACTGTCATAGGTGAGTGGCTGGTGGCCTTACTACCAACATAGCGGACTGTCATAGGTGAGTGGCTAGTAGCCTTACCAACATAGCAGACTGTCATAGGTGAGTGGCAAACAGCCTCACCAACAACATCACGGACTGTCATAGGTGAGTGGCTGGTGGCCTCACCACCAACATAGCGGACTGTCATAGATGAGTGGCTGGTGGCCTCACCATCAGTATCGCGGACTGTCATAGGTGAGTGGCTAGTAGCCTCACCACAAACATAGCGGACTGTTATAGGTGAAGGTGAGTGGCAAAAAGTAGATTCTTACAACTCGAAGAAAATGAGAACATAAAAAATGAGAAAATGCTCACCAGCTAGGTGAGCAGCTTTACTCTTGTAACTTGCAGAAACGCAGAGCGACAACTGTGCTTGCAGTAAGAATTATTATTGAGAATTAAGTTTAGCCACGTAATATTAATTTTATTACTAGGAAATTTTATCTTCAAATCATAATAAATTCTTGTACTTAAATTAAATCAGGTGTTTTGCTCAATTAATAATGCCCATATTTTGCAAGTGATCTAGACTACGACCAAATATATTTTGCAGCATCAAAGCAATTTGCTTCAAAAACGAACACTAGATTGGCAATTATTTAGCACTGATCAATTGTTAAAGTTTAACAGGACAAGAACCTTCGTAACAGGAGCACAGACACATTCTTAATAAGTGGGGTCAATCAGCTTTTTATGCCAACCAAAATAAACGCAAAAATGATAGCTCAAAAACCTTGGTTATCATTGCGACACTTATTCTATAATACAGTTCCACAAAGGTACTGGAAAAAGTTGAATAAACAGCGTAATGTCAACTCTATCACAAGACTCACTGTATCAATCTGAGCTATATCTTCAAGGTCCTTTTTGTCCACAACTCCAGTATTGACTCTTCTACCGCAGCTGTCTCTTACTTTGTCATACTTCCCCTCGTCTTGTGTTCGAACCGGTTTTATTTTCTTCAGCAGCGCTTTGATCAGCTTTTTGATCGCTTCACTTCCTCACCAGGTTCAATCACGATCGCAGCTACTTTTATTTCCACATTTAGTATATTTCGGCTGGACCCAAACTCGTCAGTCTGTAACAACATCAATATAGTATTAAGACGCAATCGTACTAAGGGTCAGAATCGTGGTAAAGTGAGCCGGAGTGCCATGCACAATGCAATGATCAAGCGTTCGAACCTCACAATGGATAAGTTGTAATGCATTCGTGAAAGACATTTCACCATAATTATCTTTGCTTGGTTCAGTTGCACTACTTGTTGTTGTTGAAGTGTGCTGTGCCAGCAGTAACAGAAATCCTGGAGCGGGTCAGAAACACGATAACGTTCAAGCATAACCGACGAACAAGCGCTGCTGCAACCACAGAATAAAAGCACGACAAAAAAAATTAGAGCTGCTTACAAGAAGCTGCCCATTGATATGATTGATCTTTATTATGAGTCATCATGGTTCAACGAACAAAATAATTCACAATTATTTAAACTCTGTAACTGACAAAGACAAAAAAATCTAACTGTCTGACGTGACAAAGTGCATCGTTTCGTTCAGGATGAACAGAGACCAAAGACATGATGTATAATGGTGAGAGTGAATTACCATTTATTGTGATGAAGACAAATCTTTCATGTCTCTCTGAAGTGTTCCTTATTGCATTGAGAGTGAACTACTACTCTTTGTGGTGAGGGAGAACTACTATTCATTATGGTGAAGATGATGAAACACTCATTTTAGTGAGGGTGAACTCCTATACATAGCGATGAGGTAGAAATAATTATCAATGTAGTGAGGGTAGATCAGTAGGGGTCATTGTGCTCTATTCATTTTAGTGAGGGTGAACTACTAATTATTGCAATGAGGGTTATATACTAAACATTGTGGTGATGGTGAACTGCCATTTTTTGTGGTAAGGGTGAAACACCGTTTATTATGGTGAGGATGAACTACATATTATTGTGGTGAGAGTAAGCACTTTTAGGCCACCAATTACTTGAGTATATAATTACTGCTAAACCCATTTCTATTTATGGCTGGTTTAAAGTAAAGGCTGTCTTCCTAATCCCAGAGGAGGGCAACCTGTGGACCGGGAGCCACACACTACTCCTTTGTTCCTCTGCCTTGGCTCCAACGACTTAGAAACATGAAAAGTTTTTCAAAAAATGGCAACTTTGATAAAAAAACACTCTTGTAAGTACAGATGATTTAATTTAAACTTACTGTTCAAGTAATGTAATACGTAGCTGTTAGTTGGTTAGTTTATCGCTAAAATTTATTTAGATAAGGAAAACAGATATTTAGCTCAAACGCAAAAGAACTTTTTTAAGCTGAAGCTTTACTCTCCACTAACTTTGGTTGACACGTTTATCATTGTTAACATAAAAGTTTCAACATTGCTCCATCAGATTTTTTTAACCTATAACAAAAAAAAGACTTTTTAATTGCTTTGATTTACAGCCACACAATTTAATCAAAAGTAGTTTTAATTTCTAAAAAAAATTTTAAATATTCGCAAAAAGAAAAAACTTTAGACTGTCCAGATGAGACTTTACAGCTTTGAAAACAATTTTCGATTTGAATTTTTGGTCATAGACCTGATATATTAACACAATCTGAACTTTGCCGCACTTTCAAAAAATATTAAGTATGTTTTCAAATAACGTTTGTGACTAAATGAAGGAGAAGAATTGTCAACACACACGGGCGCAGCCAAAATCTGACTCAGAATGGGAACGAGGTTAGTCCCTGTCAATTAAATTACATCTGCACCACAAAACCGCATGAATGTATATAAATTTGAACTGACGATCCACACAAGCTATTCTGGAGGCTATTGGCAACATGGCATTTTAATTGGTTACACCTTTAACCATCGGTTAATGACAGATGCTAAACCAGTTCTGCAAATTGAAAAAGGTGTTCTTAATTTAAATGTCACGTTGGCAAAAGCCTGGATTTAAAATACATCTCCGAGAAAGGTAGTGCAGATCGTAGGTCTAAATCCCATCAAAACTTAATTCTTACCAAGTTGCCTTACAGTGACATGCACTGTACTTACAAAAGCTAACAGCGTTGCTACTTAGAGTTAGGTTTCAACTGTGCACATTCATTATCCAATTCTCTACAATAAGATCAGATATCTCATGAAAACTGAGTTGTTTGACAGTTTGATTAGGCACATCAATTGCACAGGATTGTTCACAGACATAGTATAGTTAAATTAGTTCACATGTCCACTTGGTCGCAGGCTTTGCTGGCCATTTTTGCAATTTTTTCTGAATCACGAAAAATGCAACAAAAAACTTCAAAAACCCGGCTATCTTAGCCGCTGCTAGAGATAGTGGCTCTGATTGCATCACATCTATCGCAGCGAAACTTTTGTTGTTGGCAAAAACCTGGATTTAAAATATATCCCTGAGAAAGGTAGTGCACATCGTAGGTTTAAATCCCATCAAAACTTAATTTTTACCAAGTTTCTTAACAGTAGTGACATGCACTGTACTTACAAAAGCTAACAGCGTTGCTACTTAGAGTTAGGTTTCAGCTGTGCAAATATATTGTCCAGTTCTCCATAATAAGATCAGATATCTCATGAAAACTGTGGGGTGTTCAGACTGTTTGTTTAGGCACATCAATTACACTGAATTGTTCACAGATATAGTACTGTTAAATTACCATAAAACCCAGCCTATAAGTCGACGTTTTAAGCCTAATAAATTGTCTAGAAAATCGCCAGTCGACTTATACGCCAGGTATAGTTTTCTTTTTCTTTCTTAGGTTTAAATCATGAATTTTTATCTATAAAAAAACTAGGTCGACTAATAAGCTGGGATTTACGGTAGTTCACATGTCCACTAGGCCATGGGCTTTGTTGGCCAGTTTTGGAACTTTTTCTGAATCAAGATAAATGCAACAAAAAACTTCAAAACCCCCAGTTATCTTGGCCGCTGCTGAAGAGGTGGTTTAAGGAAAGCGACTCTGATTGTATCACATCTATCACAGTGAAAGATTTGTTGTTTGTTACTTAGACAAGGTGAACAGCTTGATTGAAGGCTGTAAGTGAGCCTGGTTATTCGTTGTAGTATATGAAGCAGCAAACTGCAAATGGGTCTACGCCAATCTGTCTAAGACCTGAAAACGGCTATTAGGCTTAGGTTTAACTATTTTTATGTTGGTACAAAAATGGTATAGGTTTAATGTGGAGGCAAGAGGCGTTCGAACATCTGCCGCAGCCATTTTCTAAAATAAATCCAGGATTACTCTTAAAGCTCAACATGTAGTTACTGTTGTAGACAATTAATAAGTGAAAATAAGAAAAGAGAAAGCAATTTAATAACACATAAGCCAAATTTTTAGATCAGCTGGAGATTTATTTTGTGTGTAATGTGCCATAAATCTTAAAATTACTTTAGAACTATTTTAACGAACACATGTTTATATAGCTTAACGATTGAAAAAAGTTTATACACAATGCTTTAGGAGAACAAATATAAAAATACCTTTAAAATTTTGTATTCAGATGTGTCAGAGGCTATCAATTTTTATAGTATTTAAATACTGGTATTAATATGTGCATAACTTAGTGAATGCTTTAAATCTATGATGTCAAAAAAACTGCTCGAAATAAATTGTAGCCTTATTGCATTTAATTTCTGGAAGCTACTTTTTAAAGCTGTCTACAATGATAAATGTTGCATCATATATTGTACATAATTTATTACGACCTTATGCAATCTTTTTGACCAACCATTACAAAAAATACAGACGTTCTGACTTGAAAATGCAATAACAGTTTGTCTGGACACATTGAACATAAGGTGAAATGACATATTGGAGGCCGCAATAAACTTTTTCTTGTATCTTTTCAGTCACCTACTCATGTTGTTGACATTGAATCCGAGATAAAAGATAAAAAACGGCTGGAAAACAGAAAACTTATCTAATACATTTTTGAACACCTGATGAAGAACAATTTTGAAGGCTGCAAGATGAGGTTTAGCTTGTAATATCAGTCACCAATTGATATCACCGAGATCAATCAAGAGATTAAAGGCAAATAACAATGAAAATCATTCCTGAAATCATCTTGCTTATGAATTTGTCAGAAATATCAATTGCATAAAGTGTATTAAAGAAGAGACTAAGTGTACTCTATTAAGTAAAACTATGTTAGGTAGAATAGAAGATTTTTTGATGTTCTGTTTAGTGTTTAGGCAAAATATTGCCAATTTCATATATACTTTACCGATTGGTGAAATAATAAGTAGATGGTTGCTTGATTAGCTCAATAACAACAGCATTGCTGTATCTTTGAAAATTTTCCTATACAGCAATTTTCTAAGCTTGGTTGTATTGCTTTTATTGCGCTAAAAATGTCCTGTGCCAGTAGTACTCATAACTTTAAAGAAGGTTTAAAACACAAGCTGTTGCATGAACAAATGAATAACTGACATTTACAGTTACCATAAACTACAAATATTTAACTAACATATACTTATAAAAAACACTTTATCAAAATTTTTCTGAGTTGTTTGTTTTTGAGATAGTGGTAGTTTTATACTCCAGTGAAAAGAAAACCTTTTGGTTTAAGTATTACCGATAGATTGTGGTTGTGCACTGAAGAGTTGTTGATGTTGCAGAGGTATTGCATTTCTACCGCAAGCGGTGCGACTTGGCAGAAAAAATTGCACTAAACAAAACCAGTGCACATTTACTTTGTACTTTCAGTTTCTCCTGTAACATTTTGTATCATAACAGCAGAGAGGAATGATGAAGAAGAGTGTGTGACTTGTCATCCCCAGGCTAATTCATGATTCTGTAAATATAATTGTGAGAAATATTTGTTGAATTCCACAACCTCCATAATGGAAACAAAACTGCATTCTAAAAACAGGCTTACTTTCTCTTTTATGCAGACGTGATTAAGTCAAAACTAAGCTGCATTGTGTACGGATGCTTGAAGATAACAAGCATAAAGAGTTACAGCTTTACTGCCAATTTGTATCGTGAACTCAACGTATAATTAACAGTACAACCATGACTTGCAGCTCACAATTTGTCATCTTGACTGTCAGAAAAAATTATCAATTCCGAATCTGTGAAAGCCCTGTCAGCAGAATAAACAGCATGCTATAAATTACAAACTGTATTAATCCAACAACCTACACAAAAAGTCATTTCTTTCCAGGCAGCACCTGTTATTTATTAAAATACTTTAAAATAAATTACTGATACCTATAAATACCAGAGTTTCCACAATACGTTAAAATCTGTGAAAGTTAGGAAGTGATCAAATGCTTTTGCAGCAAGAAACGTGCTTGAAGTTAAGTGTGCTCAAGTTCAAAAATGACCAGTTATCAAAATTTTGGTTTTTAATTTGCTGAAAAACTTAGAAAAAAAATAAGCCTGCTGCAGTATGAAAGCATGTGCCATCCACTAGTCGACACATAAAAATTATCAATAAATAAAAAATTGTATGAAAAAAACTATGACTGGCATCAAATTTAGCCCTTAATCACATAAACCAGCTTAAACTGCTACATACGCATACTTTAGATGGTGGTTTTAAATAATTAGTGAAAGCAGACTCAGTATAACTTCATATGCAACAGTTTGGGCCTATTCACTGCTCTACACCAGCATAAGGCTACTATTTGTAATGTAATCTGGCTTCAGCTATGAAAACATGCCATGACACTCCTACCTAATCAAACTTTTAATCCCCCATCTACATGCAATCGACACCTTTAACCTACACTACTAGCTATTTTAATTGTTTAACTTGATGCATTCCAAAAAATTTTGTTTTCAATACATAGTTTTAACCACCACCATATTGTGCATGTAAACACAACCAGGGTAGTGGTCAGCAAAGCTTTCTTTTTTCAACGGCCAGCAAGGCCAAGAGGACATGTAAACTCATCACAAGAGATTTCGAGTGGATATAATTTCAAAACATAGTAGTCCTAAAGTCTTGTGTTGGCATAAAATAACAGGTTTTAACTTGGTTATAGATGATTGCACCCAATACTGCCCGTGCAACGGGATCAAATAAGTTTGCCAGAGGTCAAATATATAAAAACCTCTGCCTCTTTTCAACCCAATGCCTAGAAGACCAAATTTGGTGTCAAAAAATAAGGAATCATCAAGTGTAAATCAACTTCAGTGCACTTTTTGTTCTAATATGTTTAATATTCAGGCTATTTTCCAAAAACTACCGATTTGTAGATTCATGATAAGAAAGCATAGCTAACTGTTTTGTTTTTCCAACTTTTACATTTATTGACATCCATCAAAATATTGTTGAAAAATATACTTTTGGAGTTGAGTTAGCAAGCTGCCTTGGGTTTCTAGGACAACATCACATTTAAGCTGTGATGATAAGATAAAGAATGGGAGTAGCATTTTTTCTGAGAGTCTATAGTGATAACAAGATTAGCAATATAGACAGTTAGCTTCTAGGCTTAAGTTGATAGCATGGGGAGAATAAAAGAGATATATACATTACAGTGGTCACCGTTCAATAGAGCATCGGTTTATGGAGAAACCTGCCTTTTGGAGCAGTTTTTGGTGACAAGAAATGGTTCCTACCTTTTCCTGTTATAAAATTCTCCACTTAGTAGAGCAAGCCACCGCTTTTAAGAGCAGCTTTGTTGTGTAAAGTCACTATCGTTTGTGCGTGATCGTGCATGACAAATCGAAAAAAAAAGGCTAAAACTGTTTTTTCGCAAAGCTGACCAGTGGTCATTGTTGTGTAAGCTTGATGATGCTGGAGAGCAAGCTACAAAACATGAAGTAAAACAATCAAAAATTGAGCAGTTCTTTTGTGCTGCTGAAGCTGAAGAGCAGCAATAGTAAACATGTTTAACAGTACTGTGAACTTTTTATGTTGCTTTACACACTGTGCAAGATCTTAAAACGCAATAAAATACAGTACCCTGATATTGGCATGTGTGTTGGTGAACTCCCTAGTGTAAACGACACCTTATTTTCATGGCCAAAACGTTCTCATCTGATTATAGAGCCACAGCTTTTTACAGCAGGTTTTGCAATCCCCGAGGGTGCTCCATTAAGCAGTGACCACTGTATAAGCTCTTTTAGGCTTTAACCAGTGTTATTCATTTCAGGTTTCAATTGAACATCTGGGCTATATATTGAATGGTCAATAATAGTTTTAAAACAAAGTCAGATGGTGAAAAGAACAAAAGTGCTCCCTAGTGAAAAATATTTTAGCAGTACGAATGAATTTCTAGCTGGTCAATTGCCAACAAAGAGACAAGATATTCTAAGAATACTGCATGAAGATAGTAACCTTCAAAACACAGCTTACACTGCAGTGGCAAAAGCGTTACTAGACAGATAGATATGATGCAACTGCAATGTATATCCTGTTTATGTTGTGACAGTAGCTAAATGAATTTTTGAAATGATCACACAATTAAGTGAGCTAGATCGCTGGCCAAAAAAGAGGGGAATAATAATTTTTTGCAAAGGAAACCAGTTTTATTTGCGATTTGGAGGAGCTTTATGATATTTTCTGTTATGATAATGCACAAACAATGACATGCTTTGGAAAAGCAACATGGATTAAGAATGACTTAAGAAAGATTATAAATGATCAAAAACGTGAACATAAACAAAAGTGTTTTGTTATAGTGAAACTTCTTTAATTTTCTGACATCACTTTTTGGAATTGTCATATGAAGCAGGATCAATCTTTTACACAAACTTCAAATAATCCATCTTGCAGTACTGTCCCTCATGATCAAAACCTTACACTAATACTGATTCAAGCAGCCAGTCAAACTTCTTCAAATGATTCAACCCATCATTTGAAGAAGAGTTTTCAACATCAATTTAAAAAAATATACAAAAGCAGAAATGAGCAAAATAGAAAGTCATGGCCAAACGTGGTACAAATAAGTGAAAGGTAGAGGATTTCTGATTGAAAATTAAAATGAGAAATTATTTCTCTTTCTAATTTTGTGATTTGGCCAGCAAAACCTTCAACCAACTGTTTAATACATTGGAGAGAGTAAAAAGAAATACACGTTTAGACCAACGCTTTTTTGAGCAGTGCAGTGCCTCATGTAAACACTGTGCAGCACCTCATGTAAACATTGTGCAGCTGTGACACAACAGCGTGTGACGACGACTTAAAATATTGCACATGCCATTACTACACTTCTTTTCTATTACAAATTATCCCCCCAACAATTAACATAAAGTAACATCAAAAGTTTTTCTTTTGTTTACTTTTTCTGGAAAATTTCAATTGTAGCTAATGATAGTAATAGCAAATAGCTCTTAAACTTTACTTTAACACAAGATATCAGTTTTTGAGGCACGTTTTACACTGGAATTGGTTATGATTGTTGTTTTCTTTACGTTTCAATGCTAATTTCAATCATCCTAGTTAAGATAAAAAAAGAACATAGCTTTCAGTTTTAGTTTAGCACCAAGAACACTATTTTTTAAGGAAATAGTTCAGTTTCTGTAAATTACACATAAATAACCTTCTTTCACATGTCATTCATGAAAACTAGAAGTAAAATCAGATATGACTTTAAACAATTTCAGTTTTGAATTTCCAACAGAATTTTTTTAAATAAAACGCATGGTAGCTGACAGCCACGGGCTGTGATAGCTTATCAGTTATGATTGAAACAAGCCTTGAAACGTGAAGAAAAAAAATGTACATTGTAGTTTCGATTTTTTTAAAAATGTTTTATGTTGAAATCTAGCCTTTTTTTCTTATACATTTTAATGGTTTGAACCTGTGACTTGCAGGACTCAGAAAAAATTGCCATTTACCATGTACCACTTCAAAATCGTCTTGTGATTCAACACTAATTGTAACATCTAATCTGATTTAACAATGTAAAGAAAAATCACTGGACAGTAGAAACTAACAAAAACTTGTGCATTGCATAAAGAAAACTTTTTCTAGAGTGTAATTGTGCATGCATGACTATTGCAGTCTTTTACATCTATATATACACTGTAGCATCTGGTAAAACAGGAGGGGTCACCAAAATTTTTTTTCCAGAAAGACACTTCCCACGCAAATGCAGTAAAACTATTTGGTTTTACATTAATACTTTTTGCAGACAGCACCTCTCAGTGAAATCCTGTAGTTTTTAAATGTAGAGTAGATTCCACCTAATTGGGCCACCGGTCAATTGGGTCAGCTGTTTAATTGGGCCAAATTGTGAAGAACAAAATTCATTCAAAGATAATGCACTATGCTACATCTGGATAATCAGGGCACAACTGTAGCTAGACATACACCTGTGTAATTGCGAAACAGCCTTTGTGATGTTATAGAACTCAATATCACAAAGCCAATTTTATTATGTAACAATTGAACAATACAGATGCAACTTATTTTGTCACTTCATGCCTTTGAACATTGTAATTGTTGTGTTTTATTGCAAATTTTGTGAAGACTAAAGCAGAAATGCCCCGAAAAGATCTAACAATTGCTGAAAAGATTGTTGTTCCAAAAAAAATTAGAAAACAACCTCCAAGCAATGTGCACATTGCTTGTGTATGCGCATGTGTTTGTTTTTCGTTGCTGTTAAGACAATGACGTCAAGCTAACTTCAGATAATTGGGCCTAATAGTGCTTGTCCCGATGTGACCTGATAAAGCAGAATCTACTGCAATTATAAACATTAGCATTTCAATTTCTATACTAGACTTAAAAGCTGCGTTTACCAAACTCTTGAAAATTTACATCCACAAATTTTTCTTTTTTTTTGGTCAATTTTCAAATGCTGTTCACAAGGATAAAAATTCACCAATTGAATATTTGCGTCCTCTTTTCTAACATTGGGTAAATGGTTAATTAAAATTTAATAAAAGTGAAAAAATATTTTGCAAGCTATGTCACTGACACTATTATCAAGAATTTTCTAAACAAGCTTTAGAAGTGTCTCAAACTCTCTACCACTATTTTTGTCACAAAACCTACCACATAATGACATTTCACAGTTTTTTTGCATGTGGGAAAAAACTTCATAAAAATTAACTTGTTTTCCTGCTAGTTTGTAAAATTTGTTGACCAGACTCAGGTAAAATTTGTTATTGTTTATTAATGACATTGCTTTCTGAGATATGTTTTACAAAGAAAGTAAGACAGAGATACAATAACTACTGCATTGTACAAAAAGCTTAATTTTCTGCTTAAAGTTGTGTGGTTTTGGCATCAAATACTTTCTAATGTTAGATTGAAAGTTTAATCACCACTGCAAAACTCTGTCATTTAATTGATTACGATTGAGAAATGTACTAATAAGTTATTCACCATAATCAAGCAACAATTAAAGTTCACAAATAATATTTGTTCTTGTGTCATAGTTGTGGTAGTCTATCCAACATCCAATTATTTGATAAAAGTTTTATTTCTGATCCTCATGTCAGGCATTGGCAAAGTCATTTTTCTCATGCTCTTGCAGGGTGTTGGCAAAGGATTAAATTAATTACATGCACTGTTCCAGACATTCTGCAATGCTTATGGATTAATGTCACAAGGGCCATAGAGTCTAAGTGACCAAATTTAACTGTTTAACTTCAATTAACTTATTAAACAGATACAGCCAGGTATTTCACAGTCATTTTCTTGTAACCAGTAGGCTACTTGTTCAAGAACTTTTTTAAGGGCTGACATAATGACGCTAATAATTACACCACTGAAGCACATTGTCAGTATTGCTTCTCCATCCAAAAATTTTGTAAACTCAGCACTGCTGCCCTTGCAATACAAATATCCTGTTCCTTAAATCTTTATATTACATTACTAGGCTGGTGTAACAGCTTGTTCAGCAACAGAGCAATGTCTATCAAAATCTGTTAAGCAGTTTTTGGTCATTTGCTAGCTATTTTGCTCTTGCACCACTTACACCTACTTGGTTATGCACTAACTAAAATCTTAGAGGGAGCACTGGCAGCCAGGCTATACCCAAGTGTAGTTTGAAATAGCAGCCACCTTTCCTGAGCCCACCACAACATAATCTTACTGGCTTGATAAAAATTAAAGCCTGAATGTTACATTTCACATCGTTTATTTTTTCCAAATACAAGTAATCATCATAGAGTGAACCTTTAGTATAGCAGAATGAACTAACTACATGCTTGCCTATACTAGTGATCACTAGTACAGAGTAATTAGTGTACATGTTATTGGTTACTTTGTAAAGACTCAACCACAGACATATGGCAGGAAATAATGCAATTAAGAACCCACTTACTTTTGACTTTACTTAAATTTCATCAAATTCATTGAATAACAACAATTCTGATACCGTTCCAATATTTTTCTTCCATAAGATTTTAATTGATGTAATCCATGTTTATATTGACTGAAGGAAACTAATCCAAAACAAATTTAACGTTCCAGAATTTACTACACCAAAATTTTGTAACAAGATTAAAACAATACTGGTACAACTTGAAAATTTTTTGCATTTGCAATTATAACTTTTTGAGAATAGTAGTAAGGCAGAGGCTCTTTTGTCAACAACACTTTATCCTCAAAATCTATTTTGGCATTAAACGTTTTTAATTGGCTCATTTTAATGAGGTACTAAAAATGACTTTCTGGCAATCTATAATTGGTTAATCTCTATAATTTCTTGTATAATGTATTTAAACATGGCACTTGAAAACTATCAACCGTTAATATATGCTCCCCCTTATGTTCACACACAGACTCATTATGTTTACACACCAACCCCCTCCAGTATACACTGCCTCAAATCAAGTAGATTAAACTGGTGCAATACAAGACAAACTATCAGTTTTCAACTCTTTATCTACTGTTTTGGAACTTTCAACTTTGATCTAACTGTTTTTTTTTAAGATTTGCATCTTCATTTATCACTTAGCAGTACATGCTTCAGTAATTTATGGATCCAGAAACACAAAGTCTTAAATTAATATCTGCTGTCACAAGCATATTTCTTACATCCAGGATTATGGTCACAAGTTACCCAAAAAACAGGGTTAATCAGGACATGGATAAAAAGCTTGAAAATAATTTGGGTAATTGAGAAATATGTGTTACCATAAAAGTTTAAGAAACTGTTTTGATAACATTGTTGCTTGATTGGCAAATTGATTTATTCCAAAATCATTTACAATCATTGCCTAATTCACCCACTTTCAATTATCAATTATTTCACATCAATTACATTACGCTTTAGGTAACTTCTTTATGTTGATTAAGTAATTCCAATATTATGCGGAAATGCGGAAATTGAGAATAAAATAATAAGGTAACGGAAATACGGCGAAAAACTACCAATTAAACTACGGAAAACTCAGGAATACGGAAATTTATGAAAGAGGATAAAAATAAAATATTATTATTCAAATGAATGAAATCAAACAATTAAAATCAGTTAAACTGTGCATCTTTATTTTGTAAATGAGTTGCAGAAATAAGGAAATTTATGGAAGATGATGAAAGCACAATATAAAACAAAAATGAGCGTATTTAGGTTTTTTCAGATTTTAATGGGAAACATCAAATTCTAATCCTGAATTTGGAAAATTCTAAATTCTAATCCTAATCCTAATTCTGAAGTTGTAGAAACTGATTTAATGACCTTGCAGGATTTGATGAATATATTCGAGTTTAGAGATAAATATCCTAAATAATTTCAAGCTTTACTTCATTTGATCGCAAAGAAGTTAAATCCTAATCTTAATCCTAATTCTAATCAGCATATTTCAAAAACTCCAAATTCTAATCCAATCCTAATCTAGTTCCAATCTTCAAATCCGGCCGGATCCAGATCCTAATTCATGCTCATCTCTGATACAAAGATTCAAACGAATCAAATTAAAAAGTTAAAAGAAGTAAACTATATGCATCTCCTATTTTTTGATAAGTTGGTGCAAAAATTAGTCGTTCAGAAAAACTTATATAAGTTTGTCGAGCATGGGCTATTGATTAGCAGCTATGAAAGAAAAGATTGGGAGTTCGTTCAGGAACTGAAGATCTGTTTGGCGTCAGATTGGAGCATGTCAGTCCAATGTGCGCGAGATGGGTTCCAAAATTGATAGAAAAGGAACGGGACATGCAGTCTTATGCATAGGCTTATTGGATGTTGGTCAAAAACATAGTTGTGTGCAATGTTTCCTCTAAAGTATGCGCTTGTGCGTGCGCACACAAGTAAAATAATGCCGCACAAGAAATTTATACACTTCTTCAATAGAAATTAAGATCTTTTTAGGAGCGCACACTTCAAAAAATTTTCCGCACATCACGAAAATAATTAAAAGAACATTGGTTGTTTGCTCAATTGGATGATTAGGAAAAAATCAGGAATCGAACTAAGGATTGTCTTGTTGTTAAAGCAATTGATTGAAGACTAAAGATTACTTATCCGATTACCAAAAAACAATGTGTGCCATAGAATTCCAAATTTTTTAAGTGAACTTTCATGCACATTTGTCTTTTCTAACTAAAGTTTACATGCATCTCCGTATTTCCTTCATGCCTATAAGCATTTCCTAAACGAGAACTATTGAGCACACTTTCTGTCCACACATATTTTTCCTCACGGAGCTAATGCCCTTTGACACATGACTATTGCTTCATGTCAATTAATCCATTTCCATAACCGATGCTTACAAATTGCCCCATACCTAGGTTTACCATTTGTCCCGTTTTAGCCGTGACAGTCCCGGTTTTCAAGGCTTTGTCCCTGTCACTTAATCTAAACTCTCGGTTTTTTGCATTCAGTCGGCCAGCATAGCCAGCCCTACCATGCGTCCCTATTTAAACATCCATTCCGTTAAGCAAAAAAATTTTGAAAACGGAGTCAAACCCGATGATGATTTTGACCGGAAGTGACACAATAGCGGCTGTAATACTGGAGTTGACTTTTATTTTTGGAGGACACCTCTATGGAGGGTAAAATTTTCAGATGCATCTAACATTGAAAATGGCTTGCATTGGCCTATTTTCTCACAGAAATATAGCTTTCATTTCCGTATCTTTGAACTCAAACATCCTTGCATTTCCACATCGCCCAAATGAAAAATAGCTTGATTTCCTAACTGAACTATTGCGTCTGTTTTCGCATTTTCCAACTCAGGTGATGGCTTGCATTTCTGTATTTCCTCTTTGAAATAGTGCTTGCATTTCCACATTTCCTAACACAAAGATGCTTCGATTTTAATTTTAATTAATTATCATAGAGAAATGTTGCTAGTTCAATTGTTTCCCTTCAGCAACTAACAGTTGCAGTTCGCAAGTTATCTTTTCTTTCTGTCACAGTCTTGGTTTCCTACGTGACACCACATCATTTTATATTTGTAATGCTCATGTCGGGTATCGGCAAAGGATTTATTTTGTTTACATGCAATGTCAACTTATCATTCTAAACGCTTACGAATTATTGATGCAAAGATCAAAAAAATTGAATGACTAAAATTAACTTAAATTATCTTACTGTACATATTAAACAAAAATAACCAGGTATTTCGCTGACACCGATTAGTAACCGGAAGGCTACTTGTTTGTAAAGTTTTAGGGATGACGTAATCACGACAATTATTACGTCATCGAAGCACAACGTCACAGTTTTGGATCTTCTTCCTCAAGTTTTCAGATCTCGGCGCTTACGCCCATACAACCGTTATTTGGACTTGTTTTTGGATCATCTTCAAAAATTATTGACGCGCAGGTAACTTGAGTTCCTGCTGCAAAATACTTAGCAAAGTAAACAAGATACAATTTGCAAGATGTATCTAAATTGGATACAAGGATACTAAACGATGATATTTGAGACAGAGATGATGGCCCTAGATCATTGATTTTCAATCCATCGACCATGGTCTTTACTGACCTAGAACTTTATTTAACTTTCACTTTGAGTAAAATGGATATAATTTTTTTGGCAACTTTTGTGTTTTAGACTACATCATTATTTATTTTGATAACTTTTTTTGAGGTCACTTATGCGATTGATAAAAGTATGTGATTGGAGCACTTGCCTCTGTGCTTTTTGAAAATAGGCCACATGCCAAAAATGATAAAAAAGCTCTGAACCAGATAAAGAGTTTTACAAAACGAAAAAAATATGTCGGAAGAAAAACCAAAGGATGCCGTTATACGCAAACTGATGTCACAGGCAAACTAAAAATATGCAAAAAATTGAAATTCCGCAAGATATTAGAGAAATGTTACGTTGGTATTGGCGAGTAAACGTCATAAGTGAAGCCGTAAACTAATTCTACTTTACAATAAAAGCGTGGAAAGAGAGCGCGCATAGCTGTCAATCGCTGTTGCGCTGCTGTGACTTGATGTTTTCTTGAGACGTTTAGCTGGCTTCGAAAAACTGTTGGACAAAGGACCGGAGATCTGAACCGGGGTAAACGACACCTTTTGTTAGGTTGGTGTATTCACTAAATAAATAGCAGTATGCTACCAAAAATATCCTTTTTTTCACCTTCAAAATATGTTACGAAATCTGTTGTGACGGTTCGTTCCCCAATGATTACCAAAATTCTCCGGCGGTTTTTATATAAGTTATTTGCTAGCAAATTCGTACTTGCGGCGGCAGTCAAGCAGCCACTAAAATCTAAAAAGAAACACTGCATTGATCCAGTTTTACAAATTTGTGATCACACCACACGCTGATACTGAATTCTAAACAAATTAATAACTTTTATTTTTTGAAATAGACTAATCAAGATTTTATGTTGATCAACTCGAAGAAAGGTACAATCAATTAGGATTGACACAGGCGGATTTTTCTGGATAGTTTAGATGTTAAAAACTTGGTTCAAAAATTTTGCTGTAATGTTCTAATGTCCAAAATTTTAACGTCCACTCACTAAAAGACAGAATTTTTTTTTCCATAATAACTTCGATCTCCAAAAAAAAGGTCGTGGTGTTTGTTTCGAGACAAAAATGGCAAAACAATCTCTATAAAACGATCTCTTTAATCCCTTTAAAACGATCTCTATTTTGTTTTGCAACCCCTTTGAAACAGACAAACTCCATAAATCATCTTTGTTTCATTACCAAAGCGAGCAAATGACAAATGACCTGCCTCGGCTTAAGTGTAACTTAGCCGCAGGTGTAAGTGTAAACGTAACCACCACAAATGTGTCGGGGATTTTACCTCTTTAGATATGATTACGCTATCTTCATATCTAAATGAGTTATCGCCCATAAGCCCCTGATCCCGATCACCTCACCCTTAAATTAAAACTGGTCTTTCTCGCAAACTTCAATATTTAACAAATTCTATCCGTTCCTTCAAGTAAGTCTATCAGCAGGATGTTAGGCTTGGGGAACCGCATAATGATGGTTGTTTTGCAATTACAAACGTAAATTACTTAGTTTAAAATTTTTGAGGTTGCTAGTTGCTTGGTAGCAATTTTCAAGGCGATCTCCTATTAAAAGAGATCTGCCTCCAGCATTACACCATGGTAAAATAGAAAATTTTGCTCTAAAATAATCACCAACATCATACGGTACCATACAGAAATCTATTACATCATGTCAATAACCTGCGACCGGTTTCAGCCTTGTTGGGTCTCATCAGGCGAGTGTAAAGAAACACTCAATAATAAAAATGCTGAAACAACAAATTTGCCATTGGGTGCAAAAAAAGATGTAATGCAAAATAATATGATACAGCAATACCTATATCATGGGTGTCCCATTTAAGGACACACACATGACATCGACAACAAGTCACATTGGTAAGTCCTAATAGGGGTGTGGGATCATTGTTGATACTTTATCATTTTAAATTATAGATGTTGCTAGTTGCTAGGTAGCAATTTTCGAGGCGATCTACTATTAAACGGGATTAGTCTCCAGCATCACAATATGGTAAAATAAAAAATTTTGCTTAAAAATGATCATTAACATTATATGGTACCATACAGCAATCTATTACATCATATCAATAACCCATTTTTATTATTGAGTATTTTTGCATTTTTATTGTTGAGTGTTTCTTTACACCCGCCTGATGAGACCCAATAAGGTCGAAACCGGTCGCGGATTATTGAGATAATGTAATAGATTGCTGTATGATGTTGGTGATCATTTTTAAGCAAAATTTCTATTTTACCTTAAATTATTTAGTGGTAGATTTGCTTGACGACTTGGCGCAACCCCTCCTAGTAATAATATTTGGGACGCCAAACTTTTTGCCTGTGTTTGCGCTTTTGACCTTTGACCTGGCATAAGAAAAAGGTGCCAAACTTATATTTAATTGTCTTGCCCAGGCACGTAGCCAGTCGGATAATTTTGAGGAGGCAAGACTAAATCTTGGGGGAGCAAATATTTTTTGTATAATCTGGTGATTATGTGGTTTGTAACACCGATAATAGTGTTTCATCTGCTTTTTCCTACTGCAGCGTGAAGAAGATTCGTGTCTGTTTGCCATTTATCACTGTGAAAACCTTCAAAGATGGGTCATATATACACTAGGGTTACAACTTTTTCAGAACCCCCTATCCCTGTATTATAACTTGATGAACTTTTATAAAAGATTCAAGAAAATCCAATTTTTATTCACATTTGATGTAAAAAGGTCACGCACAAAATGGTTTTAAATAATGCAATTTTTTGGTGTTTTGATTGGATCTTAAAGACATACAAAGCCTTTGCCAAGTTGTATACAAGAAACAAAGAATAGCATGTATTGCATTGTTACGGTTCAAAAATCAAACAAAGAAGTCACTTGGACAAATTAATGTCATTGGAAAGGATAAATCTCAGGGAGAGGTTATCCGTGTTTCTGCAAAATGCCTGCAACTGTTGCATAACTTTTATCGCACGCTCGCAGCATTGGTTGCTTCTAGCAATATTAATGGGTGAGTCATCTCATTTCCAGTGGTTTTTTAAGCATTTGAGACCTTTTGGGTATCCATCCAAAGCATCTGATAATTCATCAAAATCCTCATTGCGGAACAAGTGGTTGCTAAACCAATGGTCAGCCCATTGGTAAGAAACGAATGAACAGATTTTACGAAGCTTGATTCGAGTTTCAGGCATCAGAATGAATGCAAGGAGTACCAGGATGGCATGAGAATTCCAGCGTGCATTGCTCATGTTAGGAATCTGTTGAAAGTTCACTAAAGGGACTTCATCTTTCTCCATGATGTGACGAAAGACACGTGTGAGGTGGTACAAAAATTTCATGTCATCTCTCCAACCACCTGTTTCCTTGATCTTAGCTTTACCATTGCTGAAAGCTTCCTTTAGTTGATCATATCTGCTTGTCAAATCCTTCACAAAAAAATAATCGATGTCTGGGGATTTGGTTGAGCCCTGCAGCTCATCGTCCATGACTAGACGAAGAATGCGATCAAGTACATGATGCTGGCAACTGATAAACGTTGGCCTGGAACTACCATTCTCTTCGAACATCTGCTGCAACCGAACGACCACTCCAGTTTTCTTTCCAGTGTTGACGCTTGTCGTGTCAGCAACAATCATCAAGATTGATCCCCACAAGTTAAAGTTATCCAAGACACCTTGGATCCCCTTTGCAATGGTTGCAGCTGTACCATCCTTTAACTGAAGCACAGCCAACTTGATTTCCGTAGCTGCATTTTTTAAGACAACAGCTTGATATTCAATGCCTTGTATTCGTTTACCGTCAAAGTGCAAGCTCCACTTTTCACGATGAAGTGTGCTAATCAAATGTTGCTTCAGTTGTTCTGCTTCTTCCAAGAGAGCCTTATGAATTCCTTGTTGACTTGGCGTTGGTATGTCAATGCCTTCACCAGAAAGCTGATGGCACAGCTTTGATGTTTCATGGGTTGATAGCTTTGAGCTTATAACAAGCCGCTTTGCCACGCCGGTAGAGTCATGCTTTCTTTTGCTTGCTGATGGTGCTGCTTCGTCTTCCCAAGAACTCTCTTCACTAGTATCAGATGAGTCGGAACTGCTTTCGAAAGAAACTAAATCTACTGAACTGCTTGCAGTTGCCAAATTTGGTGCACTTGCTTCGAGTGTCTTCCTTCGCTTGGATGGGTGGATAGTTTGAACACTAGCAAGTTTGCCAGTGGAATAACCAACCTGGCCTTTACTCTGGATTTGCAATTTGTATAGCTCCTTATACTCTTTGCAAAGCCATTCGCCTTTCTCCTTAGTCACGTCAAACAGTTCATCTAATGACTCAAAGTCACTCTTCTTTCTGCAAGAGTCGTACTCAAGCAAGAGCTTTTCAAGCTTTGAGCAAATGGCCTGATCTGATACATGGGGGAAGTTCAGTTTTGTGCTCCATAAAGCTTTTACCTCCGCAGCAATTAGACTGATCCTCTTCTTCCGTTCTTTAACAGTGGACTGAAAAAATTTAAAAGGCCCCATCACGTGGCTTTTCAGGGGCAATCGGTTCCGATCACTGAGAGGATTTTCGTATATTGCCATATTGCCTCTTCTTGATGGTTGTTGAAACTGCACCAAGTTCTTTCTCCAGGTTTCCTTGTTCTTGTTTGTTGCAATTGAATTTTTCTTGTACATGTTGTATTACCGGTAATTTGAATATTTCAAAGTTTAGGATAAGATATTACTGTTAGAAGTTGCTAATTCTATGCTTAAATATGAATAGAAACAAATTTTTAGTTTCAAAACAAAGTTTAATTCTGAAATATTATGTGTCTGAAGTGAATGATACTGTGGTTTATGATGTCACTACTACATTTTTCTTCATTTAAAGAAGGCGGAATTATCTTTTCATGGTACTATACAGTCATTTCTTATACATAACGGTAAGGTCTAATCGCGAATTTTTCAAAGTGGTTTATGCGTGACCTTTTTTGTTGGCTCAACAAAATAAACATCATTTTCAGCAGTTATAAGCAAAAGTTCATTCATTCCCACCACAGGAAATCAGTTTTGAAAAAAAAAGTTAAAAAGTTGTAACCCTAATATACACTTCGCATAAAACATGCTTGGAAACAAAAGGAAACAAACTTTCCGCCAGCACGCTTAACGTTTTTTGCTTTTCATAACTATAGCTTGCAGGAAAAATTAAAAAACTTGCAAAGCCAAATAACACCGTTTTAAAGTTTAGCAGCAGACAACTTTGCTTCGACGTAGGATAACAACTACACATAAACGTCGTCTTCTAGATTTGTAGGACACAAAAATTACAATATAAAAAGTTAGCATGTAACTTAATCATGATTATTATTATTATAGGCAGTAGTGCAAGAAAAGCTGATAGAATTTGTTACTATAAGCAACATTGTGTAGACCTTCTACTGGCCCATTACAACGGTCACTGCTAAGTAAAGGGTTTTCATAATAATTCGCAACTTACTAAAACTAAAATGGAGAAATCCTGCAAGCTGAATTAGAATATCGATTTCAGTTGAAGAATTGCAATACTCAACAAGATACAATACGACTCCTAGACTAAAGTTCTACTAATTTGTTTCCTTCCTGCCAATAACTAGTAACTACTGTGCTTTTTGCTGCAAAAGTAAATCTTTGAGCACATGCGTATATGTCCTGTGTAGTCTACAGATAAATGGTCCCCAATTTTTTCAATATGATGTTATTCTTTACTTCCTTTACATTCAGAATAAAGGCTACAGTTATTCTCTTTTCGTTAATACCAACTGTAGTAAACACTGGCCTCGCATAAATTCAACCTCTTCTATAAGTCTTCGTTCACCTCCCCAAAATTATAATTTTGCCTCCTCTAGGGAGGTCGGACTCCCTGATTGGGAACCACAGCTACAGATTGTCACTTTTAAGTTTTAACCACCTTATTAGCACTTTAGTTCTATTCGATGCGACCTTCCGCGGTTACTCTAGATTACTGCACTTCTTGATATCTCTTGTGAAGCTAAGATCGTTCGGCTTGCTGACAGACGCCCTTCAAGTGCGTGACTGCGTGGAAGCAAAGTTCATTTATGATGTCACAACCATTTCAAGCTCATAAATCTGTTTTTTTCGCATGCCCAAACCTCCAGTTGTGGGTTTTCTCTATTATTTTGTTTTGGTGTGATTGCAAAGTGTAAGACTGCCCAGTGGTAGATTTAGAGTGAAGCTAGTGAACCAGCCGCCTTACATCCTCTTTTTGTGGCCCCCGCTGAAAAATAACGGGCACCCCTTTTCCAAACATGTCCGCAAATGCGATGTGAATTTGTTTTAATTAGAAAATAAATTTGTTCACCAATAAGTTGACCAACAAAGAAAAGGCCAATTAACACAATTGAGAAGACGGAAGCCCAATTTCAGGCATCGGAAAATGTGATCCCCGAAAATAAAAGGTCTTCACAATTATGTTTCTACTCCACCCTCCGATTAGAACTTCTTCAATGAATCTTTTTTTAAAATTTCAACCATGAATTCTTGCCTCAGGCTCCTAAAATCTTGAATCCACCGCTATACCTGCCAAACCTTAATCTAAATAAACAAACAATATGGAATGTAATGTAATGGAACAATGGAATGCAAACAAAAAATATATTTAATAAAATTGAAATGTCTTTGCTAAATTGCGTTTTTTCCGGCCAAATAGAAAGTAGTATCAAACCCACTAGTAGGTGAGATTTGTTTGGGGGGCAAAATAAAAATTTTGGAGGGTAACTGCCCCGTCCAGGCTTCCCGGTGGCTGCGTGCTTGGCTTTCGTTGTACCAACCAAAAACTGTGCATTACCGGTATTTGCTGAAATTGTACAAAACCCCACTATGATGTCACTATGCTTATGACAAAACAGATGTATACTCAAAGCTTGCAAGAAAAAAGGAAAAATATAAGCTTAAACAAATGATTTGTTGAGACGCCAATACAGATAAATCGTCGTAAAATTGTTTGTCAGAAACAGTTTTTAACACGTTCTCAAAAGCCTTTCACCCGCTTTTCTACGGTCAGCAGTTGATGAGAATACAAAGACAAGAAAGTTTCCAAAAAAACGTTCAATATGACGCCATGCTACCTCCGTGAAGGTTTTGCATATTAATGAGTTGGATGGTATCTTTGCTTGAACTAAAAATCATTGAAATTTGTGATCAATTTAACGTCATTGTGACGTCAATAACTTTTCTACAACATTCACTCCCAGGCAGTGATAAGTTTCATGTTTACTCGCCTAGTTGCATCGAAGAAGTTAAAGTGCGCGTACAGAAAGAACCCTGCTTCGTATATTAAGATGCGATATATTCCAGTATCGAGAAATACAGGGTGCGGCATAAGTAACGCTCTTTTTATTTTATATCTTATAATGTATATTTTCTTAACTATTTTGTTTAATTTATTTGCTAAATCTTCATTTTTTCAGATATTTTAAGCAACCATGAGATCAACAAATGCACAGAGAGTAAATTATTTTATTTAATTGATTTATTAAATCTTCATTTTTTCGAATATTTTGTGCAACCATGAGATTAACAAAGGAACAGAGAGTAAAAGCAATTCAATTGCACTATCAAAACAATAAAAATGGTGTTTGATTTCATTTGTATTGAACAATATTAAACCGAATAAGCATTACACTGTATTGACTTTATATTATTCTCTTAGCCTGTGGCAATACATTCATATTCGAAAAAATAAAGGATAATCAAAAAGGTTTTAATTTTGTTCCACTTAAACAAAGGGCGTTACTTATGCCGCACCCTGTATGTTTTATATATTTTTTTTAACTTCTTTGGCAGTTGTTTAGTGTTTGCGCTTTAAAGAAAAATATATTGGCAACATTATGGATTTGCGTCATCTCCTGGTACACACTCAGTAATCGCAGCAAAGGCAAAACAGTTTCAATGGTTTTCTCAAGCGTTAACTACGAAAAAAAGATTTTGTTTTTGAAAGCTTAAGTCGAATCTCTACTTAACAGGTACTGCAAAGTTACTTCAATGTAAAGTTTAGCGATACATGTTAATAAAGATTAGATAATATTTCTTGTTGGCTTAACGTAAGCATTAACAAATGTAAAACAACATCGATTTTGAAAAGTTTGGAAAGGAAGTCAAAAACAGTAATCATTCAAGTAACACAAAAACAGGAATCAGCATTTTATGTTCATTCGCAAGATTAGCACTTTAGTTCAGATTTTTGCTCAGTTGTATCGCAAGAGCAGTTATGACGTCGTGAACCAAAAACTAACTTCAGAATTATCAGGGTTTCAGTTTAACTGCTTACTTTTCAACTCATAAAAACTTAAGTCGATCATCGAACATGATCTTTAGTTTGTTTCTTTGGGGAGGGAAGAAGGTATCATAGCGTTTCAATGACTTTTTTTAGTTTTAAACCAAGTTTTGAAGTTACATAATTTGAGAAAAATTACTGTACATTCTTTTCAAATGATAATAAGTTATACAATGATTGAGAAAATAGCAAGACATCGTTGGATTTATTAGCTTAAACTAAAATTGATTGCTTTGGTATTTAATTGAAATCACGTGAATATTAATTAATCTTTTCTTTTTTTAATTATATTTCATTATCAAACGAAGAGTTTATTATCCATTGTTATTTAAATTTGGGATGTAGCCCCAACTAAGATCCGACTCTTGCAACTGTTTTGTGCTTGACTGTGAAACCGATCAACATTTTCATTGACTGTTCGATCGATGTATAATTGGTCCTCACCATAACTTAATGAGGGTTAGTGGCGAATGCAACTTTCGTAAATATTATATTTACATATGTTTGCGTTTTTGTCTCAAGAGTATTTTTTAATCTTGTGATAGTGGCAAGGGCGTAGCCAGAAAAAAATTGAGAGGGGGCCAAAGTTTGCAACTTTTAATGTGACGTCATTTACTTATAACGGCATTTTGCCTTACGTGAACTGCACTCGTCGCTACTATAAAAATTGCTGTACAAAACCGAGAAAGTGTGAATGCTACTTCATTGATGTAATGTAGTTTTATCAAGAACGGCTTTAATAGTTCAACTTCAATTGTGACGTACAACGCACCTATTTGATGAATTTCAAGGAAACCACTCCCACTGGTAGGTTGCACGTTCTGATAAAAGAAGCGACGTCTTTGTAGTAGTCCGCATTGCAATAAAACAAGAAAGCGCTCAGCGAGACGCTTATTTCTTGCAATTATCATAACTTACATGTATAGTAATGCAAGAGGCTAGCGATGCACATAGCAAAACTGCAGACAGTGACACTGTTTCGACCTATCAGGTCTCTTCAGTGCAGTTGGTGACCGACAAGAAGCTAGAGGCTTTTAATAAAGCATAGCTTAGACCGCCACACTTGCGGGATCTATACTAGATCCACTTGGTGGATGGTCTGTCAGTACTCTGCGAAGCCGTATCACTCGTGAATGAGTGGCGGTTGTCGCAGGTGCACTAAGTCTAACAACTGTTAGAACAATAGTGCTGTCACAGCCTAGTGGTCCCAACTGCACTGAAGAGACCTGATAGGTCGAAACAGTGTCACTGTCTGCAGTTTTGCTATGTATCATAACTTAGATTGTCAATTCATCACTCGACTGCGACATAGAAGAAAAACTTCGGCGATATTTAGTGTGTAAAACGTACACATCTTGTTTGACAACATTTGAGAGTTTAAAAACTTAAAAAGTCACGCCCTCCCTACTACCCTCCCCACCCCTTTGCTAAAAGTCAACAATAAACTCTAATGTACCTGCAGAGGCGCAAAAAAATTACATTTTTATTTTTTTGATACTGTTTTGCAATATGACTTAAAATTCAGGGGGGGCACGACCCCTTTGGCCCCCCTGGCTACACCTATGGATAGTGGTCCGAAATACATTACAACTGCTGTAAACTTGGTCATCCATTTTTTTCTGTAATATAGCAGACAATATATGAAAGTCTCACAGCATTTTTTGTTGCAATGCAAAGCTGGAAAGTTGAAATTTGATCTTGAAAATTACCTACCCAAACCGAATGTTTCTGGTTGTTCGTAACTTTTGACTTAAACAATAAATTTTATGCTTCTTGTCAGTTTGAAGTACATTGTGTTGTAGCTCAATCTGATTATAGCGGGTTGGATTCTTTTGATCATTTAGTTATTACAACCAAAATGACCAAATTTTAATATTGTCATATCAAAATTAAGCAGCTGCTTTTGCATTTTCTGACATCAGATACTACAGTGTACTTAGTATATTTTCCGATTGCTTTTCTGGTGTGGACGTTAAATCGATTGACCATACAAGCCGCTAGTACCAGTTGTCTACAAGGTGGTCGAGTGATTCTAAGCGCCAAATACGACAACAATGATCGTGGGCTCTAACATGACGATGGCTTCGTAGTTGCGTTCAAAGTAGAAATGCTTGCAGCAATCAACAGCCGCCTCAACTCGGTGATGCGGTCCCAACCCGTTTGGGGTGGGACAAAATGGCTGTTGGACTTTCCGAGAGTCCCAGTTATCCCAGGCACTCTCTTCATGCAAATCATTTTTTTGCCGTGCTGCCCTCTGAAGGTCTGCTGAAGGGCAGCACTCAGTCTTTTTGTTATCGGTCACCTGTTTTTTCTTTCCTCCTGCCTCGCATTTGTTTGTATTGCTATTTTCCTCCTACTTCTGATGAGCGGCAACGTTCATCCTAACCCTGGCACGGCCTTTCTCTGCTCAGTGTGTGCAGAAAAGGTGACTCGTAGGAGCAAATTGGTGGAATGCTGCACCTAATCTGAATGGATCTTTTTAGGGTGCTCAGCACTCTCCTTCTCCAGTTTTAACGCTCGTGATAGCTCTCACTCCTAGAAATATCCGTTTTGTTGAGTGCTTGCTTTTCCTGGAAATCCCCAAACTTTCGACACTGTCACAACGATCCCCCAGCATGTATAACTCCACTGTTCAACCTGGCCTGATTGGCCCCTCTCTGCCGAGGCAGCACTTCCGCCCCACTCTCACTTACAAGAATTCTATCTTCCTTCCTTCCACTTCGTAACTCCTCTATCTGTACCTTCTCTTGTTTATGGCTGTTCTCTTATATCTCCTGCTTTCCCTTTCTCTACTGACTCACGCAGGGTTTTTCAATGGAATGTCGGAACTCTTCGAGCCAGACGCGCTGAAATACGCCATTTTGTTTCACTTCATCATGTGGATTTTATCTGTGTCCAGGAATCCAACCTCAACTTATCTTCCTCTTTCCGGATCCCTGGTTACTCTATTTTGTGATATGATAGCACTCACTGCCGGTTAGATATTCTTTCTCCCAATGACCAGCACCCCTGTCGCGGTGTCATCATTTTTGTTAGGCAGGGTCTATCCTTCTCTAAGCTCTCACTTCACTTGACCTTTACTCCGACTATGTAAAATTGAAAATATTATTAAACAACTCCAATTCGCTTTGTTTCCTTATTCTTCCCCAACTCGCTCTTCTTCAACGGATAACAAAACCGATCAGATCTTCTCCTCAGTTCTTCACTCCTCCATAAATCTTTTCATTCTCGGGTACTTCAATTGCCTTCAGTTCTGACAATCAACAATTACTTCTGAAACGCGAGAGGTAAAGATGTTAATTGCGGTGTTTATTGAAGGAGATGTTAATTGCTGTTGTAATCGTTCGATTCCTATTTAAAAACTATTTGTGGGGGGAGATGCTGAGAATCAACTATGCACAATGTTCGCATGAAGTGTGGCTACTATTCAAATTTGTTACTAATACTGAACATTTTCCTGTAAACTGACAAAACAGATAACAAATTATTACAAAGTGCGTTACTTTTATCAGTGATGGACGTGAAACTGGAGTTTCCTCTAGGAAAAGAAGGAATATTTGAAATCGTGATCATGCATGTAGTAAATTGATATTTTAAAACATAAATCAAAATATAAAACATACTGTGGAATTGTCGTGAACTTCTATTTCTGCAAGTTTTGGTATTCATTTTAGAAAGTGGTATAGCTTCATGGTAATTAAACAGTAAGAAACATCTAAATAGTTGTCATTGCATCGGCCGACCTCAGCACTGTTTTAAAGGAAGGCTGCCACAAAGCAAACTGCCATCTTCCTTCAATAAGCATGAAGTACAATAAATACATTTTATGAAATACATAACGTATCGAAAGCCAAGCCAACCACTTGTGGCATTAAATCAAGTTATCGAGCACAAAAAGGCTTTCACTCATTCACTATGCGTGCGCGACCTGTTTTGGAATATTTTTTTTTCACTTATCAAAATTTGACTGATTGATTGTGAAGTCAAATAATGAAGATTAACTAATCACAATGGCAAAGTTGTTTGCATTTGTTTCAAAGTTCCACTTTTTTTTCAATGAAATTCCCGTTTTTGCAGTTTGAATAACATTCTCACGCCACGGACATTTGGAATCGGTGTCTGAAACGTATGATAGAACTGTAAACAGTTTGCTAGGTTTGTGGATAGAACAAAGTGACTTTCGCAGAAAGGTCCAAATTAGAACCCTGGAAGCTGTTGTGTAACTTAGATGAACCTATTGTAATCAAGAAACCCACAAAGTGGGTATATTTGGTCACTTTTTGGTCAAAGGAATTCCAGCCTCAACGGCAAGTCTGAGATCATCAACATATTTTCTGCTGCATACACGAATTTTCTTGCAGGCTACATATAAAGTAAAACAAAAAAGTGTACTCAAAAATAATCACAAACATCATACGGTACCATACAACTATCTATTACATCATGTCAATAACGCGCGACCGGCTTCGACCTTACTAAATTTTATCAGGCGGATGTAAAAATACTTAATGACAAAAATGTTGAAAAAGAGCACATTTGCCATTGGATGCAAAAACAAATGAGATGTAATACAAAACAATATTATGTACTGATACCTATATCACGGGCGTTTCATTTAAGGACACACCCACATGACATCGACAAAAAGTCATATCGGCAAGCCCTAATAGGGGTCTAGGATCGTTGTTAAAACTTCAACATTTTACAAAATACGGTGTTTGTTAGTTGCTAGGTAACAATTTTTAAGGCATGGCGCATGGCACATGCTTTCACGTAGCGCGGGTCGTGAGTACACCTAGCAATTGGAAAGTCTCTCTAATGCTCTGTGGAAACCGAATGTGCCCACCCGGAAGGGTGTCCACTTATTCCGATGTTCAAGGGCCTGCTAATCAGCAAACGTCCTTTTCAGAACGGGATGATGAGTGCGTTGCACATAAACTGCCCTTTTCAGGGCACATCATCAAAAAGTTTCGTGGGACCTCAATACTCCAACTGAACATCAAAGGCCTCACAGCTAGCAAGATGAACGTTCTTCATCATCTTGCTACTCAGCTTGAGGCGTTCGTCATCCTTCTACAGGAGACCCACTGCATATCTGCAGAAAAGCTAGTACTATCAAACTATCAACTAGCTGGGTTCTCCCTAAGCAGGAAGCATGGCCTTGCCACGTTTGTCCATGAGCGGCTAAAATGGACCTTATACGATCAATCTCCCACGACATCGGAGACTGAGTGGTTGTGCGTGGATGTTGACGGTTATAAAATCGTTAACATCTACAAACCTCTACCAACGCGGTTGCAAGTTTCCGACCTTCCAGTGTTCACTCACCCTTGTCTGTATGCGGGTGATTTCAACTGGCCCCATGTCGACTGGGGTTATAACACCAACAGCGCGGATGGAGACTGCCTACTGGCCTGGGCAAGCTCCAATAATCTTGCCCTTCTTCACGATCCCAAGGATGAACCTAGCTTTCATTCTGGGCGCTGGAACACTGGCACTAACCCGGATCTTGCCTTTACCACCGTCGGTCCTGATAGTCGCTTGCCTTATAGACGCGTCTTGGAGAACTTTCCTAGGTCACAACATCGACCTTCGCTTATAACACCTCCAAGGCTTTCCCTTCCAGTACCGGGCAGGCCTGTAAAGCGATGGAACTTCCGCAAGGCCATCTGGAGCCACTATACTCCTTGACAAATAAGCTTGCAAGAAATTTGCCATCACCTGATTCAACAAATGTGGATCAGGCCTACCAGGACCTTTGCAATACCATCAGCAAAGCAGTCAAGAAAGCTATCCCACGCGGTCGTCGTAACACCTACATACCGTGTTGGGACGCTAAGTGTGAGGCCCTCTACCAAACGTTTCTGCAATCTCCTGCTGGAGACCAGTCAAGCCGGGCTGCTACAGCCCTAATAACTTGGCTTGACAAGAAACGCAGAGACCGATGGTCGGAGGCAGTCCGAAACATCGACTTCTCACACTCAAGCAGAAAGGCATGGAGCATAATTAACAACCTTACTGGCAGGTCGCGACACAGCCCCCGTAACTGTCCCGTTTCAGCTAACGCCATTGCTGCTCAGCTGGTAAGAAACGGGAAATACGAGGGTGTTGATCGTGAGTCGTCTCGACTCATTTCTCAAGAAGTGTCTGACCGTTGGAAAGCTTTGATACCATCTCCAGTGAATCTCTCTGGCAACTTCTCGCCCAGAGAATTCGCTGCCGCTCTCCAACACGTTAAGCCAGGAAAAGCTCCGGGCCCTGACTCTATTTGTCCGGAGCTTATAATCCATGCTGGAACTGCTTTGAAGTCCTGGTTACGTGGCTTCCTCTCTTCCTGCTTGCGCCAACTGAAAATTCCCAAAGTCTGGAGAAGAGCACTTGTAGTTGCGATCCCAAAGCCAAAGAAACCTGTAGAGGACCCAAAGAGCTACCGCCCCATCTTCTTGCTCTGTGTCCCATACAAGATCCTCGAACGACTGATCTACGCTCGTATTGAACCTATTGTTGACCCCCTGCTCCCAGGCGAGCAGGCTGGGTTTCGACATGGTAAATCGACAGTGGATCAAGTTGTCTTACTAACACAAAACATCGAGGATTCTTTTGAGGCAAAAAAGAAGCCCGGTGCTGTGTTTGCAGATCTGACAGCTGCATATGACACTGTCTGGCATCGTGGCCTCACCTGCAAGCTGCTGAGACTTCTCCCGCATAAGCACATGGTTCGTATGATCATGGAACTTGTCCGGAATAGAAGTTTCACTCTTACTACCGGTGACAGCAAGCGAAGCAGGTTGCGACGTCTGAAAAACGGCGTCCCACAGGGATTGGTCTTGGCACCCCTTCTTTTCAATATCTATGTGTACGATCTTCCTTCAACGGTCTCCAGAAGGTATGCTTATGCCGATGATCTGGCACTGTTATACTCTTCTGATGACTGGAAGGACCTGGAGGGAGTCTTAAGCCAAGACATGACTACAATCTCAACATATCTCCAGACTTGGAGGCTACAGCTCAGCCACACTAAAACGGTGACGACGGCCTTTCACCTGAACAACAGAGAGGTCAAACGTGAGCTTAATGTCTACAACAATGGCAAACGCTTGCCATTATGTCCAGTCCCTACCTATCTTGGAGTCAAACTGGACAGATCACTCACGTTTCGTCACCATCTTGAGACATTGCGCAAAAAACTAACAACGCGTGTTGCACTGATGAGACGACTTGCAGGCTCAGGTTGGGGCGCTGGAGCTAAAACACTGCGTACAGCAGCCCTATCTCTGGTCTACTCCACTGCGGAGTACTGTGCACCAGTTTGGTGTCGCAGTCCACACACTCGGCTCATCGATAGTGTTCTCAACGACGCATTGCGCATTGTCACTGGATGCCTGCGTCCAATTCCAACAGACTATCTACCCGTCCTCGCAGGTATCCAGCCGGCTGAGCTTCGCCGATTAGGACCAACGCTCTCTCTGGCAGATCGTGGCAGCCTGGACCCTGGCCATATTCTCTATGAATTATTGGCTGGGTCCACACACAGCTGCAGAGAGAGACTAAAATCTAGATGCCCCTTTGTGCCCGCTGCAAGGAAGTTACTGCAAGATCTAACTGAATTGGATATTCGTGCAGCTCAATGGACTGACTTTAAATGGAGCACGGAATACTCGGAGTGTTCATCTGATCTCCGTGCTTTCATCCCTAGGAGAAGCACTAGGCCAATGGGGATGAGCCTGCCCAGATCATCATGGGTCAGGCTCAACCGCTTGCGGGCTGGTGTTGGGTGTTTTCAGTCGTTCATGCACAAATGGGGCCTTGCTCCTACATCGAATTGCGAGTGTGGCGCTGCAGAACAAACCGCAGAACACATCATTCTGACATGCCCCGTACATCGGGCACCCACAGGAATACGTGCACTGACGGTTTTGGATGTCGACACACGATGCTGGCTGAGTACCATCACTGCCAGCATTTGAAAATGTGGAACCCTTCCAAAAGAAGAAGAAGAAGAATTTTCAAGGCGATCTCCGATTAAAAGGAATCTGCCTCCAACATCACTCTAAAGCAAAGTAGAAAAGTTTACTCAAAAATGATCACCAACATCATACGATAGGCTACCTTACTGCAATATATTAACATCACAACAATCCTACACCCCTATTAGTACTTGCCGATGTGACCTGTTGTCCATGTCATGTGGGTGCGTCCTTAAATGAAACGCCCATGATATAGGTATTACTGTATCATATTGTTTTGTATTGCATCTCATTTGTTTCTGCGCCCAATGGCATATTTGTTCTTTTGATCATTTTCATTTTTGAGTGTTCTTTGCATCTGCCTGATGAGACCCAGTTAGGTCGAAACCGGTCGCAGGTTGCTAACATGATGGAATAGATTGCTGCATGGACCGTATGATAATGATGATCAATTTTAAGCAAATTTTCTGTTTTACCTTATTGTGATGCTGTAGGCATATCCCTATTAATAGTAGACCGTCTTGAAAATTGCTACCAAGCAACTAGTAACCTCCATATTTTGTAGACTACATATATGTCGTACACATGTTTGCTTTGTTTGTCCAAGCAACTGATTGCTGTTTTGCAACAGTAGCTTGGTTGTATACGTTGCTGTAAATAGCTACGCCGCATTATCAAAAACGACAGTTTTGATATCTAACAAACACAATATTCTTTTATGGTTGCGTTTTCTGTATGTTCCGAGTACGAAAATCATTGGTTAGTTTAAGGAATGTGTTGTTGACGCTGACTAAAGTCGTGCTAATCAAGTTTTGAAACGCCCTTGATTTTACTTGATCGGTTGTAGCCACGAAGGTTATTTATCTGATAAAATTGGTTTCGAGCTGTCTTCACTAAGCGAGATCTATTTCTAAAACCAAGTATCGATTTTGGTTACCAGAAGTGTTCTAGATTTTCGTCGTAATACGATTGCTTACTTTTGTAGTCATCTCTTTTTCTTTCTATAAGATAGGTATCTGTAATTTAAATTTTTTAAAGAGAATGGATTAAGTGTCCACTGGAATATACGTTTGATATTCATGTGACACAAGTACGTTGGAAGGTATCCGAAAAACAGAACAACTATGATGCGACTGCGCACCAATGGTTCAGAAGTTGCTGTCTTACCAGCAGCATTGTAATTCAACTGTAATTGCAAACTATCTAGATCTAGCCATTAACGTTCACAAAGGAAACTATCGCGAGTTTTGGTAATAAGGTTGTTCGGCTGTTTTTTCTAACGTCGCTTTCAACTGCGCATTTTAATATGCTGCAGGCTATCACCTATGATTTTGTCATATCGCTACAAGACTTATGCCGCGTCAGCTTTTGCTTGATTAAACACTTGGCATAAAAATAAAGTAAAAATCTTTTAAATCTGGTCTTCACCCCAAAACTATCAAATATATTTATAATACAGTCATGTACGGTATATTAAAATGTAAATAAAGTCGTAACTTGAAGAAGTCGTAGTGTTAGATCTGGATTGATATTGTAAATTCTGAATTAAAATATAAAACATACTGTGGAATTGATGTGAACTTTTATTTCTACAGTTTTGGCGTTAATATTAGAAAGTGGCATAGCTTCTTGGTAATTAAACAGTAAGAAACATCTAAATAATTGTCATTGCATTGGAGGATCTGAGCACTGTTTTAAAGGAAGGCTGCCGCAAACCAAACTGACACCTTGCTTCACTTGACGCTTATTGAAAAGCATAACAATATTACACTGGTCTACACAAAATTTCTGGCATTGACGTTTGCAACTGATTTAGGGTAATAAATAGTGATCGCCACTATTTTAGAATGTTTTTGTGTTTACCTGTAAGCTTGTATGTTACGCCTATGAAACAAGGCCAACCACAAGTAATGATAAGTCAACGGTGATTTGTTTTTCGTTCGTTGATGCCCTCAGCTGTCAATTCATTTACTTTATTGCCTCCACCACATGACGTGAAGCGCATTTGTTTGCGTATTCGCTTTAAAGCCTTTGGTAATCTTGCTCGTCAATCACATTTGCAGAGTTCATTGCATTGCATGCACGATGGGCCAGACCAATTGTATTCAGTGTTCAATGTTTGCTGCATTGAGTGGAAATCGGAACCAAATCAGTTCACTTAAAAATTGTAAATTGAAGTTAAAGTTTAAATTAATAGTTTCTCAATTGTGACATTGTTGGCCCTCAATGGAAAACTTCACAACCTAATCTTAATATAAAGAAATGTGAAAAAAAACGCAGTTGGTATCTTGTTTTGCTGTTATGACAAATTGTTTGAAGAAAATTAATTTGGTATGTAAGTGAACTGTGAGCTATGTATGTTGTGATTTAATTTCAGTTGAGCATAGTAATAAATGTGTGTTAATGATTTAATTAACACACAGTAATTACTATGCTCAACTGAAATTAATCCGGCGCTATGACGTAGTGATTGGAGAGTCCGTTTCACAGTCGGTAGACCTGGAGTTCATTTCCCAAGTCGAGTCATACCAAAAGACTTAAAAAATGGTATTCACAGTTTCCCTGCTTGGCGCTCAACACAAAAAGGATAGTGTGAACATGCCGGCCAGCTTGCTTGTTGTGTCCATGAGCAAGACATTTAACGGGATGCCTCCATCTTTATGAGGTAGACAGATGGCGGGGTCAAGCAGTCTACCCTTGCCACGGTGTCATCATTTATGTCAGGCAGGGTCCACCTTTTCTAAGCTCTCACTTCACTTGACCTTTACTCCGACTATGTAAAGGTGAACATATCACTAAGCAACTCCTATTCGCTTTCTTTCCTTATTCTTCCTCTACTCGCTCTTCTTCGACGGATAACAAAACCGACCAGATCTTCCCCTCAGTTCTTCACTCCTCCATAAATCTTTTCATGTTAATTGCTGTTGTATTCGTCCGGCTTCTATTAAAAAACTATTTTTTGGGGGGAGACCGAGAATCAACCATACTCAAATGTTCGTATAAAGTGTGGCTACTATTCAAATTTGTTACTGATACTGAACGTTTTTCTGCAAACTGACAAAACACATAACAAACTATTACAAAGTGCGTTACTTTTATCAGCGATATACGTGAAACTGCAGTTTCTTCCGGTGAAAAGTGGGGAACATTTGAAGTCGTAATCATGCATGTAGTAGATTGATATTTTAAAACATAAATCAAAATATAAAACATACTGTGGAATCAGTCCCGTAGCACTCCAACTTCGGGCCCCCCCCCCAAAGTAAGCGCAAGAGCCCCTGCGCACAGGTCATATCACTTTAGAGGTGTAAAATTGAAAAGCTGCATCAAGAAAATACACCACAATTTGTACATAAGTAAACAGGCTAATGTCAGAATAAAGCATGCCGATACCGAAGGTGCAAGTCATAAAAAATTCGGCACCGATGCCAGAGTTCAGTAGGACATTTATGCAGACACTGCGAAACGAAAGCAATGACACTGAAAAACATGAAAAAGTTATAAAAATACAGTATCATTTAAATAGTCTGGAGCGAACCTTTTTGTTCGCAAATGCTGTTATGACATTGTCATAATCAAGAGATCGGGCGCAGTCATTTTCGATTGACAACATGGCTAATGAAGATAGTCTACTGTCTGTCATAGACGTTCTATTAAAAGTTTTGATCAGTTTCAATTTGCTGAAGCTTCTTTCAGCGCTGGCAACAGTCACGGGGCAAGTTAGTAAGATTCGAAGTGCGATGTACACATTCGGATACAATTCAAATAAATGAGTCTTTAGAAGATAGTTCAGAAAGTCTTGAGCCGTATTGAGATTGCGTTTTTTTTGTAAAATTAAAACAAACCGCTGTAGCTCAGCGCTCATTTCATCAGAATCAATGTCACCGAACTTTTTTTGGAACTCTTTACAGCAAGTAAGAAGAGCATTTTCTTGTTGCACAAGCAAAAGTTTGTCTCGTGTGTACAAAAACGAAAAGGCGGAAGAAACCTCACCTAACAAATTAAAGCGCTCCTTTATTGACATAATAGCCTGGTCTACTAATGGATAGAAAAAGTTGCTTTTAAATTTCAGTTCAGGAGTAGCTCGTTGTTCCTCTTCACCTTGGTAATCAAACAATCTTCTTTTCTTTCCACTTCTTGACGGAGGAAAAGAAGGATCAATATCCAATTCCTGTGCTATTTCAACAGCAGATGTTGCGGCACTGTCATAACCCGTTGTGCGATAGTTTTGCAAAAACTTTTCAGTTGCCTGGATTTCCGTTTCCATTGTATGAAGGGAAACTCCATACGATTGAAGAATCTTGCTTGCTTTATTGACTTGGAATAGGATATCATACCAAATAAACACCGACAAAAGAAAACTCCATTTTGATAAATGAGCTATCAACGATTTTGTTTCTGAGGCAGCTCTTCCATCTTTTCTTTCTATGGAAATGGCTTCCAAGTCTTTCAGTGCCAGCAACACCTCTTTTAAATTGTATCGAAGAGGTTTGATGCATTTAATTCTGCTTTCCCAACGAGTATCAGATTGTGACTTTATGGACAGCTCCACATGTTTCTTCAAAATTTCTCAACGCTGAGCAGAGGAAGAAAACAGCACATACAACCTTGTAAGTACTCCAAAAAATGTCAATGCTTCCGTCGATGAATTAGCACTGTCAACAACAACTAAGTTAAGGGTATGGTTTGCACAGGGCACGTAAACAGCTTTGGGATTGATGTCTAGCATTCTTGCTTGGACCCCAGAATGTTTTCCTTTCATGTTAGCACCATTATCATATGACTGACCTCGACAATCAGACAATTCGAGTTGCAGTTCGGTCGCTTTTTCTAAGAAAGCGTCCAACAAGCCTTTCCCAGTACTGTCACTTATTCTCAAGTAGCCAAAAAATGTTTTTTTAACAACAGCAGCTTCTTCATTACATAGTACATAACGGAGAATGACAGACATTTGTTCATGATGTGACATATCTGGAGTGCAGTCCAAAATTATAGAAAAATATTTTGCCAATTTCAATTGCTGTAAATTTTCTTTTTCAACTTCTGTCGCTAGCAAATTTTGTATGGTAGGACTCAAATAGTGATCTTTAGTGTTTTTATTCTTGATTCTGTCTTGAAGCTCTTTTAGGATCGGATCTCTTCTTGCCAAAAGCTCAAATATACCCAGAAAATTTCCATTGTGAGGAGATCCTAAGACTTCTTCAGATCCTCTAAAAGCAAGATTCCTTTCCGATAGAAACAAGGCAATGTCGATAAGTCTCTCTAAAACATTTCTCCAAAAACGTCTTTCATTGAAAAAAATATTCATCTCGCGTTTGTCGATAGTGGATGAATTTCTTATCCCTTCAGCTAGCAACATCCATTGACTGCAGCATTCTTGGTGGGAAATGCCGTTTTCATGGTCTTTCAGTTTTTTCGAAAAACCCTCCCATGTATTTATACCACTACAAAAGGGGCTTAGTGTTTTTCCAAATAGCTTACAACAAAAGCAAAAAACTTGATCTGATTCCCCACAATAAACTAGCCACGACCGTGAAACACTTTCACCATTAGGTAACACACGTTTATAATGGTTGGAGGAAAAACGTCGCCTTGGAGTTGTGTTATTATATGGAAAATTCATTATTAGTTGATGTGGTCCACGCTTTACTATATCACATCGTTGAGCATCAGAAATACTTTCAGGCCATTTACATGGGTCATCAGGGATAGGGGTAAATTGAGATTCAGTTATTTTTGATATTGAAGGTTGCGTATTGGCAGGTAAATCACAACTTACATTTTCTGGAAATTCACAATCACTTTGATGCTGATTGTCATAGTCTTCTTTTTCTTGTACACTGTAGTTTTCTTCATCCCTCTCGGTACTAGTGCCAGGTCTACTCTGCTCAGTAATCTTGAAAAAATCTGTCATCTTGGGCAATTTCGCTACAGCATCTCGAGCAGTGGCTGCTTCTTTTCTCTTTTGAGCACCACTTTTTGAACGTTTCATTCTATACAATGTCAATAAAATACTTTATCTGCACTCTGCAGTGTATATATATACATTGTCTCGGTATTTATAGCCAAACAGAATTCCAGACCATTCTATGATTGTTGCATAACAACGGCATTGTTACGTCAATCGAATATTCAAGATTCTACCAGAAAATCAATCGAAATATTCTAGATTCTGCGAGATAAAATGACGTTGCATTCACTTATGATGTCACAAGCCAATTTCTTCCTACAGTTTAAATCGGTTGTAAACAAGTCTGCTGAACTGAAAATAGTCACGTAGCCAAAAAGCAATTTCAGACTAACTTGGGCCCCCAAAGTTGGCCTGGGCCCCCCCAATTGGGGGGTTTGGGGGGCGGCTGCTACGTCTCTGACACTGCACCAACCACAGACGACGGAAAATCATACGGGTATGAAAGATGGGCCTTCTACAATGAATGGGGAAAACTGAGCAAAAACATGCTAGCGGCAGCATCACAAGCATCGGGAGGGGCAGAATTCCAATTCATGCAAATAGGCAACTTCAAAATTAAAGGAATGCCGTATCAAAACCAGGCACTGTCAAGCACACCGGCAGGTACACCAGCACTAGCACCAACATCCAGAATGATTATGGCTTGGAAATACATAGAAAGTTCGAAATATGAACTAGTACCGGGACAGGGAGAAACAGGAAAGAGTCTCAGGCCGGAAGCTGTGACATACAACAAAGCTGGACCAGATGCAGTTCTGCAACCAATTCACGGCCAGGCAGCAGCCAAAGAACTGGCAATAGGAAGTGGTACATGGGAAATGACGCTAGACGTAGAGTGGATAAGAAAATTCACAAGCGTGGCTGACAATCACACATTCGAAGAATGGAAACATGGAACATGGACACCATGGTTCAAATACGACGCAAATTTCATAGTAAGAACGTCACCTATTATAACGCAAATGATGGCATCCAGATCGACACTTGGACAAAAGTTGAGAAACGGTACACTAGCAACAGACGCTAACGAATGCAGCCTGCACAACGCAGCTAAGACAGCAGGAGGATCAACAGAACCAGCATATGCCTCGTGGCTAGCAGTGTACGAACAGAACGTTATACATTTACCGATTCAAATAACGTACGACATCGAATTTCGCGGGCGACTGGAAAGCGGCTACTTTTGAAAAAACCGTTGAAAACCGTTAGTGAGTCAAAAACAACAAGAACGAAAACAACTTCATATTTGGTGATGAACCGACGCGACCGCGACGAAGAAACGAGACAGGAAATCATTGACGGGTTTTTGTTTAAAGGCGACCGTTCATAAAAAGTTCATAAAAATTCGTTACAGCTGCAGTTAGAAAGAAACTTGATAGAAAGCTACGATGGAGAAGTACGACAACGGCGACGAAAACTTGAAGCAAATGACAACGACATCTGTGCAACGCTCGAGGAGATGGGCGTTTACAGTTGCCAATGTCGACGCTCAAGACAAAATCGAAATAGCAAATGCGACGCTCTATATAGGACCTATAGAGAAGGACGCTTGGGGTGTATTACATCGTCATGGGGTTGCCTTCGGGAAACCGCTAGACAGTGGGAGGGAAGCTTCTATCGGGAAGCTTTCGCTTCTTAAGCAAATGGAAAAAGTGGGCTTAAAAATATCCTACCTCGCAAGTATACGAAATATGGCGAACTACATGACGTATGCGTTCAAAAGCGGTGACGTGCCAGATGAATTAAAACCAATCATAAGAAATACAGTCAAAAACAGCCGCGGAACAAATTACTTTCAAGATCTCGCTAAGGAAGTGGCAGCCGAATTCAACGACAAGCCAAGTGCAAACCTGTTCAAACAACGAATACTTGAGAAATGCTTCGCATATCCGCAAGCACTCCTCAAGAGAGCGTACGAACAGTGCAACTTTGGACAAGAAAGCAGACTACAAAGAAAAATAAGAAAACGAACAAAGGCGCTAGAACCAGAACCTTTCACTGCGGAAGAGCTTAGATCGGCGTTCTGGCGAATCACGGAAAAACATAGAAAGCGCAATGTGGAATGGGAAAAGCCTCAGCATATTTCAAGTGAGAGTGATAATGATATCAGCAGCAATGGAAGCACGTTCGAGGGTGGACGGTATGCAACTGGCACCGCATTTTATAGTAAAGGGCGAGGCGGGAAGCGGAAAAACATTCTTAGGCAACCTGTTATTCACAACAAAGGAAGCGTCAACACTAACAACAGATTCCGAAGGGGTCGGGGAGCGTCCGCTTCGCAGTCGGTAGAACTGGAGTTCATTTCCTGAGTCGATTTATACCAAAAGACTTAAAAAATAGTATTCACCGCTACCCTGCTTGGCGCTCAGCATAAAAGGAATAGTGTGGAGAACAAGCCGGCAAGCTTGCTTGTTGTGTCTTTGAGCAAGACATTTAACGGGATGCCTCCATCTTGATGTGGTTGACAGATGGCGGGGTCAAGCAGTCTACCCTTGCCACGGTGTCATCATTTATGTCAGGCAGGGTCTATCCTTCTCTAAAGTCCCTCTTCGCTTGACCTTTACTCCGGCTATGTAAAGGTGAACATATTGTTTAGTAACTCCTATTCGTTCTTTTTGGAGGTTTGATGGAGGGCAGCACTCAGTCTCTTTGTAATCGGTGATCTGTTTCCTCTTTCCTCCTGCCTCTCTTTTGTTCTTATTGTTATTTTGCCCCACTTCTGAGGAGCGGCAACGTTCATTCTAACCCTGGCACATCTTTTTTTGTTCAGTGTGCGCAGAAAATGTGATTCGTAGGAGCAGATTGGTGCAATACTGCACGTATTTTGTATGTTTTTTTAAGGTGCTCAGCAATTTCCTTCTCCAGTTTCAACGCCCCAGGCAGCTCTCACTCCTAGAACTGTCCGCTTTGTTGCCTGCTTTTCCTGGAGGTCCCCAAACTTCCAACACTGTCAAACGACTCCCCAACAAAGTAAACATATCATTAAACAACTCCTCTTCGCTCTCTTTCCTTGTTCTTCCCCTACTCGCTCTTCTTCGATGGATAACAAAACTGACAATTTCTCCCCTCAGTTTTTCACTCTTCCATAAATCTTTTCATTCTCGGGTACTTCAATTGCCTTCATTTCTGACAATCAGAAATTACTTCTGACCCCCGAGAGGTGAAGATGTTAATTGCAGTGTTTATTCAAAGAGGTATTAATTGCTGTTGTATTCGTCCGATTCCTATTTAAAAGCTATTTTTGGGGAGAGACCGAGGATCAACTATGCTCAATGTTCGTATAAGATGTGGCAACTATTTAAATTTGTTACTAATACTGAACGTTTTTCTGTAAACTGACAAACCACATAACTATTACAAAGTGCTTTACTTTTATCAGCGATGGACGTGAAACTGGAGTTTCTTCCGTGAAAAGCGAAGAACATTTGAAGTCGTAATCATAAATGTAATAGATTGATATTTTAAAACATAAATCAAAATATAAAACATACTGTAGAATTGATGTGAATTTCTATTTCTGCACTTTTGGCATTAATATTAGAAAGTGGCATAGCTTCTTGGTAATTAAACAGTAAGAAACATCTAAATAGTTGTCATTGCATCGGCCGACCTCAGCACTGTTTTAAAGGAAGGCTGCCACAAAGCAAACTGCCATCTTCCTTCAATAAGCATGAAGTACAATAAATACATTTCGTGAAATGCATGACGTATCGAAAGCCAAGCCAACCACTTGTGGCATTAAATCAAGTTATCGAGCACAAAAAGGCTTTCACTCATCCACTCTGCGTGCCCGACCTGTTTAAAAATATTATACTTTCCACTTATCAAAATTTGACTGATTGATTGTGAAGTCAAATAATGAAGATTAAGTGATCACAATGGCAAAGTTGTTTGCATTTGTTTCAAAGTTCCACATTTTTCAATGAAATTCACGTTTTTGCAGATTGAATAACATTCTAACGCCACAGACATTTAGAATCGATCGATGTCTGAAACGTATGATAGAACTGTAAACAGTTTGCTATGTCTGTGGATAGAGCAAAGTGACTTTCGCAGAAAGGTCCAAATTAGAACCCTGGAAGCTGTTGTGTAACTTAGATGTACCTATTGTAATCAAGAAACCAACAAAATGGGTGCATTTGGTCACTTTTTGGTGAAAGAAATCCCAGCTTCAACAGCAAGTCTGAGATCATCCAGCCAACCACTTGTGGCATTTTACTTTATCATTTTTATCATTTTACAAACTACGGTGACTGTTAGTTGCTAGTTGACAATGACGATCTGCGATTAAAAGGAATCTGCCTCCAACATCACACTAAAGCAAAGTAGAAAATTTTACTCAAAAATGATCACTAACATCATACAGTAGGCTACCTTACAGCAATCTAATAACTTAAGCAACGATCCTACACTCCTATAAGTGCTTGCCGATGTGGCATGTTGTCCATGTCATGTGGGTGTGTCCTTAAATGAAACGCCCATGATATAGGTATTACTGTATCATATTGTTTTGTATTGCATCTCATTTGTTTCTGCGCCCAATGGCATATTTGTTCTTTTGATCATTTTCATTTTCAAGTATTCTTTATATCCACTTGATGAGACCCAGTAAGGTCGAAACCGATCGCAGATTGCTAACATGATGCAATAGATTGCTGCATGATACCGTATGATGGTGATGATTATTTTTGAGCATATTTTCTGTTTTGCCATATTGCGATGCTGGAGGCATATCCCTATTAATAGTAGATCGCCTTGAAAACTGCTACCAAGCAACTAGTAACCTCCATATTTTCTAGGCTACATATATGTCGTACACATGTTTGCTTTGTTTATCCAAGCAACTGATTGCAGTTTTGTAACAGTAGCTTAGTTGTTCACGCTGCTGTAAATAGCTACGCCGCATTATCAAAAACGACAGTTTTGATATCTAACAAACACAATATTCTTTTATGGTTGCGTTTTCTGTATGTTCTGAGTACGATAATTATTGCTTAGTTTAAGGAAAGTGTTGTTGACACTGACTAAAGTCGTGCTAATCAAGTTTTGAAACGGCCCTGATTTTACTTGATCGCTTGTAGCCACGAAAATTATAATTTATGTGATAAAATTGGTTTCGAGCTGTCTTCACTAAGCGAGATCTATTTCTAAAACCAAATATCGATTTTGGTTACCAAAAGTGTTTTAGAATTTCGTCGTTATCAGGTTGCTTACTGTTGTAGTAATCTCTTTTTCTTTGTATAAGATAGGTATCTGTGATTTAATTTTTTTAAAGATTAGGGATTAAGTGTTCACTGAAATAAGCGCTTGATATTCATGTGACACAAGTAGATTAGAAGGTCCCTGGAAAACAGACCAACTATGATGCGACTGCGCACCAATGGTTTAGAAGTTGCTGTCGTAGCAGCAGCATTGTAATTCAACTGCAATTGCAAATTATCTTGATCTAGCCGTTAACGTTTGCAAAAGAAACTATTGCGAGCTTTAGTAATAAAGTTGTTTTGCTGTTTTTTCTAACGTCGTTTTCAATTGCGCATTTTAATATGACTGCAGGCTATCACCGTTGATTTTATCAAATCGCTACAAGATTAATGCCGCGACAGCTTTTGATTGATTAAACACTTGGCATAAAAACGCTTGTTAAATATCATACAAATATTATTATTGAATATTATTTACGTCATGCATCTCATGAAGTTTATTTATTGTACTCAACGCTTATTGAAACGAGATGTCTGCTTGCTTTGCCGCAGTCTTTCTTTAAAACAGTGCAGCGGTTTTACAACCGGCGCGATGGCTTAGTGGTTAGAGTGTCCTTTTCGCAGTCGGTATATCTGGCTTTTATGCCACAAAACTTTTAAAAAGAGTATTCACAGTTTTTTTTTGCTTAACTGTCAGCAAATAGGGATAGTGCGGAGAACAAGCTCGCTTGTCGTGTCCTTGGGCAAGGCACTTAACGGGGTGCCTCCATCTTCATGCAGAAGACAGGAGGTGGGACCAAGCAATCTACCCCGTCGTAGTGGCTCATTCTGACAAAAGATATGCAAACCGAGCATCAGCTCATACGCATGAATGAATGAATACATTTTATGAAATGCATGACGTATCGAAAGCCAAGCCAACTACTTGTGGCATTAAATCAAGTTATCGAGCACAAAAAGACTTTACTCATTAGGCATTTGCTGCAGGAGATGCAGTAAATAATATTGGAAGACTGGAAAATGACGTGAGTACAGAAGGAAAAATTGAATTTAGGTCTTGAAATTGATGTACCGGATAGAAGGAAAGAACATGTGTTGCAGCGTGCACGGCCGCACGAAAAAGTTTTCTTGAAGGTAGCTCTCCAAAGAACGTAACTTGCAGGCCTAAACGCTCATATATCAGGCGCCAGTCTTGGCAGAGACGCTAGAGTTTTAGAATGACATAAATAATTCTGATGAGTGAGTTTGAGGTATATGTGGCTCGTTTTGCATATTATGATCTGGTGCAGATAATACGTGGAAAATTACGGTATTTATTTAGACGACGATTCGTTTATTTCCATCGATATTTTCAACAGAAATTTATATCCATGCAAACTATAGTTGTGGTTTCGGCAGGCACAAATGGGCCAGTTGAAACACTGCGGTGGGCCAGATCCGGCCGGCGGGCCGTAAATTGCCCACCCCTGATCTAAACTAAAGAATTGGCTATGCAAAAAAAACATTAACTTTTCGTTACTGTCCTTTCAACTACCCATTTTTACAACCTCGACATTACTGCTGGGGGCGTTCCAATGGTAATAACTTAACTGTGAGTGCATCAGTTCGGGATAGCTTGCTCTTTTCCGGCCTGCATTCATGCCAGGACCAAGCAACAAGCCGGCAGCCAGCTGTTTTAGGTAGAAATAGGCATGAAATTTCGAAACAGTTGTAAGTAATGGTCTTAATAATTTATAGGTTATTCCTGAAACTACTGTGTATGTGTCAATCACTTTGGCGGCCACCGATGATCTTGAAATTATGCTTCAATGCACGTCGTCAATTACACGCATAAACGTTGGTGAAATCGCCGGCTGTTTCAACCGGGAGCGAGTCTAGTTTAAAAGTACGTCTATGTTGGAAACAGGGCAAACAAGATGTAGCCAGGAATTTTAGATAAAATATGGCGGCCATGCGCAACCCTCTAAAATGTTTTTTAATTGATTTGATTTGATTTGGGAGCGAGATTTGGGTCAAAAACCACGAACTTCTCATCTTGGTTTTCACAACTATCAATTGAGTGAAACCGGCACATCTGTCTGATTCGACTATTTTAACCTCGATATTAACCCTATTCACCCCAAGGGTGTATTGATTCAATACGCACTCCAGACATGATATCACAAAAACTACAAACGTCAAAGCTTTGAAATTTCTTGGCTTTTTCTGTGAAGAAATTTGTAATAAGGTTTGTGAAATCAGTTGACAAGACTCTGGTGAAGTTTGATATCGCTTATTAACAACAGTGCTTGCAGTGCATACGTTTAAGGAAGAAAGAACATCACACATACTATGACTATTACGCCATACAAAAATCTTAATATTGTTCTTACAACTTGGGCGGTTTTAGTCATCAAATACGTGCCATTTGATCGCAAGTTTACTTGCAATCGCCAAATCTGGTTGTTTAATTGATTACGATAGAGAAATGTTGCTAGCTTAATTATTTACTATGATCAACAGTTGCAGTTCGCAAGTAATCTTTTTTTTCTGTCACAGCTTGGTAACCTACGTAGCATCCCATTATTTAATATTTTTGATGCTCATGTCGGGCGTCGGCAAAGGATTAAATTTTTTTATATGCACTGTTAACCCATCGTTCTAAAACGCTTACGAATTATTGCTGCGTAGATCATAAAGTTTGAATCACTAAAATTAACTTAAATTGACTTAATTGTTAAACAGAAATAACTAGATATTTCGCCTACGCCGATTAGTAACCGGAAGGCTACTTGTTTGCGAACTTATAAGGATGACGTAATCACGATAAATATTTCGTCACAGTTTTGCCTCTTCCCTTTCAAGTTTTCAAATCTCAGTGATTACGCTCATACAGCTGTTGTTTGGACTTGTTTTCACATCATCGTCAAAGATCTTTCACGTGCAGTTAACTTCAGTTCTTGCAACGAAAGACCTAACAAAGTAAATAACTAAATAAGATACAACTCGCAAGCTGGCGTTATAATCGGATACAAAAACAAAGATATTTGTGACGGAGATGATGGTCATGGATCATTGACTTTCAATTGATGGACCAAGGTCTTGCCCGGCCTAGCAGTTTATTCAACTTTCACTTTGAGTAAAATGGGAATAACTGTTTTTGAAAACTTTTGTGTTTTATTTAGACAACACGTTCAAAATTTATTTTGATAACTTTTTTTGAGGTCACTCATGATATTGATAAAAGTATGTCTTCTTTGTTTGAGCTATTTGTTGTGAGCTTTATGCAGGAAGATGTACGAGGTATGTCCGAAAAGTAACGAGACTGGTGTTATAAAAACCGTATTGAAAAATATTGAAATATACCAAAGTCAAATTCCTTCAAAGTAATAACCTTCCACTTTGAAACACTTGTGCATTCGCCTTTTCCAGGATTCAATACACTCTTGGAAGACATTTTCTGGGATCTTTTTGAGCTCCGACGTCGCGGGCATTTTGATGGAATCGATCTCAGAAAAATGGGTTTTCTTCAGAACAGATTTGATCTTGGGGAAGAGAAAAAAGTCACACGGAGTCAGATCGAGGGAATATGGGGGTATTCCAAAGTTGCAATGTTCCTTTCTGCGAAAAACTGACCAATACTCAGGGCTGTGTGATCAGGAGCGTTAATGTGATGGAGCCTCCATGCGTGAGCTTCCCAAAACGTCCACCTCTTGTCACGCACTGTCTCATAAAGCGCCGAAGAATGTCTTTAAGACTTCGTTCATTTCGAATTCCTACCACAAGGCCAAACAGTGAACCAAACCGTCTATAAAGACATTCTTCGGCGCTTTATGAGACAGTGCGTGACAAGAGGTGGACGTTTTGGGAAGCTCACGCATGGAGGCTCCATCACATTAACGCTCCTGATCACACAGCCCTGAGTATTGGTCAGTTTTTCGCAGAAAGGAACATTGCAACTTTGGAATACCCCCATATTCCCTCGATCTGACTCCGTGTGACTTTTTTCTCTTCCCCAAGATCAAATCTGTTCTGAAGAAAACCCATTTTTCTGAGATCGATTCCATCAAAATGCCCGCGACGTCGGAGCTCAAAAAGATCCCAGAAAATGTCTTCCAAGAGTGTATTGAATCCTGGAAAAGGCAAATGCACAAGTGTTTCAAAGTGGAAGGTTATTACTTTGAAGGAATTTGACTTTGGTATATTTCAATATTTTTCAATACGGTTTTTATAACACCAGTCTCGTTACTTTTCGGACACACCTCGTATATACAGGCCACACTGCGTTAGCGCTCACGCTCGCTTTGCAAGTCTTCAGTTAGACTGGGGCCACCACGACGGGTAGACTGCTTGGCCCCACCATCTGTCTGCCACATAAAGACGGAGGCATCCCGTTAAGTGCCTTGCCCAAGGACACAACAAGCAAGCTTGCTGGGTTGTTCTCCACACTATCCCTATTTTGCTGAGCGCCAAGCAGGGAACCTGTGGATACCATTTTTTAAAGTCTTTTGGAATGACTCGGATCGGGAAATGAACCCCAGGTCCACCGACTACGAAGCGGACGCTTTAACCACTACACAATCGCACCGGTATGAAAGTGTGTGACTGAGCCACTCGCCTCTGTGCATTTTGAAAATAGGCCACATGCCACAAACGGTTGAAAAGTTCTGAGATAAAGAGTTCCAAAAATATGTCAGGGGAAAAACCTGAAGGCACCGTTATACCCCAGCCAATGTCTCAGGCAAACCTTAAAATATGCAAAAAATTGAATTTCTGCAGGGAGTGAGGGATACGTTGCGTTGATATTGGCGAGTTGTAATCATAAGTGAAGTTGTAAGACTAATTCTACTTTACAAGTTAAACGTGGGAGAGAGAGAGAGCACACATTGCTGTAGACCGCTGTTGTGTTGCTATGACTTAATGCTTTCATGAGACGTTTGGCTGGCTTCGAAAAACTTTTAGACAAAGGACCGTAAATCTAAATTGGGATAAGCGACATCTCATGTTACGTTCGCGTTTTCACTAAATAAATAGCAGTATGCTACTAAAAATATCCGTTTTTACAACTTCAAAGTATGTTATAAAGTCCGTTGTAACGGCTTATTCAGAAATGTTTGCCAAAATTCTCCGGCGGTTTTCATATATTGTATTTGCTAGCAATTTCGTGCTTCCGTAGGCAGTTAAGCAAGTACTAAAATGTAAAAGGAAACATTGCACATATCAGTTTTATAAATTTGTGACCACCCTACACGCTGATGCTAAATTCCAAACAAATTACTAACTTTTTTCATAACTCTTATTTTTTGGTAATAGACTAGTCAAGATTTTATGTCAATCATCTTACCAGCATCACCAGGCAGGCATACAAGTCAATTATGTCGGGTTAGATATACTAGTTCAAGCGGCTGATCCAGCTTCACACTAAAATCATAACTGAAAGCAACAACAGAAAGGTGCCATTGATTAGGGTTGCCATACAGGTGGATTTTTTGCGATAATTTATATGTTAAAAACTTGGTTCAAATATTATGCTGTAATCTTCTAATGACTGAAATTTTAGGGTCCACTCACTAAAAGACAGAAATTTTCTTTGCATAATAAGTTCGACTTTCAAAAAAAGTTAGATAGTTAGATAGCTTGTTATGTTATTTCCGCCTTCTAAATTTACAATTTGCTATTAAGGTCTCAACTCTATTTTAAAATTTTAGTGAACTGGTAATAGCTGGTAACCGCAGAACAAACTGAATATTGGTCAGATTGAAAGCATTTGTTCCTAACGAGTGATGATTAGCTATAGCTTAACGCTAGTTTAAGATGATATTTTAAATGGATTTATTTTCGGTTTTTGCTTGAAGTGGTCTTAATTAACACGTTATGATTTGTAAATTTGTTTGTAAATCATTATCATCATTTTCGTCATCAGAAATTTCAACAACTCCATCCTGGTTTTGTATCATTGAAACAAGATTCTCAGTGAATTCTTCCTCAGTCTGATTTTGCACAGTCTCAACATCATCATCAATGTTCACCCAGTTTCTAAACTCCTCCTCACTTTGCCCAACCGGAGATGGTGACAAAGGAATGATCACATTTGTCAATTCGTCGTTGGTGAAGCCACCCTTTTTCCAACAGTTATTGATCGTCTCGGTTTTAACTTTGCCCCATGCTCCTTTGATCATATGAATTGCCTCCAGCAAGTTAATACGTTTCATCACAGTCTGAGCTTCAAGTCCCGTCTCAGGAGAATCATCTAGGATATCAATCAGCTTCTGGCGCATTTCATGTCTGAAATAACCCTTCATTAACCGGATGATGCCCATGTCACAGGGCTGCAAAATCGAGGTTGTGTTTGGTGGAAGAAAAAACAGTGAAATGTTCTTCATAGTGGTGGCAGATTTGTGAGCTGAGCAGTTATCCACCAATAGAACTATGTTTCTTTCTCCTTCTGCAGCCATTCATCCCACGATTTAAGCCAGTCTTCGAAGATGCTCCTTGTCATCCATGCATTTTTGGAGAAGTTGTATAAAATGGGAAGAGAGCTAACGTTATTGAAGCAGCGAGGAGACCTAAATTTTCCAACCAACAGCAATTTCTCTTTGTCACCGTTCATGTTGCAAGTGACTAGCAGGGTTACGCGGTCTTTTGCTGTTTTGAATCCTCGCTGCGTTCTCTTTTTCTCTGCTTCTACGTAGGTACTTGCTGGTAGAGCACGGAAGTAGATAGCGGTTTCGTCAGCGTTGTAAATATTTTCTGGTGAGAATGATTCAAGAATACGTTTCATTGTTGTAGAACGAAATTCCTCTGCCCCAGCGATGTCTGCTTCAGCTGCTTCACCTATAAAATGTAAAAAGGTATGAAAATTTTTTCGGAAAACAAGGACGTAGCTAAAAAGAAAATGAGATAACTAACCTTTTAGGGTGGTAAATGTCACAGAGAATCGCTTCTTCCATCGATTGAACCATCCATCTGTGGCCTTGAAATTTGCATGTCCAGCGGCATCAGCAATATTGTTTGCTTTCTCCATTAGGATTGGACCATTAACTGGAGCATTTCTTTGGCGAGTAAACTTAAACCAATCAAATAGAGCTTTTTCTACATCCTCATCTTTCCCTGATCTTTTACGTTTCATCCCACTCGCAGTGTCTGAAGAACGTATAAGGGCTTCGTTTTTTATTAAGCCTTGTAAGCATCCTCTACTAATTCCGAGTCGATTAGCTGCTTCACGCTGACTCATGAAGGTAAACGTTTTGTAGCGATTGAGCAACTCTAGCTTTTCTGCTGCTGTTTTATCATGTCTTCTTGATCAATTCATTCTGCAATGGATCCAGAAAACTTTTCTTTAAGTTAAATCTCATAAAACCGCTTCAGTTGCAACAATAACTGCACAACTCCTACGACTGGTGTTCAATTAGTCTGCTTGATTAGGCCTACCAGTACACAAGGACATGTACGTTCTTGTCCATACGAAACTGATAATCCAATATTGTTTCGTCACTTTGCAATATTGTACTTATTAGTACATAATGAAGAAAAATTTGACTGCATAAAGCACATAAACTGGATGTATTAAGCGGCGCTTGGATTTATTAACCGAGGTTTTTATAACGGGAAAGGATTGGGACGATTCCGTTCCAAGCAAATTGGATGTAATAAGCGGCTGGATTTATTAACCGTGGATTTATTAACCGAATTCCACTGTATAATGCGCTATTTATTCTCATTTTGTTATATTTTGTGACGTCATAGGTGAGGGCAATTGATAGCACGGTCAACTGTGTAATACAACTTCAATCAAGTTGAGTTCGTATAAATAACACTGAGCTGACATTGTCTTTGAACGTCTATTTAGTTTATGCAGGCAGCTTCCGTCGCTAGTTACGTATTTTGTTAGTTGTAAATTTGTGGTCATAACCTGAGGTGGACAAAATGCCTAAAAGCCTACTTGAGTACAAGCATTGTTACTTATTCAAAAAATAATCAAGTAGAATTAAAAAATAATGTTATGTTTTTTGCTTGAGTACTAGCAAGAAAAAATAGCAAATTTAATCACTTAGTGGAAAAAGTAGCAAGTAGTTTCAATTTTTGTGCACTTTTGTATTGTATCTTTTTTAACCAGCGGTAATCAGTTGGGGGTGCTCGTACCTCATTAGATGCGAAAATGGATTTTGAAGTTGCAAACATTTCTCTCTACTTATAGCTTGACCCTTTGATTGCCACAATTTTCTTTTACGTATTTAATTTTTGATGCTTTAAAACATTTGTATTTCATCATAAAATAACATATTCAGTGATGTAAAAAACTAAAGACAACTAAACCTAAAAAAATGACATTATAATTAGTATTAGCGCAGCATGTTACTCGAGAAAATGTCAAGCTACCAGACTTGGACGCATTCTCCTCCTGCAGCAACACCAAAGGATAAGAGCATTGCGAGTACATGATATCTCCCTTATATTCCTGTAAACCACATAACACTCCTCCCATTCCGCCACCCATATCTACCTAACTGTGAGGGAGGTGTTCTTCTTTGGGATTGCTGCATTAGACGTATCGTAGTAGACTTCTGGTTGCTAGACTTATGTTCAGGTGTTGCTATATTATGCAGTCCTGTAAATGCTATTTTTTTGTGAAATGCATTTGTTTTTATGTATTTGAAAATTTTAATACAATTTGAGCTAATTTAGCTTACTTCAAGCATACATAACTGTGTTCTCCTTAAACAGCAACGGCATTGCTCAATTATGTCGGAGTTCGATGATTGCGTACCTCCTATCAAACTCAACTAAATTTAGATCACGTTTATGTTTTTCCAAGATTATTTTGATTATGTTTTAGCCCTCTTTTAAGCCTTTACAATGTTACCATTAATCCCTTTCTTCTTACAGCAATATCTTGTAGTATCTGTAGTATGTTTTTTGACTGTAATATCTAGTTTATTATAACTTTTGCAATCTGAAAAGAAGAAACATTTTTAGCTTGCATTGCTTACCAAATCAAAACTCATGTGTATGGCGCTGCTCGTGGTGTTTCTATGAAAGAGGGTTTGCTACGAGAGACACATTGTTAGACGGTTATGTCATTTAAGAAGACAATCGAAAGAAGTTATCGTAATTAAGGTTCACGACGTTTTCTTGTTTTCAAAAGAATTGGTAAAGTAAAATTAAATATTCTCGTAGTTACTACTTTTTCTTGTAGGTTTATTTTTTGTTTGTCGTCTTTTCATAGATTCATCATAGATTAATATCTCCAGTGATGTAAAAAATTAAAGACAAATAAACATAGAGAAAGTGACATTTCAGCTAGAATAATAATTAGCATAAGTGCAGCATGTTGCTTGAGAAAATGTCTAGCTACTAGTCTAGGACACACTTTCCCCCTACAGCAACATCAAAAAGGAAGAGCATTGCGAGTACATTATGTCTTCCTTATAGTCATGTGAACCACGTAACAATCTTCCCATTCCGCCAGTCACACCTACCTTACTGTGAAGAAAGTGTCGTGTGTGCATAGAGGTGTACTTCTTTGGAATTGCTGCATTAGACCTTTTGTAGTAGACTTCTGGTTGCTAGACTTATGTTCAGATGTTGTTATTTTATAAAGCACTACAAATGTTTTTTTTTGTGAAATTCATTTGTTTTTATGTATTTAAAATCTTCTAAACAATATGAGCAAATTTAGTTTATTTCAAGCGTTTGATACTATTATTTGCTTTTGATACAATATTTGTAAATAGTTAAATGTCATAGGGGTGAGCAACTTAATGAGATCAATGTTGAGGTCAATGTTTTTTGCTTCTAAACCAATGGTTCCCAAACTGTGGTATGCGTACTACCAGTGGTGCATCAGCTTTTCGCAAGTGGTACGCAAGCAGTTTCCGGGTTACGTGCAGAGTTTTGTGTCCAAACATTTTGTATTCGATATTGCTGTGTCACGCCCTCTTTTATTTTTGGCAACAAAGCAAAAATCACTTCACTTACCATTACGCTACCTTTTTCCTTTCCAAAGTCATCTGGTCGCTAGTGCAAACTATAAATTTAAAGTATCAAGTTTTCATAAAGTGTTCGGGTATTGAGCGAAAGTGTAAGATGAAAGTTTCTTATTGCTCTTGACCCACATTCTCATACTTGCATTACATTCTCATACACCTTAGCCATATTTTTAGAGCAATACGCCCAACAACTCTCGCTAGAAAACCAAGTAAGCATTTGTTTCTTGAAACACTTATTGCAATATGCTTTTAAAATTGGGCAAATTGTTTTTAAGATTAAAAATTTTTCGACTTGCCCTCTTCCCCCTTACAGATGTTTTGGTTGCTTGCATACCATTTGGTATTTAGTAATTTAGTTGAAAACAGGAGATGGTTAACTAAGCCCTATCTTAAATACATTAGTCATAGTGACGTCTAAAGTAATTAGAAACTTCTTGTTTTTTCTAGTAAGTTTGCGTATTGAAATTTAAACAAGTTTTATTTTGTTTGAAACTTCCAAAAAAACTAGTATTGTAAACGTGAACGTAAGATTTAATTGAAATGTGAAATTTTATAATTCTTTACTTCAAGTCTTTAAATTTAAATCGCTTTACATCAGAAGATCGAAGTGCAAGGTGCTGCGTTACTTTGAGTAAGATTACATTATCCTGCGAAATATAGTTTTGTAATAAACCTATCTAGTGCATCGATCTTAGTAAATTTAAGAGTATATAATAAACAAGTTTATTTATCACATTTACGTGTACTCAATGCGGTTCAAAATAATAGAGAAATAAAAATATAGCATGACAAAAAATTGGTTGAAATCGAAGTGTGCAGTTTGGAGTTATACTTTGTTATTTTAAATTATGTGTTAACATAGACCTATTACTGATCAAGAGCTAAAACTCGAATTTTCCTGCTTGTTTTAGAATTTTTTGTAAAGCGTTTGAACTTGATATTTCCTGGTACACTTTAATTAAAAATGCGTTGAATGAAAGCTAACACTCGCTTTTCTTGCTTTGATTTGAAAATTTTTAGTAACAGCAAACGATGAAACTTAGATTTTCCTTTTTTTTTATTGAAATTTAATACTTACAATAAAACTGATTTTTCCTGCTTTTTTAATCCAACATCAATCACGTAGGCTACACAATATCAATATAGCATATTATTTTTCTGTTGTTATGCGCAGCATCACATAATGAAAGCTGCAAACCCAGTAATTTTTAACGACTTGATGTTTATTTAAAAGCTTTTAAAATCAGATGCTTGCGAAAAGTGGCTAGATGTGTAGCTATGAAAATGTGGTTGAAGTGGGGGTTTTTCTCCCCTTTCACGTGATTGCATTTTTGGCGGCATGCAACGACCGTAAAAATTTTCCGGGGGTATATATTCATGTAGAAAACAATTGGGAGCCATTATTCTGAGTAAACAAACTTAGATCTTATGATATTTAATCTTTAACCAGTTGCGTACGGATGACGCACATATGCGTCATGCATGACCAAAGCCAATAGGACGGAAGATGCATATGCATATGTAATGCATATGTGCGTTCCAAATAAAATGCCAAACGTACGGTTGTCGCAAATGAGCGTTTTGCAAAAATTCAGTATATTTAACCACTTGCTGACGGACGACGTATTTCCGACCAAAGGGAAAAGTTTTCCGACCGAGTTTCCGACCGAAGGGAAAAAGGGGGGAAAAGAATACCGTCCGCAAGTGGTTAATATAAAACCCTGAAACCAAATAATGTATTATCGAATTGGAAAGTGAATTATAAGCCGCCATCATCTATTCCTAGACCTTTACTCTAACGTAAAGATATTTTCACGTTGCTGATAATATGCAGGAGTCCTACTTAGATCCAAAAGCCATTTTTTTTTGTTCCTTCAATATCTCTGGCCTATTTACGAATATCTCCCTGATATAAACTACTCAGATCTGTGCTGATACTTTGTACAACAATGAATTTGTTTGGTCTTTTAAGACACTTTTCACTGAGGTTCTAACCGCAGTTACCACATTAGTTGAATTCAGTTTTAAACATACAATGTACAAACAGATTGGTAATGTTGCCATGGACACTCCATTTGGCACAGATTTTGGTTATGTATTTTTTGTGTACAACAAAGAGGAACATCAGAACTATTCTTCGCATAAAATGGCTATCAAGACATTGTTGCTCTGATAAGTATGTCCGAGATCATCGTCAAATGTGATGAACACCAGAAAGAAGATGCCCCTAAACGCCTTAGAGAGCTAAAACTTCTATAAATTAGCAACATATCTTTAAAGTTTCAGAAGCTAATCAAAACTACGGTAAATAAATATTACTACAGAGCAACTGAAGTTCGGATGATAATTTTTCACCAAATATATTTTGTTTGCAATCTATGATGTTGCAATTATTTAAGTTTTTCCTAGCCTTTTCGTATCACTTATTTTGCCCTAAGGGTCATCAGGAGTGCAATAGATATGCAAAATATTTGTATTTTAGAATAAATTTTAGTGGATATTACGGTGATTAAATAAACAATTCAATATAGAATCGAATTTTAAAGTGCTAAAGAATTTTAGATTAGACGATGATGTCGTCTAGAAAAATTGAAACAAGATCAATGGGATTACCGTATAATTACGCACATACCAAAATATTCTGAGTTCAACAATTGTATGGTTGCCTGTAAACACGGCTACTTTTTGGAAAATTTAAAGCTGTCTAAATTAAAACTGACTGCGGGGCTCATTACTGCCAGCAATTTACTAATTGATGCACACATGAAACTATGAGAATAGAATATGTTGTAGTGCTATCATAAAGTAATAATACGAATTATAGGAGCTGGTGTTAGCCTTTTTAAGATATTACTTTTAATTAATTGATATTAAGGCAAATAGGCTAACTGCAATCAGTTGAATAAAATACCACTTCCACGACCGGTTTCGTTCCTATTAGAACTCGTCAGGTGGGCTCAGGTATTGAACCGACAATCACATGAATTGCTTCATGCGGTTCATGAAGCAAATTCATGTGATCGGTTCATGAAGCAAATTTATGTGATCGTCGAGAATCGCATCAAGCTCACTATAGTGAGCGTGCACCATATAGAAGCTTAAAATTAACAGCATCAGTTGAAAGGACCGATGGCGGAGTGGCATAAACCGCATGAAGCAATTCATGTGATCGTCGGTTCAATACCTAAGCCCACCTGACGAGTTCTAATAGGAACGAAACCGGTCGTGGAAGTGGTATTTTATTCAACTGATTGCAGTTAGCCTATATGCCTTAATATCAATTAATTAAAAGTAATATCTGAAACAGGCTAACACCAGCTCCTATAATTCGTATTATAACGTAATAAAGGCACTGGCTTGGCTGGGAATTAAAAGCATATATCGCATCAAGCTCATTGTAGTGAGCGTGCACCATATAGAAGCTTAAAATTAACAGCATCAGTTGAAAGGACCGATGGCGGAGTGGCATAAACCGCATGAAGCAATACATGTGATTGTCGGTTCAATACCTGAGCCCACCTGACGAGTTCTAATAGGAACGAAACCGGTCGTGGAAGTGGTATTTTATTCAACTGATTGCAGTTAGCCTATATGCCTTAATATCAATTAATTAAAAGTAATATCTTAAACAGGCTAACGCCAGCTCCTATAATTCGTATTATAAAGTAATAAGTTAGTCTGTGACGTAGTAAATGTAAAAGGTACTGATTTAAAGAGCAGTAGTAATTTGTAACGTTATTATTTAATTAATTGTTGCTTAAGAGAACCATCAAATGGAAATGAAAGGAAAATTTTTCAATTTTGATTTTGCCACTGGTTGACATTTTGCAGTCAGTTCAAATTTCTTTTTCAGTGTGCTATTTGGTTCAGCCTAGAGGATTGCAAGCTTTTCTGTGACACACAAATTGCGGTGTCTGCTTCCATATTTACATGATGGTGCGTGCTTAAGTTTTTCCCATTTTAAGTTAGAATTTTCTCCTGCATCCTTGGCATCCCCAAAAGCTTTTGACAGTGATGTTGCATTCTTTTTCTCTTTTTTTAAAGAATTGCTTGTGGTTGTAATACCAAGAATTGAACTCGTATCGCAGCATCCAATCTAGTAATGTGATTTGTTGCTAGATTGATATTTTCCCGGTGTATTACTGCCCGTTGCCCATATTTACCTTTTAGCAGTCATTCCTGTCAACAACAGACGCAGAGTAAAACCCTAAATATTTGTTACCACTCTGCTACCCATACAATCTCGTCGGTTAGTTTTCCTCTTCCACTCAGATCGCAGTTTCAGTGAGTTATCTGTTTACGTAAGTAAACTTGGAGCATGAAACTGAGCTTTCTTTACTAATCTGAGTAGAAATATGATAGCCAGTAAACTAGTAAACATTTTATTTCTAAACGTTTTGCTTTATATTGAAAGCATCATTAGTTGTAATTAAAATGTTCTCTACTAGGCTAGGCTAACTTTTTAATCACAAGTGCGATACTTTCAGTATAAAGCAAAACGTTTTGAAATAAAATGTTTACTAGTTTACTGGCCATCATATTTTTACTCAGGTAAGGAAATTTGTTTGATTGTTCTTGACCGTTTGCAATTAACTTTATCTCATTTTGCATTTATCAAGTAGAAATCAATAATTCAACTGCAATTTAATTTCTACGAATAGCAAACATCATGGCAATTTTCCTCGATCAATAATTTCTGGCAAATTCAGAATTTCTCATTCTATTCTATTTATTCTTGCAATCAATGTAAAAATGGAATAAATAACTATTGTGAGTTCACAATAACTTGACTTTCTTCATCGTCACTGCAACGAAAATTTAAGTAATTACAACATGCGAAGTTTAAGATAGAATTTCAAAAACACCTTAAAATCCACAAAGCAATTGAAAATTATATTTTCAGTAGTCTTTCATCATTTTACACCAGCTTTCTTCACCAAACCATGTGCAAGCAATTGTTTATGTGCTTTAATATACAGGGTGGGCCATAAATAACGCACCAAAGCATATAAAACAATTCAGATAATAATAACAAACGTTTTGGGCCACAATAACCAGTGACAAGAGGTAAGAAAAAATCTATTGAAACAAGTGTCACTTGCAGTTGAGACAAACTCAACAAGAACTTATAAAATTCGATAGACATCAATTGGAAAACCAAAGTTTTCATTTTGCATCAAAAATCGAGCATGGCGTCTTAAATACTTTAGTCAGAATAAGGCGGAGATGAACGTTGCCACATCTCGCAAATGGTTTGAGGAAGTGTTTTATCCTGAGATAAGAAAGAGAACAAGACGTCTCCTTCTTTTACTGTTGAGCAATGCTCCAGGTCATTTCCCGCTTTTGAAAGAAATAACATCAAGGTAATGCTCTTTCCACCTAACTGTACCAGCTGGAAACAATCTTGGGATATGGGATTTATCGCAGCACTAAAAAAAAGGTATAAATATTTATATCTCAAAGATGCCCAAAGAATTTTGAAATTCCCAAAGAAACGATGATTTCACTAGAACTTTCCGAATACCATTCACTCGCCATTTTATCATAAAAACAAACTTTCTCTGTGTCTGATCTTCCGCTTTGTGGCTCATACGCAAATAATATTCGCATCACTTCTCTTCCTAAAGTTAGCACAATTGCCATTACTCTGTCACTTTTTCTTCTAACTTCCACAACGTTTCTAAATATTTCCTCTTCCACCAAAACTCAAATCCTTCCAAATCCTGCATCATTTTCTGACCACTACAGTTTATACCTTCGTCCCGAAGTACCCATAAAACAAACTCCTTGGTCTTTCCATCTTACTTCCTGCATGCATCACACATCAACTCTTCTCTTCATCAGTTCTTCACACACTTCTGTTTTCCTTCCACAAAGACTTCCCTCATTTAACGTACCAAATCGTAACACATAACATTCAGGTTTAAATCCGGATATTCTTTGCACCCTCTGTTCATTTATGAGCTTGCCCCTGCCCATTAACGATTGTTGATAATAAGTTGTCAGAAACAAATAATAGCCACGGTTCATAATGTGAGTGTACAAGGAGATGCTGACATGCGTCCGTAAAATTGCCCAATGGCTCAACAGGAATAACTTTATCAAAGATGGTAACTTTTTTCCACAACTTAGTTGAAGTTTTTCTCCGTTCTGGCAGTGCTGCTTCAAGAGATGATGCGGAAGCAAAATCATCTTTATTTACGTCAATAACTTCCACTTTACCTGCTGGTTCAAAGATACTGAATAGATTGACAGTATTCTCGTTTAAGTCGTCTGGAAAATCTTCAATATCACTATCAATTTTTTGATTACCAGGGTTTGGTGGTAGTGGCACAATTTCCGTAGTCTTGTTGTTGGAGGTATGGCTAATAATCTCATTGAGCGTGCAGTATTTGGTGAGTTTAGTTCCACATCTTAAATGCTTATCATTACAACTGAACAATTACCAATTCTAACAGTCTCCTGAAAAATTCAGACAACGACAATCTAAAAAAATTCGTTATCAAAAGCTAATCACAATGATACTTTTGCTTGATCAGAAACTCTTTTAACTGGAACCAGCAAATGACAACTCCCGCGAAAAACAGGAAACAATTAACTTGAAAAGGGTTGTCTATCAAAATCTAGGTAGATATTTTTCGTAATTGGCAGCTATTTAAGCCTTAAAGCAGCATTCAATAGGATATCTCGATCACTATGAGCGAATCTTCCTTGTCTTGTCAGTTGGCCCTGTAGATAGAGCAAGCATCATTGTCTTCAGCAGGTTAATAGAAAGTGATTGATTTATGGATTTTTGGGGCCGGATGCAAGAATTCATGCGAGCCCATTAAGAGCGAAGTACTCAGTGGTGACCTTTTCTTTTTTTTTTTTGAGGTCACTTCTGTTTCAAAAGTTTGAAGTCAGCAACGCTTCACTCCGTTACACTTTCTTAGGAGCTTTGACAAGAGTACCGTTGGTACCAGGCCCGGATGTTTTCACGAGGCCTGGATTTTTGAAAGCGTCGCGCGCAATGTTAACAGTAAATAAGGCCTAAGCTCTTTGTTTTTTCTGTTTACAAATGCATAACCGGTATAATAATTTTTGTGACATAATAATTAATATTTTCTTCATTTTGGCAACAAAAATTTGCTTATTTAAAAAAATTTGGGTCCCATAGAATTGCTTCCCGGCCCCGTGACTAGAAACATAAAATCTGGTTGCTGTATCCTTAAAGCACATAACTTTCTAAACATAACATAATTTTAAGTCTCAAACTCCGAAATCTTAAACCCAGATAATTGGATCAATCAATCAAGTCTCTGTGGAGTCAGATTTTACAAAATTTGGATCAATCGCTTTTTTTAATTGATGAAATTTCATCAATGATCAAATTTTCAATCAATCAATTATATCAACATTTAAATCAATCAAATTTCATTGTGGTCAGATTTTACAAAATCATTTCGAGTCAATGTTGTTATGTTTTGTTATGTCCATTAAACAAGAAGATTGCATTTTACTTACCGATTACTGGTGACTGATAGTGATGAATTGCATGTTATTCACATTTTGTTTTTTGACTTACTTTTAGTCTTATATTGTTGACATAGTATTATTACTGTGCTTGATTTATTACCTCACATACAGAAATTTGACTGCTTGAATTGTAAAGTAGCGAGACAGCAATGTCTTGTTCGTATCAAAGTGGAGCTAAAAAAAAGCGCAGAAAGAAAAGCAATTTCTGAGCAATTATGCCGAACACTCATCCATTAATAACTTGATAAAACCTAGCAACTCCAGTTTACCAGATACTTGTTAAGGGGGACCCAAAATTAATGTTGGTACCGGACCCAGACTGTTCTCTCAACGGCCCAGCACTTTCTTCAATTGTTTGCCAACAGGGCTACAAAAAATGAAAAACTATTTGCTGTACCATCCAAAATCTTGAAGATGTGCGTTAAAAGGAATGTCAACTGTAGTGGACTTTACAACAGCTCTCCCCAACAACAAATGATTTTTTTCCCAAAAACAAATGAAATTCGCAGTCAAAATTCAACGGTGCGTGAAAAGTCCGGGTATTTTTGTTAACTTATTTTGGTTTGCTAAGTTTTTGTAGTTTTGCCTACAAAATCTTTTGCTAAGTGTTTAATGTGTCGGAGACAGTAAAAAGGAATCCAAGTTTGGACCGAGGCATTTTCAGGGCAGTGTAACGTTTCACGTAAACATTGTATGGCTGTGACGCAACAGCGAATGACTGCGATTTAGGTATCGCGCACGCCATTGTTAAGCTTGTGTTGTATTACAAACTAGCAGATTTCCCCGTCGTTGATCGGGTAAAATGTAAAGACTGATTAAATTTTTACATTGAATAACCATATTTTAATATAGGTTGAATAAATATAGGCTCGTAGCCCCCCATAGACGATTCTGATCGAAATCAAAATACTTGGCTTCCCTGGAAAAAGTTATATAAGATTCATATGTTTGTTTGTATCTAAATGTCTCCAGTTTTATTTTTATAGCGGACAGACAGACAGACAAACTTTGAGTTTTATATATATAGATTTATAGCCGGCTTTGCCGGCGTCGCCCGTCAGAGGCCCTCCATCAGTAATGTCCAGGTTTAGTATTTCGATTCAACCGGCCAAGCCGGCTTCACCCATCCAGCTGTTGTGTGAGCAGTAGCGAAAAGTTAATGAATTCTATGCACTTTCACAATTCTTGTACACGGAATTGTGATTATCATATTCTTTTAATCATGACTGGCAATGCTCACAAAGAATCTTGCCACAAATTATGACAATTAATACTTGTGAGGGAGCAGGGATTGTATATACATAATCAAAACTGACTGTAGCGTCAAAACTGAGCTTGGTTTTCTTGATTCCCCATAAAATAAATTTGTAAGAATTGCCAGTTTTCATTCTCTTCTGGTAAAAGACTTCCAATTCTATGATAAACTTGACCTTGAACTTTGAAAGTTGGCATAAATCCCCCTTGTTTAACAAATTTAGCTCCAAAAGATGTCATTTGAAATGCTGAGTTATACTTTTAAATATGCTGAAGAAAATGTTTTGAGTCAGAAGTGGAGCCGGTAAGAAGATTTTTTAAAGGTTGTGGTGGTTCTTGAAACGTTGCCAATTGAACTTTACCGTTAGAACAGCACACACCAGGTGGTTCATTATCCCATTTTTTAGCTCTGCAATAATTGCAGACCTTAGACATAGAACCAATAGTGATTACTTCTTCAGCTGCATAATCATGTTTTGGATCATAATGAAATGCACCTTGTTTCCATTGCCTTGTAGTAAATGGTTGAAACCTCAATTTACGTTGCCTGCTCCTACTACTCAAAAGTCTTATTTGACGGTTTTCTTGTGATTCCTGCTGTCGAGATATAGAATGTCTCTCAGCTTCAATCTGTCTCCTGGTTTGTTGTTGTTCTTGAGATTCCCGCTGCCTGGATATAGCATGCCTATGGGCATCAACTTGTCTTCTGCTTTGCCTCTTCATCAACGACGGGTAAATTTTTTAAAAGTGTACTCTTCCTCATAACAATAAAATTTGGATTTTTATTTGTCACAAATTTTTTTCTGTTTGTGGTACCTAACAAAAACTTTAGACAACCCTAGTATTTTAATATAGGTTGAATAAATATAGGCTCGTAGCCCCCCAAAGACGATTCTGATCGAAATCAAAATACCGTACTTGGCTTCCCTGGAAAAAGTTATATAAAATTCATATGTTTGTTTGTATCTAAATGTCTCCAGTTTTATTTTTATAGCGGACAGACAGACAGACAAACTTTGAGTTTTATATATATAGATTCTTTCTCAAGCAATTAAAATAAAGTAAGAGTAAAAACTTGTTTTTCTTTACTTTCACTGACCTATTTCAATTGTAGCTAAACAATAATAAGAGCAAGCATCTTGCAAATTTAGTTTAACGTAGGACATCACTTTTTGAGGGAAGTTGTTGTTGTTGTTGCTACTCGACATCTTACGAGGGATGGGGGCATGGCGGAAGACCATGGAGCCCCAGAAGTGGAAACTTTTCACGGTCTGAACCAGAAATCGTAGAGAGGCAGAGAGTCGCAAAAGAGCGAGCGGCGCTTAGAGTCCGTAGCTGGACAGTGCAGAATGAGATGAGAGGTGTCCATGAAAGAGTATCCACAGGCGTTCCAGGAAAGCTTCTCGATTCTGCCAATCCTAGTGAGATAAGAGCTTAACAGTAGGCTGTGTCCGTTGCAGGGAAGACAAGTGAGGACCCAGCGAGCGTGACGAGGGAGCATAAGTTCCTTGGTGGAAATTGAGGGAACCTATGTGTCCAAGAATTTCGATAAGACAGTACGCCTCCAGTCCGAGAGAGACGAAAGTGGATACGAGAGGTCAGAGGAGAGAGACTACAAGGGATTGCAGAAAGCACGAGTAGCGTTTCCCGTCTGGCTATTTCATCAGCCGCATCGTTCCCCGGGAGGAATGAGTGTCCGGGGGCCCATTGCAGCTTGATAGAACAGGAGGATAGAGCAGACAGTTCCTAACAGATCTGCCAGAGAAATTGAGGTAAAAGGAAAGACGGAGAAGAGGACACGGTGGCGAGGACAGAGCGAGAGTCCGACAGAAGGAGAAGAAAAGTGGCACACTTGTTGGTACTACCGAGACCAGCAAAAGACTTGCAGAATGGCGCAGGCTTCAGTGAAAAACTTGAACACATTGGGCCTGCCGAAAACAAAAGAGTGACCTCAGTGCCACAAAATGAACAAGTACGCCAGAGCCGCCTTTGCCAAAAGGAAAAGGAACAAAGCTATCTGTCCTGATCACTAGATCGTAAGGTGGGAGAGTGTCGACATGAGCGAGAGCTGCATCTTGGTGAGAGACAGGAAGGGATAGAAGAGGGAGCATGGGAAAGAAAGAGCCAGCTCCAGATTGAAGAAGGGGAAGTTTTAAGGAGTAGACTGAGGTCAAGCAAAGAGACCCTCCCTAGGAGAAGTAGAAGGAAGCATGAGTAGGAGAGTGGACGCAAGAGCTCTCCAGGACAATCTGAATAGTCTTGGCTTTTCTTTAAGTCTGGCCAAATCTGAGTTGGGAAAGGAGGTTGGGAGACGAAGGGCCCGCTCATAAATCGATAGAGCAAAATGAGTCAGGGTGACTCGTGAGCGAGGTAGAGACGCATTAGAGAGCAGAAAAGAAATAGGTGAAGACGAGAGGCAAACAGAGATGGCGCGACTAGCCACTTGGTGAAGGCGTTCCAATTTGGTTAAGTTGGTAACGCTTAGAAAAGAAAACCATCTGAGTGAAGCATAAGTGAGAACGGGCCGAAGAAAAACTTTATTCAGAAGAGAGAAGGACTCCTTACAGAGACCCCATGAGGAAACAGAGATATAGTGTCAAGTTTTGAGACGAAGAAAAAACTTGCCTTCAGCGAAGATACATGTTTAGAAAAGGAAAGAGTGCGGTCGAAGGTAATCCCAAGGAAAGATGGAGTGGGATTGAAACGGAGGCGGGAGTAGAAGAAGAGGAAGCGGCCCTGGAGACTAGCTTGGTGGGGATCCACTGAGAATAAGAAGGCGTCATATTTGCACGGATTGAGCGGAAGACAGCAATACTCAGAACAGTGCTCCAGTCAAATCAGGGCTCCTTGTGTGGCTTCCACCGCAGCAAGGACGGAATTGAGTGGAGGACCAAATGGCCAGATTGTCAGCATAAAGAGAATAGCTGACAAAAGAAGATAAAGAAGAAGGAAGGCCATTGATGAAGAGAGAGAAAAATACATGGTCAAGAACAGATCCTTGCAAAACACCTCGACGGACTCAAAAGGAGCGACTTTTGTGATTTTGATAAACCACGCAAGTGCGCCTAACAGAAAGAAAAGATTGATTCCAGCGAGCAAAGCAAAGAGAGAGGGAGCCGAAATAAGTTTGCGAAAAAGAGCGAAGGGCCAGAGAAAGTCGAAAGTTTTGGAAAATTTGATAGTAGCAGGAATCGTCTGGAGCTCGGCTTGGGTTTGTTAAACCCATCTGAAACTGTCTGAGAAAAAAGAAATTGATCAAGAGTAGACCGTCCAGGGCAGAAACCGGCCCGATGGGGAAAAAAAATGGAGTTAGATTCCAGAAAGAAGAGTAGACGTGATAGAATGATGCGTTTAAAAAGCTTTGAGATACAGGAGATGAGAAAGATAGGCCAGAAGGAAGCAAGAGAGTCAAGTGGCTTTCCCATTTTATGGATGGTAATAATAGAAAATATCTTTCAGATGGAAGAAAGGAAAACAGAAAAGTGGGATCTCAGGTAGTCGACGAAGACCGAAGAGGAGTCCCTGGAAGAAGAACTGTTAGGGGAGGTAGAAAAGAAGGAAGACAAGGAAGCAGAACCAGCGACAGAACGAAGGAGGGAGTGCACAGATTTAAGGTTAGATTTAGAAAAGAGAGCAAAAAGAGCAAGTCGCCTGCCATGCCTCTGCCTCATCCTTGGCAATGACAGACAAGGCATGTCGGAAAGCAGAAATATAAGCCTGACGGGCTTCATCCCTTCTGTAAGCGAAAACTTTATCTGTCAGCAAAAGCTTTATGTCTTTTACTAACCGCTTCTTCCACTTCAGCGTACCACCAGGCTTTAGGTTGGCGGTTAACGCGGCCGAAAGGAATGAAAAATTTGTTTGCATAAAGTGTCAGAGAAATAAAGAGAACAGATGCAGAGGAAAGAAACGAATATTCCTCTGCAGAAGAACAGTAAGAGTCGAAGTTAAAGGCAAAGTCATCCCAACTAGCTTTCTGAAAATTAATGGAAGGGGGACGTTTGTTGAAGCTGAAGATTGGAAAAAGAGGGAGAGTTAGTAGAAGTGGTAGGTGATCAAAATCCAAGTTCTGAAGCACCTCCCAGAAGCAAGAGAAGACGAGGGAGGAGGGAGCAAAGGAGATGTCGGGCGAGGAGCGACTACCTGAGAAGCGATGGTAAAGAGTAGGTATGTCAAGGTTATTGAGAGAAAGGAGGTCACAGAAGATGACCCAATCAAATACTTACTTTTCAATGGGATCAGAAGTACCTTTTGAGTCCCAGAGGGGGTGACGGCAGTTGAATTCTTAAGAGTGAAAAGATTTCTAAAGGAAGAAAGAATGGAGGGAGAAAAGGAGTCGACTTTGCTATCCGTTGAAGAAGAGCAAAAAAGGGGTGCATAAACAATACGAAAAGAAAGCGAGAAGAAGTTTTTTAGTGAGATTTTGACTTCTGCATAATCAGAGTAGGGATAAAGGAAAGAGAGAGAGAGAGAATGTGGAAAGTTCAGAAAAGGATAGGCCTCGCCTCACAAAAATGATGCCGCCGCCGCTGCTAGCGTGCAGGCCATTGGGAGAGAGAATGCCAGACCGGGAGCGAGTGCGATCGGATCGCAGAGCAGATAATTCAGGGATCCGGAAAGAAAAAGACTACGTGCGATTGGATTCCTGAATGCAGGTAAGGTCAACAGGATGATTCAAGATAAAGTGTAGTAGTTCAGCGCAGAGCTGAGAATCCAGAGATCCGGAAAGAGGAAGATGAGTTAAGATTGGATTCCTGGATGCAGGTGAAGTCAACAAGATGAGACAAGATACATGTAAAGTGTAGTAGTTTAACGCTCCTGGCTAGGAGACCACCAGCATTTCATGGAATAACCCTAAGCAAGTCAGGGGAAAGAGTAAGAAGGAGGTGTAGAAAAACAGCCAGAACCATAAGGTGGTGGGGAGGGTGCAGAAGGAGGAAATACGAAGTGGGCAAAAAGAGAGTAAAAGGCCGGAAGACGAAGTGGAGCAGGAATGCTGCATTAGCAGTTGGGTCCAGATGGGCCAGGTTAAACAGTGGAGGTAAACAAGCTCCAGGAGTCCGATGAGAAAGACACAGTGTTGGCAGGTGTTGGATCTCCAGAAGAAACAGGGTTGCAGCAGGGAGGACAGTTCCAGGAGTGAGAGCTGCCTAGAGTTTTGAATTTAGAGAAGGAGAGTAGTGAGCACCCTAAATGGACTAATTTAGGGCAGGTGCAGCATTGCACCGACCTGCCTCTCCAGGTTACACTTCCAACGCACACTAAACAGGGTAAAACGGGGTTAGGATCAGAATGAACGTTGCTGTTCATTAAGAGAAAAAGGAGAATAAGAAGTTGGCGAGAGAGAGGCAGAAGAGAAAAAATTGTTGACCGATTTTAAAGAGGCTGCGTGCTGCTCTTCTGCAGTCAGTTGAAGGGCAGCAAGGCAAAAAATAGTTTGTGTAAGGGGAATGCTCGGGATGATTGGGACCCTCGGGAAAGCCAATAGCCATTTCGACCCAACCCAAATGGGGATGGTGACCGCACCACCACGTTGAGGCGGCTGTTGATTGGTGCAGCCGAGGAAAGTTCGCGACAGGAATTGGTTTAAATCTATATTTTTTCTTAACATTTCAACGCTAGACTCGGTCGTACTTGTTAAGATAAAAAAAGTACAGAGTTCTCGGTGCAGATTAGCGCAAAAAGTTCCATGTTTTGAAAAAAATGTCTCAGTTTTTGCAAATATCAAATAAATAGCCTTCTTGCACTTGTCACCAATGAAAACTGAGAGTAAACAAAGCATATCAATGTAACTTGTACAAAAAAATATAAAATACAATACAGAAGTTGCTAGTTGCTAATTATCAATTTTCAATGCCTATTAAGAGGGATCTGCATTCAGAATCAAGATAAAATAGAAAAATTTGCTCAAAAATGATCACAAATTTTTTCAGCATGTTTATTATTGAATGTTTTTTACACCCGCCTGATGAGACCCAATGAGATCGAAACCGTTCATTGGTTATTGACATGATGTTGTTGTTGTTGTTGTTTGCCCGACCCCTTCCGAGGGATGGGGGCATGGCGGAAGACCATGGAGCCCCAGAAGCCGGGCAACTCCCCAGGGTCTGGACCAGAGGTCATAAAGAGACAGAGAGTCGCCAAAAAGTGAGCGGCGCAAAGAGTCCGTAGCTGGACAGTGCAGAATGAGATGAGAGATGTCCTGGGACGAGTGTCCACAGGCGCTGCAAGAAGAATTCTCGATTCTGCCAATCCTGGAGAGATAGGAACCTAAAAGAAGGCTGTGTCCATTGCAGCGAAGACGAGAGAGAACACAGCGAGCATGACGAGGGAGCACAAGTTCCTCAGTGGAAATTGAGGGAACCTGTGTGTCAAAATACTTTGAAGAGACAGTACGCCTCCAGTCCGAGATAAGACGAGAGTGGATACGAGAGATAAGAGGAGAGAGACTATAAGGGATAGCGGAGGGCGCAAGCAGCGCTCCCCGTCTGGCAAGCTCATCAGCTGTGTCGTTCCCCGGGAGAAACGAGTGTCCGGGGACCCATTGTAGCCTGATAGAACAGGAGGAGAAGAAGGACAGTTCCTGCCAGATCTGCCACAGAGTTTGAGATAACAGGAAAGGTGGAGGAGAGGACAGGGTGGCGAGGACAGAACGAGAGTCAGACAGGAGAAGAAGAGAAGAAAAATGGCAGACTTTATGGTGTTGCCGAGACCAGCAAAGAGCGTGCAGAATGGCGCAGGCTTCAGCGGAAAAACTGGAACAAACTGGGCCTGCCGAAAAGGAAAGAGTAGCCTCAGTGCCACAGAGAGAGCAGTTGGCAAGTACGCCGGAGCCGCCCTTGCCAAAAGGAAAAGGAACAGAGCCGTCTGTCCAGAGTACCAGCTCATGAGGAGGAAGAGAGTCAAGGTGGGCGAGAGCCGCACCTTGGCGAGAGTGAGGGGGATCAGAGCGAGAGCATGGAGAGGAAAGGGTGGACTCGACCGTGAACGAGGGAAGATTCCAAGGAGGACAGGGAGGGCAAGCAACAAGAGCCTCCCTAGAACAAGTAGAAGAAAGCATGAGCGGGTGAGTGGACGCAAAAGCTCTCCAGGACGATCTGCAGAGTCTTGGTTTCACTCCTAGTCTAGCCAAACCTGAGATGGGAAAGGAGGTTGGGAGACAAAGAGCCCGCTCATGAGAAAAAAGAGTGAAGTGAGTCAGAGTGACTCGTAGGGGAGGTAGAGAAGCCTCGGTGAGTAGTAGAGGGATAGGGGACGACGAGAGGCAGCCGGTGATGGCGCGACTGGCCGCTCGGTGGAGGCGTTCCAATTTGGTGATATTGGTAGCGCTTAGAAAAGGAAACCATCCGGGTGAAGCGTAAGTGAGAAGGCAACGAAGAAAAGATTTATACAGAACAGAGAGGGACTCCTTAGAGGGGCCCCAAGAGGAAGCAGAGATACAGCGTAAGGCCTTGAGACGTGGGAAAAATTTGGCCTTCAGCGAAGATACATGCCTAGAAAAGGAAAGAGTGCGGTCGAAGGTGACCCCAAGAAAAGTTGGAGTGGGATTAAAATGGAGGCGGGAGCCGAGTAGGAGGAGGTTGGGCTGGAGGTGAGCTTGGTGGGGATCCACTGAAAAGAAGGAGGCCTCACATTTGCTCGGATTGAGAGGAAGACACCAGTACTCAGACCAGCGCTCCAATCGAAACAGAGCTCCTTGTGTGGCCTCCACAGCAGTGGGGACCAAGGGGGAGGAGGACCAAATGGCCAGATCGTTAGCGTAAAGAGAGCAGCTGACGGAAGAAGGCAGAGAAGCCGGAAGATCATTGATGAAGAGGGAGAAAAGTACAGGGCCAAGAACGGATCCTTGCGGAACACCTCGACGGACTCGAAAGGAACGGGTTTTGTGATTTTGAAAGACCACAGAAGCGCGCCTGTCAGAAAGGAAAGATTGAGTCCAACGAGCAAAGCAAGGAGGCAGGCCAGCCGAAATAAGTTTGTGGAAAAGGGCGGGGTGCCAGACAGAGTCAAAAGCTTTAGAGAAATCGATAGTAGACAGGATCGTCCGAGAGCCCGGCCTGGGTTTGTTAAACCCATCCAAAATGGACTGAGAAAGGTACAGAATTTGATCAAGTGTAGACCGTCCAGGGCGGAAACCGGCCTGGCGGGGAGAAAGAATGGAATTAGATTCCAGAAAAAAGAGAAGACGGGATAGTATGATGCGTTCAAAAAGCTTTGATACGCAGGAGGTGAGAGAGATAGGTCGGAAGGAAGCAGGAGAGTCGAGAGGTTTTCCCATCTTATGTATGGGAATAATAGAAGATGTCTTCCAGATGAAAGGAAAGGAATGTGAAGACCAAGAAAGATTGAAGATTTGAAGAAGAAAATCCATGCCAGAGCGAGGAAGATGCTTTAGCATGGGATAGGCAACTTTGTCTGGGCCAGTGGCAGTGGATGAGGAGAGGTTGGAGGCAGCCGCAAGAAATTCAGCGGGAGAGAAGGGAGAGCAAAAGGACGAGTGAGACTCCACAGAGCACGTAGCTCGGCGGAGCTCAGTGAGGTAGCCTCTGGCTCTGCTGCGCAGGGCCTTTGGCTGAGACACGGAAAAGTGAGACCTCAGGTAAGCGGCATAAACCGAAGCCGATTCCCTGGGAGAGGAACAGTTAGGAAAGTTATTGAACAGTTATTGACATGATGTAATAGATTGTTGTATGGTACCGTATAATGTTTGTGATCATTTTTGAGCAAATTTTTTATTTGCATAAAAGATTTAAGCTATGAACAAAAGAAATTATTAGATAACGCTGGTGGAGTTAGAAGGCACTGAGTAGATCTTGTTTGTAGTTGGCGGCTATTTAAGCCTTGAAGCAGCATTCAATCGGATTTCTCGATGACTATGAGCGAGTCTTCCTAGCCTGTCAGTTGGCCTTGTAGATAAAGCTTAATTATCTTTAGCAGGATTGTTTATATTATTATTTCGTATGCACAACGTAACAAGATTTAGAAGTTGATACAGTTCAGATAGAATACCAAATTAAAGTTGTTCACTTCTGGAAAGTTGCAGGAAGGTCGGAATTTAGCAGGTTAAAGATTTTTGGGGCCGGATGCAAGAATTCATTGAAGCCCATTAAGGGAAAAGTACTCAGTTTCAGACCTTTTCTTTCTTCTTTTTTGTGATCACTTTTATTTCAAAGATCCGGAAGAGTAAACTTGCAATAAAGAGGGATGCTGCTTACAACTTTTAAGCAAAAACCTTTCTTTAGAAGATTATCACTGTTTTGATGGGCTAAAATTCACAAATTCGTTTAAAATTGGGGTTTTGGCCCAAAACTTATCGGTGAAGACATTTTTTGAAGATCATCACTACTCTGAATAGCCTAAAAGCAGTTTATAGGATTGGTCTGAAAAGCGACTCCCTATTCTTCGTGAGTGCGCCACTAAAAAGAGGGGACTGAGGCAAATGCGTCACCTGCCTCACCCTAAATCCACCACTAACGATAGACTAAATATTTTTTCTTAATTTTCTTTAAGCAAAGCTGAATTTTTTGAAGTGGTAATTTATGCATTTTCAGATGCGTCATAATTAAGCTCTCAAAAAAATCAAAAAAGCAAAATTAAAGCAGGTTCACTGTTGATTTCAAATGGACCGAAACTACGATAATGACACAATTTGTTCATTGAATTGCTTTAAGCGAAGTTCATTTTACCTCTCAAGGCCTTTTTGTTACATTTTTAAAAATTCTCTCATAGTTTTACCGTTGCACAGTTTCGTTTCACTGCGCAACCAACATCACTCAGTTTGAGTGTCTATGCCGAGCAACCGGTTGCATTCTCATCGACCTCACCCCCCCCCCCCCCCCCTTAATTTTTACTTTATTACTGAGACTTTCGTCTTCCTAAGAGTCACTTTGTTGTGCAACCTATTTCATGTTTGCAACCACTTGTTTACAAATCTTCATAGTTCTTTTATATTTAGAGGCTGCCAAATGCGAGGTGAAGTCAAAGTTTACAAAAAGTTCTGGAGACGCTTTGCGTCAATTTCTGCTCAATTAAGTATAGCTGTGTACTGGCATTGAGATAGCAGAGATAGAATTTTAGACTTGGCAAGCCTACATTGCAACTAAATTATGGCTGGTGGAACAGTATTTCTTATTTGAAAGTTCACTACAAACAGGCTAAATAGTGGCGTAGCCAGAAGCAAATTTTGGAAATGCCAAACTATAAAATTTGTTGAATGACCTTTTTTGGAGATCAACTTTTAGAAGGTATAGCTATTTTCGGCCCAAAACAAAGATGAAGACATTTTTTGGAATATCAGCTTTTAGAACTGAAATACTTTCTCATTTTTGGTCAAATTCTTTCATTTTTTGATTAAATTCAAAAAATTTGGGAGATATGGCTCCTTTCACTCCCTAGCTGCCCCTATGCTGAGAAGTCGTAATATTCGTCACGATTAGTTTATTTGTTTTGGACTATTGACTTGGAATACGGTGATATTGTTTTACCGGTAGGCTACACGAATTTCTCGTGAGAAATAATTGCGCCTGCAGTAACTGTATCAGCTTGGTTTTACTGCATAGGCTGCGTAAATAAACTAAACGTTTGGTTCAACATACAGCACAATTAAATGTATACCAAAAAGTGACAGATTCGAAGATGAGAACGTGTATGTTAGCGAACTTGGTCCATCCCGATGTGTTGCTCGCTTATTCTTTTGTTAGGAGTAACCTAGCGATGTGTTTTGTCATTGTGGTGTGTGTGCATACACAGCCGTAAAATCGCAGACACCAGTCGCAGCAATGCCGTTAGACAAATGGGGATTTCCCTTACTGGGCTGCAATCGCGTGGTGTGTATACCCGGCTTTATGTTCGTTCGAAAACGCTTTTAATTGTTATGTGGTATTTGTTTAACTGGAGTACGCGTTTGATTACTATGTGGTATATGTTTAACTGGAGTACGCGTTTGATTATTATGTGGTAACAATAACAAGTTGTTATAATAATAATAATAATAAGTTATGTGGTAATACCGGCGCGATGGCGTAGTGGTTAGAGCGTCCGCTTCGCAGTCGGTAGATCTAGGGTTCATTCCCTAAGTCGACTCATATCAAAAGACCTTAAAAAATGGTATTCACAGCTTCCCTGCTTGGCTCTCAGCACATAGGGATAGTTTGGAGAACAAGCCGGCAAGCTTTCTTGGGCAAGATGGTGGGCGGTGCCAAGCAGTCTACCTGTCGTGATGGCGCAGTCTGATGAAAGACATGCAAACCGAGCATAAGCTCATACGCATAAATAAAAAAATTATGTGGTATATGTTTAACTGGAGTACGCGTTTTATGTTTGTGTAATTCATGCCCAGTAAAAACTCGCAGCAACATTGATCTATAATGATGAGACTGCGTGACCATAATTCAGCAATAGTGACGTCACAAAGCATAGTTTCTTTTTGGGAAGCAAGGCACTGTGGCAAGCTTTTTTCAAGATTACTTCTTACGCAGAAATCACGATGTATGATAATCATAAAAATATATCAAGAAATGTCCTGAAACCAGAATTTTAAGTGCAATATGATTTGATACTTTTTATTTGGAGCATACATACTAAATTTGAGATAAGAGTAATGGTTTTTTTTTAACCAGGATCTATTAACCTTCAATTTAAACCTTTAGGTTTGCAATATTGGTAAACAATTATAGTGTATAAAAGATTTTTTCACTTTAAAATACTTCTTCAACCTTGATTTCGAAAAATGCAAGGCAATCAAGACCAAGAACAACAGGATGTTGAACAAATTTCAAATTTGGAACACAGTAAGTACTGTTCTACTGATAGAAATCTTGCGCCTTGTCTGAAAAAAACGTCGTTAATTTATGTTTTGCTCAGGATTAGTGAACGCTGATCAACGGCAGTGGGTGACCAATATTCAACATAATTGTCCAGAAAAGTTTTACATTATAGCTTTGCGATAAAAAATTATTAATTTGCTATCATTTTATTTTACAAGATTTTCTTTAATCGAAGATACAATTATGTTATTGATATATGACAAATAATTTATTCTATTTTTAATGTACAATTGCGTGATGTTTGAACTCACCACTTGTTTGCTTGTGAATTACCTATTCCGTTACATTCATGTCCATGGCCGAAATCAAGAAGTTAACTTCTTCTACATAATGTAATTTAAAATTCGAGGAATTTTTTTTCAGCAAATTTAAAGTTTTATTTGTAAGAATTTTTGCTCTGTAAGATTCAACTAGGTGGTTATGAAGTGAACCTATAACTTGTGATTTCTCGTCAATTACTGGGTCATTCACTCTGTAATCCGTCGATTAATAGTAAAACTCACAATTCTGTAGATAGTTGTTTGCAGTGGAACACCATCTCAAAGTGGAATGCAAATTATATCTAAAACTAGGAAACAGGACGTCAGTTCGGCTTGTTATTAGGGGGGATCGGCTACACACTTACGATTATATTTCAGCTCATTCTAACGAAGTTCAAGGCGAGACCAGCACCAGCACCCTGACAATAGAAGGTGAGTGACAATTTCCAACTTAAAATATGCGTGAGCCAAGCCTTAGTATAAATAACTACTAAAGTACAAAACAAGATTGGCGTCAAAATATAAAAAATGTATGTTTTTCAGTATTCTATTTGTAGTAAATAAAGAGTTTTAAAATGAAGCCGTGAATAAAAAATAAATTAGAAAAATTATGTCGACATTACGATATCAACTTATCTTTTTACAAAATGTTTACTGGTACAACCAAATTTTAAAAAGACGAAAAGCAAATCTATAAAACAAATAGACTCCAATGCATATAGGGTATGCAACTATTTATGCAGTGGATCCCAATCGGGTTGCGGCGGCTCATTTAATTCTATAAGCAACATATCATTTACCTACGCTCGTATTTCATTTTGTGAATTTCTGTACGAAAAAAACACTTACTCTTCCATTTTCTTTTCATTGTTCCTGCAGCAGATACTTCTCTCCAGACATTTTTCTGGCTTTCATTTCTTACGTTCTCTCCTGAAAAACCTTTTAAAACCTCGGCATCTTTCTAATTTTCTTACGGCTCTCTTTTCTATTTCTTGTTACTAGGCGCATTCTTTATCTTTCAGTTTTCAAAGATTCCTTGGAATGAGTTTGACGCTTAATCGACTCATTTTAAAGATGTAAAAGTAAATATCTGCTATAGCTACTGCTATTCATTCAGTGTATACGCTAAGCTAACGTTGCATACCGTAAAGTTTACCCATAACGTTGGTTTGCGTATAACGGCACATTTTGTTTTTCCCTCGGACGTATTTTGTTTTATTACGACACTTTATCTAGTTTAATGCTTTTGGACCGTTTTTGGCTTGTGACCATGTGCTCCGATTATTTATTTTTCTCATTTTTACAAGCGACCTCAGAAAAGTTATCGAAGTAGATTTCAAGAGTGTTGTTCAAACAATACATAAAACCACCGATGGTCCACCGATTGAAAATCACTAATCTAGGCGATCATCTGCCACGAATGATCTTTATTTTTTAATCCGATCAAGACGCCAGCTTGCGAGTTGCTTCTTGTTTACTCTGCTACATCTTTCGTAGCATGGACTCGAGTTAAGTTCGCGTCAAAGACCTTTGAAAATGACCTAAAAATAAGTGTAAACAACAGTGGTAAGGGCGTAAGCGCCGCGTTTTCAAAATTTTTAGAAGAAGAATAGGCAAAACTGTGACAATGCGCTTCGGTGACATAATAATTAGCGTGGTCATGTCAGCCCCAAAATGTTCACAAACAGATAGCCTATCGGTTATTACAGTTTAAGGCAACGGTGAAATACCTGGCTCTTTCTCTTCAATAAGTTAATTTTGGTTAAGTCTGGTCTCTCAAATTCTACGGTTTTTGCAGCAGTGATTCGTCAGCACTTTGGAATGGCGGGTTAACAATGCGCGTAAATAAAATTATTTCTTTGCCGACGCCCGTCATGAGCATGAGAAATAGAACTTTTATGAAATAATAAGATTTTTAGTAGGTTACCATGATTATGACTCAAGAACAAAAAAGGTTTTGCAACTGCAAGTAAACTTTTAATCTCACATCGAAAAATGTTTGATGGTCAAGCAGCGCAACTTAAAAAAAGAAAACTAATATTTTTGTATGACGTAGCGGAAGTAAAATATGCGTTTTGCTTTTTTTGTGATGTGTATCCGAGAAAGCAACGTTACTGATATGCGACAACAAATTTCACACGAGTTTTGCCAACTGATTTTAGAAATCAGATAGGAAAGCAAATGGGTTAAATTTTAAGAAGTTTTGTCCCAGATGTGAAAAAAAACAGCGAATCGTCGTTAATTGGCTAGGTATTGTGGCGAAAATAATATTAGCTTTGAGGCACTTCTAAAGCTACACAAAAAAATACAAGGTTTCCCTGAGAGGCGCTGACTGGAAAAAAATTAAGGTCTATTCATTACAACCACGTAGTTTTACTGCATTTGCAAAGGGGCTGCACTACCTAGAAAAATTTTTGGGAGACCCCGCCTACTTTATCCGGCGTCACCGTGTACAGGTAGATGCAAAAGACTTTACCGCGCGTGCACGATTACACTTTAACAAAAGATTTTTTGCTACCAATGCACGAGTTTCTGTTAGACTCCACTATTTAGTAATTTTTCTTTACACTGGTAAACCAGATTGGATAATACACCCTTAATGTTGAATCAAAAGATAAGTTTAGTATGGTCAATTGTTAACGGCAGTTTTTTTGTTATCCCATAAAATCATAGGAAAATTTTACTGTATTGCAAATTGCCTTTCAAGCAATTGGAACAAAAATCGCTAAATTTCAACATAAAACTTTTCCAAAAGTTCGAAACTACAATTTACATTTTTTTCTTCACGTTTTAAGGCTTGTTTCAATCATGACTTGAAAGCTGTAGCAGCACATATCTGTCAGCTACTTTTTTAGGAAAAACATTTTGGAGGGAATTTAAAACTAAGATTGGTTGGAAGTCTCATTCTTTTTTATTTTTAGCGCTTTCAAATGGCAAATGAAAGAAGGGTATTTATTTATAACGTGCAAAAACTGAGTCATTCTCTTAATGTTTTTTGAGCTTAACTGAAACCGAGAGCTATGCTGTTTTTTTATCTTAACAAGCACGATTGAAGTTAGCGTTGAAACGTAAACAAAACATATAGAAGTTAACCAATCTTGCAAACTTCTCTCGAAAAATGATCACTTGTGTTAAAACTGAAATTTGAGAGCTGCTTGCTATTACTGCTTTTTAGCTACAGTTGAAATCGGCTGGGAAAAGTAAAGAAAAATCAAAAACTTGATCTTACTTTAGGTTAATTGCTTGAGAGATAATTTGTGATACCAAAAAGTATGGCAATGGCGTGCGCCATTGAAAAAGCAGAAAACGCATATAAAACAACATAGAAGTTGCCGAACAAATAGTGTAAATTTCAGCGAGCAGCAAAGTCTTATATTCTGAATGTACGCTTGAAAAAGAAGAATTGCAAAATTATTTATTGATAAATTAAATCTAATTGAATTAATGAAAATATATAAATTATATCAGTAGCGCTTGAGCTTTTTTTGTCAAAAAATATCCTGAATCAAAAGATAAGCTTTACAGTCAAAGTTGTTGCTTTTTTTAGTTCTAATACCGATAATGCTAACGCTAGAAATAATTTTTCAAAAAAGTGGCATTTCTGGGAGATTAAAACTAATTTCCGACGTCCAACGTCACTCAATAAATTATTCTGAACCTAATTTTGAATGTGAAAATGCCAGGTGCATATTTTAAAAAAATTGGACAACAGTGACAAACTTCAGGCCAAAAGTTTTATTCTCACAAATTTTTAAGATCTACTGCACTTGTGGGAGCGGTTTGTATTTTCCTACTAAAACTTCAGCATATCGTATTTCTCAAACTTTTTAGGCTTATGGCCCATTTTTAAACTAAACAGGATTCTGTGGCTCAGTTATATTACATTTTTTCATTGGAGTTATGTTATTGGTTAAAATTGAAATAACAATTGTGTTTTACTCGATGTATGTGCTGAGACCCAAGCATGGGCCAAGGCTCATCTGTTAAGAACCTCTGTTCTAGATAACTTTATGGCCTCTTAACCTGTAATATGTTGTGTACCAGAGAAATAAACTTTATTATTTAGAAATTGTAATGCGTTGGCGATAATGAGGGGATTGCTTAGTCGTTGTCTTGATCCTGCTGGTTAGACGGATTAAAAATAATCCAAGAATAACAAATAGGATAGCTGAGTTGAGTCGAGCACTTTTTGGCTCCTCCACAGCGAGATTTTGGTTGAAAACCAATGAGTACAACTTCAAATTGCCCGCTACCCAGAGAGCAAATCAATCAAAGAAAGACAATTTAAAAAGCAAAGTGAAAATATTAAACAAGAAGTAAAATTCGCGTTTGATCGCAAAAGAGGGTAAACAGAATTAAGAAAAAGGTCTTAACGTTAATTAAAACACAATACGCTTCGGTTGAAGGAATAGAAAAACAAAGCATGAGCAACGAGTAAGGCTGGAGGAAAAGGTTGCAGTGAAGTGGCCAGACACAAGACAGAAATACGGCTGTTAGTCGTTAAAAGGCGGTATGTGAACAGAGATTCTCAAGAAAAACTAGATTGGCTAAAAAGCTCTCGGCGAAAGCAAACTTAAAAGGGAAAACTTCAAGTAGAACAATAGTGTACAGAGAAAACAAATCTTCCATTGGGGAAGAAATAAAAGATGTGGAGTAAGAATAACTACTTTGAAAGCGCCGATGAAAGTTAAACACTGGCAAAAAAAGAAGCGCCAAAAATACATGACGCATTTGCGACAATATCGTCGTGTCTGGAGTAATAACTAATCCAAAAAAGTAAATAGGTAAATAAATATAAAAATGGCTATGATCAAACAAAAAGAGAATAGATGATCATTGATTAGCTTTAATTCAGACGTAGAGACTACTCACAATTAATCGAAGAACTCAACAGCAAAAGACTCAAAGCCTCTTTTGATGTTAAAAGGAGTGCTTTGGTTATCTGAAACTGAGGGGCAGTGAATAAGCTAGTTTAACTCAAAATTTTAATCATAAAATTTGGGTGCCACATACTGCTTTGCGGTAGCGATTTGTTGCCTCAGGGATGATAAACTTGATAAATTATTTGAGCCACGTCAAAAAAAGTATCACTTTTATCACTTTTTCTATAAGTACATCGAGAAAATTAACAAAACAATCTTATTGAAGTCAAAATTCAGCTCATGATTAAAGCTCTCAACCTTCATTTGACAAAAAATGGTTCTACAACATTAATTTTTAGTTGTTTTTGTATAGTTATTAGACAATTACGCGACTACTTACAGGTTCTCGCGTTGAATCTTGAGAAAAACGTTAAATAGGAAGACATTTGAAAATTTTTTTGTCCGGGAAGGACAATTATTTTTTTGGAAAGAACACGCCCTGCAAAGAGAGGATCCATGGCGATCTTAATTAAAGCCATACTTTATCTAGAGGTGGACAGGTTTGCACTTTTTTTTTGTAAAGACACCAAAAGTTACTTTATACAAATTGCATCTAAAATGTCAACTCAGTTTTTGCGTTCATGAGTCATCTTGAAAAAATTAATGAATTTCACTTAAATTTTATCTAAAAGACGCTAATGTTTTTCACAATCCCGATGACCTTAAAATGTGATATTACTGAAATAATAGTTGATACTACCTTTTTAAAGTTTGGAGTAAGCTAGTATTTATCTCCGAGATGCCAACAAACTGTTTCCAATCGCTGTAAAATAATCCACCCAAGCATCCTAACGCATTTGAACGTTCCGTTAACTCGAAACCACATAAATACTGTAGTTATTCTTAAAAGTTCCGCTTCAAGTGTTGCGGCCTTTTTGTTGAAATATTTATTAGCTGTATCTGTACCAAGACCTCGGTACTTTGTTTTATCTATCGATTACCGGTTCTTCAGTGCTTTAAAAGTATCGACTTCCCAGCACGTTTGATACTTTTAGCTTGCGAGCCGGCTCCCAAATTATACCGGGTTACATTGTCTATTATTGATTAGTCACTATAACATAGAAAAAAAATTCTTTGAAACAATTTGTAAATATTTAGACGTGTATACCGACTAGTTTTAAACCAACGGTGAAGAAATTTTTATTAAAATCCCGTTGCAGCACTTATTTAGGCTCACGTGGATGAAAAACATATCTTTGTATTGGCCTCACACACTTTTATATGAAGTTTTTACTCTGTTTTTAAACAGACTGCACCAGATATGTCCTCTGTTGTGTTGTTCGCAAATGTCTATGAAATATTTACGTTCCTGTAGAGGAGTTGATCAAAAAGATTTTTTTGATAGCACAACAACAAATAACATTTTAGCAATTTTATCATCGCCGTTGCATTACAGCCATTAAAAGCAATTGTGGGTTCATTGTAAAAGTTGCCGCGAACACAGCGAGAGCTTACAAAGTGGCCAGGCATTTATATTTACTCAACACAACGTAGGCCAAAGTTTGTAGCAAAAACAATTTGTTAAAGTGACATAGCGGCAACAAAATTTGAAAAAATTGTTTGATGCACTTCAGTTTTGCAATGGGTTTTTCATCGACCTTACATTGAGTAGGCCTACTTTCAATGCTTATTTTGTTAATTTATGTTTTGCTCAGAATTAGTGAACGCTGATCTACGTCAGAGGGTGACCGAAAATTTTCATAATTTTCCAGGCAAGTTTTACATTATAGCTTTCCGATAAAAAATTATTAATTTGCTATCATTTTATTTTACAAGATTTTCTTTAATCGAAGATACAATTATGTTATTGATATATGACAAATAATTTATTCTATTTTTAATGTACAATTGCGTGATGTTTGAACTCACCACTTGTTTGCTTGTGAATTACCTATTCCGTTACATTTATGTCCATGGCCGAAATCAAGAAGTTAACTTCTTCTACATAATGTAATTTAAAATTCGAGGAATTTTTTTTCAGCAAATTTAAAGTTTTATTTGTAAGAATTTTTGCTCTGTAAGATTCAACTAGGTGGTTATGAAGTGAACCTATAACTTGTGATTTCTCGTCAATTACTGGGTCATTCACTCTGTAATCCGTCGATTAATAGTAAAACTCACAATTCTGTAGATAGTTGTTTGCAGTGGAACACCATCTCAAAGTGGAATGCAAATTATATCTAAAACTAGGAAACAGGACGTCAGTTCGGCTTGTTATTAGGGGGGATCGGCTACACACTCACGATTATATTTCAGCTCATTCTAACGAAGTTCAAGGCCAGAACAGCACCAGCACCCTGACAGTAGAAGGTGAGTGACAATTTCCAACTTAAAATATGCGTGAGCCAAGCCTTAGTATAAATAACTACTAAAGTACAAAACAAGATTGGCGTCAAAATATAAAAAATGTATGTTTTTCAGTATTCTATTTATAGTAAATAAAGAGTTTTAAAATGAAGCTGTGAATAAAAAATAAATTAGAAAAATTATGTCGACATTACGATATCAACTTATCTTTTTACAAAATGTTTAATGGTACAACCAAATTTTAAAAAGACGAAAAGCAAATCTATAAAACAAATAGACTCCAATGCATATAGCGCATGCAACTATTTATGCAGTGGGTCCCAATCTGGGTGCGGCGGCTCCCTGGATGCTATTTGCAATACTCAGCGTTGCTACGAGACGTGGCATAAATACTGATGTTAGTTGTAACGGTTAATCCGTTTCATGAAGTGCTGCCATAAATTGAAAGTTTAGGTCAAAGTTAATACGAGAGTGCTTAATAATGAAAGGCCTCCATTTTTGCAATGTCGCTACAAGGAGTTGCAGCAAATTGCTTATTGCGTTTTTGTAATGACTAAACCTTCGTATAGTTAACCTGTACTTTTTATCTCTTTGTTGTTTTAGGTAATAAGGCAGTGATGATTTCAAATTGTGTGAACAATTTTGGCCGTAAAAATAGTCTGCGTTCATTTTGTCTTTAATTGCCATAAATACAATAATAGCTGCAAACTCAAGCTCATTACTTTAGTTCAGATTACAGGTTTTTGCAGCTTGGCATAGGATAAGAAATATTGGCTTTAAGCTCACGATTAAGAGAGCCCAACAATTCAATCTAGTTGATTTGCCAAGAAAAAAAGGTTGTCATAAAATGAGTGAGAAAATGTCAAGAAAATAAATAGTCAATATGAAGTTGCTTAGACTATAACGCGGAGTCTATAAAATTGCTCTGATTATATTTTTGAAGCTATCCACACTATTAATGCAATAAATAAAAAAAAATTATGCATTTTGCGATTAACATAAACCATAGGACTATAGCAGAAACTGTACAGCTCGAAAAGATTGATGCGTCTATTCAAAAATTTTTTATACATCGCCAACAAGTCTAAGGGGTAGTGTAGAGTATAGGGCTACCCATGGAAGTCTAGAGGGCTACCCATGGAAAGTTGATTTTCCAATCGCTGGCTTCCACTTTCTTTTAGCTTGGGTGCACATAGCTTTTGAATATTGAAGGGGGCAGTATTGACACGGTAGTATAGTGGTTGGAGCGTCCGATTCGTAGTAGGTGGACCTGGAAACATTTCTTAAGTCGGGTTATACCAAAACATTTTAAGAAACGGTAGTCACATCCTCCCTGCTTAGCGCTCTGCACAAAACAAATAGTGTGAAGGGCACGCCGCAAAACTTGCTTGCTGTGTCCTTTGGCAAGACATTTAATGGAATGCCTCCATTTATACGTGGCAGGTGGCGAGGCCAAGCAGTCTATGCATCATGGTGGCCCAGTCTAACTAAAAACTAACAAATAGGGCTAATGAGAAGCTCATAATCTGAGTTGCTTCTCAAAAACTGAAAGATCTTGCCCAAACGAAGAAGGAGACTACAACAATTAAAATTAAAATTTAGGATCACAGCAATTGGCCGAATAAGCACAAAAAGCAAATGAAAGAATCTACGGAGATTATGTCCAGTTAAAATTTAGTGTGAATTTTGTTATCACTAGCATTTCTTAGAATAGGAATTAGTGCCAGTAATTTGCTTTTTTCAACATTTTTGCCTGCATAAAAGTAATAGTGTGATTAATTGATTCGGCTTATAAAGCAAATGCATTACGACACCTGGTTTTTATTCGAAAAAAATAATTCATGCTTCTTTATATATGATCTTGTAAAAAAGCTGGTGATAAAGTTCTTCTGTTTTGTCAAGGATAGCTTGATCGGCAACTGCATTTAATTCTATAAGCAACATATCATTTACCAACGCTCGTATTTCATTTTGTGAATTTCTGTACAAAAAAAAGACTTACTCTTCCATTTTCTTTTCATTGTTCCTGCAGCAGATACTTCTCTCCAGAGATTTCTCTGGCTTTCATTTCTTACGCTCTCTCCTGATCTTGGAAAACCTTTTAAAACCTCAGCATCTTTCTAATTTTCCTAAAGTTCCCTTTTCTATTTTTTGTCACTTTGCGCATTCTTTATCTTTCAGTTTTCAAAGATTCCTTGGGATGAGTTTGACGCTTAATCGACTCATTTTAAAGATGTAAAAGTAAATATCTGCTATAGCTACTGCTATTCATTCAGTGTATACGCTAAGCTAACGTCGCATACCGTAAAGTTTACCCATAACGTTGGTTTGCGTATAACGGCACATTTTGTTTTTCCCTCGGACGCATTTTGTTTTATTACGACACTTTATCTAGTTTAATGCTTTTGAACCGTTTTTGGCTTGTGACCCAATTTTGAAATGCTGGGAAGCATGTGCCCCGATTATTTATTTTTCTCATTTTTACAAGCGACCTCAGAAAAGTTATCGAAGTAGATTTCAAGAGTGTTGTTCAAACAATACATAAAACCACCGATGGTCCACCGATTGAAAATCACTAATCTAGGCGATCATCTGCCACGAATGATCTTTATTTTTTAATCCGATCAAGACGCCAGCTTGCGAGTTGCTTCTTGCTTACTCTGCTACATCTTTCGCACCATGGACTCGAGTTAACTGCGCGTCAAAGACCTTTGAAGATGACCATAAGTTTAAACAACAATGGCAAGCGCGTAAGCGCCGAGTTTTCAAATTTTTCGGGAGAAGAATAGACAAAACTGTGACAATGCGCTTTGGTGACGTAATAAATAGCGTTGTTATGTCAGCCCCAAAATGTTCACAAACAGGTAGCCTATTAATTTCTAAAAGGCGGCAGCGAAATACCTGGCTCTTTCTCTTTATTAAGTTAATTTAGATTAAATCTGGTCTCTCAAATTCTACGGTCTGTGCAGCAGTGATTCGTCAGCACTTTGGAATGGCAGGTTAACAATGCGCGTAATTAAAATTAATTCTTTTCCGACACCCGTCATGAACACGAGAAATAGGACTTTCATGAAATAATGGGATGTTAGGTAGGTTACCACGATTATGACACAAGAAAAAAAATTACTCGCCAACTTTAGTTGTTGCTTGATTATGGTAAATAATTAAACAACTTACATTTTTCTATCGTAATCAATTAAAAAATAAGGTTTTGCAACTGCAAGTAAATTTTTAATCTCAAATAGGAAAGTGTTTGATGGTCAAGCAGCGCAACTTGAAAAAAGAAAACTAATATTTTTGTATGACGTAGCGGAAGTAAAATATGCGTTTTGCTTTCTTTGTGAAGTGTATCCGAGAAAGCAACGTTACTGATATGCGACAACAAATTTCACACGAGTTTTGCCAACTGATTTTAGAAATCAGATAGGAAAGCAAATGGGTTAAATTTTAAGAAGTTTTGTCCCAGATGTGAAAAAAAACAGCGAATCGTCGTTAATTGGCTAGGTATTGTGGCGAAAATAATATTAGCTTTGAGGCACTTCTAAAGCTACACAAAAAAATACAAGGTTTCCCTGAGAGGCGCTGACTGGAAAAAAATTAAGGTCTATTCATTACAACCACGTAGTTTTACTGCATTTGCAAAGGGGCTGCACTACCTAGAAAAATTTTTGGGAGACCCCGCCTACTTTATCCGGCGTCACCGTGTACAGGTAGATGCAAAAGACTTTACCGCGCGTGCACGATTACACTTTAACAAAAGTTTTTTTGCTACCAATGCACGAGTTTTTGTTAGATTTCACTATTTAAATTTTTTTTGCACTGATAAGCCAGATTGGATAATACATCTTAATGTTGAATCAAAAGATAAGTTTAGTATGGTCAATTGTTAACGGCAGTTTTTTATAATCCCGTAAAATCATAGGACAATTTTACTGTATTGCAAATTGCCTTTCAAGCAATTGGAACAAAAATCGCTAAATTTCAACATAAAACTTTCTTAAAAAGTTCGAAACTACAATTTACATTTTTTTCTTCACGTTTTAAGGCTTGTTTCAATTATGACTTGAAAGCTGTCGCAGCACTTATCTGTCAGCTACTTTTTTAGAAAAACATTTTGGAGGGTATTTAAAACTAAAATTAGTTAGAAGTCTTATTCTTTTTTATGTTTAGTGCTTTCAAAATGGCAAGTAAAAGAAGGGTATTTATTTATAACGTACAAAAACTGAGTCATTTCCTCTATATTTTTTGGGCAAAACTGAAACCGAGAGCTATGCTGTTTTTTTATCTTAACAAGCACGATTGAAGTTAGCGTTGAAACGTAAACAAAACATATAAAATTTAATCAATCTTGCAAACTTCTCTCGAAAAATGATCACTGGTGTTAAAACTGAAATTTGAGAGCTGCTTGCTATTACTGCTTTTTAGCTACAGTTGAAATCGGCTGGGAAAAGTAAAGAAAAATCAAAAATTTGATCTTACTTAAGGTTAATTGCTTGAGAGATAATTTGTGATACCAAAAAGTATGGCAATGGCGTGTGCTACTGAAAAAGCAGAAAACGTATATAAAACAACAAAGAAGTTGCCGAGCAAATAGTGTAAATTACAGCAAGCAGCAAAGTCTTATATTCTGAATGTACGCTTGAAAAAGAAGAATTGCAAAATTATTTGTCAATGAATTAAATCTAATTGAATTAATGAAAATATACAAATTATATCAGTAGCGCTTGTGCCTTTATTGTCAAAAAATATCCTGAATCAAAAGATAAGCTTTACAGTCAAAGTTGTTGCTCTTTTTAGTTCTAATGCCGATAATGCTAACGCTAGAAATAATTTTTCAAAAAAGTGGCATTTCTGGGAGAGTAAAACTAATTTCCGACGTCCAACGTCACTCAATAAATTATTCTGAACCTAATTTTGAATGTGAAAATGCCAGGTGGATATTAAAAAAAATTGGGCGACAGTGACAAACTTCAGGCCAAACGTTTTAAGATCTACTGCACTTGTGGGAGCGGTTTGTATTTTCCCACAAAAACTTCAGCAGACACATATCGTGTTTCTCAAACTTTTTTGGCTTATGGCCAATTTTTAAACTGGATAGGAGTCTGTGGCTCAGTTATAATATACTTTTTAATTGGAGTTATGTTATTGGTTAAAATTCAAATAGCAATTGTGTTTTACTCGATGTATGTGCTGAGACCCAAACATGGGCCAAGGCTCATCGGTTGAGAACATCTGTTCTAGATAACTTTATGACCTCTTAACCTATTATATGTTGTGTGCCAGAGAAATAAACTTTATCATTTACAAGTTGTAATGCGTTGGCAATAATGAGGGGATTGCTTAGTTGTTGTCTTGATTCTGGTAGTTAGACAGGTTGAAAATAATCCAAGAATAACAAATAGGATAGCTGAGTTGAGTCGAGCACTTTTTGGCTCCTCCACAGCGAGGTTTTGGTTGAAAACCAATGAGTACAACTTCAAATTGCCCGCTAATCAAAGAGCAACTCAATGAGAGAAAGACAATTTAAAAAGCAAAGTGAAAATATTAAACAAGAAGTAAAATTTGCGTTTGATCGCAAAAGAGGGTAAACAGAATAAAGAAAAAGGTCTTAACGTTAATTAAAACACAACACGCTTTGGTTGAAGGAATAGAAATATGAAGCATGGGCAACGAGTAAGGCTGGAGGAAAGGATTGCAGTGAAGTGACCAGACACAAGACAGAAATACGGCTGTTAGTCGTTAAAAGATGTTATGGGAGCAGAGATGCTTAAGAAAAACTAGAATGGCTAAAAAGCTCTCGGCGAAAGCAAACTTGAAAGTAGAAACTTGAAGTAGAATAACAGTGTTCAGAGAAAACAAATCTTCCATTGGGGAAGAAATAAAAGATGTGGAGTAAGAATGACTACTTTGAAAGCGCCGATGAAAGTTAAACACTGGCAAAAAAAGAAGCGCCAAAAATACATGACGCATTTGCGACAAAATCGTCGTGTCTGGAGTAATAACTAATCCAAAAAAGTAAATAGGTAAATAAATAAAAAAATGGCTATGATCAAACAAAAAGAGAATAGATGATCATTGATTAGCTTTAATTCAGACGTAGAGACTACTCACAATTAATTGAAGGACTCAACAGCAAAAGACTCAAAGCCTCTTTTGATGTTTAAAGGAGTGATTTAGTTATCTGAAACTGAGGGGCAGTGAATAAGCTAGTTTAACTCAAAATTTTAATCATAAAATTTGGGTGCCACATACTGCTTTGCGGTAGCGATTTGTTGCCTCAGGGATGATAAACTTGATAAATTATTTGAGCCATGTCAAAAAAAGTATCACTTTTATCACTTTTTCTATAAGTACATCGAGAAAATTAACAAAACAATCTTATTGAAGTCAAAATTCAGCTCATGATTAAAGCTCTCAACCTTCATTTGACAAAAAATGGTTCTAAAGCATTAATTTTTAGTTGTTTTTGTATAGTTATTAGACAATTACGCGACTACTTACAGGTTCTCGCGTTGAATCTTGAGAAAAACGTTAAATAGGAAGACATTTGAAAATTTTTTTGTCCGGGAAGGACAATTATTTTTTTGGAAAGAACACGCCCTGCAAAGAGAGGATCCATGGCGATCTTAATTAAAGCCATACTTTATCTAGAGGTGGACAGGTTTGCACTTTTTTTTTGTAAAGACACCAAAAGTTACTTTATACAAATTGTATCTAAAAGGTCAACTCAGTTTTTGCGTTTAGGAGTCATCTTGAAAAAATTAATGAATTTCACTTAAATTTTATCTAAAAGACGCTAATGTTTTTCACAATCCCGATGACCTTAAAGAGTAATATTACTGAAATAATAGTTGACACTACCTTTCTAAAGGTTTGGGCTAAGCTAGTATCTATTTCCGACGATGCCAACAAACTGTTTCCAATCGCTGTAAAATAATCCACCCAAGCATCATATCGCATTTGAACGTTCCGTTAACTTGAAGCCACATAAATACTGTAGTTATTCTTAAAAGTTCCGCTTCAAGTGTTGCGGCCTTTTTGTTGAAATATTTTTTAGCTGTATCTGTACCAAGACCTCGGTACTTTGTTTTAGCTATGTGCCGATTACCGGTTCTTCAGTGCTTTAAAAGTATCGACTTCCCAGCACGTTTGATACTTTTAGCTTGTGAGCCGGCTCCTAAATCATGCCGAGCTACATTGTCTATTATTGATTAGTCACTATAACATAGAAAAAAAATTCTTTGAAACAATTTGTAAGTATTTAGACGTGTATACCGACTAGTTTTAAACCAACGGTGAAGAAATTTTTATCAAAATCCCGTTGCAGCACTTATTTAGGCTCACGTGGATGAAAAACATATCTTTGTATTGGCCTCACACACTTTTCTGTGAAGCTTTTACACTGTTTTTAAACAGACTGCACCAGATATGTCCTCTGTTGTGTGGTTCGCAAATGTCTATGAAATATTTACGTTCCTGTAGAGGAGTTGATCAAAAAGATTTTTTTGATAGCACAACAACAAATAACATTTTAGCAATTTTATCATCGCCGTTCCATTACAGTCGTGAAAAGCAATTGTGGGTTCATTGTAAAAGTTGCCGCGAACACAGCGAGAGCTTACAAAGTGGCCAGGCATCTATATTTACTCAACACAACGTAGGCCAAAGTTTGTTGTTGTTGTTTACCCGACCCCTTCCGAGGAAAGGGGGCATGGCGGAAGACCATGGAGCCCCAGAAGCCGGGCAACTCCCCAGGGTCTGGACCAGAGGTCGTAAAGAGATAGAGAGTCGCCAAAAAGTGAGCGGCGCAAAGAGTCCGTAGCTGGACAGTGCAGAATGAGATAAGAGGTGTTCTGGGACGAGTGTCCACAGGCGCTGCAGGAAGGATTCTCGATTCTGCCAATCCTAGAAAGATAAGAACCTAACAGAAGGCTGTGTCCGTTGCAGCGAAGACGAGAGAGGACACAGCGAGCATGACGAGGGAGCACAAGTTCCTCGGTGGAAATCAAGGGAACCTGTGTGCCAAAGAATTTAGATGAGGCAGTACGCCTCCAGTCCGAGATAAGACGAGAGTGGATACGAGAGATAAGAGGAGAGAGACTACAAGGGATAGCGGAGGGCGCAAGTAGCGCTCGCCGTCTGGATAGCTCATCAATCGCGTCGTTTCCCGGTAGAAATGAGTGTCTGGGACCCATTGTAGCCTGATAGAACAGGAAAGAGAAGACAGTTCCTGCCAGATCTGCCACAGACCAAAGTTTGTAGCAAAAACAATTTGTTTAACCGTTTAAGAATCATAAGATTTTAATTCATAAAATTTGAGACAATTCTTTTGTTGTTGGGTAACAACAAAATTACAATTAATTTCAAAAAAAATGGTCATAATGATACAACAATTAACAATCATGTAACATATGTGTTACATTATCCCTCAAAGGGTTAAGCGGGATAGCGGCAACAAAATTTGAAAAAACTGGTTTGATGCACTTCAGCCTTGGAATAGTTTTTTCATTGACCTTAAATTGAGTTTATCAAAATCCCGTTGCAGCACTTAAATTGCCAACTTTAAATGAATATTTCTGTGATATGAGATTATTGATCGATACAAATGTTATTGTGCTGACACATAATTTGTTGAGTTTCGTATTGGACAGAATCTGAGCTGCAAAACATAGGAGTGTCACAGCAGTAAGAAAACATGGAAACCATACCACGAGCAGATTAACTGCAGAAAGTAATGGTTCTGGAGCTAAGCTGTTGCGCAGAAGGAGTTTTTATCATTAAGCGCATTAAAAATAACGTAAAGTGAAAAAATGCGGTAAGCTTTTGATATTTCAGAAGACATTTTATCGAAAATCTGCCCTGTCACACAAGTGAGCTTTACCTGGTGTGACGGCGATTTGAGCAGGTGGCCGTCACCTGAACTTCGACTGAGGTGCCTTAGCTTCAACACTGATTTCCCAATACTTGATTTATTTTGAAATTGTATTGAAGAAAATGTTATTTAAAAATTATTAAGCGAAGAAGGAAATTGTAAACCTTGCAACTAATTGGCAAAGCAGCATACGGGCATAAGGAGCATTAACAATTTATTAAAATGAATATGCCAGGAAACAATAATGAGTATACCACCCAACCAACTTAGACGAAAGCATCTCTGGACGCGTTTCGTCCTTTTGTACTCATCAGCAGGGCCCGTCCCGTCACAAGCAAAAGTAACCCACTCATTAACGTTATCCTTAAAAAAAATCCAACTATGCACATGCAGAAGCACTGAGCCTTCAACCAACGACGTATTGCTTTGCTTATCAGGGCGGGTTGACAAATTGGTTGATTTTGGTTGCATATCCACTGGGAGATCAGTTACACACTGATCTGAAAAAGCAGATTAAACGCTGCATTTATAGCCTAGCGCCGTGTCTTTGCAATGCCATCGCGCTCGCGGCGAGTGCGTTGACAGTTCACAAGGTGGGAGCCGGGCGACCTTTGATAGACGTGTCGAGCAAATCCATGCCAACGAATTTTTACTCTATCTCACTTCGCAGCAAACTGGGCCTCCTACAGTAAAACTACTTAATAATTTTCAAATCTATGGTTTTTTCCCTACTTGAAAAGAGTTGACATGGATTTTCCCGTTTCACTGTCGTCGGTTGAAGGCTCAGTGCTTCTGCATGTGCATAGTTGGATTTTTTTTAAGGATAACGTTAATGAGTGGGTTACTTTTGCTTGTGACGGGACGGCCCCTGCTGATGAGTACAAAAGGACGAAACGCGTCCAGGGATGGTCTCGTCTAAATTGGTTGGGTGGTATACTCATTATTGTTTCCTGGCATATTCATTTTAATAAATTGTTAATGCCCCTTACGTAGGCTGGCCATTTTTTTGAAATGCAAATCCGATACGCATATTGCAGACTGCCAACATGACTCTACTAACATTCTATATTATATATCCGGTATAACTGAATCACATTATGTAAGTATGTGTGAGACACAATAAAATCGATTTTTTTTGGAAAATCACCCGTTACAGTTGCCTAATGGTACTAAATACAACAAAAACAATCGAATTACGTTTATCAACAAATCTGTGCTTAGCACCTTTTTGATTAGCACAACGTTTGATTTTATGTTCTCATAAAATTCAGTGCATGCCAAATCAATATTACTTTTGCGCATGAGGAGAGCTTTGACATTTTGTCCGTGGATATTGCTTCTGTCATCAGACCACATATTTTCCATAATTGAAAAAATTCTTTCAACCGGTGCTGATGTTTCAAGTAAACAAAATATAATTCAACCAATTTCTGAAAGTTTGGAATGGGAATATCTTTATCCTTAAAGCTTGGAACAATTGGGTCCACTTTTGCTCATAAGATATTGGTGTATTTTGCCATCTCTCTCTTCTGTGGCTTGCGGAGTTGTAGTTCTTCACCAGAAAGCGCTCATTGAAAAGGAAGTCGATATCAATTTTTTACTTCGCAAACATGCAGTTGATCTTTGCCGCAGATGCATATACAGGTGGCCAGGATAGGTCTTCGCTTGAGTTCAGCCAAAGATGAGGTGTCACACCTTCGTAGGAATCTCGATAAACATCCAGGTCTAATTCACATTTTTTGTAAAAACATCTAGTTTCATTTAGAAAGAACCTTGCATTCACTTCTCCATCTTTCTCAAGCTTTTCCAATATGCGCTTTGCTTGGTAAGGAACAAAGTTACTAACTCTTTTTTCGTGTAGGTTCAACTTCAATTCTGTAAGAATAATTGCCACATCCACAGCACTCATCTTTTGTCTCTCCAACTTCAACATTGTTTTGTTAAAGTACTTCAGCAGCCCATAAATGAACCAGAGATAGAGTTCTTGGATTGGATTCTCAAATCATTGGCGATTGATAATTGGGCAATGCTTTTGCGAATTAAAGTCGCTCTTCAATGCTTCAAAGATCTCAAGAACCCGCTCCAAAGCAGGTACCAACGACAAAAATCTGGTGTTGCCCTGCTACAAAAATCTTGGTACTCAACATCATCAAAATCGCAAAACTCTTTAAGTTCGGAAACCCAAACAGTTTAAATGTGAAAGAATTTATAAATTTTTACAAGGCTTTCTTTGCATACTGTCAAAGTATTCACAGCATGCTGAAGACAGTTGTGCACGATGTGAATTGTACATCCGATGCCTACGAAGTCTCGTCTAACGTTATCCTTAACCTTATAGAATACTAATTTAATTAATTGATGTTAAGGCATATAGGCCACCTGCACTCAGTTGAATAAAATACCACTTTCACGACCGGTTTCGTTCCTATTAGAACTCTTTAGGTGGACTCAGGTATTGAACCGACGATCACATGAATTGTTTCATGCGGTTTATACCACTCTGCCATCGGTTTATTGAATATTTATAGAATACATATTTACATTAAAATACATATTGCAATACATTTTATAGAATACATTCTTTATAGAATACATGATTTTGTTCTCTTCTTTTAACACCGCAAAAGTTGGCGTTGCAATTGCCCCCCCAAATTCCAATCGATTTATCCTTAAGTTTTATTTGGTCTAGAACTGAAAGCAGGTATTTACTTAATATTTCAGCTGTTTCTCCAAGAACAGATTTAAATTCCATAAGCTTTACCTTAACGTCACTTTCTGGTAAAAAGTAGCCAACCACAATCGGCACAAGTTTCACTTCTTTCATGTTCGAAGCATCAGTTGTCACAGTTACAAAGTTAATTCCATCTAACTCTTGGTGAAGTTCATCAGTAGCCTACACATCGGGACAACGACGATAACAACTATGGCTTCACACTTAGTTTTCCTCAACGAGAATTTAGGTTGAGACAGTTTTGAGACCACCTTGAAAGTACAATCAGAACTTTTGAAACTTTGCCCGTGAATAGCAGTGTGATAACCAAAAGTTGTTTTTTTAGCAGCTAAAGCTAGAGCAGCATCGAAGCCAATATTTTTGAAGAAAAGAGGTTACTCGAGATGAGGCTGCAGCTGCTTCAACAGAGACTTTGTGTTTTTTTTCTTCCTAAATGGTTATTAACGTCTGCACGTCCACCATGGGCTATTGAAAATACAGAGCCACAACGATTGTACAGCACGTTACCATTTCCAGCGTTTTTCAGATAAGGAAATTCTCGCTTCAGCTCACCAGCAAACTTACATTTTCTTTTGGCCGTAATGTCTAATGGTAATGCTAAAAATTAAAAATTAATCTAGTTACTCTTACTCTACCACTAACTGAAATTTCTATTCAAAATACAGGTTACGCGATTACATCGACCTCTGTCAAGTTATACGGAAATCCTGCGTTTATGTCTTAAATTGGATTAGCGTTACCCTTCACGATATTTATCTCTGGGAGCTTTTCGTGAAATTCCAACGAACAGGAAATGGGAAAGGCAAGACTCAAAAATTAAACTGGAAGATAGAAATATCGACAATTTATTCGCCACTTAGCATCTGACACTATCTCGTAGAAGAAAGTGACAGGATATACAACAACTTACTTTTTATCGGAAGCAGGTGCGACTAAAGTGATTGCGAGGCGGTACCTTCTCGTTAAGCCTACGCTGCTTTTCTCGGTTTCTGCCTGACCTTACATTCGAACCATCGTGCATCTGCGGTGAAGAAATTCTAACCTCTCTGCAGGCACTCAATCTGTAACGTCACAAAACTAGAAATTTGTACCTTGCAAGTTAATACAGTTATCCCTTGTTTATCGTGGTAGATGCGTTCTAAGACCCCCGCGATAGGTGAATGACCTCGAAGTGGGATCACCAATTTTTACATACATAGTTATGTGTTTTGGACTTTTAAAATCCTCCCTCTACTATTATTTAACCCTCTCATTACAATACTGTTCACTATTCCTGAAATAATTAGAACAATTATTAAGAAATCAAACAAAATATTACAGAAAATAAGAAAGTAACACTTAATATTAAAGAAAAAAATAATATAATTATATATATGCGGGTCGGTCGACCCCACGAAAGGTGAATCCGCGATAGGTAATCCGCAAAGTAGCAAGGGATCACTGTATAACAAATGGCTCGTTTGTGTAGTTGACATATTAACAAAAGAAAATATTGAATCAAAAATTCCGGGACAAAGTGGTAAACTGGGCCGGACACTGGGACCAAGGCCTAAAAACGGGACTGTCCCGGCGAAAACGGGACGTATGGCCACCCTACCCTTATGCCCGTATGCTGCTTTGCCAATTAGTTGCAAGGTTTACAATTTCCTTCTTCGCTTAATAATTTTCAAATCTATAGTTTTTTCCCTACTTGAAAAGAGTTGGCATGAATTTGCCCGTTTCACTGTAGGAGGCCCGGTTTACTGCGAAGTGAGATAGAGTAAAAATTCGTTGGCATGGATTTGCTCGACACGTCTATCAAAGGTCGCCCGGCTCCCACCTTGTGAACTGTCAACGCACTCGCCGCGAGCGCGATGGCATTGCAAAGACACGGCGCTAGGCTATAAATGCAGCGTTTAATCTGCTTTTTCAGATCAGTGTGTAACTGATCTCCCAGTGGATATGCAACCAAAATCAACCAATTTGTCAACCCGCCCTGATAAGCAAAGCAATACGTCGTTGGTTGAAGGCTCAGTGCTTCTGCATGTGCATAGTTGGATTTTTTTTAAGGATAACGTTAATGAGTGGGTTACTTTTGCTTGTGACGGGACGGGCCCTGCTGATGAGTACAAAAGGACGAAACGCGTCCAGAGATGCTTTCGTCTAAATTGGTTGGGTGGTATACTCATTATTGTTTCCTGGCATATTCATTTTAATAAATTGTTAATGCCCCTTACGCCCGTATGCTGCTTTGCCAATTAGTTGCAAGGTTTACAAAATGTTATTTACAAATAAGCAAACCACGAACAATCAATCATAAATTAACAAATACCACAAACCTACTGGCAATTGTGACTAGTGCTTGGTTCAAGTAAGCTTTAAAAAATTACTTAAGTAACAAGTAGTTTTTGAAATATTACTTAAATAACTTTAGTAATTTAAGTAATTTTTGAGTAATTTTAAAAATAAGTTAAATAAAGACAATGTACTATATTTAAATCACTTTATTTATAATCTTCACATTCTTATTCACAAAGAAGATTTATTTATTTGCGCGAAAAGTAGCTACGCGCAAAGATCAAGCAATCAAACATTTCATCACTCAAAGAAGATCTTAATTTTGAAATGAACAGTCCAGCAGCACTGAAACATCTTTCAACTTCGACAGAAAAGGGTGGAAGTGAGTTTAGACAAGACTTTATGATCTTCAAGATTTTGGGACATTCCCTTGTTGCTTCATAAAACGTCATTTCTTTCTTGATGTGGTTCAACATGTTTTCTTGAAAACGATCCAAATGTTGATCTTCTGTATGGCACAAAATGTCATTAAGTTCCTCTGTTTTGGACTTTTTTGTAGAGGGCTCTTTAGTAATGAGCTTGAGCACATTTTCAAGATTCTCAGCACTATTGTCAATGAGTTGACAGGGGAAAAGTTGTGAAAAAACATCTTTTGCCACTTTCGCAAGCTCCCGTTTCTTTGGATAACTCAAAAGCGAAGATTCGACCACCTGATCATAACTGTCTGGATTTTCTAGATACCTTACAAGGCCACAAATTCCTTTGTTTCTTCTTGATTCAATTCTATCTGTGATAGTTGCCAATAATTTTTGCGAAATAGTTCCTGTTTCTTTTGCCAGCTTCTTGAGAACATATTCAAAAATCTTTTCACTTTTTGAAACTGTAATATCACATCGACAAAGAGCAGTTCCACCAACCTCAATTATTTCTAGACTTTCTGATAAATCTTTCACAACTGCAACCTCATCCTCTGTCAAACATTTTGATCCCAGATCGAGCTCTTTCAATGTGTTATCAATAGGTGACCTGATTTCCAAGAATCGTGTGAGCATCTTAAGCAGCAAGTTCCATCAAGTTTTGGTATCCAAAACCAGAGAGAGTCTTTTTCCTAATTCTTTTTCACAGTTTCTTTGCAAGCAGTCGTTTTTCAATGGGCTCTTCCGGAACACCTTGACAATTGCTCTGACGTTTGAAATAAAATTACTCACTGTATCAACAAAATGTGCATTGTAATCATCTGGCAAGGTAACTTGCCAAGGTTCGTCATCATTTTCATCATCAGAGCTCTCGAAAATATCATAATCATACTCATGAACGTTTGCTTCATTAGTGTTCTCTATATTGCGACATTTCTTGTATAAAACATCGCATAATGCGAGATGCAGTCCATGAGAATGGCATACTTGGTGGATGATACCAGAAAGTCTCCCTGTTTTGATCATTACTGAAACACCGTCTGTTACCATGCCAACAATGTGTTCCTGTAGGCTCAACCTAAAATCTTCCAATCGCTTCTTGATAAGATCAAGACAACATTCTGCTGTCATTGGTCCCTTGATTCTCACCATTCCAAGTGACTGTAATGTGACATCATCCACGTGCAAATTTAGGCCCACATACCTTTGGTTTTTGATTGACGTCCACTCATCTAAGGAAATGGAAAATCTGTTTCTGTTTCTTATTTTTGCAGCCAATTCTTGTTTAAAGTTTGTCTTGACTTTGTCTGTGAATGAAAGAAACATCTTTTTCATCGCTTTTCTTGTCGTTGGAATGTTGAGTCCTTGAGCAGGCCAACCATTTTGAATGTTCTTGCTTTTCTCAAGCTTGTACCTTGGCAACAAATCTACAGCCAACAGTCTTGCAAGAACAACCTCTGCTGAATCTTTTTTTTGCATGCATGAAAGGATTGTCAGCTGTTTTTGTTTTAATTTAGCATTGACTTCCTTAATTCAAAACGTTTTTTCAAATTGATACCTTCTTTGTTCTGTAAATGATAGATTAAAGACGTAGAAGCTTGCTTTGGATTGAACCTAGCTGAGCAGTATTTGCATTTCACAACTAAATCATCGCCTGACTTAACAAGAACATGCTTCCAAACTTCCGACTTCTTACCAGCAGGTTCTTTCCAATCACTTGAGTTCGACATAATTGGGTTTAATTTTTAATAATGCTGAAAATTAGACTTAAAAATTACAATTACAACAAAACAAGCTAGTCTTGAGCTATTCCTGTAACTGAAATACGATTACGAATGAAAGTTCTGTGCGTAAATAATTACCGTAGTTTGGGATGACTCAGGCACTTTTTTGAACTATGAAAGCATTTATTTAAAAAAATGAAAGGGATATATACTATTCTTTGGACCCTTTATAGGGGGACGGATGATCAGGTTTGAATTAACCTTGATTTAGCAAAAGTACACATGCATGAAAGGAAACCTGTGGCTTATTTTGTGGTTGCCTGATTCACCCCGCCATGGGGTGAATCAGGCAGTTAATTTGTTTACCATGCTATTTGCCAGTAAGCCTGGAATTGGGGTGGGCAAGGCATGCTATATGCGTGTTGCGGAGTCTGCAGTCGCGTTCTCTTACCATTCTAAGTACTTCTGCACGGATAAAGCCTATTTGCCAGTAAAAACAATCCTCTGGCCTAGTTTATGATGCGTTTAACGCCAGCACCGGTACAACGAAAAAGCATTTATTTGCCAAGGTTTGGCCCACAACACGATAAGACAGTGAGTGAATTCAAGATAGTGTTTAGTTGTTAAAAATATCAAACAGATTCCTGGCATGCTCATCATGCTCTTCTTCAATATCAGAGAGAAACTCCGACTCTGGGACTTCCTCGTGCTGAAGAGCAAGGTCTGCATCAGTATTGGTTGCTGCGGTGGAGGACGTTGTGGCTCTCTCTTCTTGTGGCTCAACTATATCCTCTAGTCTGCTCACGCTCCTACCTGGAACCACATCCATCTTTGTGCGTCGTCTTCTTTTAGCAGCAGAGGCATCTCCAGTTCCGGTTCGGAGGTCAACAAGATGTTGAGTAAAGGCCTCGGAAACCAAAGAATTCAACTGAGCAGATTGAGCAGGATTCGAAGGAAGACGACCTAAAACTTGCGTTTTGTCTAGCGGAAATATTCCACACTTCCGGAACCTGCAATGAGATTTTCATTCTGGTTTGGCATTTTCATAAGCAATTTTAACAGCCTTGGAAACTGGTCTTTTGGCACTGCACCAGCATTCTTTCGATATGACTGTTTGAAATCTGTCAAGGTTTTTCGCCATTAAATTTTCATAGGCGCGAAGTATGCTACATCGAGCGGTTGGCAGAAGTGAGTAGCATTCGGGGGCATGCAGATAAAATTGATGTTGTTCTTCTCGCATAGATCAAGCACTTCATTCGAAAAGTGTGACGAAAGATTGTCTCCGATTAGAACTTTCTTGCTGCCTGCTTCCAACCTTGTGCAATAGGGTAGAGCGATTGTCTTAAACCAGTCAACAAAAGTAACATTTTCGAACTAGCCGGATTTGGTTCGGTTGTACCTTGCTCTCGGAGGACCTCCTTCAGTCCAAGTACTCCATAAATTGTCACTTTTATAGATTACATACACTGGCAGCACGTGCCCTGCTGCAGTACCAGCAAACATCAAGCTTGTAGAAGCCTTTGTATCGTTAATAATGCGCTCTGGATATCTCGCACCCCGTTTAAAAATTAAACGACGTCGTCCCGGGTCATCAGAGAGGTTTGTTTCGTCACAGTTTATAATGTTTTCCGGGAATACTCCTGCCAAACTCTTGTCAAGCTCTTGGAAATAATTGTTTATCACTTCATAGTCCACAGCTGCACGTTTTTTTGTTATGTTTTGACAGAACCTGTTTTTTATTTTGTCTTTATGCCTCTTCATGAAACCATATCCCCAATCTTCGCCTGGTACGTTTTTCTTCAAACGAGAAACGGCCCTTCCCTCTTGATCCAGAATTCGTTTGACAGTCATGCGCAAGTCTAACATGTCGAATGGAAAGCCCCATTTGGACACATACATAAGATGGTCCACCAATGATTTTTCTATGTCGTGGGTCAGTACTGTCTGGCCGCCAGGGGTTCGCCTGCTCTCGCCCAATTGCTTGTTGGTTAGATAGCGCTGGAAGACTGAACGTGTAACATCGTGCTTCTTGCACACTTGATTTTGGGATGCACCTGCAATATGTTCAGCATAAGCTCTCTCCAATACATCATCTGGTATTCGTTTGTACACCTTTGATCCGACTTTTCTTTCATATTTTTGTGGCATTCGTCTTGGATTTACCTAAATAATATTTCAATAAATCGTCTTGTTAATTATGGATAACAATATACCACATGATAAAGGTTATATTATTCCTTATGCATATAACACTAACGGAAAACTATTGTTTACTAGCATCGTCGAAGGTGGCTGAGTCACCCCATATCAGCCGACTCACTCCGGGGTGAATGAGGCAACCCCCATAGAAGGCAACTAGATGAATTTTTTGACAAAAAAACACAATTTAGCATTGTTTAGGCATTTTATAAGTGTAACCAAACCCTTAAAAGTTTTGCTAGAGTATTGCTTCTAAGATATACTTACCAAAGTATGCGGAGTTCAGATTCTGTTCAAAATCTTCTTCTGGGGGGTAGTCTTTATAGAATTCAAATATTTAGTGTGTATTTCCACTTAACCAAAAAGTTATTACGTAATTAGCAGTATAATGAATGTTCTTTTAGATCAAACAATAAATACCTAAGAATTGTAAAAACAAATGTTAAAATTGCTAATTGACTTTTGGACAATCTTTTTTTTGAAAACCTGCCTAAGACACCCGGGTTGCCTGAGTCACCCCAAATTACGGTACTCCTACATTGAAACTGTGTTGTCACAATACATTTTAACGCAATAGGTTTTATTTTTTTACAATTACAAAGTTACTTAAAATTCTCGTCGTCACAATCATTACTTAAGTAAGGGATATATTATTTAAGTAAATTTTGAAAGTACTTACTTACTTGAACCCAGCACTAATTGTGACACTTCGTTTTCTTTTTAAGACAATTAAGCTAGCATAAATTTTGATATATTTATTTAAGATTCTGCACAACAAAAGTATAACACTTCATTACTCAATGCCGTAGCCCAGGGTTTCCCAAACTTTCAGGCCATCGTTACCCTCTGGACAATTCATAGATTCGCTCGTGTACCTCAAAATTTTCTCATATTTTTGGCTGCGAAGCTCAACTTGCTCTGATGCACAACTTATTTTCTATAGCTAGACAACCCATTTCATTCCTTCTAAGTTTGCTAAAAACTTTGAAATTGATTATTTTAGTTTAATATGAAAAAGCTGCATGATTAATACTAACGGTAACCGACCAAAGCACACAGTGTTTTTCATAACAATGTAATCCAAGCTTAAACCAACGCTACAATCAAACTAACAGTATATCAGCTGAATAAGCCCAGCAATCCTAACTAATGTGATGGATGAGCCTGCTTTTTAGCAACAAGCTTATTAATCAATACCAGGTGAAATATTAGCAATAGCACAACGAAGCTGTTTTGCTTTCCATGCTGTGATTGGACAAAATAAGTCATGTGAAGTACCAAAGTGTACTTGGTAGTTACTGTAGTTCTAGTTAAATCTTCTACTACGGTGAAAATGTGACTTCCTAAGGAGCTCTTAAACTCAGGTCTTCAAATTATTAACATCAAGTGATCAAAAATATTTTGAGGCAGAGTAGAAGTTCTGGAAAGAACATCCTTTTACTTTTTCTAATGTACCCCTTGAAAAGTCAAAACGTACCCCAGTTTGGAAACCCCTGCCGCAGCCTGTAAAATACTTATTATTGTCTAACAACGAAGCTCTATCCAATTGTCTGTTAAGTGAAGTTTCCTAAATAATTGAGAACTGAGATACCGCAGACCAGTTATGCATAAAATCAAACAATGATTGATCAAAACAAAGTGAATTAATTTGTTCGAATTTAAAGTCTAATAACAAGCGCCGTTTTACGGCAGCAACATCCAGCTTTCAACTGCGCTTAAACCAGCCCAGATAGTGTGGTCATTGCCAGAAATGATTGGTAACCAACATAATCAGAATTGAAAATTATTGATTACCAACATAATGAGATTTTGGTTCAAAAAGGACAAGAATCTCATTATGTTCGTAATCAATAATTTTCGATTCTCATGATGTTGGTTACCAATCAAATCCTCAAACTAGTCCTCAAACTGTACTTTGAGTTTTGCCTATGTTTCTATTAAATCACTTAGACGTTTTTAGTTGTTGTCTTTCATATATAATCTTCATATTTAAGAATGAAAATAATTTACAAGCTATGACAGCTTGAAATTTTCGCAACTTGTGCACTCTCTATTGCACCACACCTTGTACTACTTGAAGCCATGCTTAATTAATTTAATTACGCAGTAAATGAAGCATGACGTTTCGGAATATTTCACGTTGCTTATGGTTCGATGTTGCTTAAAATAGTGGGGTAGTCTACTGTGTGACATGATAACGGTAACCTAAACAATAAGTTGGCAGTTTGAATTGAAGTAAATAAATTTCGATTACACGACCTTTGCAATACTTTAAAAGTTTTTGGTCAAAGCAACTTTCGCAAACACTCTTCAAAAAAATGTAACGCGATAACAATTAATTATGGGGGGAATAGATTTATGGAAAAGGGCAAGTAGATATACAACCCATATTATTTTAGCTATTAAGCAAAAAAACAAAGTGAGTTAGAATACTAAGAAAAGACATGCGCTTTCTGAGTCCAAATGGCGCGAGTCGCAACAATTCGCTGCTAACATAACTGAGAATAAAGTATGGATGGTGGTAGTTATAAACATTAAGCTCTTTCTGTGTTTTTAAATATTTTCAGAAAGTTTGTCAGCCTGAAAGTTAATTTAGGTTAAAAGGTTAGCAAAATTCATTTTGAAACAAGAATTGTCATGTAGTTGTGTGATGTCACAGATAATGTTTTGTTTCAGAAGCGGTGGATGAGCTGCTGAGGATGATGGAGAAAAACAGAGAAAACGAGATGGATCTTGAGCACATTTCTTGGTGTTCAGATGTAAATTCCTCTGAAATTCCTATTTTACATCCCAAAATACTTGAAATAGATTTCTATCGTGGAGGTGCAAAATTCAACCATCAGCATTCAGCAGATCGTCAGATCACTTTTGACCAATTGCTGTCACTTGGCAACAGACGTAGATTTCAATGTTTAGTTGGACCTCCTGGAGTTGGAAAAACCACATTAAGCAAGCGCTTAGCCAAAAACCAAACATATAAGCTGTCTATCCATCTCAAAGTTTCAGAAATTAATTACAGTGACAAACTAACTCTTCAGGAACTACTTCTCAACAAAAAATTTACCAAGTTCGGAATCAGCCCTGAAATATTTCAAAAGGCATTTTCTTGGATTCTTAAGAACCCATCAAAATGTTTTTGGTGCTCGACGGGCTTGACCAGGCTCAGTTTGACTTGAAAGATGAGCCAGCTCATGAAGACCACAATCAAAGACTAAACGTGAGCACTATCATTGCTTGTCTATTCAACAAAACATTTTTGCCGCAAGTTCAAATCATTGTCACTTCACGACCTCATGCCTTGAACCCTCTCCATCACTCTCTGCGACCAAATAACATTTACGAGCTGCAAGGACTGTCGCAAGATGACACTGCGACGTTACTTCGATGCTTTGCAGGCGACCAATTTGAAGCTTTGTGGAACCAGCTCAATCGAATGGGTCCAAAACTGAAAGACTTATGCAGAAGCCCATTGATTCTGCAAATGTTTTATTTATCCCAGATCAAACCATTGGAAACTATTGGAGAGGCGACAACTTTGACCCGAATTTTTGCCACCGTCCTTGAAAACTTCCAGCATTCCAAACACAACCGAGCAGAATTTCAGAAGGTCCAAGAAAAACTGGCACGTCTCGCCCACAATACTTTCATCAAAAACCAAATCACGATAACTTGGGTAGACGTAAAGAAAGAAAGTCTTGACGAAAGCGAAATCCATGATTTGATTATCGTCATTCCCGGGTACAAGGGCATCTATATATATAAAACACAATGTGCCTCTGTCTGTCTGTCCGCTATAGAAATAAAACTGGAGACATTTAGATACAAACAAACATATGAATCTTATATAACTTTTTCCAGGGAAGCCAAGTACGGTATTTTGATTTCGATCAGAATCGTCTTTGGGGGGCTACGAGCCTATATTTATTCAACTGTTGCGAAATGCGCTACAAACAGTTGCCACAAAATAACTTCGTAAATTTTGCCTCGATTGTTATGGCGTTTCAGTAGTATAGTGGTTATCACGCTCGCCTCACACGCGAGAGGTCCACGGTTCGAGCCCGGGCTGAAACAAAGATTTTAATTTTGATACAATTACACGTTTTATGGAGTGACCACAAAGAAGTCAAAATGGTATTTTGATTTCGATCAGAATCGTCTATGGGGGCTACGAGCCTCTATTTATTCAACCTATATTAAAATACAGAGTTGTCTAAAGGTTTTGTTAGGTACCACAAACAGAAAAAAATTTGTGACAAATAAAAATCCAAATTTGATTGTTGTGAGCAAGACTGTACAGAGTGCCTTAAAAGTAAATATACACTTTAAAATTTGAATAACAATCTAATGGATTATTCAAATTTGTCAAAAGTTTACAAAAATATTCTATAAACTATTAGAAACAGATTACCGCCTTAACATCTCGTTGAATTTATTTATTGACAGAATGTTAGACCTCAAGGTGGAAACCACCAATTTCGAGACATTTCAGCCACCTTTTGACGCATTCTTGCCCGATACCCTGCAATAAATCTTGTGTAACTAGTCCACATGATGCTCTAATGTTTTGTTCCAACTCTAAAAGGTTTTGAGACCGTGTGGAGTAAACTTTGCTCTTAAGGAAACCCCAAAGAAAAAAGTCGCATGGGGTTAAGTCAGGTGAACGAGTGGCCCATTCTAGAGGACCTCTGCACCCGATCCACCTACTGAGAAAAAACTGATTTAAGTAATCTCTGACTTTCCTGGTGTAATATGCAGGAGCTCCATCTTGCTGAAAGTAACAGTTTTTCAACCGAAGCATTTTTTGTCAACTTTACTCCACACGGTCTCAAAACCTTTTAGAGTTGGAACAAAACATTAGAGCATCATGTGGACTAGTTACACAAGATTTATTGCAGAATATCGGGCAAGAATGCGTCAAAAGGTGGCTGAAATGTCTCGAAATTGGTGGTTTCCACCTTGAGGTCTAACATTCTGTCAATAAATAAATTCAACGAGATATTAGGACGGTAATCTGTTTCTAGTAGTTTATAGAATATTTTTGTAAACTTTTGACAAATTTGAATAAGCCATTAGATTGTTATTCAAATTTTAAAGTGTATACTTACTTTTGAGACACCCTGTATTTTTAGGGATCACTAGCAGATTTACCCGTCGTTGATCGGGTAAATGTAACTTTTTTCAGGGAAGCCAGGTACAGTATTTCGATTTCGATCAAAATCGTCTATGGGGGGCTACCAGCCTATGGGGCTCTACTAGAGGCCTATTTGTATCTATATATATAAAACTCAATGTATGTCTGTCTGTCTGTCCGCTATAGAAGTAAAACTGGACACATTTAGATACAAACAAACATATGAATCTTATATAACTTTTTCCAGGGAAGCCAAGTACGGTATTTTGATTTCGATCAGAATCGTCTGAGGGGCTAGGAGCCTATATTTATTCAACCTATATTAAAATATGGTTATTCAATGTAAAAATCAAATCAGTCTTTACATTTTACCCGATCAACAACGGGTAATTTAATCAGTCTTTACATTTTACCCGATTAACGACGAGGTAAATCCAAGTACGGTATTTTGATTTCGATCAGAATCGTCTATGGGGGGCTACGAGCCTACATTTATTCAACCTATATTAAAATATGGTTATTCAATGTAAAAATTTAACCAGTCTTTACATTTTACCCGATCAACGACGAGGTAAATCTGCGTTATTTTGATTTCGATCAGAATCGTCTATGGGGGGCTACGAGCCTACATTTATTCAACCTATATTAAAATACAGTTATTCAATGAAAAAATTTAACCAGTCTTTACATTTTACCCGATCAACGACGGGTAAATCTGCGTTATTTTGATTTCGATCAGAATCGTCTATGGGGGGGCTACGAGCCTATATTTATTTTCCTTCTCTTTACATTTTACCCGATCAACGACGGGTAAATCTATATTTATTTTCCTTCTCTTTACATTTTACCCAATCAACGACGGGTGGAAATCTGCTTGTGTCCTTTAAAGTTCTTGATTTGGAAAAAACGCTGTATTTTTCGCATCAACTTTTTCACGAATATTACTGTGCTTGTCATGTTTGCAACATTACAGATAAAGAATTTCAAGAATTTTTTGAAGAAAGAAAAGATGACTATCAGTTTGAAGAGGTCAGAAGATTTCTCTTTGGACTCATTTATGACGTGTACAGAGATCAAGGTAAACTTTTTATTCAATAATTTGTCGCAAAACAAAGTAATAATACAAAACATATATCATGAAAAGACAAAAGCCCTTTTTAAAATACAAAAATTATTTTCAATCTGCACACGAATTTAAAAGTAAATTATTTAAGAATGAACTATTTCACTTCCTTGTTTTAAATTCTAATCTCAGCTGCCTAACATTTCATCTAACTCAGTTGACAGTGAAGAAATGAACTGAGCTTTGAAGTTGTAGTCAAATGTCACACATTTAGCGTTTAGTGTATCCCGATGCATGCAGCGTGCTCGAGCGGAACAGCTGTTTGCTTTGAATGTTACGTTTTGCGCACAAATTTCCAGATGCAGTACTAAACTGCATTGTGTTAGCAAATGCGTATGCTGTTGTGCCGTCGCGTACAAATCTTTTGTTAGTACCCGCGCTGTGCCGGTACAACACGGGCTTTAAAATCGAACTCGTCAACTCCAACAAATATTGCAAGGAATTTTTTTTCGAACAAGATATTTTAATTTTCATTTTACTCTGAACGACAGTTTAGCTTTTCTATGTTAATGTTATTTTAGCAAAGCGTTGACATCAGACTTTCACGAGGAACAACTTGCCACTACAATGCTGCAACAAAGACATTATTATGTAGAGTAATCAAAATTGTAAACACAAATATCAAAATCTGTACCTGTTATTTACCAAAAAATTGAATGTTGTCCTAAAAAAACATCATCAGGTTTTCATTAGGAATTTTTTTCAAATAGGATCAATTGAGCAGTAGAGTGGAATCAATTGAGTACCGGTAGTTTTATTCAAACAAACTAAAATCAATAAAAGTCTTGGTCGTGAGGTGCTGCTATGGGGTTACACAGCACAGTGGATTCTATGTGCTCCATAAATAGCAAACCCAGGAATTCGGTTACTCACTTACAAAAGCAGCTACAAGATTAACAATGGCATGCAGCCAGGTGGTATAGTTACAACGATGGTTCGGCTCTCTGCTGACCGGATAAAGAGCCCCAATAATGGCGCGAAACCGGTGCTGATTGTTGGTGAGTGACTACTTAATAAATAATGAATTGAAAGATTAAGATTACTTTTAAACAAATTATGATGTATCATTCAGACGAAACAGATTTTGTTAATCAATAATATGTGGCAGATTTTGATTTTTGTGTTTATGATTTTGATAGTTGATCGTTAACCAAGTTGTCGAAAGTTTGTTAAATAATGGTTAGATATCTGAAGTGAAAAGCAAACTATCATAGCATAACTCATTACATTGTTTTGCAGTAAAAAATTTGTTATCAATTAAACAGCAAACAAAAGTAAACTTTTCAAAATGTGAGGTTTTGCGACGTGCGGTTTGCCGTACGTGCAGTGCAGATACCCAACAAACCTTGAAGAAAATTTGCAGTGAAGATTGCGGACGGGCTTTTGCAGTGCACTGTGGAAAGCGGGGATTTTTTCTCCCATCATCTCTGTTAGTTGATTTATCCGAAAATATACCCTTATTAGTTTCAGTATTCATACCATTCAAGGAGAGTTGCAGTATTCATTTAGTATTCATACCGAAAATGTTTCATACCGCCAAATATCAGCAAATAACCTTAACTATTTAATATCCAAGTTGCATGAAATTGCTGACGTGGATGTTTAATTGCACACCGGCAAATAATCAAGTTTATATCTAGGGTCTCTGCCACCAAATATTTAAAAGATGCCAAAAAAAGTTAGTCTGCTTTTGGTTGTTTGTAAAACCATTTTTTATTATTTAAAAGGGCGGGCAATAGATGATCCTTTAAAATTGTACTGAAATTATAGCTTGCATTATTCCTCCAGACCCATGCATGGATAGGCGGGTAGCAGCTTTGCTGCAATGCCGTATCTAGAGAAGAAGTTGAAAACTTTTTTTTAAAACTTGTCCTCATTTTTATACCGAAGTTTGCAACAATAATATTAATGCATAAAATTTTAAAACTGTCTCTTTAGCAAATATTGAATTGTAGATTGGCCAAATTTGATATACTGCAAGTTATTATTTTCTGAAACTATGAACGCATTATTTTCTGAAGCGGGTTTTTTTTAATTTCTTGAACTCTTTAAGCGTCAAGGTCGTAAAATTGCGACAGGTATTAAGTCTGTATGTAGCAGAACATAATTCTAAAAGCGCGCCACAAATAGCTTCACGTGTCATCCAATATATGGCATGGGTGTATAGCAACAATTTATCGTGTTGAAATTTAGGTGGTTCTATAAGAAGTTATTGAGTGATTTGGCTCCACATTTCATTAATTTTTGTGCAAAGTGGTTAAAAGACGGTTCACAGTGAATGACGCAGTTAAACAGTTTGTTGCAGACTCTGATTCAGAAAGAAAATACCTACCTTTGGAGGATATAGACTGGACTTCTAGCGATCACGAAAGTGATATCGGTAGTGTAATACATGATAGATATAGCACGCATGGTGCCCTAGATAATAAAACTGACCTTCTTCCTTTCAGACCGCCCAGGTGAAGAGGTCAGAATGATTCAAGGAGAGCTGCTAATGGGAGCAGACATACCAGGGGTCGGAGAGGAAACCAGGATAGGCGTGTAAATAGGGTTGAAGCAGTGCATGATGATGATGACGGTTGGATTCAGCTGATTAATGATGAAGTGTACCAGGCATGGATTAAAGACTTTAATGAGCTTGTGGGTACTGGGGTAATAGAGACTTGATAGAAGCTCGTTCCGTGGTAATAGAGATTTGAGAGATGCTCGTCCCGTGGACTTTTGTCTCTGTTTTGGACTGATGAATTCTGGGAACTGCTTACATCTGAGATAAATAGATGAGCCCACCAGTTTCTGGAGAATACTCAGCCCAAATAAAAGTCTAGATTTCATAGTTGGTATAATATTACTGTCCAGGAAACGAAGGCTTTTTATCAGTGCATCTAAGTATGGGGCTAGTTGAGGAGTCTGAAATAGAGAGTTGTTAAGCTGAGGATTGGATCACTGCCACACCAGGATTTAGCAAAGTGATGGCCAGAAACAGACTGGAAATAATTTTATCATTTCTTCACTTCGTAAATAATAAAGAGCGGGTGGATTTTGCTATTTGACTGAAGTACAACACATTGGAATAGAACCAGAAACAATAGTTTCAGTTGGAAAATATTTTTTCCTGTTTTATTCAGACATTGTTAACAAAAAGAGGAGACCAGGACAGTTAGAAAAACACAATATAGCCAGGAAAAAACTGAGTTACAGTTTTAACCATACGTTTGAAGTGAAAATTCACAAGACACATTAAAATCCAAGATGGCGACCCGGTGACGTCACAATATGCAAATTAGGTTTTTTTTTTAAATATTTTTTTGTTAACTTGAATTCATGCCCAATAACTTTTTCCTTTACAGCAACATTCTATTTCTAACCATTTTGTTTCACAGTCTTTTCAAATAAAATGATCAAAATCTACTAAAATTAAAAAAAGCCTTCCCGCTTAAAGGCTTAAGATTTGGATTATTTTGCGTCATTGCTTTTTGTTTCATTTTGCACTTTGACCCCCTTGCACAGAGTAGAAGCAGAACTTATTTTCATGTCCGTTTTTTATCATAGATCGTGACAGCGGAGGTTTGAAACGTCTTACAAAGCAGAAAACATTAGATTCTTGATTATAAAAATGATTTTTTTTAAGAGAAAAAGGTTTCTTTGACATAATGTTATCTTTTTGTGCCTATTTCTTAAGTTATTGTCATTGTTGTTGCAACTTCCTCATTTCATACATCTATCATCTAGACTAAACCTTTTACTGGGTTAATACTAATAATTTAGCTTCTAATTGGGAAACAAATTTTCTTTCCCATGATCTTCTTGTGCAAGCAATCTCAATGTAGAACTACAGCATTATTGCATCTCCAATGCTATATCGGTTTGAAGAAAGTTTTCACCAAGAAATTTTACTAGTTTTTTGTTATTTTTCTGTTGTTTCAAACGTAGTGATTTAAAGTTTTGTTAAAATCTCGTAAACCTGGGGGTGGCTACGTTGCTATAAATTTGTAAAAGATAATTTAACCCAATTTCCCTGCTTGTTGCACTGCTAGTTGTAAAACCCTTGTGTTAGAGGAATGGTAACTCCGAAGCAAGTTTGAACATAATGATGTTCAAGCAAAACCGACAAAGTATTTTCATGGGTCTAAGAAACAAAATTGAATCAAAAAAATTATTCCGAAAAAACATCGCCCAAACCAAACATAAAACTAATTTTTGATGAGTAGCCTTTACAGTATAAAATCAAAATGCTAGGAATGAAATTATCAAAACCAGTGTTCAATTTTTGATAATTTGGTGATCTGGAGTTCCAAATAGCAAATATTACCAAACAATAAACGATAAGTTTAGTACGGAGATCAATTACGTAATGAAATCATTGCCGCTGTAGTTCAACCTTAGACCCCTTCCAAAAGTTCTTGCAAGGCTTCCTATGGTAGATTTAAGAAGTCGTTACACTTTAGCAGGATTACTCTATGAGAACTCTTTTGAAGAAAAATGACGAAGTCACTACTGGTCTTCATGCTAACATATTGGCAGAAATAAAGAAAACAATGACATCCCAAATGCCGCAAAACAAATACAATGGCATTTTGAAAACAACGGATCTATGCTTTTCATCCGTTATTGTCATCACTTATGACCTCATCATAACCTCGATATCGTGAGCATGAATTGTATTGATTATAAAGGGGCATCACATATGTTTTTTTTGATGTGAATGGTTGGTTGAAAACGGCATTTGAATTGCAAATACAAGATTTTCTCGACGCTTACATTAATATTGGGCTTCATTGCTATTTACTTCCTTCTTCGCTTTGAAAAGTTATTTAAAATTTTTTTATTAATCAATCAATTATTTTATTAAGTTGTAGATTGAGGGAAGTTGAGAATGCTGGTGAGGCATCACCATATTTGGAAATTTAAAGTTTTGGCATTCTATGGAATTGCATGCGTTATTCAAGTTGTTGTCAATAGACGAGTATATGGGTCAACTGAGTGGGAAAATTTGCATTTTTCAAAATATTTCCAGTTCCCGCAACTATCATGGGTTTTCATGTCACTGCAGCACAAAAACTTAGCTAAATCAGGCAAAAAGAGCCTGAGAATCTTGAGAAATATAATATTTTACCTCTTAAAACAACGTTTCTTTGCGAAAGATTTTGTACATTACAATATATTGCTTTTGCGTTAGTCGACGCAATCAGAATATTGAACTTGGTTTTATCGAACCTGACGACTTATATGTAGGACTTGATTGGCATTTTTTGTTTATCGGACTGTTATCGACAACTACGGTGGTTAGAGACGCTATCAGAGTAAAGAAAACAAAGCTTCTTTACTCATGGTACTTTAATGTTTCATGTTTGAGGTTGTTTCCTTTACTCATATGCACTTCGCTTTTTTACTGATTGCAAGTCACACCGATTTTAGTATAAAACAGCTGAACCAAACATAAAAAGTTTTCAATTGCCCCCTAATTTGTTTTGTCGGCTACGCTTCAGAATATGATAGACTGCTTGAACTCATTAACAACTCATTATGTGATCGATTTTGAAAAAACATAAAAATATAAACAATGAAAAATTAATGCTGATGCCTAAAGCGCTTTTATCAAAACAATCACAAGAAAGGAATGGTCATATTTGGTTTTAGGCATAACTTGGAACCCTATGACAAGCTACCCTCTACACCAATGGGGTTTACGGTGGAAAAAACTACGGCTCTAATAAACATGTTTTAAAAACTGATGTTGCTGTTTAAAAAATCTGCTGCAACCGAGAAAACATATTTCAGATTTGTTGACGAAGGCGAGCGTAACCGACTTTTTAACTCAGCATGGGCCAAGCGCCAAATCCGTCACACGCCCAGTTGAAATCTTCAGCCAACGTGTCTCAAGTTGCCTTGCCCCTTTAATGGCTGTTCTTTCTCTTTCAGTTGAGCGCGTAAATGCTACTCTTTTGTTGCAAAGAGAAAGGCGACAGCCACATTGACGATACAGAACGCATTCAAAACGGTTTTTGTCAGCGCAAAAACAAAGCAAAAATATGTGAAAGGCGTTAATTTGATTACAGCAAAACAATACTGGTACAAAATATTTTTCCAGCTAGTCAAACATCAACGGACAAACCCAGTTAGAGAGACGACGCAAATTGCTTTAAATTCTGTCAAAAGCGAGGAGCGCATTTTTTAGTAACAAAAAGATGAACTGCCATTCGTTTGCTGGCAACTCAAAACAGAAACTGGCGCAAAGCCAAGAAATAAGTACAAGCAAAGCTAGGTCTGAAGGTAGCCTGAGCGTCAAGCAGGCGAGATACTTGACGTAATAGATTATTACATTTTCCAACAAATTATGGTACAAAAGCAAGAGGCCAAGACTTTAAAACTCACTTTAAAACGCGTAAACAGTATTTAACCGGTTTCGCTTTCTTTAGGAGCTTGCTCTTCAGCGAAAGCTTCAGCGTGCTCTGTTCGAGCTGGATCTTCTTGTTCCTTTCATCCGCTTATACTTCTGTTTTTTCAATTTCTTCCTTTTTTTGATTGGGCTCTGCACTCGGCACTTTTTTCTGCAATAGGTGCCTTTATAACAGAAGTAAGATCTTTATCAACAGCTACTTCTTCAACTTGGGCAGGTTCTGTATCGCTGCTGTTTCATCATCTTGTTTATCTTCAGCTTTGTCCTCTGTATCCGCTGCATCTGCTGGCTTTGTTTCAGATTATTCTTGCTTTTCTTTATTTTGGACCAATTTTTCTGTTGCTTTCTGCTTTTCATTATTTTTCATGTTTGTTTTTTTTCAATGCATTACTCATGCTATTCATGAACTAGAGATGGGAGCTTCTTCTGGATTTTCTTTGATTTCATCAGCAGAAACTGCATTCGTTTTCATTATTTCTAACGCAGATTTCTTTTTCATATTTGGAGCATCTTCAGAAACATTTTTTTTTGAGGAGCTTCATTTTGCTCGTTAGAAACTTCCTCTATTGCATCTTCTTTTTTTCTACTTTCCTGATGTTCTCTGTCTTAAAAAAGCAATTATCTCAGTAAACATATTTTTAATTTTTCCAAATCCTTTTGCGCCCTCAGCTGCTTTATTCTCATTTGTCTCCAATTCTGAAGTCTCTTTAATTTCATTCGTTTCTTCTTCTTACTTTTCGGCTTCGGGTTGTGCGTCGTTAGCCAAATCCTGGGATGTTCCTGGTTATAGTTCCAGTAAGACTTCGTCTTCCATTTAGGATGGAGCTCCTCCGTTGGTTTTGTTTTATCAGCAGCAGCCTCTTCCCTTTTTCTAGGGCAGCATCGTTAATTTTTTTTTGTTTCTTGCTCAGCAATTTTATTTCCCTTGTTGTAATTTCTTTCGGAAGCTGTGTTTTTCCTAAAGATATTTTTGGAAGTTTTAAAAACAACGGCTTTTTCTTCGCAGTACTATTGTTGGCAGATTTTGTCTCTTCGCAATCATTGACCACCTGCATCTCAAATAAAGCTTCTTCATTCCCGGCCTTATTACCAATGTCCCCACTTACGGGGTCTGCTCTTACAGCTTTTATCTGTCCCCAGCCTTCAAGTGCTGCTCCACTTTTTGCATTTGTGACATTATCTTTGGCTTTTCGGCCTGCTACGTTTGCCATAAAAAAAAACAACCTTTTTAAGTTTACGGCACTCTAGAGATAAATACTTGAGGCATCCGGTGGTAAACGTGATGCTAATTTTCCAAGTACTTTTATGCTACACTGAAAGTGTATAACGAAAGAAACAGAATGAATTGTATGCATAACACCATTTATTTAAATATAAGTGTGCAATGGTATATGGCCTCTTGCTTAAATACCTTCAAAGATTCTATTTGCACAACTTTATGGACTCTGCTTGGGGTGTCCCAAAAGTCAGCATACACATTTATTTAAGTACTAAAAAATACACAGTATACCGAGTTCATCCAAATGTTTAATATCAAGAAAAGAGACTTTAGTTTTATTAGCGAAGTTCTTATCAACTTCTGAGGTTTTGCGGTCTAGTTGTACACCTCCACATGAGCGCCTCCTCTTTCGACAACTTTCAGCCACCTTTCAAAGCGGCCTCACCTACGTTTTGCAACATTTATTCTCTGACTGCTCTGCAGGCTGTGTGAATTTTTTTGTTTTACTCAGGTCAAGATGCTTTGTGATATACACCTTGCTTTTGATATAACCCCACAGAAAAAAGTCGCAAAGTGTGAAATCCGACGACTGCAGTGACCATTCGAGAAGACCCCTTCGACCAGCCGATCGATTAGGAAAGTTGGTATTCAGAAAATCTCTCACATATCTGGCAAAGTGGGGAGGGGACTTATCTAGTTGAAAAAATATTCGGCAGGTCATTCCTCGCCCGAAGTTGAGGCACACCAAACTGTTGTAGCAACTGTAGGTAATTTGCTCTTGTAACGGTGGTGATATTACCGACTTCACTGCCGAAGAAAAATGGTCCAATTGCATGACTAGACATACCAAACCAAACAACCAGCTTCGAAGAGTCTCGTTCATGTCACGAATTCCTTTTGGGTTAGACTACCCCAAATCCAACAATTATGTCAATTGACCCCACCAGAGAGATGAAAGATGGGCTTATCGCTAAACCACAAGTTTTCCAGGAGCTTAAGACTATGTTGATAATGATACAAAAGAGACACACACATTTCCACGCGAGAATCATAATCTTCCCCTTGAAGTGATTGAAAAATCTAAAGTCAAAATGGGTAGAGCTTGATCATCCTCCGAAGTATCCGCTGAATTGACCTTTTATTGATGCTGACTTCTAATGCAGCCCTCTGCATGGACTTTTCTTGGCTCTGCGTAAAAGCATGCGCCAGAAGTGTGGTGTTTTCATCAGTTGTGGTAGTAGCAGGCCTTCCGCTCGGTGGCTTGTCTAAAACAGAGCCTGTTTTGAGAAACTTGCGATAAACTGAGTAAATTGTTCAAAGCGTCGGAGCAGTGTGAAGACCATAAACCTCAAATTTGCGCTGGACTGAGATCGGAGACAGAAAAGCTTCTTGCCAGGCAGCAATTTCGCAACGTTGTTCTAATGACAATTGCCGAGCCATGGAAAAAATTGATGCCAAATCACTTGTCAAATTTTTGCCAACTTCAAAGCTAAATCTGTTTAAATTATATGCTAACAGAAGTTCAAAGCAAATGCAACAATTGATACTGAGCTAAAGTTTTTACAAATAATACCTACAGTGAAAAACAAAAAAGAAAGTGTGACCTGACTTTTGGATCACCCAGTAGCATCAATAACTTTCTATTGCCTTCCTAACGCTATTATTACTTATACAATTCAGTCTAAATAAAAATATTCTTTTTAAGCGACTTTACTCCATAAAGGCCATTCAAATATCATTTAACGTTTCGAGAGGAGGGGGGGGGAAGCAAAGCGTCATATTGGTGTTATATGGAGGCAGGGGAGGATATTTGATATCGTTTTATGAAAAATTTGCAATTATGTTTAAATGAATTAAAATTTTTGATTGTTTGATGAAATAGGTTTTTGTGACAAATCCAACAAACCAAAGTTTTCTTGATTACTTTTTTATGTGATGTGTCACATGGGTGGATTTACAAATATTCATTATGCGTCACATGAAATAAGGAGGGATTTAAAATTTGATTAAAAAAAAACCGTCATTTGATTTGTACACAGCCCCATATCAGAAAACATTGAGTCTTTTTTCTGCTTTCAATAGACAGTAATCAAGTCTGCTAAGAAATTAGTTTATTACCAGAAAAATTGATTTCCCTAATGCATCTTCAGTTTCTGTAAGAAAATGAAATAAGCGCAAAAACTTTATATGTATAGACAAAAATTACTTACAAATATTAAATAAGATAAGAGAAAAGAATATTATATAATACACCTCGTCCCTTAAAATATTTGATATATAATGTGAAAAACTGAAAAGAGTAAGTATATAAAGCAACAAAAAGAAAGGAAAGAAAGAACTACAGCGTGCCGTAAGTTTTTATAATGACTTACATTTATTTTCTTTTATCCTTTCCACAAACTGTAGATTTAATTATGATTGTAGTTTGAATATAACTTGAGAGAAGTCGGAGCTAGTTGAATGGTTTATATTTTCTTGGGTTAATGAATGTTTTTGTAGTCTGCCTAAGTCTTGGTATTTTTTTGAAGCTTTTAAAGCTAAAAGAATTTTGGTACTTGGTTCAGCAGTTCTTCCTCATGTCGGAGTTTTTCTGGTATTAACTAGTTTCCGGTAGAGTTTTAAGTTTTATATTTTATGTTTTCATTGATATATTTACAGACTTGAGTATTTTTAGGCATATGCTATAGTAGACAAATGTAATAGGCTCTTCATTATACTTACGGCACGTTTTGGGTCATTTTTGTGTTTCTTCTTGTTGCTTTCTCTATCTGGTTTTTCCCATTTTATATAAAATTGTTACGGATCTACAGGTAGCACATAGCGCTTCTTTTATATTGTCTAATTAAACTATTGATAATTATTTTTATTTCTAACTTACTTCAATATGGTTTGATTTTTTTACAGAAACTGAAGATGCATTAGGAAAATCGACTTTTTCAGTAGTAGACTAATTTCTTCGCTGACGGTATTACTGCTTTATTGAAAGTAGATTGCTTTGCACATGACAAGACAATCAATATAAATTTTATCAAAATTCGATTTTACAAATTTCCTTTGGGCCAACTTTTTTGCCGATTTCTTCGAGCATATGCCAACTTTTGGTTTACAAGCTCTTAAGGCACATATGTATATTCAGAACGCAACAGGTGTATTTTTTGAAACTAACTGACAAAGTATTCTGGAGCACAAGGTGTCAAAGACACTAAATTTTGGACTTTGGCAACACTGGCCGTTTGTTTTGTAAGAAATTTGTTAGATTTAGTTGGGCGCACTTAGTCTTCAGCTTAAAGTTAAGATTTTTAACTCATACCAAGTTGCCAAAAAATTTATAGATTTGAATTAAAGTCATTGGGTTGGGTCTGGGATCAGAAATTGTTTTGGTGAGAATTAAAGACAAAATAAATGTAAACAACATGTTAACTTTTACTTCAACTTGAAATTTCTAACAGCATTTTATGGACCGGATTAGACAGTAGAACTGGTGACAGTATTTATACCATGTCACGCGGCACCCCTGAGTTTTGCGAAAGGCACCTGATCTACTATATGCCAACAACTTTCCGAATAGTCTTCAATATACAGTAACTGTAGTTTGTAGTTTGCAGAGTCATCGCAGTGTTTGTTGGTGGCATTAATCTTGAAAGTTATATCCCGTAAAAAATAATAAGCTATGTAAGGTGATGCGTGCAAACAAGTTGGTTTTGAATAAAGATAAAACTAAATTTATGTTTTTTCAAAGTCATTGCTGTAAACCTCCATCTAAACAATGTAATTTTATCACTAGAAAATGCCTAAATGAGAACGTTTTGTTTTTTAAATTAATGGGTTTACAATAAACAAACATTTACCTCGGAAAGACTATATGAACATATTTTGCGCTGTAGTAAGACTTAGACATCTACAAATCCAAACTGCTCTACCATCTCTATCATTCGTTAATGAAAAGCCGCTAAAGAAAGTGTTTTTATTAAGCAGTGCTTTGGTAATGTACCTTTGTACAATAGATTTATTTCAATGATTATTAATTTAAAGAAGAACGATGAAGCAAATTCAAATATGAAACAAAAGAAAAACAAAATTAAGAACAGCTGGGAAAAATGTTTTTGTTTTCTATGTTTTTAATTTAGAGGCTTTTTTAAAGGTTTCAACACAATTTGCCAAAAACTCATGGCAACCAGCCAAACTGGAAGGCTAAATCTCAAATCTCAAATTAGGATAAGATGAAAAAAGTTTGGGTCTCTAAAAGAATCGGCCGCATGTTTCGATAGAAGGCGATCAAGTGGCAAGTAGTGGGATGGCGTATGGCACGATGTGACAAGTGACGAGCGCAATGCACGCGATACAGATTCTCACTTTTCTTTTGTTTTATCGCTCGCATCAACTTTGCACGAACTTTGCCTATTTGTACATTAACTATGAGTAAAACTGCTCTAACCCTTTCGTTCATTTTGTATCATATGTGATACACAATAAAATGTCGAGATTGCCGTTACGATAGGTGTTTTACAAGCTTTTGATTATTATGCATCACATCTGCAGAAGTAGGATTTTACACTAAATCATGCATGTCAACGGAAGATTTGAGTTAATATTAGTAGTTAGATTTGTGTTGATCTCATAAATTACTACGTCAAGAGTCACTTTTTTTCACAAACAATTTGATGTTTTTTTAATTTAATTCTTGACTGAAGGGGCTTAAAAAAACTAATTGCAGACTCATGCAACTTAGAACAATCGCCCTCTGTTAGGTGTGATAAAAGACTGAGACGTCATAATAGAAATTATCACAAAATAAGTCAATGCTGTTGCGTGGAGCGCTTCTTGTAAAACCATTACGAGAAAAACAATCGCTGTCCATCTTTTGCTAGCATCCGCTAAACTTTTGAAAAAAGAAAATCGTGCCAATCTTTGATCTCTATTCCGAACAAATTTTTAAAAACTTTAAGAAATCCGAAGAGAAGGTGCTAGTATTGAGCTCGACCAGCAAGTCCATGAATTAGAAGCAACATCAGAGTCTAAAAATAGGCTACCTCTAATAAGCTAAGTGTTTACTTTGCAAAGCTGGAAAAAAATTCTCTACCATAAACATTCACATTTTCTGAGAAAATTTTGTGACTTATTGAACTAGATAAATCTGTTACTTGCAAATCTACATTGTCTCCAGGTTCTGTCAACAAAATACGGACTTTTTTGTCATTCAAGTATGGAAAAATAAAAGGAAATCAACTAATTCCATAACCCGTGATTTTGAAAGAGAACTACTTTGTCTATTGCCATTTCTGGCTTCTCTGCATTTGACTGATAAATGTTTGAGCTACTTGCAATACCTTGATAACCAAAAGTGATCCCCCTTCACCGAAACCATAGACGGAAGTCTTATTAAATTGGCTAGTGACAATATTCGTTTTAAAAGTTGTAAATTTGCCGAAAGTTTCTACAGGTAATAGAAAAAGACTAGCCACACATATCGAGCGAACTGCAGACAGTGACACTGTCTTGACCAATCTGGTCTGTTTGTTTCTCAAAAATTTTCAAAATATACTAGTACCTTACGTAATTTTACTACGCTACGTTTAACCTTTTGCTGGGAAAGTAACAAAAAAGACGCGCTAGTTTTATCAACTTTGCCACCGATTCTTGGGACGACACAGCTTCCTAGCGTTTTGTGGTAGCATTTTATGTTAACATAACGTTTCTTTGACAAAATTTAAGTTCATAAATGAACTTCAGTTGCCTTATTCAACTACAAAGCAATAAAGTTATGCCGGCACAACCAGAGGTATTAAAAAATTACATTATGCACCATTATTCTGCACATATACTGTAGTAGTAGTTATTCAGTTTTAATCCGGTGTTGCCCCCTTAGCAGAGATGGCCGGATTTTCCCCATTCCTTCTACAATTGCTTGCGCTCCGTCTCTTCACTTTGTTCGATTCTGGGCATCCTCCTTCTTCAAACCAATCTTCTTTGTCTCCTCCTCCACTTGCTTTTCCAGTTATTTTTCGGTCTTTCTAGCTTTCTTTTGCCACTGACTTCAAGATCCAGAGCAACCCTCAAAACACTACCGTCATCTCTTCTCAGCAAATGTCCATACCATCTAAGTCCATTTGCTGTTGCTAATAGTTTCCCTCAACCCCAGCATGTCCATCTGTTCTTTAGTCGTCTTTCTGTCAACACCTTTCGGACAGCACCATAGCTCTTACCTTAGCTCTCTCCGTTCTCCTTAAAATTGCTTTTTCACTCTCTTTTAAGCACCAAGCCTCGCTCCCATACAGTATTGCTAATCTTACGCAACAACGATAAACTTTACTTTTCATCCTCAGAGGAAACCTATTTTCAAGCAATAACTCTCCATATTTCCTGAATTTTACCCAACCAATTCTTACTCTTGCTGTGACTGCCGCTTCACAACCACCACTAGAACTTAGTTTGCCTTCCAAATAACAAAATCTATTCACTGTCTCCACTTCATGGCACAACTTTTCAATCGAAATCACCGTTCCTTTCATTATTCCTCTACATTTCGAGAAAACAAAATGCATTGCCAACTTAGCGGTAGCTCTCTTTATTTGTGCAAATCTGACATGAACCCAGTTTTTACATTTTGTGCACATAACTGAATTGGCCATGACTCTTATCCCACAAACTCCACATGAATCTATCTTGCTTCTGAATAGTTCTCCTTCAGACCCGCTCGTCATCACTTTTTTTTCTGGTGTTGACCTTTAAACCCTTACTTTCCTGTGCATCCTTCCAATTCCAAAGTTTTTCCTTTAAATCCTCCATGGTTTCGCTTATGAGTACAAGGTCATTGTAACGGCAGCATAATGAGTGGGGCTGGACACTCGCTGGCGTTACAAGATGGTTCACGTTGGATTACTCGCTTGCTGGTAACTCAAAATAACAACTTCCAAACGATGATGTTGATTGACGAAATATAATTTATTTGAGATGGAGAAAGATGAAAATTGTTGATGATGAATATATACAGCGAAGCGGTTTCCTATAAATGCATAATTTTAAATAAAAACCAATCTAATTTTGATATTTTGCGCTAAACTTACCAAGCTATGAAATACCAAGCCCAAATAACACGAGCCGCGAGACTTTAGGCGCAGGCAGACAGTTCGATACCAGTTACGTCGGGTACGGGTTACTCAGCACAACGGAGCTTGCAAACGGGGTAATGTCACGGGAGTAAAGCCTGCACTCTGCAAGCACAAAAGGACACACATTAATAATATACAAGCTACCATAATTAAACACTTACGTACCTGTGCAAGCTTTTAACAACTTCACAATAAACAATTAAACACCAAGTTAATTCATTACAGTCTCTATGTAATAACAATAAGTAACACTAGGACTAATTAACAAAATTCCTACTAAATTCTTGTTTCAATTGCTAAATCCATCTTCAACTATTGCACACATAACTGGAAAACGCTCTACAAGTCTGCTTGCTAAAGCCCGCAGTTATCTAGTTACGTTACAAAAAGCAAAGTTTGCATACGAGTTAATTATGCAAAGAAAACAAGCGCTGCTAAGTAAAAAAGGAAATCAAAACAGGAGTTCGAATCGCATCTACGACAAAGGCGAACGGAAATTTTTACTGTCATCTTCATATAGTAATTTCTTAACCACACCCCTTCTTGCATTTTCTGTAATAACATCCACAACTATTGAAAACAATAGTGGCGACAGCATAGATTCTTGATATACACCAACTTTTTCTTCAAATTCCTCTGAATATGCAGATCTCATCTTCACTGTTGTCTTTGCACTATCATACAAGCTCATACCTGCCCGAATTCTTACTCCTGATAAACCGTTCATTTTTATGGCCCATTCCATCACTTTTCTTGGCACTCTATCAAAAGCTTTTTCTCATGTCAACAAAATACATATACAACTTTTTGTCCTTCTTTTGATATTCCTCCTGCATTCTTTTCACAATGAAAATCGCAGCTACTGTTCCTTTTCCTGGCATAAATCCAAACTGCATTTTTTTCAAATTGATTAGTGTTCGTATTCGCCTGCGTACTGTCCACTGTCTACTCTTCAAAAATAGCTCGCAATCTACGCTATGCTTGCTGCCCAGGTTTTAGCAACTGAATCAATTGCACATGGCTGTTCTCGTAAGTTACTACCTCGCAACTACTTTAGTAATGAATGACAACAGTTATGCGCGTAGCTGGGGAGGAAGGCACAGGAGCCATGAATCACAAATTTTTCAATTCAATCAAGAAATGAAGGCATTTTAACACAAAAATAGGAAAATAATCACGTTTAGAAAATTGCTGTAAAAAAGACCTTTACTTTCGTTTTTGGTCGAAAATAGTTATCTTCAACTGATTTCATATTTTTGCCACCATCCTCAAAATTCCCTTTTTGCTACGCCACTAAACACAATTAACTTCAAAGAAACCACTTCTTTATTCTGAAACTAACTTACTTTTTTCAAGTCTTCCACTTCCACCAAGTCGCCTCGACTCGAGTTCTAGCTCATGGCTGGCAGTCAATGGTGGACATCAACTGGTTCATACACCTTCCTACAATCAAGAGTTTGATAAAGCGGCAAAAGTAGCCAGTGTGACAAAGATTAAGAAAAAAATCCGTATTTTAAACATTGTATTGTAACAAAAAAAAATTATTGAGTAGAAAAATATAAGGTCGGCCTAGAGATAATATATTGGAGCTGTGTTTTGTTTCATAGCTCAAGCATTGTTTCCCTTTGCAGCATTAAAAAGTGCATAGCCTTGTTACGGTTCCCCTTAAAATGAAGTTGAGGTTTCTCGTCAGGGTGGTACCGCTACCACGGGCCTGTCTGTTTGCCATTTTTGCGTGTATACTGAGTGAAACTTTTTGGGTGTTTGTCTTTAGTTGTTACTAAGTATCAAATACATTTAAAATACTTATTTTAAGGGTTGTGCTTGTTTCATTAGCTGACTAAAAACAAGCAATTTGTTAAAGTTATTGATTTTAAAAGCATTTTATTTTAAAAACACTCGTTTTTTTGTGTTTTAAATTGTTTGACCCAACGTAACCTTCATTGAATGCCCAGTTTGTTGTTACATAATATTGATTTTGTTTCGTCACAAACATTTTAACATTATTGTACTGTAGCAACTTTTTGCAAACTGCTACAAAAGAAATAAGTTTACATAAGATAAGAATAGTCTAAGGTACAAAAAGAATTTCTATTTTTACCCATCACCTTAATGTTTTCAACCTCTACCAGAAAATATATTACAGTAAAGTTGTAAACAAATCGAACGACGCTGAGAGCAGTGGTTTTCAATTTTTTCTCGATCAACCTCCTGGAATTTGACAAAGCAGTTTAAACTACAAATTTAAAAAATGTCCTTTTGTAAGTGAAACCAGTGTTTGTTTTAAAGTAAAGGTTATGATTAGATCCATTGCTATTGGAATCCTAAATTTAAAGATGAGTTAAAAAATACCAGGACTTTTGCGCAAAATCGCAACGTGAAAGAAAAAAATCTTGATTGAAAATCGTTTGATTGGTCACGGGCAAAACAATTGGAGAAATCAGATGGCCCATTTCACCTATGTCGACATCAAGATACATAGGCTAGTTACTAACAGGAACTCGACATCATAAACATACCAGATCGCGAAATAGTTTACTTCTATAACAGCAAAAAGCATCACTATTTTGACACTCATTCTCACTTATGACGTTGTGTTTATCCCGATATTTATTGAAAAGAATCGATGAAGATTTGTAATATGCTAGGCTGTTTGTAAGTAAAAATATTGTTGATTTATTAAGTTCATCAGAATTAGCGATTCAGGCGCTATAGGTCCATTCATAAAAAACTTTTGTGCCTGCTCTCACAAATGTTTTGGGCGTAAAACCGGCACAGCCAGCAGAACTAATATTTTTACTCCTAACATGGCTGGCGGGTAGCCTCGTTGAACAACGGCTGCAGAGCCACCTAGTTCATTTATAACAAAGATCAGCAATCCGCGACCCATTTGTCTTTTTTTTCTGATTCCCTTGATTTAGAGACCTCGCGATTGTATTTTTAAAAATTGAACCAATAATACATATAAATATTTGCCATTCAATTTAATTGATAGTCAAAGTAGTGGTTACAAAATCTTTATTTGCAACTGTAACTGCTGTAACTTTCCACTCATCTTACGCTTGACAAGAAAAGCGTCTATTAAATACAACACATGTTTCTCAAGCTGAAGCCACCGGAGAAAAACTGGTTATAAATACAACACAATCTACTTATCAGGTCTATTAAGGGGTGGACTGAGCTATCAGTCAATCGGACCATGTTTGAGGGCCCGGCACTGCAAGGTGGCCCGCCTGGCTGGCAATAAAATTATCAAGGATGTCTTTGTCAACATTCTAATACCTGCAGTCTTACTCGGGTCACTCAGCTGCACATCATAGTGCGTGTGTGACTCATATTACATTATATGTTACTGCTTCTTAGTCTTATATACATGGATTAGTAATAGAATACGTATACACGTACATTTATAAGCATTATCACTAATTTCAGACTGTCTCTCCAGCTGTTGTCATAACAACCAACCAAGAAAGAGCTAGACTGCTGTAGTACTGTAACCCTGTTATCACATCATAGTATCTATTAACAGTAATAAATATTATTATATTATATTGTATCGATTATAGTTATTTTTTAAGTATTGTATTATATTGTATCTATTATAGTATGCATAAGACTGATTAACACTTGTATGCTACTCGCTAACTTGCTTTAAAATGCTTTATTTAAAAAAATTTTTTTGTGTACATTGTTCTTGTGACACAATTAAAAAAAAATTGTAAGGATAACATTATACATGTTCACAAACCTAAACACATGCATTTTTAAAAGTTTGGTGTTACATATGCTTTGTGCTCTTTGCATAAATTAAAAATTTTTAATTGCACTCATTATGTTTACCAAGTAGCTAAACCCTATTTAATGATGCCTGACCACAAACATAAAAGTGGTGCTCAAAAAAGAAAAGAGAAAAAGAATCAATTTCAAAATAGAAAAGAAATTCAAAAAAGAAAAGAGAAAAAGAAAAAGAAGACAACACATAGTATTGATACATTTTTTGCTAAGAAAGCTACATCCTTTGAGCAAGTTAAAGTTGCAGCTGACTTTGGCTTACAAGACAAAGCGTCAACAGTCGCAGAGGCACCTTCTGAATCTAAAATTACTCCTCATTCTGATGAACTCCTTGATCTCTCCCAGCCAGTTGAGAGTGAATTCAATGGGCCACCAGCAAAGGTTTCAAGGCCTGATTCCATGACAACCAGTGCACAAATTACACCTGCAAAAAGTGCGTATTTTCTTAAACAAGATATTAGCCATAATGCCTTTATTTCACAGGGGATGGTCTGAAAATTTCATCCAAACCAGCCTGTAAGTGACATACCATTTAATAGTGCTGTTCTTCCTTTCTTCTTTTAGAAGGGTTCCACATTTTCAGATGCTGGCAGTGATGGTACTCAGCCAGCATCGTATGTCGACATCCAAAACCGTCAGTCCACGTATTCCTGTAGGTGCCTGATGTACGGGGCATGTTAGAATGATGTGTTCTGCGGTTTGTTCTGCAGCGCCACACTCGCAATTCGATGTAGGAGCAAGGCCTCATTTGTGCATGAACGACTGAAAACACCCAACACCAGCCCGCAAGCGGTTGAGCCTGACCCATGATGATCTGGGCAGGCCCATCCCCATTGGCCTAGTGCTTGTCCTAGGAATGAAAGCACGGAGATCAGATGAACACTCTGACTATTCCGTGCTCCATTTAAAGTTAGTGCATTAAGCTGCACAAATATCCAATTCAGTTAGATCTTGCAGTAACTTCCGTGCAGCGGGCTCAAAGGGGCGTCTAGATTTTAGTCTCTCTCTGTAGCCGTGTGTGGACCCAGCCAATAGTTCATAGAGAATATGGCCAGGGTCCAGGCTGCCACGATATGCCAGGGAGAGCGTTGGTCCTAATCGGCGAAGCTCAGCCGGCTGGATACCTGCGAGGACGGGTAGATAGTCTGTTGGAGTTGGACGCAGGCATCCAGTGACAATGCGCAATGCGTCGTTGAGAACACTATCGATGAGGCGAGTGTGTGCACTGCGACACCAAACTGGTGCACAGTACTCCGCAGTGGAGTAGACCAGAGATAGGGCGGATGTACGCAGTGTTTTAGCTCCAGCGCCCCAACCTGGGCCTGCAAGTCGTCTCATCAGTGCAACGCGCGTTGTTAGTTTTTTGCGCAATGCTTCAAGATGGTGACGAAACGTGAGTGATCTGTCCAGTTTAAGTGCTGTTATATATGACCGACAAGGCATTCAGGGCGTGAACATTAACAGAAAGTGGGTGATATACAATAAAGAAAACCAGGCTTTACACCACTCGTTTTGTCTGATGTATACTCCCAAGAAGAGTCGAAACATGCAGATAATTCAGAGCTGTTCTGACTGGAGACACATCACAACAAGACTGTTTGAACACGAAAAATGCAACTGTCATAAGCATTCCACTGATGCATCTTTTCTAAATGCTTGTGAAACATCTATCAAGCACATTTTTTAAAAGAACAGCTTTCCTTAAGAACTTCAACAAGTGCTTCAGCGTAGCTCTGTTTTAAAGTGTGTAATTGATGTAATATTTTATATTGGTTTTCAAGTCTTGCCTAACCGCATCAAACATAGAGAAGCTGTTGCAACTGTATTTGATGAAAGTAATCATGACAATCGTGGGAATTTTCTAGAGGCTATAAAGCTTCTTACAGAATACAATCTGCAGAAACATTTGCAAAAGATCATTTTGCAAGGCAAACAAAAAAATCCATCTAAAAATGGGAGTGGCAAATTTGTAACTTTTTAAGCAAAACAATTGTCACTAAGGCAATAAATATTATTTCAGATGTTGTCAAAGACTAAATTGTGAAGCAAGTGAAAAATGCAGGGATGTTTTTAGTACAAATGGACTCAACTCAAGACATTTCTGCTCATGATCAATGTGCCAATGTCCTTAGATATGTTATTGAAGCAGAGCTAAAAAAAGATTAGCTCGCCAGGTAAATATGGATAATTCAAGTGAAAAATGCTTGCACTTCCTGCAACAAAATTCACTTGCAAAGATGAGTCTGACACCGGAACAGTGCATTGGAGATTCATTTGATAGAGCAGCTAATATGAGTGGTGTTTACTTTGGTCTTAAAGCACCGATGAAAGCGGCTCGCCCAAGTCACATCCATACGTGGTGCTATGCATATGCTCTGAATCTGGTGATTAATAATGCAAGCAGTGTTTGTGGTGCAGCAGTTAGTCTGTACATTTATCAATGATTCTTACAAAAGAATAAAGGTCTGGGAAGAGCATGTGTAGACAAAACCAGGAAATAAAAAACGCTTAAGACTAGAGCGCATTGTTCAAACTAGGTGGTCAAGTAGAGGTAGAGCACTTTGAAAATTGTTTGGCACCTACACAAATCAGTCATCAGAATTCTATTCAGACCTTCTGATCATCCTTCAGCAAGTAAGTGAAGCATCTGATTTCAAAAAATTAGTTTGTTATGAAGCACAGAAATTGAGTGAAAACTTGCGCAAATTTCAAACCATCTTAACGGCACTTACAATGATCCGAATTTTTGATAATGCCAAACCAGTGTCAGATTATCTGCAGACATCAGGCTTGGATATCATGCAACCTTGGCGCACGATTACCAAAGCTACTGAAAATGTTGAAAAAAATTGCAAGAGATTTTAATGGCCTATTCGAAACAGCATGTAATTTTGTTCATGCAAATTTAAAATTAGAAAAAGTGAACATTTTTGTGTCCAGAAGCTTCTCAGCCATCAGATCTAGTTGCTCAGCACCGGAAGGTATCACAGACTAGAAGAGAAATTTTGAGGTTTCATACCATAATGCAGTAACTGATGCTGTTCTCTCCAGCATGCGAGCTAGATTCTCGAATCATAAAAAACTCTATAAGTAGATTTCCTGCTTTGACCCAAACAGGTTTTCTGAAATCTTAGCATCTCCACAAAATGTGAAGCTAAGATTATTTACAAATGCAGTACCAGAAATTGACAGAGTGGCACTACTAAATGAGCTGATTTCATTTGCATCGAGCTACAAAAACTTGAAGAAGGGACTGCTAGAGAATATGAATGACAATGAAAATGATTCAGACAGCTTGCAAGGAGTTTTCAGAAGTTTACAGAAGTTCCTGAATCATCTGCCAAGACAACATGTTGTTTGAAAGAAGACATTGCAATGAAAACCAAATCAAACAAAGACAAAACTATTGATAAAATTGCAGAATCCTCTGTTGAAATGAGTATAATGTTGTTGTTAATTCCTTTTGGTGCGCCTGCTCACCGCTGGCTTAACATAAGCTTTGTAAACTCGACCGTTGACTTTATTGTAGAGATTGCACACAATTCTATTCGACAGCACAAGATTCGTTTCATTCGAGATTCGTTTCGACAGCACACGATTCGGTTTACAAGTTTTCTTCCACAGGCGTTCACAAGCTTCTTTTACACACATCAAATTTTGAATGAAATTTTAACCAGAAACCAACACCAGTATCATCTCCTAGTTTTTGATTGTTTGACAGCTCAAACGAGGGCAGCCGTAGGCTGTTCAAAGCGAGTAAATTAATTTGACAGCGTGCCGATACATTTAACAAATAATGAATAACGATCACAGAACTTAGGTTCGACACTACTGTATACATAAAATAAAAACCAACAAAATATATTGACACAACGTAACACAGCCCCACGCAAAATGAGAACGAGGGAGCATTTTTTAGAAAGAAAAAGGTGAAGTTGTCAGTCAATGAGAAAATGAGAAGCAATTTCAAGGTTGCGAGTTCAATTCGTTTGCTTGGCTGATCACACAAAGCTTGTGAACGGGTCGTTTTATTAAACTGCCTTTGACCTTAACTAGAACGGTGCGGACCTTTTCTTTCCTATCTGGATAGGTGTCAATGATCAAACCCATATGCCATTTAGACCTATGCTGTGTCGTCCACCAGTAAGACTACATCATTTTTTTGCATAGTAGGCTGAGGTTTGAACCATTTTTGTCTAAGGGCAAGATTGGGAAGAAATTCCTTGATCCATCTGGACCAAAACTGCTGAGCCAAGTATTGAGATTGAGCCCAGCGACGAGTATCGTGCGATTCCTTCTGGTCAAAAATACCTGGAGGAAGATTTGGATTACCTCTAAGAAGCAGGAGATGGTTAGGTGTCAGAGGTTCATCAAACTCCGGATCCATAGTCAGTGGAACTAAAGGCCTGGAGTTAATAATTCCTTCAACCTCCGCCATTAAAGTAGTAAGTATTTCATCAGTTAATGTTTGGCCTTTTAATAAGGCTCCAAATATACGTCGAATAGACCGTATCATCCTCTCCCAAGCTCCACCCATGTGACTGGCTGTGGAAGGATTGAAACGCCATTCGATATTTTTTTTGCAAAAGAAAATCGTGGATTTGCTGTTGATTCAACTCTTCTAAAGAGTCTCGTAACACGCGAGCTGCTCCAACAAAGTTGGCGCCATTGTCGCTTAAAATGCGCTGAGGTTTTCCACGTCTAGCAATAAACTTGCGCAACACACAAAGAAATGAGTCTGTGGACTAGAGTATGCAACTTCTATATGTATGGCTCTAACAGTTAAGCACGTAAACACGCACCCGTACCGTTTAACATTACTGCGGGCTTGGCGTACGTTAAAGGGGCCAAAATAACCAATACCCACGTGACTAAATGGCGGTTGTTCAATTTGAAGCCGATCGGAGGGTAAGTCTGCCATTAGCTGCTTTCCTAAACTGGCGTTTCGTTTTTTACAATAAATGCAGTGGCCGATGGTTGGTTTAACGGCAGCTCCTCCCTTCAATATCCAATATTGCTGTCTTAATATCGACCATGTGTGTCCGTGTCCGCAATGTCCCAACTGGCTATGACACTGGCGTATGAGAAGTTCAGTAAAATGAGAATCGTTGGGGAGTATAATTGGATGCTTTAAATCAAAGTCTAAATCGGTGAAATCGAGACGCCCTCCGACTCGAAGAATGCCATTTATGATAATTGGGCATAGTTTTTTAATAGAGCGTGGTAAGCGTTGAAAATCTACCTCAGGTGAAGAGTAAAATGCAATAAAGGAAAAGTGAGTTTTTTGAACTTGTTTTATAAGTTCAAGTTCTGCGTTTTCAAGTTCAGTTACTGAAAGCAATGTATTCCTATTAGTAGTCACAGAACCACGAATCAAGCTGAGAACATTTTGTTTAAATCTCAGCAACCACGCCACTATTCGTTTCAACTTCAATAAGGAAGAACATTGTTTGATTAATTCGTTAAAGGGATGACAATCAATAGTTTGAGTAGACAAAGTAGTTGTTACAAAACTGCTGTTTTGTTTTGGAAATCTGTCCTTTTGCACGCAAAATTCTAAAGGCATTTCAGGTAAGACTGGAGGCCCCGCTGGCCACAAATCATTAGTTTTCCAAAGAAATGAAGGTCCTTGTAGCTAAGCGTGAGAATGAGAAAATAACTCTGCTGAAATACCTCTTGTGGCAAAGTCCGCGGGATTTAGTTTTGATGGAACGTGTTTCCAGGAATTAGTTGAAGTGTGTTCACATATGATGGCAAGGCGATTGGCCACAAAAACAGGAAATCGCTTGGTATTGTTCTGTATGCATTGGAGGGTAGCTGTCGAGTCCGTCCAAAACACGCAATTGCAGTTTGGCAAATCTAGCTCTTTGGTCACGAGTGGGTAAAGCCTAACGGACAAAACTGCTGCTGTTAGTTCAAGTCTTGGTATAGACACAGCTTTCAAAGGCGGAACCCGAGCCTTTCCTATAATGAATGAACAAGAATTGTGACCCGCGCTGTCTCCCATTCGCAGGTAACAGCAGCTGCCATAACAACGCAATGAAGCATCAGAGAAGAAATGAAGTTCGTAAGAGTTTGCTTTAAATTCGATAGGTTTGAGGCAACGTTGTATTTGTAGCTTGCTCAGATGTGGCAAAGATCGTAACCACTTTTTCCAGTCGTCCGCTTCATCTTCATTCAGCGATTCGTCCCAACTGCGACCTTGTTTGCAAAGATCTTGCAAAAGCAATTTAGGAAAAAGAGTGACGGGAGCAACGAAACCGAGAGGATCAAACAAGCTCGATACAGCAGATAGTAATCCCCGCCTAGTCAATGGTCTTTGGGGAACTTGAATGTCAAAAACAAATTCGTCGGTTTGATATTTCCATTGAACTCCCAAAACTCTGGTGGATAAAGATGATTCAAATTCATGACAACCATGATCTTTTGCTCTCTCCGATTCAGGAATTGTCTCGAGCACCCCTTTGCTGTTGCTTAGCCACTTTCTTAATCGGAACCCTGATCTACTTAGCATTTTTACCAAATCATGAACTAGATTTATGGCCTCGGTCTCAGATTCACATGAGAACAGGCAATCATCAACGTAGAAGTTATGTTTGACAATCTCAGATGTGAGAGGTAGGTGCATATGACCAAACTCTTGTGCTACTTGACGCAAACAAAAGGACGCACAAGTTGGAGATGAGGTTGCGCCAAACACGTGCACGTTCGTGTTGTATTCCGTTGGTTCTTCATCCATATTACCTTCGGACCACCACAAGAACCTTAATGCGCTAGTGTCCTTCGGATCTACTTGTACCTGGTGGAACATTGACTCAATGTCACCTACAAGAACCACACGATCCTTGCGGAACCGAGTAAGTACACCAATTAAGCTATTTGTTAGGTTGGGTCCTTGCATTAACGCATCATTTAAACACATACCTTTGCATTTTGCCGCACAGTCAAACACTACACGCACCTTAGATGGTTTGTAAGGATGTATGACTGGGTGGTGGGGAAGGTACCACACAAAGACATCGTCGCGTTTGTCGGTGGAAAGATTTACTTTGGATGCATGTCCGTTTGACAAATATTCGTCAATGGTTTTGACATATCCTTTCTTTAAAGACGGATTTTTAGTGAAGCGTCCTTTTAGGCACATTAGACGATTAAGGGCTACGCTTCGATTGTTAGGCAAACTAGTAACTCCTGATCTCCAAGGTAGAGGCAACTGAAAACAACCATTAACCAATTTCACAGAATCTTGAAGCAACTTGTACATCAAATGGTCTTCACGAGAAAAGGGCATTTCAAGTACAGTGGTGCCTTTTTCAAAATCAGCGGACCAAATAGTTTGAATTTGCTGCTCGACAGTTTTGTCGTGGTGCTTTACGAAGTTGACTATACAGTTTTGAGTGCTCGAAAGCGATAGTGAGGGCCCTAACAAAGACCAACCTAATGGGATTTTGATAGCTACTGGCTCACCTCGGCGACCTTTGCGGAAAGTTGCGGGACAAAATAATTCAGGAACATCAGCTCCTATCAGTAGAGTCACTGAAGCGCCATCAACCTTAGGGAAGACCAAATCACATAAATGTGGCATTTCCTTTATTTCGCATTTAGCAGGTATCAAGTTTGGGCGCACAGGAATATCGTCAATAGAAAATACCTTGGGCAAGTCGACAACATAGGAATCATCAAGAGAGAAAACCTTCAAATTTAATGTGTGACCTAAGTGAGCGGCTGCTGCATTACCTAGGGCGTGCAAGGTTATACTCTGTAGGTCGTCATCAACCCCAAAGGCGTTTACCAATTTTTTGTCACAAAAGGAGTGAGTCCAACCCTGATCCAAAAATGCATATGTGATAACAGTTTTGTTCCCATGCATTACCTTCATGGGAACTACGCAAAGGTAAACTCCATCTGAAGCCTGACTGCAGGTGACTGCTTGGATTCCACCAGTACTACTATCACTCTCTCCATCCTTTAATTGGATTGTGCTACCCAAAGGTTCGTTGTTACCCGATGCTTGTGAAATGCCACGTGGCGAGTCGTAATTGTGCAGTAAAGTGTGATGAAAGGTGCCTTTACAACCTTTTACTTTACACATATTGGTGCGTTTGCAGTCATTAGTTTTATGTTTTTTACTAAAGCATTTATAGCACATTCGGTTAGTCCTCACAAACTTGGAACGTTCTTTAAAGGTGAGTCCTTTAAACTTTGGACAATCATGAATAACATGAGATGTGTCATCACAGTACCAACAGCGTCCCACCACAAAGCTTTTTGTGCTTTCTTCGGTATTAGTGCCGACAGAGAAATTGTACAAAGCCTTTGTAGACCTTGTAGGTTTGTTTGAGCTGGTCGAGTCCGAATTTACGGAGAAAATTCGGCGACCGAAAAGTGAATTTAATTCTTGGCATTCACGATTCACAAACTTCACGAGGTTGCTAAACTTAGCTACATGACCACTGTGCTCTTCGACCATGACTGATTCTCGAACCCAGCGTCGCCTCATGTCAAAGGGCAGCTTATTCACTAGTTTTGTCATCGAATCAAGAGAGTTAAGGCTTCCCATTTCGCACACATTTGTTAAGGTACCGTGCATCCTTTCAAGTAACTCAGAGTAAGATTTTAGAGCTGCAGGGTTATTAGCCTTAACCTTTGGGGCTTGCAAAAGAGTTTGCTCGCAAATATCAGCAATAATGCATGGTCGCCCGTACTCTTGATATAGCCTTTCCTTTGCCAAAGTGTATGCCATGGACCCCCTTTCACTGAAATGTTCAATCTTGTCTTTGACATTACTTTCACAATGCTGCAGCAACAGACAAAACAGCATTCTTTGGTCAGTTAATCGTGGTTCTACATGTGTTTCAAAGTTGGATATAAACGCTCTGTACGCCAGAGGGTTTCCACTGAAACGCTTAAATTCTGGTCGGGGCAAAAATAACTCATCATAAGTTGGGTAATTGTGTGGTGCAAAACCCGGAGGGTAAATATTAGGCCTGGGATAATGCTGAGTGCCTAGGTAGGGTAAATCTACACATGGTACGGCCCGAGGCGCAGGTTGCGCGAAAACTGAATCAGACCGATAGGGGCCTTGAAATTCAGAAGAAAAGGACTCTTTTAAGTTAGAGTAAACAGGTTCATGTTTTGACTTATTCGAAGAATAAATGTTGGAACAGAGAGGCTCTGCTACGTTAGGTGCATTAACAATGTCATTAAATTTTACACTGTTAGTTACAGGCTTCACAGCAAAAGTACTGGACGCAACAGAGGGCTTTACGTTATTCACATTTACACTATTACAAATAGTTGACACACAAATATTAGATACGTGCTCACCAGCAGTCACTGTCTTTAGAATCGTCCGGCTTTGTTCAGCTTCGTGAGGCGAAGTTATTAGGAATTTGGGTACAATCTCCGGAGGAGGAAGATGTTGACTCGGTAGCAGAGGTTGAATCGGATGTAGATGTTGACTCGAAGGTAGATGTTGACTTGATGGCAGATTTGGAACTGCCGATTCTTTCCATACACTGAGTTTTACCGAGGCTACTTCCAGTTCTCTTTCCGCTTCGCGGCGAGCGATTTGCGATTTTTGCATAGCAAGGCGAGCTTCATCTTTGGCAATAAGAGTTTCTTCTTCTGTTCTTTCAATAGCTTGCTTTGCCTTTAATTGTGCCGCTCGGTACTCAGCTTCAGCAGCAAGCAATTTCACGCTTCGACGGGATGATTTCGATGTAGTTGAAGTAGCAATAGTCGATCTTTTGCAGATGCTGCTGCACGATTTGTCATCGTAGTTCGATGTAACGGGCTGTTTTTGCATAAACTCACTTAGGTAAGTGTCAAATTCAATTTTGTTTTTAGACGCTCTTTCCAAATAGTTGGAAGTTTCATGCGTAGGAGCTTGCTCAATAATTTCAGTTAAATTTGTATATGCTGAATCAATCTTCGCAGATAAGTCTCGCAATTTTGACTCGTCCGGATTTCTAAGCGACATTAGCTTTTCTGCCGCTAAATAATTTGAGTTTAATTGTTGTTGCAGTCGGAGCACTGCATTCTCAACGTCTCCACGAGGGGAAGATGGGTTTGACATCATTTTGATGAAAGAGCTAAGTTTGAAGATATAAACCAATTTGTAAACCTTGTAAACTTTTATGTTAATTCCTTTTGGTGCGCCTGCTCACCGCTGGCTTAACATAAGCTTTGTAAACTCGACCGTTGACTTTATTGTAGAGATTGCACACAATTCTATTCGACAGCACAAGATTCGTTTCATTCGAGATTCGTTTCGACAGCACACGATTCGGTTTACAAGTTTTCTTCCACAGGCGTTCACAAGCTTCTTTTACACACATCAAATTTTGAATGAAATTTTAACCAGAAACCAACACCAGTATCATCTCCTAGTTTTTGATTGTTTGACAGCTCAAACGAGGGCAGCCGTAGGCTGTTCAAAGCGAGTAAATTAATTTGACAGCGTGCCGATACATCAAATAATGAATAACGATCACAGAACTTAGGTTCGACACTACTGTATACATAAAATAAAAACCAACAAAATATATTGACACAACGTAACATTGTTACTGTAATCTGTGAACGACTGAAGGTTAATATATATTTTTTTGATTTGGTGTCGGAGATGAAATCTTTTATAGACGTATTCCTGCCTAACTGGGACCAGTGTGGGACTCGGATAAACCGACCAGAATCTCTTCTTTTGGCTGGTCTTCTGAGTACACCTTCTTTCACGTCAAGCTTGATAGAAATTGGCAAGTGATCAGTTCCGAGGACTGGACCCACTTTTGTTTCTTTCACTCTTCCTCTCATGTTGTTTCCAACTATGACCAGATCGGGGCTACTAAAAACATAGTGTTAAGAGTAAAAGAGGGAAAGATTGTTCCTCATCCTAATCACTCTTATATTATAATCATAATCCCGCATTCAACTGTGAAGAGCGGGTGAGGGCGCCCATTGTATTTTTTGCCCGAGGGCCTATAGCACTCTCAATCCGCCCCTGGGTCTAACAATGTAAAAATTAAGTATCTTTCTATCATTCATATCAGCAGTCCAGATGACGCCGAAAATGTTATTTGAAGAGTTATTTAATTTGGAAAACTTCAAAAATGTTTTAGAAACGAGTGAAAAAGCGCATAGAAAGTCATTAAAAAATATTATCGTGGACGTAAACAAAACACGCAGGACACAAGATGCATGGTTTTCAAAATTTTCAATTCTTGTATTTATAAGTAGGCTAAACTTAAAAGAAAAAATACAACATATCTTTTCCTCGAACGAGATTGCAGCCGGCAACTTCATTATTCAAAAATTTATTTGAATGTTTATTTTATTAGTTTGATGCACTTCGCATGTAATATATTTACATAAAAATCTTTATAAGTGTCACTCAAAGCCTTTCATCCAACTGCCGGCTCTTTAAATGTGTATCTGAATAGTCAACAAACGTGTATAATAGCAATCGAATTTTGGACTGATAACAATTTTGAAACCAATTTGCTTTGCCCGACATCAAATTTTTTTGTAATTCTTCAAATTTTACATGTATAAAAACTGCTTTGATTAGATTTTTTAGTAATAAACCTGAAAAATTAGAAAAAAATGACTTTTGTTTTAGTTTGGGAGTGAACTTTGCACAATAGTATACAGCGTACTTTTCAGGAAATAATATGTAACAATGCCTCATTTTGTTTTCGGGTCAAATAGATTTTTCGGCTTTGATGGAGTTTTAGTTTAACAAAATGAGTTTAATTGGCTTTTTATGCATAAGCTTGCTGACCCCTGGTTTACAACCGACAAAAAAGTTGTGGCAAAACATCGCTGGCAAGTCTCTTTTAAAATCAATACTTTAACATTAAATGTTTGTATACAAAAAAAATCAAATAAATTTGAAAATTTTTTTTAAATCGTTTTCATGTTGTAGAACATCCCATAGCCTATATCACAAAATTTTTTTTCTGTTCTAAGATTGTGAACGTTTTTAAAACATGTTGCAACAATTTTCTTCCCAGTTGATAAGTCAGTATTTTCAGCTTGAAGAATATTGTTGGCTGGAGAAAACAAACTTACAACCTATAAATTGCAATATAAAAATTAGCCGTTTCAAAACGGGATACCCTTAATGGTTCTACTTTGCAGTTTTTTGGTATGACTGCTTGGCCTCATTAGATAATACACGTTAGGTCTCTTTAAAACCACAATAACACAAACACCTTGTCAGGGTGTAAACCAGTAAATTAATGTTCAATTAATCAGCTTTCAAAAAGCACCAACTGGTGATCCATATTGCCGATGCACATTCCTTCACTGTTTTTCACATTAACATAGCAAACTGGTGACCTGAGGCTGTTCTTGAAACAGAGACATCACCTGTGATTGTAGAACAATAAAATTACAAACCGGCTCGATGGCGTAGTGGTTAGAACGTCCTCTTCACAGTTGGTAGATTTGGGGTTTATTTTCCCGAATCGAGTCATACCGAAAGAATTTTAAAAATGTTGTTCACAGCTTCCCAGCTTGGCGCTCAGCGCAAAAGGGATAGTGTGGAGAACAAGCCGGCAAGCTTGCTCGCTGTGTCCTTGAGCAAGGCACTTATGTCTTCATCTTTATGTGGCAGACAGATGATGGGGCCAAGCAGTCTACCTGTCGTGGTGGCCCAGCTAACTAAAAACTTGCAAACAAGAGCATGAGCTCTTATGCAGTGTACATACATCTCACTGTATAATACTCAGCACGATAGCTCAAACGACTTCGACGACGAGTAAAATTACAGAAAATAACCAAACACTTGAAGTGTCCGATCTGAAGCTACGGTCAACTAAAAGGCAAAGCGATGCGTGGAGCAGTTTAAAAACTTTTTGTGTCAATCCTCGCTTCTGGACATGATATCAATTTGCGCTATGCTTAATATTATAAAAATATTCTTGCAAATAGTAATTTTTTGCAATACGCAAACTGGAGCTAGCTTACAATATTTGCATGTAAAATATTACATTATGCAATATTTGGTAAAGAAACGCGAAATGCAAATTAAATTTAAAAACAAAAACGATGTTTTAATCTTTTTGCACAAGCTAGATACTTTGTTTTTGGCACACCTATATGAACTGTTTGGTGTTGCTTGCTGGTCCTTTGTTTGACCGGGCACCACAATATGCAGACTGTTTGACCCCACCATCTGTCTGCTACTGTAAATATGGAGGCATCAGATATAACGTTAAATGTCTTTGCCAAACAATGTCTATCAAAGCTGTGGGTTTGTTTCCCACACTACCTTTGTCGTGATGAGCACCAAGCAGGGAAACTGTCAATACCATTTTTCAAGTCTGGTTAAGGAAAATAAATTAAGGTCTGTGAAGCAGATAGTCCTAAAACCACTCATAGCCTCGTAATATTACATTTATTTAATGTTATAAGCCATTACGCTGGTCATAACATTAAAAATGGGTTGTGGTATGAGCTTCTCTTAAGCTCTGAGGTAAGCCATTTAATTGCTTCTATTTCAATCTGGGAGTCAAGCAGTCTACTCGCCGTTGTGGTGGCCCAGCAGCATAACAAGATTGACAAACACAGCACCAGCTTATAAATTTGATTTTTATCTTCAACAAATTATTTAAAACTGAGACAATAACAATGATTATATAGCAATACGTGCCTTGTGAAGCATCTTTGCAATAAACAAGAAATTTTGCTCCTGCATCTTTCAAAGCAGTCTTGATGCTTCTGTACATGCTTCTGCTTTGTGTGCCCTTAAAGTACTCGTTTCTTGCAGAAGCGATGTTATATGTTGAAAAGAATTGAGAACAGCTGTTGCTGTAGCTAGATGGCTGGTTCACCTCTGCTCAAACAAGCTTTTGAAGTTTTCTCTATTATAGTAAAGTGCAAATGTCGGCTTGCAAAAAAACTGCAGAGACTACCCCAAACGTGCAAAAAATCATTGATCGCTTGTTCAAGCAAATTTGCGTGCACCACTACAAGGTGCAATTGATGGTTTGGGCAGTGCACATATAAAATCTTTCTGTTTTCTCGTTCCTGCAATAAACAGTGAACTCCTCCACAGTGTCCTGCCATTAGAGATGCGCCATCATAGACTTGACTGAGTATCTTTGATGAAGTCAGTCCTGTTTTAGTAAGTTCCGCCAATCACGTCAGTAATTGATTTCTCATCACCCTAATTGTTGCTTGATGAAATCAAAAGACGGTCCGCTACTTTCAAAGATTGCCGCTGTAAAAAGCGAATAATTGTGGAAATGTTTTCTACTCCAGTTGGGTCCTTGGCGCCATCAACTTTAATTGTATACCAAGAATTTTCCAATTTCTTGCTTAATATCTATGGTTACTACTGAGCTCATAGCAGCAATAAGTTTGTTTTGCATATCGGGATAAATGTACATTGCATTTCGAGGGATAGTTTTAATGATTGCACATAAACACTGATCATTTTCGACAGTGTAAATAAACATATTTAAAAAGAGTCCATTTCCCCATTCGTCTTCGCTTTCAAATGCGTCAATTTTTCCTTTGAATACCAATTGATGAATAGACAAAAAAGATACTATGTCAATTGACGTAAAAAAATAGTAGCGACTTCTTTTAATTGCATGGGTGTTGACCATGAGTTAATTTCCTTACCTATTTCCGACCGTTTAAATTTTTCTTTCCAGGTACTGTAGCATGCTAAGTGTTTTTTGGAGGCAGTAATCTTGGAATATTCTCTATTCAATTCAATAGCATGCTTCCAATTACGATAGCAATCGGTTGTAAAAGTTGATTCACAACGCATTCCTCGAAAGTCTCCTCCAGCTTTAAATTCAAAATTACGGCAAGGAAAGCAAAACGCTGCATCAAACTTGACAGAATATTCCAACCAATTCCACCTCTAATACCAAGCAGCATTAAAGCATCTTTTCGTGGCCCCAAATATGCTTACAGAATAAGCACGCAGCCTAACTTGCTTTGGGTCGTCAACTACCAAATCATTAGCATCAGGAGATTTTCGTTTGCTCATAGGCCTACTTGCAACAGATATTGTAGGTGCACTGCAGCTAACAGACGAGCTGAGACCTTGCAAACTTTCGGAACTTTCGCTCGAATTAGAACTTTGCAACCAATCTTTCAAACTCACTTTGCGCCTTTTACATTCTCAATGAATAAGCAAAATAAAGGCATCTGCTGTAACTGATGGGTAAGACGGTTTTTTACATTACAATTATTGTGTTACAGCAGTTGATTGCGCCACAACTGTGCAAAGAATCGACAGCGTCAGAGTAACCCAAAATAGGGAGGCACAAGGGGAGCATGATATCCCTGACCCCGACGACGACACCAAAAGCAGTTCGATTTTTTTAGAGATTCTTTAAAGCAACGTTTGGGCAAAATCGTAATAGCAAACTTTAATTCAGTTTGTTCAATGAATTTGGCGTCTTATTCTACAGAATAAATTTGACGGTAACTAATTGGTCTACTTAATTTGATTCTTGCATTTAATATACACAGCAATAAGCTGACCATTACTACTCAAGCGTCAAAGACGCTAAAGTGTTTGCTAATACATTTAAAAATCACTTGAAATCAAAATCGATTTCAATATATTTTTGAACCGTGGCCCTTAAACGTCTCTGGTTACGTCAAACCCCTACTATTGCTTCAGTAAGATTTGATGGCAAATATGAATAAACAAACTGAAAAGACTTTGGTGATCTATGATGTAAATAATTATGCTTTGCAAAGAATTGCATTGTTAATGGTTTTCCATTAAGATGAGCAAACTATTGGCTAGAAAAACTTTCCATTGGTTAGAGCCATCGCTTTATATTGCTTCGCCTTGATTTGCCAACAAAAACAACACGAAAAAATATTAATTTCATAAAAATATGCGGCGCAGTTCTTGTCGGAATTACCGAATATGGCCACACCACTTAAGCATGTTTGGGAATCCATTGAATTATATTTTAATAGGAAGAAGTTCACGTTTTATTCTCGCAGAGATTTCCGTTTTACCGACGCCATTGCATATGATACATCTTTTTTCAACATCATTTTTTATTATTTGTTATTTGCAAATTTTCAAAAATATCATAGTTTAGCTTGCTCATAAAAAATTTAAACTTATACACTTGCAAGCCACGAATGCTTACAGATGTTGATTTTTTAAAATTGGGTTGTGTAATATAACGTTTCAAATCGCAGAATTATTTTTAATGGACCTAGGTAGATTGCACCACACTGAAAAAATTCCGGATGCGTTTTCTTGCGATAATCTATTGTGCACAGGATTTTGCGAAAGCCTGTTAACAAGCTGATCATGGCCTTGTACCAAAGTGTTTGATGGTAAGAACCAGGGGCGAAACCAGATGAATTCTGTTGGGGACGGATTGATGCACCCTATTGTTGAAAGTTGAAGATCTTTTTGGGAGAGACCAACTTTTTGAAATCGAATATTTCGTAGATTTTAGGGTTAAAAACGTTTCTTAAAAATGCAGTTTTTGTGCCTTTCCGCCGGAGAGCACAGTAGCATACCCCGTCAAGGTTTTCAAAAAGTCTCTGGTCTCTAAGTACCTCAGAATTCCCCTCTCCAGTGCCTGGTCATGATAAAAATAACCAAATGAAAAAGGGATTGTGTTATACCTAATTTGGCGTCTTGGATGAATTTTATTGATATTTATTAATGTTTTTGATTTGTTTCAGATGGCTTGGAAAACAAACGAAAGCAGTTGGAAAATTACTTGGTTTCTGAATTCGAAGGTACAATATGAGTTGTGAAGCTAATACCAGCGACGTATTATCAACTAACTTTTTGACAAGTTTACTCAGTTTAGTTCTTTTATTTCGTTTCACCAAGTCATTGCACAATAAATATGGTTACGAAGAAACAATAGTAAACAGCAAAAAAAACGCAGCAACAACAGATATTACGACATGGAAAATCTGAGTTTTATCAGAATTGTGAAAGACCAGGCGTACCGTCAAGTTACTTAGCTATTGATTTTTATCAAAACAAAAAAGCGTAAAAACAAAAACAATAACGAGTGCAGAAACAAGATAAATCATCAATTAAGTGCAAGGAAAAAGATATGCTATCAACTGAATCCAAGGCGGTGAACCAGCTGACTGGTATTTTCCGAAAACTCTCAATTTTGAAAAAAATTAACAAAACATAGTGACATTAATTACTTCTTAGTAGCCTTTTGCCCAGAAGCGGATACCATGATAAATAAAATTTAAAATAAGCTATCGTTGCAGAATTTATTCAAGACTTAAAACAAGATCTAATTACAATCATCAATTAAAGAATCAACTACATTTTATCCATTTAGCAAATGTAATAGTTATTTTCCTTGAGTTATTTTTTTAGCTTAGCTATGCAATAATTTAATCAAATAACTGTGGGTGTCAAACGGCAAATTAAATATCAGTGGTAATGGTAAATTCAACTTTAGCTAGCATGGGGCTCATGGCAGACTTTTTGTACGTTTACGAGTTTTGCTGTGTGATTTCATATATATTGCTTTTATCATAAAATTAATCTTTAAATGTTTTGTATACAAAAAATCAAGAAAATTCGAAAATATTATTTTAAAATTATGAAATCTTTTTCATGCTATTTAATCTTTTCGAGAAAAATCAATCCAACAAATTACACGAACTTAAATATTACGAATGAATTTGACCACCCTGCTCCAATATGTTTTGCTACGGTTTTAGTATGTTATAACAAAAGTTCGCGTTAGCGCCGGTTATTAGCCGTTTGTTTACTTGTTTGCAAATTAAATTTGTTTGAAATTTTTCCACTTTCTTTAAAGCAGGCGTCACCAAACTTTTTTCACACTGATGCGAATAACTGAAAGAACTGAAGATCGTGGGACGGATACTCACTTTGCTCCATACAATACAATGAAATCAATACAAACTACCTGAAAATGGTTGTCTATAAACTAGTTAATAATTACGCTTCTTTACAGATGTCACTTGCTTACAAACTAGAGGTTTTAAACAGAAAAAATGATAATGCTATTAGTAAAGTTTGTGATACTCAAATAAATTTTATCAAAGGGCAAATCCAAACAAACAACTTAAAAGGCAGTTCGATTTTTTTAGAGATTCTATAAAGCAACGTTTGGGCAAAATCGTAATAGCAAACTTTAATACAGTTTGTTCAATAAATTTGGCGTCTTACGTTACAGAACAAATTTGACGGTAACTAATAGGCTTACTTAATTTGATTCTTGCATTTAATATACACAGCAATACACTAATCATTGCCGCTAACCAATATTTATTTTTCTTGAGTTTTTGTAGCTTAGTTATGCAATAATTTAATCACGTAATTTGTGGCTGTCGGACGGCATGTTACATCTCAATGTTAATGGCAAATTCAACTTTAGCTAGCAGGGAAATCATAGCAAACTTTTTGGATGTTGGAGAGCTATACTTTGTGATTTCATATATTGTTTTTGCCGAATAACTTCTTGTTCAGTGGACTTTATGGTGGTGCGTTGGTGGAAAGCACAGTAGGATAAATCAGGGGTCGGCAATCACCCAGAAAACATCGACTGTTGGCCAATATCGGCAAAACCTTGGTTGCAACATTATCACGTTGTTGGCGACCAACGGAGGCCACAAGACACATGCACCATTGTGCAGTATTGGTCATACTGTGGGCATTTTTCTTCTGGCCGATGTTGAAACTAGCACTGGTCAGAAGTTGGCACGCAGCGTTGGACGACATTATACCACGAATGTTTTAATGATTTCTGCATGTTCAGCACTCAACCGATAGCGAGACCTTGCAGTTGAATCCTACTGATCCCTCCGTTGGACAGAAATCGCACTTGGCGTTGGTCTGTGTTGGTTCGCAGCGGGCTCAAACTACTTTCGATTTGAAACATAGTTGAGCTCTGTACGCGATTCCTTTCATTGAGAATTTTGGCAATAAATAGCACACTTATTTATTTACTAAGAAATACCAAGAGTAACAAGATCGCAATTGTTTTTACGTCAATTTATCTTCATTTTTAATACCTGTAAAAATATTACGATTATCAAATCAAACTAATGATGCTCACGGGCCAGTCTGATGGATTTATATATGTCACATAATAAAAATTTATTTAATTTGGTGGAACGATTACAAAATGCCTTTAGTCTTCTAGTTGTCAGCCACCCGTTCATGATGCTGCGGCAGGAGAATGCCGTAGTTTGAAATTAAATCTTCATCTTGAAATCAAACAACAGTTCCGCTCGGGCATGGCCCTTGCAACTTCACGCTCCTGAAGGTTTGATACGTAGTCTTTCAAATACAAGTCTCATTGCAAGTCCAACACCTGTACATACAAGTGACTAAATCAATTTTAAGCTAAATTTGAGTAAACTTTATCCTCATATATAGACTAATGCACGGGATTTGAAACTGAGGCGGCGATGCTTTCATATGCAAATACCTTAATTTTTTTTTCTTTAAAACCTCGCAAAAATACTTTAAGCCGCATTAACTTCTTTTCTAAAGTCAGACCTATTTTTATTGTTCCTGAATTGAACTTTTGTTCTAAACTAAAATTGCAGCCAGATATCTTTATTAAGGTGAAATTCTTTCTCGATTACAATTACAAATTTGCTCAATGTTGGCACTATTCTGCTTTTGTCACAAAACAAAAATAAGTAGCCCTATATGTGATAATTAATTTGGTTAAGCATTTTGTTAATTTTTGCAAGCAAGATGGTATATTTGTTTGAATTAGTGGCATCACAGAGAGTTTGTGATACCCGAGGGGCAGTTACAAAAATGTCACTCGGTGTCATCTCAAACCCATCGCCATTGACATTTTGCCCTGATATCAAGTGCGTTGTTTAAAAAAGGTCTAAAAATATATATAAACGTTTTCTAAAAAGTTTCAACCACTAAATTTTTTCAAGATCAAGGTCATGGAATCTGGCCACTCTTTTATTCTTTAACTCTTTTGCTCTCGCGTGAAAAGCGAAAAAAAATGTCCGTAAGGTGGCAGCGCGAAAAACTGTCATAATCAATCATAATTAATCATAACTATGTATCTCAAGTTTGTTTGTAAATCATTACTCAGCTGTCTACTTCTACATTAAGTGTGATATATCGTTGAAATCTACATTTCTTGAATATTTCAAATAGAAAAAAAAACATTTTTTTGAATATGCAAATTTTATGCAAATGAACCCCCCCAACCGGGGGTAGTTGTCTCTAAAATTAAAGAAGTACCCTCACCTCAAAGATCACTACAGATTTAATTTTCTTCCAATTTTTTTAGAAATGGTCGCAAAATGATGCTAAGGAAATAAGCTTTCAAGGTACATCAATCAAAACTTACCTAAAAGCCTAGGTTTTCTACAATTTGCAATTTTCTGAGGCACATGACCTTTTTTTGGACCGGTACAAAATTTTGGTAGTTAAATTTAGTACCTAAAACATGATCAGTTATTATCTGCTACAGGTTAGCCTAAACCATGTAACATTATGTATTTTTGAACAGGGAATTTCTTCGAGATTTAGAAAATATCAAGTTTAAATAGAATATGCTGTCACTGACAATGAAACAGCCGCTTGTTTACACCCTTCCCATGTGTTGAGAAACAAGGGGATACAGCAAACTTTGATTTAGAGAAGCCAAACTTCTGCCAGCTTTTAAACTTGTATTTCGCTTCTTGTCTCCTTGGAAACTTGATACAAAATGACGACTTCAGTGGTGAAACATTTGCAATTTTTTTTTCTTTTTATAGGGTGTAGTTTTTCTAAAAATTATAATTTAGTAAAGGTAAGTCAAAAAATTTTGAGGGTTTTGAACTGACATGATGTACAGTACTCATTTTTGATCAGTAAATATCATATACCACTTAGTCTAAACTATTTAAAGTTATATATTGCTGGAAAGCAAATTTCCTAAGCTTTCAAATGAGACCGGTATTTAGCAACATATCATATTTTTACGCACTAAATTTACTTTTATCTACTTACCGTTGAAATTTGTTTGGGGGTGTTTTGAGACCCCTAAAAACTTTGGAAATTTAAAAACGTAAAATTTATTATTATCACTTGAAATTTTGTCAAATGATGCTCCAAAAGAGTAGTTTTCAGACTGTGTTAATGATAAAGGGTTTGGTGTTGTGGTAAAGATGTGATGTCAATTTGATTTTAGTGTAGTTGGCACGTGCTGAGAATTTGGCCAATTTTGTCGTCTGCAACTGGGTTCATGGTCATTTTAACCGTTTTTGGGTATAAAAATTCAAGATATAGAGCACAAATTATACATGTTTCAATGCGTGAGGAAATAAGCGTAATCTTTTGAAAATTTTATGAAAATCAAATGAAAAATAAAGTCACAAATCGATTTTTGAATAAACTAATTTTGTAACTCAATTTAACAAAATTTGAGGTAAACACTGAAAACACGAGATCATCAATCGATGATCGCGGGAGCGAAAGAGTTAAACTAGAGGCAGCAATGAGATAAAAGGTTACCAAAGAGCGTGATATAACGAGCTCGTAGCGTAGCAGAATTAAACTAAATTATCATGAAACGAGAATGCGCAGATGCTCTCGAGAAAATCTTAATTCTGAATAAATTGAAGTTTAAAATGAGATAGTGTTTGTTGCAAGAAGACGAGAGGATGACACAGCAAGCATAGGGAAAAATTAAAGTAAATCATGTAAGCCTTTAGTCAGAAAGAGGGGCAATTAATGATTAAACAAAACGTAGCCAATTGTTGGTAACGCTCCAAATTAAGGCGCAAAGAAATATTTTGTGAATCAACTAAATAACCAGATGACCGGCGTAGTGTTGTAATGGCTAGTATGTCCTTTTTTGTAGTTGATAGTTTTGGATTCATATTCTTTGTCTTCTTTGTCAAGTCATACGAAAGACATTTAAAGTAGTTTTCACCGACCTCTAGCGTGGCACTCAGCAAGTAATGCATAGAACCATATACAAAAAAAATCTAATATAAAAACTAATATGAAAAAAAATTTAATTGATCATCCTCATTTTCCTTTTGCCAAAAGAAAACAAAGGAGCAAGAACCCTTGCGGAGTCCCCAAAGCTTACCGAATCCTATTAAATATTTAGGGAAACACTGGGGTTTGACGGAACCCCAGTTAAAGAGCACTATGTATAGAATGAAATATAAAATGGAATTTAATTGTTCATGATTGATCAGAGTCCAAAGGGGCTTCCTATGGCCTGAGCATATATTTCTAATTGGTACAACAACAGCAACAATAAAAATAATCAGATCTGAAACTTTTAAAGCTGGAAACAAAACTAATTCAAAGTGACGAGCTAATAGCAAAAGTAGAGATGCGGTGGTCGAAACGATTTTAGTTGAAATGACCGTAATCCAGTTGAAAGGCTTTCTCAGTAAAGTGACACAAAACCAATGAAACGCATGCTGTAAAGCATATTCCTACTTACGTACTTGCAATTTATAAGGCAAGAAAATAGATGGTGATCATGCGATTTTCAAGTTAGTAAATATAATTACGTTATTTAGTATTTATAATGAAACTAAAAAATTTAAACAAAAGTTTTCGTCATGCGCTCATTAGTTCAATACTCTTACAACATCTGCTTCTGATCGATGATTTCTAGCGCCAAGGCGGTCTTTTCAATAGCGGAACCAATTTTTCAAAGCGTTGCATTTTTGTCTCAGTTCACCGCAACATCTAACCAATAGATTCAGTAAATCACGTCGTCGAATTGTGTTCAGAAAAAACAAACCAAATTGAAATTAAATTTAAAAAAGCTTAAGATTGATACAAAAAAAATTAATCACACTATAAATCTTGTCGTTACCCGACCCTTTTTCTGAATGGGGGCACAGCCGAAGACAATGAAGCCCCAGGAACCCAACGGCCAGGACCAGAGATTGAGTACAGTAAAGAATTTGACAAAGAGCGTTCTGGTGTATAGAATTCGTAGCAGGACAGAGCAAAATAAAATGAGAAATGCCCTGAGTCGAATGACAGTAGACGTTGCATGGAGGATTCTCCATTCTGCCAATTACAGAAAAACATGAATTTAACGGAAGACTGACTCTTTTGAAGCAAAGACGAGAGAGAACAGAGCGAGCGTAATGAGTAAGCACAAGTTCTTCAGTGGATACTGAGGGAATCTGTATGATGAAAAACTTTGATTCAGCAGTACGCTCGCAGTTCAAAAAGAGTAGTGAGTGGTGTCGAGGAGTCAGAGAAGAAAGACTACAAGGGACTGTAAATGGCTTCAACAAGGCACCTCGTTTGGCCAGCTTATCGGTCTTGCCATTACTTGAAGTAAATGGCTGACCAAAGATCATTGTAGTGAAAAACTTAAACTGACTAATATCTGCATTATAGCATAGCTGCTAACAGTGCAAAGGAAAAGTCTACTAAAAGCCACACTACAACTATCAATTTTACCAGTTTCCTTGCACCACGTCCTGGACAGTAAAATCAAAAAATTAGGAAAGTTCGACACCATGTTTTACAGCAGGATTCATATCTACTAGTTCCCTTTGGTTTACAGTTTGATGTGAAAAAAAGTGATTCAAATTATCTTCAAACACTGGTCATTTGTACCTCAAGGTTGCCGACCGAACTCGCATTTATTGGAAATTGTTAAAAAACAAACAATAAAGTGTGACAGCAACGTGGAATACTAGTAAAGACTTCGAGTAAAAATATCTCATAAAAGGAAACGGCAAACAGCTCAACATATTTCACTTGTTTCTCGGATATAATCTGTCACCAACCTTTGCAAATTTGCTAAAGTATAACAGTTTATGTAATGGCAATTTATTGAAATCATCACTTCCAAATTCTACGTTATGAAAAAATTTTAACAGTGGTGCAATCAATACTCCACCAATCAAACTCAAAAATCTAAAATCAAATCATTTTTTGGCATCAAACTTATAAAAAAAAAAATATCAACAACAAACACTTAAAACACAACACCCTAAAAAGCAAGTGCATTTGTGCAATAAGAAATTCTACTCAAAAAGTACCACAAAAATGCTCGTAATATAATCAATAAAAATTCATTTTCCTATCATTGATCAAAAATACAGATAAAAATCCAAAAGTCCAAACACTTATTGACTTTTTCAGCCAACTAACCTGCTTACCACGCCACGCTAATTCCAACTTGCCACTTTAAGATTTCCAAGTGTGTTTTTGAATTATTTACCTCCATTGTTTATATTATACTATAACATAAAATGAATTAAAAAAAACCAAAAGCTTACAAAAATATAATATTACAAACATAACAAACAACTCTATAGTATTACATAAAATGCTGATGTTTCAAATAGATGTAGGCAGTGGCTATTGTGCCATCAACGGCATTTTGTCATTGGAAAGCAGTTTGCTGTCAGACATTTTGCCGTCATTTTTAATGTCGTATTGAACGTGTGACGTTGGTCGTGTTTGATTGGTCGATTACTGTGATGAATAAAAAATCAATTGTGTGCCTGTGCACACTCCCCCATCGATTCACATATCGTGTCCCGACTTTCCAGTCTACACTGTCTTATTTTGGAGCCCTGCCATCGAACATTGAAAACTGCAACCATTGTTAATGAAGCCAGCTGCACTAACCAATATATCACACCACACCCTCACCACTCCAATAATACTAAACAACATGCCTATTTTAATACACATCAATGGTGACAACAAATCAGCATCCAACAATCGAATGCTGTCGGCGACTAAATAGAAAAACCAAAGTTTCAAACTCTTATTGACTTTTTCTGCTATCTAACCTGCTTACCACGCCATGCTAATTCCAACTTGCCACTTTAGGAACTCCATTTGTGTTATTGGATTGTTTAGTTTTATGGTTTACTGATCAAATGATTCTGTGCCAAACGATAACAACTATTCCATAACTACATTTAAACTGTTCATTATGAGTTTAAATTGTTTCACTTCGTTTAAAATTATAATTTCTATTTCATGTTGAATCTACTCTAAAATATCAGAACGTAAGTAAATTGTTATTTTATTGTTGAATAATCAAAATATCATGATGTAATACAAGAAATGCTGATGTTTCAAATAGATAGAGGCAGTGGCTATTGTGCCATCAACGGCATTTTGTCATTGGAGAGCAGTTTGCTGTCAGACAGCTTGCCGTCATTTTTAATGTCGTATTGAACGTGTGACGTTGGTCGTGTTTGATTGGTCAAATACTGTGATGAATTGTGTGCTTGTGTACACTCCCCCATCGATTCACATATCGTGTCCCGACTTTCCAGTCTACACTGTCTTATTTTGGAGCCCTGCCATCGAACATTGGAAACTGCAACCATTGTTAATGAAGCCAGCTGCACTAACCAATATATCACACCACACCCTCACCACTCCAATAATACTAAACAACACGCCTATTTTAATACACATCAATGGCGACAACAAATCAGCATCCAACAATCGAATGCTGTCGGCGACTAAATAGAAAAACCAAAGTTTCAAACTCTTATTGACTTTTTCTGCTATCTAACCTGCTTACCACGCCACGCTAATTCCAACTTGCCACTTTAAGAACTCCATTTGTGTTATTGGATTGTTTAGTTTTATGGTTTACTGATCAAATGATTCTGTGCCAAACGATAACAACTATTCCATAACTACATTTAAACTGTTCATTATGAGTTTAAATTGTTTCACTTCGTTTAAAATTATAATTTCTATTTCATGTTGAATCTACTCTAAAATATCAGTTGGTAAGTAAATTGTTATTTTATTGTTGAATAATCAAACCATTATGACGTAATACAAGAAATGCTGATGTTTCAAGTAGATGTAGGCAGTGGCTATTGTGCCATCAACGGCATTTTGTCATTGGAAAGCAGTTTGCTGTCAGAGATCTTGCCGTCATTATTAATGTCGTATTGAACGTGTGACGTTGGTCGTGTTTGATTGGTCAATCACAGTGATAAATTGTGTGCTTGTGTACACTCCCCCATCGATTCACATATCGTGTCCCAACTTTCCAGTCTACACTGTCTTATTTTGGAGCCCTGCCATCGAACATTGGAAACTGCAACCATTGTTAATGAAGCCAGCTGCACTAACCAATATATCACACCACACCCTCACCACTCCAATAATACTAAACAACATGCCTATTTTAATACACATCAATGGTGACAACAAATCAGCATCCAACAATCGAATGCTGTCGGCGACTAAATAGAAAAACCAAAGTTTCAAACTCTTATTGACTTTTTCGGCTATCTAACCTGCTTACCACGCCACGCTAATTCCAACTTGCCACTTTAAGAACTCCATTTGTGTTATTGGATTGTTTAGTTTTATGGTTTACTGATCAAATGATTCTGTGCCAAACGATAACAACTATTCCATAACTACATTTAAACTGTTCATTATGAGTTTAAATTGTTTCACTTCGTTTAAAATTATAATTTCTATTTCATGTTGAATCTACTCTAAAATACCAGATAGTAAGTAAATTGTTATTTTATTGTTGAATAATCAAACCATTATGACGTAATACAAGAAATGCTGATGTTTCAAATAGATGTAGGCAGTGGATATTATGCCAACAACGGCATTTTGTCATTGGAAAGCAGTTTGCTGTCAGACATTTTGCCGTCATTTTTATCGTCAAAATAAAAGTGTGACGTTGGTCGTGTTTGATTGGTCAAATACTATGATGAATAAAAAATCAATTGTGTGCTTGTGTACACTCCCCCATCGATTCACATATCCTGTCCCGACTTTCCAGTCTACACTGTCTTATTTTGGAGCCCTGCCATCGAACATTGGAAACTGCAACCATTGTTAATGAAGCCAGCTGCACTAACCAATATATCACACCACACCCTCACCACTCCAATAATACTAAACAACATGCCTATTTTAATACACATCAATGGTGACAACAAATCAGCATTCAACAATCGAATGCTGTCGGCGACTAAATAGAAAAACCAAAGTTTCAAACTCTTATTGACTTTTTCTGCTATCTAACCTGCTTACCACGCCACGCTAATTCCAACTTGCCACTTTAAGAACTCCATTTGTGTTATTGGATTGTTTAGTTTTATGGTTTACTGATCAAATGATTCTGTGCCAAACGATAACAACTATTCCATAACTACATTTAAACTGTTCATTATGAGTTTAAATTGTTTCACTTCGTTTAAAATTATAATTTCTATTTCATGTTGAATCTACTCTAAAATATCAGCTAGTAAGTAAATTGTTATTTTATTGTTGAATAATCAAAACATTATGATGTAATACAAGAAATGCTGATGTTTCAAATAGATGTAGGCAGTGGCTATTGTGCCATCAACGGCATTTTGTCATTGGAAAGCAGTTTGCTGTCAGACATTTTGCCGTCATTTTTAATGTCGTATTGAACGTGTGACATTGGTCGTGTTTGATTGGTCAAATACTGTGATGAATTGTGTGCCTGTGTACACTCCCCCATCGATTCACATATCGTGTCCCGACTTTCCAGTCTACACTGTCTTATTTTGGAGCCCTGCCATCGAACATTGGAAACTGCAACCATTGTTAATGAAGCCAGCTGCACTAACCAATATATCACACCACACCCTCACCACTCCAATAATACTAAACAACACGCCTATTTTAATACACATCAATGGTGACAACAAATCAGCATCCAACAATCGAATGCTGTCGGCGACTAAATAGAAAAACCAAAGTTTCAAACTCTTATTGACTTTTTCTGCCATCTAACCTGCTTACCACGCCATGCTAATTCCAATTTGCCACTTTAAGAACTCCATTTGTGTTATTGGATTGTTTAGTTTTATGGTTTACTGATCAAATGATTCTGTGCCAAACGATAACAACTATTCCATAACTACATTTAAACTGTTCATTATGAGTTTAAATTGTTTCACTTCGTTTAAAATTATAATTTCTATTTCATGTTGAATCTACTCTAAAATATCAGTTGGTAAGTAAATTGTTATTTTATTGTTGAATAATCAAACCATTATGACGTAATACAAGAAATGCTGATGTTTCAAATAGATGTAGGCAGTGGCTATTGTGCCATCAACGGCATTTTGTCATTGGAAAGCAGTTTGCTGTCAGACATTTTGCCGTCATTTTTATCGTCAAAATAAAAGTGTGACGTTGGTCGTGTTTGATTGGTCAAATACTGTGATGAATAAAAAATCAATTCTGCGCCTGTGTACACTCCCCCATCGATTCACATGTCGTGTCCCGACTTTCCAGTCTACACTGTCTTATTTTGGAGCCCTGCCATCGAACATTGGAAACTGCAACCATTGTTAATGAAGCCAGCTGCACTAACCAATATATCACACCACACCCTCACCACTCCAATAATACTAAACAACACGCCTATTTTAATACACATCAATGGTGACAACAAATCAGCATCCAACAATCGAATGCTGTCGGCGACTAAATAGAAAAACCAAAGTTTCAAACTCTTATTGACTTTTTCTGCTATCTAACCTGCTTACCACGCCACGCTAATTCCAACTTGCCACTTTAAGAACTCCATTTGTGTTATTGGATTGTTTAGTTTTATGGTTTACTGATCAAATGATTCTGTGCCAAACGATAACAACTATTCCATAACTACATTTAAACTGTTCATTATGAGTTTAAATTGTTTCACTTCGTTTAAAATTATAATTTCTATTTCATGTTGAATCTACTCTAAAATATAAGCTGGTAAGTAAATTGTTATTTTATTGTTGAATAATCAAAATATTATGATGTAATACAAGAAATGCTGATGTTTCAAGTAGATGTAGGCAGTGGCTATTGTGCCAACAACGGCATTTTGTCATTGGAGAGCAGTTTGCTGTCAGACATTTTGCCGTCATTTTTAATGTCGTATTGAACGTGTGACGTTGGTCGTGTTTGATTGGTCAAATACTATGATGAATAAAAAATCAATTGTGTGCCTGTGTACACTTGCCCATCGATTCACATATCCTGTCCCGACTTTCCAGTCTACACTGTCTTATTTTGGAGCCCTGCCATCGAACATTGGAAACTGCAACCATTGTTAATGAAGCCAGCTGCACTAACCAATATATCACACCACACCCTCACCACTCCAATAATACTAAACAACACGCCTATTTTAATACACATCAATGGTGACAACAAATCAGTATCCAACAATCGAATGCTGTCGGCGACTAAATAGAAAAACCAAAGTTTCAAACTCTTATTGACTTTTTCTGCTATCTAACCTGCTTACCACGCCACGCTAATTCCAACTTGCCACTTTAAGAACTCCATTTGTGTTATTGGATTGTTTAGTTTTATGGTTTACTGATCAAATGATTCTGTGCCAAACGATAACAACTATTCCATAACTACATTTAAACTGTTCATTATGAGTTTAAATTGTTTCACTTCGTTTAAAATTATAATTTCTATTTCATGTTGAATCTACTCTAAAATATCAGCTAGTAAGTAAATTGTTATTTTATTGTTGAATAATCGAAACATTATGATGTAATACAAGAAATGCTGATGTTTCAAGTAGATGTAGGCAGTGGCTATTGTGCCATCAACGGCATTTTGTCATTGGAAAGCAGTTTGCTGTCAGACATTTTGCCGTCATTTTTAATGTCGTATTGAACGTGTGAGGTTGGTCGTGTTTGATTGGTCAAATACTGTGATGAATTGTGTGCCTGTGCACACTCCCCCATCGATTCACATATCCTGTCCCGACTTTCCAGTCTACACTGTCTTATTTTGGAGCCCTGCCATCGAACATTGGAAACTGCAACCATTGTTAATGAAGCCAGCTGCACTAACCAATATATCACACCACACCCTCACCACTCCAATAATACTAAACAACATGCCTATTTTAATACACATCAATGGTGACAACAAATCAGCATCCAACAATCGAATGCTGTCGGCGACTAAATAGAAAAACCAAAGTTTCAAACTCTTATTGACTTTTTCTGCTATCTAACCTGCTTACCACGCCATGCTAATTCCAACTTGCCACTTTAAGAACTCCATTTGTGTTATTGAATTGTTTAGTTTTATGGTTTACTGATCAAATGATTCTGTGCCAAACGATAACCACTATTCCATAACTACATTTAAACTGTTCATTATGAGTTTAAATTGTTTCACTTCGTTTAAAATTATAATTTCTATTTCATGTTGAATCTACTCTAAAATATCAGATGGTAAGTAAATTGTTATTTTATTGTTGAATAATCAAAACATTATGATGTAATACAAGAAATGCTGATGTTTCAAATAGATGTAGTCAGTGGCTATTGTGCCATCAACGGCATTTTGTCATTGGAAAGCAGTTTGCTGTCAGACATTTTTCCGTCATTTTTATCGTCAGAAAGAAAGTGTGACGTTGGTCGTGTTTGATTAGTCAAATACTATGATGAATAAAAAATCAATTGTGCGCCTGTGTACACTCCCCCATCGATTCACATATCGTGTCCCAACTTTCCAGTCTACACTGTCTTATTTTGGAGCCCTGCCATCGAACATTGGAAACTGCAACCATTGTTATTGAAGCCAGCTGCACTAACCAATATATCACACCACACCCTCACCACTCCAATAATACTAAACAACATGCCTATTTTAATACACATCAATAGTGACAACAAATCAGTATCCAACAATCGAATGCTGTCGGCGACTAAATAGAAAAACCAAAGTTTCAAACTCTTATTGACTTTTTCTGCCATCTAACCTGCTTACCACGCCACGCTAATTCCAACTTGCCACTTTAAGAACTCCATTTGTGTTATTGGATTGTTTAGTTTTATGGTTTACTGATCAAATGATTCTGTGCCAAACGATAACAACTATTCCATAACTACATTTAAACTGTTCATTATGAGTTTAAATTGTTTCACTTCGTTTAAAATTATAATTTCTATTTCATGTTGAATCTACTCTAAAATATCAGTTGGTATGTAAATTGTTATTTTATTGTTGAATAATCAAAATATCATGATTTAATACAAGAAATGCTGATGTTTCAAATAGATGTAGTCGGTGGCTATTGTGCCATCAACGGCATTTTGTCATTGGAGAGCAGTTTGCTGTCAGACATTTTGCCGTCATTTTTAATGTCGTATTGAACGTGTGACGTTGGTCGTGTTTGATTGGTCAAATACTATGATGAATAAAAAATCAATTGTGTGCCTGTGCACACTCCCCCATCGATTCACATATCGTGTCCCGACTTTCCAGTCTACACTGTCTTATTTTGGAGCCCTGCCATCGAACATTGGAAACTGCAACCATTGTTAATGAAGCCAGTTGCACTAACCAATATATCACACCACACCCTCACCACTCCAATAATACTAAACAACATGCCTATTTTAATACACATCAATGGTGACAACAAATCAGTATCCAACAATCGAATGCTGTCGGCGACTAAATAGAAAAAACAAAGTTTCAAACTCTTATTGACTTTTTCTGCCATCTAACCTGCTTACCACGCCACGCTAAATCCAATTTGCCACTTTAAGAACTCCATTTGTGTTATTGGATTGTTTAGTTTTATGGTTTACTGATCAAATGATTCTGTGCCAAACGATAACAACTATTCCATAACTACATTTAAACTGTTCATTATGAGTTTAAATTGTTTCACTTCGTTTAAAATTATAATTTCTATTTCATGTTGAATCTACTCTAAAATATCAGCTTGTAAGTAAATTGTTATTTTATTGTTGAATAATCAAAACATTATGACGTAATACAAGAAATGCTGATGTTTCAAATAGATGTAGGCAGTGGCTATTGTGCCATCAACGGCATTTTGTCATTGGAAAGCAGTTTGCTGTCAGACATTTTTCCGTCATTTTTATCGTCAGAAAGAAAGTGTGACGTTGGTCGTGTTTGATTGGTCAAATACTGTGATGAATTGTGTGCCTGTGTACACTCCCCCATCGATTCACATATCGTGTCCCAACTTTCCAGTCTACACTGTCTTATTTTGGAGCCCTGCCATCGAACATTGGAAACTGCAACCATTGTTAATGAAGCCAGCCAGCTGCACTAACCAATATATCACACCACACCCTCACCACTCCAATAATACTACACAACATGCCTATTTTAATACACATCAATGGTGACAACAAATCAGCATCCAACAATCGAATGCTGTCGGCGACTAAATAGAAAAACCAAAGTTTCAAACTCTTATTGACTTTTGCTGCTATCTAACCTGCTTACCACACCACGCTAATTCCAACTTGCCACTTTAAGAACTCCATTTGTGTTATTGGATTGTTTAGTTTTATGGTTTACTGATCAAATGATTCTGTGCCAAACGATAACAACTATTCCATAACTACATTTAAACTGTTCATTATGAGTTTAAATTGTTTCACTTCGTTTAAAATTATAATTTCTATTTCATGTTGAATCTACCCTAAAATATCAGTTAGTATGTAAATTGTTATTTTATTGTTGAATAATCAAACCATTATGATGTAATACAAGAAATGCTGATGTTTCAAGTAGATGTAGGCAGTGGCTATTGTGCCATCAACGGCATTTTGTCATTGGAAAGCAGTTTGCTGTCAGACATTTTGCCGTCATTTTTAATGTCGTATTGAACGTGTGACGTTGGTCGTGTTTGATTGGTTAATCACATTGATGACTTAAAAAACAATTGTGTGCTTGTGTACACTCCCCCATCGATTCACATATCGTGTCCCGACTTTCCAGTCTACACTGTCTTATTTTGGAGCCCTGCCATCGAACATTGGAAACTGCAACCATTGTTAATGAAGCCAGTTGCACTAACCAATATATCACACCACACCCTTACCACTCCAATAATACTAAACAACACGCCTATTTTAATACACATCAATGGTGACAACAAATCAGCATCCAACAATCGAATGCTGTCGGCGACTAAATAGAAAAACCAAAGTTTCAAACTCTTATTGACTTTTTCTGCTATCTAACCTGCTTACCACGCCACGCTAATTCCAATTTGCCACTTTAAGAACTCCATTTGTGTTATTGGATTGTTTAGTTTTATGGTTTACTGATCAAATGATTCTGTGCCAAACGATAACAACTATTCCATAACTACATTTAAACTGTTCATTATGAGTTTAAATTGTTTCACTTCGTTTAAAATTATAATTTCTATTTCATGTTGAATCTACTCTAAAATATCAGCTGGTAAGTAAATTGTTATCTTATTGTTGAATAATCAAAACATTATGATGTAATACAAGAAATGCTGATGTTTCAAATAGATGTAGGCAGTGGCTATTGTGCCAACAACGGCATTTTGTCATTGGAAAGCAGTTTGCTGTCAGACATTTTGCTGTCATTTTTAATGTCGTATTGAACGTGTGACGTTGGTCGTGTTTGATTGGTCAAGTACGGTGATGAATTGTGTGTCTGTGTACACTCCCCCATCGATTCACATATCGTGTCCCGACTTTCCAGTCTACACTGTCTTATTTTGGAGCCCTGCCATCGAACATTGGAAACTGCAACCATTGTTAATGAAGCCAGCTGCACTAACCAATATATCACACCACACCCTCACCACTCCAATAATACTAAACAACACGCCTATTTTAATACACATCAATGGTGACAACAAATCAGTATCCAACAATCGAATGCTGTCGGCGACTAAATAGAAAAACCAAAGTTTCAAACTCTTATTGACTTTTTCTGCTATCTAACCTGCTTACCACGCCACGCTAATTCCAACTTGCCACTTTAAGAACTCCATTTGTGTTATTGGATTGTTTAGTTTTATGGTTTACTGATCAAATGATTCTGTGCCAAACGATAACAACTATTCCATAACTACATTTAAACTGTTCATTATGAGTTTAAATTGTTTCACTTCGTTTAAAATTATAATTTCTATTTCATGTTGAATCTACCCTAAAATATTAGGTAGTAAGTAAACTGTTATTTTATTGTTGAATAATCAAACCATTATTACGTAATACAAGAAATGCTGATGTTTCAAATAGATGTAGGCAGTGGCTATTGTGCCATCAACGGCATTTTGTCATTGGAGAGCAGTTTGCTGTGAGACATTTTGCCGTCATTTTTAATGTCGTATTGAACGTGTGACGTTGGTCGTGTTTGATTGGTCAAATACGGTGATGAAATAAAAATCAATTGTGTGCCTGTGTACACTCCCCCATCGATTCACATATCGTGTCCTGACTTTCCAGTCTACACTGTCTTATTTTGGAGCCCTGCCATCGAACATTGGAAACTGCAACCATTGTTAATGAAGCCAGTTGCACTAACCAATATATCACACCACACCCTCACCACTCCAATAATACTAAACAACACGCCTATTTTAATACACATCAATGGTGACAACAAATCAGCATCCAACAATCGAATGCTGTCGGCGACTAAATAGAAAAACCAAAGTTTCAAACTCTTATTGACTTTTTCTGCTATCTAACCTGCTTACCACGCTACGCTAATTCCAACTTGCCACTTTAAGAACTCCATTTGTGTTATTGGATTGTTTAGTTTTATGGTTTACTGATCAAATGATTCTGTGCCAAACGATAACAACTATTCCATAACTACATTTAAACTGTTCATTATGAGTTTAAATTGTTTCACTTCGTTTAAAATTATAATTTCTATTTCATGTTGAATCTACTCTAAAATATCAGGTCGTAAGTAAATTGTTATTTTATTGTTGAATAATCAAAACATTATGACGTAATACAAGAAATGCTGATGTTTCAAATAGATGTAGGCAGTGGCTATTGTGCCATCAACGGCATTTTGTCATTGGAAAGCAGTTTGCTGTCAGACATTTTGCCGTCATTTTTAATGTCGTATTGAACGTGTGACATTGGTTGTGTTTGATTGGTCAAATACGGTGATGAATTGTGTGCCTGTGTACACTCCCCCATCGATTCACATATCGTGTCCCGACTTTCCAGTCTACACTGTCTTATTTTGGAGCCCTGCCATCGAACATTGGAAACTGCAACCATTGTTAATGAAGCCAGCCAGCTGCACTAACCAATATATCACACCACACCCTCACCACTCCAATAATACTAAACAACACGCCTATTTTAATACACATCAATGGTGACAACAAATCAGCATCCAACAATCGAATGCTGTCGGCGACTAAATAGAAAAACCAAAGTTTCAAACTCTTATTGACTTTTTCTGCCATCTAACCTGCTTACCACGCCACGCTAATTCCAACTTGCCACTTTAAGAACTCCATTTGTGTTATTGGATTGTTTAGTTTTATGGTTTACTGATCAAATGATTCTGTGCCAAACGATAACAACTATTCCATAACTACATTTAAACTGTTCATTATGAGTTTAAATTGTTTCACTTCGTTTAAAATTATAATTTCTATTTCATGTTGAATCTACTCTAAAATATCAGCTGGTAAGTAAATTGTTATCTTATTGTTGAATAATCAAAATATTATGATGTAATACAAGAAATGCTGATGTTTCAAATAGATGTAGGCAGTGGCTATTGTGCCATCAACGGCATTTTGTCATTGGAAAGCAGTTTGCTGTCAGACATTTTGCCGTCATTTTTAATGTCGTATTGAACGTGTGACGTTGGTCGTGTTTGATTGGTCAAATACTGTGATGAATTGTGTGCCTGTGTACACTCCCCCATCGATTCACATATCGTGTCCCGACTTTCCAGTCTACACTGTCTTATTTTGGAGCCCTGCCATCGAACATTGGAAACTGCAACCATTGTTAATGAAGCCAGCCAGCTGCACTAACCAATATATCACACCACACCCTCACCACTCCAATAATACTAAACAACATGCCTATTTTAATACACATCAATGGTGACAACAAATCAGCATCCAACAATCGAATGCTGTCGGCGACTAAATAGAAAAACCAAAGTTTCAAACTCTTATTGACTTTTTCTGCTATCTAACCTGCTTACCACGCCACGCTAATTCCAACTTGCCACTTTAAGAACTCCATTTGTGTTATTGGATTGTTTAGTTTTATGGTTTACTGATCAAATGATTCTGTGCCAAACGATAACAACTATTCCATAACTACATTTAAACTGTTCATTATGAGTTTAAATTGTTTCACTTCGTTTAAAATTATAATTTCTATTTCATGTTGAATCTACTCTAAAATATCAGAACGTAAGTAAATTGTTATTTTATTGTTGAATAATCAAAACATTATGACGTAATACAAGAAATGCTGATGTTTCAAATAGATGTAGGCAGTGGATATTATACCATCAACGGCATTTTGTCATTGGAAAGCAGTTTGCTGTCAGACATTTTGCCGTCATTTTTATCGTCAAAATAAAAGTGTGACGTTGGTCGTGTTTGATTGGTCAAATACTATGATGAATAAAAAATCAATTGTGTGCTTGTGTACACTCCCCCATCGATTCACATATCCTGTCCCGACTTTCCAGTCTACACTGTCTTATTTTGGAGCCCTGCCATCGAACATTGGAAACTGCAACCATTGTTAATGAAGCCAGCCAGCTGCACTAACCAATATATCACACCACACCCTCACCACTCCAATAATACTAAACAACACGCCTATTTTAATACACATCAATGGTGACAACAAATCAGCATCCAACAATCGAATGCTGTCGGCGACTAAATAGAAAAACCAAAGTTTCAAACTCTTATTGACTTTTTCTGCCATCTAACCTGCTTACCACGCCACGCTAATTCCAACTTGCCACTTTAAGAACTCCATTTGTGTTATTGGATTGTTTAGTTTTATGGTTTACTGATCAAATGATTCTGTGCCAAACGATAACAACTATTCCATAACTACATTTAAACTGTTCATTATGAGTTTAAATTGTTTCACTTCGTTTAAAATTATAATTTCTATTTCATGTTGAATCTACTCTAAAATATCAGGTCGTAAGTAAATTGTTATTTTATTGTTGAATAATCAAAACATTATGACGTAATACAAGAAATGCTGATGTTTCAAATAGATGTAGGCAGTGGCTATTGTGCCATCAACGGCATTTTGTCATTGGAAAGCAGTTTGCTGTGAGACATTTTGCCGTCATTTTTAATGTCGTATTGAACGTGTGACATTGGTCGTGTTTGATTGGTCAAATACTGTGATGAATTGTGTGCCTGTGTACACTCCCCCATCGATTCACATATCGTGTCCCGACTTTCCAGTCTACACTGTCTTATTTTGGAGCCCTGCCATCAAACATTGGAAACTGCAACCATTGTTAATGAAGCCAGCCAGCTGCACTAACCAATATATCACACCACACCCTCACCACTCCAATAATACTACACAACACGCCTATTTTAATACACATCAATGGTGACAACAAATCAGTATCCAACAATCGAATGCTGTCGGCGACTAAATAGAAAAACCAAAGTTTCAAACTCTTATTGACTTTTTCTGCTATCTAACCTGCTTACCACGCCACGCTAATTCCAACTTGCCACTTTAAGAACTCCATTTGTGTTATTGGATTGTTTAGTTTTATGGTTTACTGATCAAATGATTCTGTGCCAAACGATAACAACTATTCCATAACTACATTTAAACTGTTCATTATGAGTTTAAATTATTTCACTTCGTTTAAAATTATAATTTCTATTTCATGTTGAATCTACTCTAAAATATCAGTTGGTAAGTAAATTGTTATTTTATTGTTGAATAATCGAAACATCATGATGTAATACAAGAAATGCTGATGTTTCAAATAGATGTAGGCAGTGGCTATTGTGCCATCAACGGCATTTTGTCATTGGAAAGCAGTTTGCTGTCAGACATTTTGCTGTCATTTTTAATGTCGTATTGAACGTGTGACGTTGGTCGTGTTTGATTGGTCAAATACTATGATGAATAAAAAATCAATTGTGTGCCTGTGTACACTCCCCCATCGATTCACATATCGTGTCCCAACTTTCCAGTCTACACTGTCTTATTTTGGAGCCCTGCCATCGAACATTGGAAACTGCAACCATTGTTAATGAAGCCAGCCAGCTGCACTAACCAATATATCACACCACACCCTCACCACTCCAATAATACTAAACAACATGCCTATTTTAATACACATCAATGGTGACAACAAATTAGTATCCAACAATCGAATGCTGTCGGCGACTAAATAGAAAAACCAAAGTTTCAAACTCTTATTGACTTTTTCTGCTATCTAACCTGCTTACCACGCCACGCTAATTCCAACTTGCCACTTTAAGAACTCCATTTGTGTTATTGGATTGTTTAGTTTTATGGTTTACTGATCAAATGATTCTGTGCCAAACGATAACAACTATTCCATAACTACATTTAAACTGTTCATTATGAGTTTAAATTGTTTCACTTCGTTTAAAATTATAATTTCTATTTCATGTTGAATCTACTCTAAAATATCAGATGGTAAGTAAATTGTTATTTTATTGTTGAATAATCAAAACATCATGATGTAATACAAGAAATGCTGATGTTTCAAATAGATGTAGGCAGTGGCTATTGTGCCATCAACGGCATTTTGTCATTGGAAAGCAGTTTGCTGTCAGACATTTTGCCGTCATTTTTAATGTCGTATTGAACGTGTGACGTTGGTCGTGTTTGATTGGTCAAATACTATGATGAATAAAAAATCAATTGTGTGCCTGTGTACACTCCCCCATCGATTCACATATCGTGTCCCGACTTTCCAGTCTACACTGTCTTATTTTGGAGCCCTGCCATCGAACATTGGAAACTGCAACCATTGTTAATGAAGCCAGCCAGCTGCACTAACCAATATATCACACCACACCCTCACCACTCCAATAATACTAAACAACACGCCTATTTTAATACACATCAATAGTGACAACAAATCAGTATCCAACAATCGAATGCTGTCGGCGACTAAATAGAAAAACCAAAGTTTCAAACTCTTATTGACTTTTTCTGCTATCTAACCTGCTTACCACGCCACGCTAATTCCAACTTGCCACTTTAAGAACTCCATTTGTGTTATTGGATTGTTTAGTTTTATGGTTTACTGATCAAATGATTCTGTGCCAAACGATAACAACTATTCCATAACTACATTTAAACTGTTCATTATGAGTTTAAATTGTTTCACTTCGTTTAAAATTATAATTTCTATTTCATGTTGAATCTACTCTAAAATATCAGAACGTAAGTAAATTGTTATTTTATTGTTGAATAATCGAAACATTATGATGTAATACAAGAAATGCTGATGTTTCAAATAGATGTAGGCAGTGGCTATTGTGCCATCAACGGCATTTTGTCATTGGAAAGCAGTTTGCTGTCAGACATTTTGCCGTCATTTTTAATGTCGTATTGAACGTGTGACGTTGGTCGTGTTTGATTGGTCAATCACATTAATGACTTAAAAAACAATTGTGTGCCTGTGTACACTCCCCCATCGATTCACATATCGTGTCCCGACTTTCCAGTCTACACTGTCTTATTTTGGAGCCCTGCCATCGAACATTGGAAACTGCAACCATTGTTAATGAAGCCAGCTGCACTAACCAATATATCACACCACACCCTCACCACTCCAATAATACTAAACAACACGCCTATTTTAATACACATCAATGGTGACAACAAATCAGTATCCAACAATCGAATGCTGTCGGTGGCTAAATAGAAAAACCAAAGTTTCAAACTCTTATTGATATTTTTCTGCTATCTAACCTGCTTACCACGCCACGCTAATTCCAACTTGCCACTTTAAGAACTCCATTTGTGTTATTGGATTGTTTAGTTTTATGGTTTACTGATCAAATGATTCTGTGCCAAACGATAACAACTATTCCATAACTACATTTAAACTGTTCATTATGAGTTTAAATTGTTTCACTTCGTTTAAAATTATAATTTCTATTTCATGTTGAATCTACTCTAAAATATCAGTTGGTAAGTAAATTGTTATCTTATTGTTGAATAATCGAAACATTATGATGTAATACAAGAAATGCTGATGTTTCAAATAGATGTAGGCAGTGGCTATTGTGCCATCAACGGCATTTTGTCATTGGAGAGCAGTTTGCTGTCAGACATTTTGCCGTCATTTTTAATGTCGTATTGAACGTGTGACGTTGGTCGTGTTTGATTGGTCAAATACGGTGATGAATTGTGTGCCTGTGTACACTCCCCCATCAATTCACATATCGTGTCCCGACTTTCCAGTCTACACTGTCTTATTTTGGAGCCCTGCCATCGAACATTGGAAACTGCAACCATTGTTAATGAAGCCAGCTGCACTAACCAATATACCCCATTACTTTTTTAGGGTTAGTTATTTTTATGGTTTTTGACCACAACACATTCTTTAATTTGTTGGCGTCATTATTTACGGTGTTTATGTGTGTGCTTTCGATTCCATTTGTTAGTTTGATTTTGTAATTTGAAAGGTGATAGACAGAAGGTTATAGCCTGAAGGAGGTATTTTGGTAATGAGAACAGGTTTTTTTTTCAGTTGTGGCCATTGCCCAATATGTATTCCTCGTTTTTGCCAAATTCTGAGAGAAGTTTTACATGTGTGTGGGTTAGGGTATAGTTGTGAAATATTAAACCAGATGTTTCTCTGAAACGTATAAGTTTTTCCATTCAAATACCTTTCAGTAAAACGAATTGTTTTTATATTGAAATGCCCCAGTCCAGAGCTTTCCCACTTTTTCCGTGCTGTTCCTGATTATGGATGACAACATATTGCTTTTAATACATTTCGTGATGTCAGTGCTGTTTTGCCTTTTTTGTAGATTTTGGTAAAGCACTGCCTGGATGCTGTTGTGTCACTACCAAAAACGGAGTTGTCAACAATAATAATTGAAATTGGCATTCCAGGTGGTGTTTGTGGCTCATTAAATATTGTAAGTTGCATGTTATTCGACGCGTCTAAGAGGAATCCAGCAGTCATACTTACATACGAGTATATGCTTTGCTGCATTCAATCATGCAGAGCCTGGGAAAGAATTCTATGGTGAGACATAGTATTTATTTCAGTGCAGTTGCTTGGTACCACAAGCAGTTCCAAAGAATCACGAATAGTTTTTTTTCCATAACATTGTAAAGTCAAGGCTGGACAGGAATTCTGCGAGTGAATTGGAAAATGTAGTGTTGGAATCTCAACTCTTTACACTCTTTATGGAGTGTTGTTGGTGTTATAATGTAACAACAGCTCGTGTGTGCCTTAGCTGTCTATGGGTGGACAGTTTATTCTAGGAGGTGAAGTCCACAGGAACAAACGAGATCAGACTATGCGCAAACATTTTTTAAAGTTGCATGTTGACATTGGGCTCATTGAGCAGATCATTTGTTTGCTAACATGAGCATACATAGCGATGACTACCGTCAGCATTGCATTTACTACTAATCCTGTGGTTTCGCACGGCAGCGTGTATGTTCACTTGACTTTGTTTCTCTTGACCCACTTGCTTTGGCTTTGCTTGATAGGAGGACCAATTCCTGGAGCTATTAACGTATTTGACCAAATTTGCCATATTTTCCGGGCAGGAGGAGGAATAGCATCAACTCAAAAGTCTTGTGTTTTGCACCGAAGAAATAAAAGTAAGTGAACAAAGAAGTCTCAAACTGTTGACAAATTAACATCATAATTTCAAACAGGAAGTCAGAAGGGTTGAAATTTTTTGCTGAACATTTGTGAATTATTTTTGGTTGGTAACGCATACACCTCGTAGGGAGTGGCACGTAGTATTTAGCGTGCATAATAGCGAGTAACTTAATGTCAAGTTTTCGGCTAATACTGCAGTTGAGCAACTGAACAAGTAAAGCAAATGCGTGCGAAGAAAATAAACATCTGCTGCATTTTAGTATAAGTACCGAGAGGGTTTCTGTATTGATCTTCCACAGCGTGTGTGTGATCGTTGTTGACGCAGCTCGTCGTACTTATAAATGATGTCAGTTTCTGTCAAATATTCAGTTGTCTGACTTTCCGTTTCCAACGATGTTTTCGGAACATTTCCTGCATGCACATTGATACAGTTAACTACATTTCCCTGCTAAATAGAAGTCGTGAGATGAATGAAAATTGATTCACATATAGAATCACTAGCAATTATAGGAAGATAAGTGTGATTACTTGATCAACTAAAACATTTTGCGATTTACTATTTATTGCTAACGAAAAGATTTCACGTTCCACTTTAAGATTTTGTGAGGTCCAAACCATGCTATTATTTCATGGCAAATATAATAGCACACCAAACCGTGCTATTATATTTGCCATGAAATTTTCGGTGCATGTCGCTGCTGAAGCATCCGATATTGAAATAGCTTCCACCCAATGTGTGAAACGCTCCATGCAGGCCAAAATATAACGACAACCACCGCTATTTGGTAGTGGCTCTGTGAGGTTTAAATACTTAACTTGAAACCGCCTGGGTGGGTCTTGATTTTGATGTGCAGGAGCTCTGCTTTGTCAAGTGATTTTTGATTTTTGACAAGTAAACACTGTCTACATTTCTCTCTTATGCAATCAGGCATGCCTTTCTGCTATCAACTTAGTTGTTGCTTTTGCGCCACCATGTGAAAGGGAATGAAACTTTTGAAAAATTAAGTCTTGAAAAGTTGTTGTTACTATCTGTTGAAAATTCCCTATCGCAACATCACCTGACATCGCGTTGGTGGAATTTTTCTAGCTGCTTTTCTCTAATTTGCAATCCTCCAGGTTTGTTTGTCAGCAGCAATGTAGCAGCATTTGTTTGTTGGTCGATAGCAAATTGTTCACAGTTAATTCTAAAATCTGACACTTGCAGTGCATTGATTTCTAAGCAAGAAAGTGTATCTGTACGTGTGTGTAAATGCATCGCTATTTCTGCAATGTGTGTAAATGATTGACAGAACTGAGAAATATAGTTTAACTGACGAATTTGACGCCCAGACATTGTTAATGACATTTTTGTCATTGCAAACGCCAAAGGCTTGTGGGCTGTAATGAGGGTGACATCTCGACCTAGAAGCAAATCCAAAACAGTGACATACTGATAAAAACATCGCCAGCAGTTTTCTTTCATATTTAGAATAGTGTTTTTGGCAAGGATTTAATGCTTTAGAAAAGAAAGTTAATGGCTTCCAAGTCTTTGATTCGGAGTCAAACTAATTAAGTGAGCTACCAATTGCTTTAGTGTTAGCATCACAAATAAATAAAGTTGCGCATTTACAGCAAGATAAGCTAATTGGCATAACTTTGTCAAGCTTTCTTTGCATTTTTTAAATGCAAAGCATGCCTCTGGTGTCCAAACCAAAACCTGTTTTGACGATTTGCCATTGCACAACAGTTTATGCAGTGGAATAAGCAGTTTTGCTTCTCGTGAAATAAATTGTTGGCCAAGGTCTACAATCCAAGAAAGCGTCGTAACTCATTTACCATGTTTGGATTACGTTACTTATGAATCTTTGCCACTTTATCCTGAAGTGTTTGAAACCATATTGTGTGATACTACAGTATTTCCCAGAAAATCTAGTTCTTTTTACCGAAAATGTATTTTTTGGATTAAGAGGCATCCTGTAATCAGAGAGGCGTTGGAAAAAGGCTTGTAAGTGTTCCCAATGATCCTCTTTAGATTCACTACAAATTATTGCATCGTCCAAGCAAACACATTGGCTGAGCCATCCTTGACATCGCTCACTAGTCTCACAAAAGTAGAAGGTGTACCACAGAGACCAAAAGGCAATATGTTAAAACAATAGTTTCCGAAAGGTGTTGTGATAGTCGTTCTATGTCTACCAGTCGTGGTAGCCGGAATGTGGTGATAAGTTTGGCATAGATCAATTTGATCCTTTCAGATTGTTTACAAAATTAAATAGATGGGGAATACTAAATGCAGGCCGTTTTGTAATACTATTTAATAGTCACCACAAGGCGATAAGGCCCGTCTGATTTTTTAACCACATGCAAAGGACTGGCCCTTTTTGAATTTGTAAGTGAAATGATGCCAACTTGTAGCCTAACATTGGATTGAATTCAGTTTGTACTTGTTTAAGAATTTCCGGTGAAAGCCAGGGTGGTGTTCCATAGGTTGGTGGATTGTGTGTGCATATGTGATGACGTACAGAATGTTTCGGTGGCAAGATTGCATTAAAGGTACCTGTTTGTTTTGAAAAGTTGCTGAGCAATAAATGGTAGCCATTTCTTTTATCATTATTTGCTTGTTTTATGGCTTGCTTTGGAACTTTTACATTGGGATTTCCCAGAGATAAAAGCCTAGTTGAGGGCGTTTTATTATTTATATCAATTACCTCTTCTGTCATATTGCTTACTTGGCATGATGAGGAGGATTTAAAATTTGATTAAACATTTAGATGTTGCCTTGATAAGGAAGAAACCAAGCACTTATTTTTTATGCCTACTGTTTAAGAAATATGAGACATAAAATCAGCGCCTTGAATAGGCTGACACAGTGATTTTCATCCTAAAAATGTTAACAAAAACTGATTATCTCTAAAAGAAACGCGAAGAGTAGCTGATCGAATCCACGAAATATTTGACAAATCTGTAGGGCGATAGACTTTTTCAACAAGCCATGTATTGGTTTTTATGAGCTTTAACGGAATGGCGGTAATCTCAAAACCAGAATCCACAAAAAAATTTAGTTAGCTAGCATTATCGAAAACAGTAGGCCTCACAAGTGTGTCGAGCAGCGGCCGCAATCAATTTATTTTTCCCAAGCACATTTATTGCCGGGAAGAAGTTGTTCGGTTTACGGATTAGAGTAAGCACAAAGAGGTAAATATTTACGCCCATTATGCCCACATGTTGAATGGTAAAACAAATATAGTCGGTATCATCCAATCTTTGGTTAACATTCCGACGGCTGCCACTTGTGCGTTGTTGTTGCATTTCACGATAATTAAAATTTTGTTATCCCGGCGAAGAATAGTTATGACCAGACGCGGAGTAAAAATTTGCTGTCTTTGGAAATGTCGGTTCCCGCATGCTGGGTGATCCAGTTATGCCAACGTCATAACAAACTTCTTAGCAAAACACAAAGCAACAAACTATGTTAAATTAGTAGATATCATACAAAACATCTTTTAAGAACTCGGGGTAAATATGAGAATAAAGCTACACTTCTTCTACAGTTACTTAACACTAGAACAGGGTTTCTCAAATGGAGCAGTTCAACGGGAACCACAAGCAAAGGCCTTTACTAGGTAGCTTTGCAGAGGCCTTCACTAGTTTGCTCTACAGAGGCCTTCACTAGTATTGGAAGACCCAAGTGTCGCAATATTAAGTATTCGCCAGTTAAACTTAAATTTGTGGTTTTTATTATTACGTCGTAGACCTCCCTTGTGACGTTTGGTGACGCATTTTTTCTGGAACGTTCTTGAATTATCCGATTAATTGTAGCTTTGTTTTAATCTGTAGCATTATATAACTTAAATGATTATGTCTTTATAAATAGTAATGGAATGTTGTGATAGCACGTTGCAGATTGTGGCGAATTCTTGTTGACAACTTTAAGAACGTCTAAATTTGTTAACTTCCTTTGTTACGTGATAGTGCGTCTGGAAATTTCAACTTTGCTCGCTTTATATGTATACGATCGAAATTTTGCACTTCTCTATTCAGAAGGATTAGAGTCAAAACGTGTTGTGGGGACGAACGGAAGGTCCGCACTGATGATTAGAGTTAACTCAAGGTGACAGTTAGTTGCAGAAGATGGAATATCCGCGCTATATCGTTGCAATTTGTTATTACGAAGATACTGTAGTGGTTGTAAGTAGTGAAAGGAGTTTGGTGCGTCCTGCCCTAGAAAATATAAAGTTGGCGAATTACAAAGATAGAATAATTGCGACTGTTATATTAATAAAAATTTAACTACTTCCTCGTTTGTATTCTGTTTCGACTCTAGACCTTAAGTTTTACATATATTTGGCTTAAACAAGATTTTTATGTTATTAAATGTCGAAACTTTGCAAGTGGAGCAAAAGCTATGTCTCATTTGCTTCACAAAAGTTACTCGGAACGGTCGTGATTGTGTGCAGTGTCTTCACTGCTCGGTCGTGATGTCAAATGCGTCATTACGACCCTCCAAACTAAAAACCATCGCGATAAAAAGCATCCCCAAAGGAAGGATAATGACATCGATAATTTGTCTGCCAAAAGAGTAAGATACGACCTGGAAGCAACGCTACCTCATTTGAGATTTACGGTAGAGAAAAAGCCTACTCTTTAATGCAGCTACGAGGTGGCATATCAAATTGCAAAATGTAAGAAGCCACATACTATCGCTGAAGAACTTATCAAGCCATGCACAGAAAAATGGTTAAAATAATAATCGGATTGGGAGCAAAAAAGAAAACCCAGCAAGTTTCGCTCTCTAATGATACCATTTGCCAACGGATTGATGACATGGCTGCCAATGTGTGCCAGCAAGTTTGCCTCGAAATTCAGCAAAGCACGCTCCAGGCTAGCATTCAGCTGGACGAATCTACCGATAGCGCTTTAGAAAGCCACTTGATCGCCTTCGCTCGATACGAGAAAAACAGAAAGATGAAGGAAGAGTTCTTGTTTAGCAATACACTGTCAGCCACAACAACTGCTACTGATGTCAAAGCTCTTGTGGACTCTTTTTTTGAAGCCAACGAGCTCAGCTGGCAGAATTCCAAGCGCATCTGTAATGACTGTGCCCCACCGATGATTGGTGTCATATCAGGATTTATCACACTGGTGAAGAACGAATGGCCACATGTGACGTCCTCGCACTGTTCACTACACCGATACATTCTGGCATCAAAGACTCTACCTTTGCATTTAATGGAAGTTATGGACGTTGTGGTCAAAATGATCAACTTCATTTGTTCGAGGAAAAAAATTACCGAGTTTTCCAATTTTTGGTCAAAGAAATAGGAGCGCAACATGTGGGACTTTTGTTTTATATCAAAGTCCGTTGGCTGTCGAGAGGCAAATGCCTTTCTCGGTTGTATGAACTTAAAAATGAGGGTGAAATCTTTCTTCGAGAAAACAAAAACAACCTCCATATCCTATTTCACAATGAAGAGTTTGTTGTGATGCTTGCGTACCTGGCCGATGTGTTCGGCCATCTCAACGACATGAACTTGTATTTGCAAGGTCGTGATGTGACAGTCAGCGACGTTAAAGACAAGCTGGCTGGGATCACTGTTCGAATGGAGGTCTGGCAAGCACGATTCAAGGTAGGATCCATATTCTCATTTCTTTTGTAGGAAAGGCGCCTGAAAATAAATAGGATTGATTTGCCAGATAACATCAAAATTTGCATCATAGAGCATCCTGAAATCGTCTCTGCTGAGTTTCGATCATATTTCAACGACGACACGTTGCATGTTTCATGATACAGAGACCCGTTTAATACTGAAATTGACCCTAATGCCGAAAAAGCAAAGGAATTGGCAGAGTTCAAAGTTTCGAATGCGATGAAGCTGGCATTTTAATAACAAAACTGACAACTCCAGTTTTTGGTTGTCTCTTCATGATTCATATCCACTACTCAGCAAGAAGGCTTCCGTGATTCTCATTCAACTCGCAACTACCTACCTTTGCAAAGCTGGATTTTCTGACCTGGCGTCCATAAAAACAAAATCCAAAAATCGCTTTAATGTATGCAGTGACATTCGCCTTGCTCAGTCCAAGACCGAGCCGAATATCAAAGGTCTCCTCAGACGAGTTCAAGTACACGCTTCGCACTGACTACGTTGATTTAAAGTAAATTTACTGTGCTTTGTCTAATGTTTTGACTGTAATGCATTTATTCTTTTGCGTTTGTTTGTTGGCTTTTTGATTATTAAACGTACTGAATGAAATAACTGATGGAAACCCGTTAAAAGCAAAACAAGGTATTTTTGTTGAAGAGCAGGGGCTCACAAGTATTGAGATGGAAGGGGACCACGGATCATGAAAGTTTGAGAATCACTGCACTAGAACAATCAATGTGTCGAAATCGACTCTTCCACATTTGTTCAACTATGTTGGATATATTTCATGTGGCTGATTTTCAAAATTTATTAGCTTTGTATTTACCACTAAATGGTATGCTACCATAAAGATTTTTTGCAAAAAGTTTATTACATATCCTACAGTTAGTAAGTTTACCTACAAAGACCGAAGTCTCGAAAACGACCCAAATAGAAATGTACATACCAAAATTGCTTAGTGCGATCTCTAAATAGCATTTACGAGTATTTGATCTTAGAACAATACAGTGACTGTTCTCATTTAGAAAGTTAATTCTTTGAACGATATTGCACTCTTTTAGTGCTGTTGATCTGACACTACAAAATTTGGCCAGCATCCAAACAACAAGAATATAGTGTTTCAATCTGCTATAGCAGCATTAGACGCGCTGACTGTTTGTAGTCGCAGATAACCACGCTACTCGTAATCTATTGCTCAGCAGACAGCACAAACAGGTTACAGGCATTTATTGAGGGTTATCAAAGATTTTGCGATACAGAATATTGCAATTGTTTTCATTTTCAGTGAAACATTTATCCTGCTACTCCAGAGTGATTTTTATTAACTGCCTTTTACAGTGATGTCACATCGCAACCGCAAAAGATTTTTGACACTTATTGGTTGCATATACTTTTTGCTGAGAGAAAATTTAATACATTCGCACATAAACCTATACCGAAGAATACTCTTGCAAAGTGTACAAAGTAATAACTTGTTGCACGTGATAGCCGGTAGAAAAGTGTAGAAAATAATTAAAGTTTATGTTTAAACATTATGTGAAAAGACGATGTGTCTGTTGAGGGTTTTCGATTTCGACCCAAAAGGTCCTTAGAGGTATACTTTTTTCGGTCGTTCTAGTGTTAAGTCGATTTCTTGAAAAATCTGAATGACCTACATAATGAGCAAGGTGACAGGTTTCGCCAGGATATGAAGGTCATGAAATAGGAATATCAAGGGAAATGGAACAAACACATGATGGTAGATTACTACTGAAATCTCCAACGTGATTGTTGTGACGTCGCTGGCACAAGAAAGTCATTCATGCACTCAATCATCAGGGCCGGATTAAGCAATGGGCAAACTGGGCAGTTGCCCCGGGCCCCGCGCTTTTTAGCACTATTAATTATTGAATTGAATTGAAATAAATTTATAGCCTTATACCCTACATTACCAGCAAACTTGAACTGAAAAATCAAAATATCTACATACCGGTTCAGTTATTATTTGTACGAAAAAAATTAAAACTGGCTTTCAATTACAAAGTAACTGTGACGTCACAGTAGAGACCGGTATAATCAGTGGTGTATTGCTAAATACTAAAGTATATATCTTTATTAGCAAAAATACTACAGCCTGTTTCGCCGTTAAGGCTCCTCAGGTATTTCTGCAAAAAAAACGAAAAATGAACCCAAAACAAACAGACAATGCAGTATTACTTACGGTTGTTCGGGGGGAGTAATCAGAAATAGTATGGTAGCCAGCAGAAACTATACTAAAGAATAATCTGCTGGTTCTCCTGCAAACAGTAAACTCATCTGGGTAACTAAGAACTGCGGAGGTTGGTATGAGAGTAATAGTGACGTAACAATGGGAACAGGTATATACTTAATATGGTAAACGGTAAGTTGGGAAAATAGACGGAAAAGAAAGGATAAAGAAAAACGGCAAAAGTAAAAGAACAAAACACGCAAATTACAACGAACCGTCCAATCTGATACTTTTTAATTTAAATTTTTTCCTGTGGCGGCATGTGTTCACTATTTCAGATCGTTTATTTAGCATCATTTTCCTGTCGCCGCTTAAGATGGCAAGTTTTTCAGCCAGGCACAGGTTACATCTGCTCCTTCCGCATTTGTATGATGGTGCTGTAGAAACAATGGACCATTTTATAGACGGCTCAACGCCATTATCCTTTGCTCGCCAAACTTCTTTTGATAGCTCGGTTGCGTTTCTTTTGTTACGGTGTGTAAATGAATGCTTGTGATTGCTAAATCTCGTTTTGAAATCAGTAGAGCAGGATCCATAATATAATTTGGTGGTATTGCTGGAGGATATTTCTGCTTTATATACAATAGATTTTTGTTTGCATTTGCCGTCAAGTGGGCAAGCTGTTTTTATTTTGCAATTACATTTTGGATCGGCAGTGGGAGGTCTATCGGTCTTTGGCAAGGCGGAAAGAAGCTTTTGTTATGGCGCAAGATGACCGCGGACATATTTGGCATACAGCTATAACTAATTTTAATATTGCTTTTGTTGCATATCTTGTGAAGCCGGTGATGTTTTGGGAAATGCTTTGTAATTAGGCTTAGGAATTCATGGTCAATATTTGTTTCAACGTTTTCACTATATGGAGGGTTAAACCAAACTATGTTTCTTCTTCTTCTGTTGCTAATTGTCTTTGTTGCTTTTGCTTCTTTCCGGTATTTCAAATAAATATCATATCCACTTTCATGGAGAGCTTTATTGCATATCGGGGCCGCTCTATCAAACTCATTCTCAGATGATGAGAGTTGGGTAAGGCGGTCATTCACCATAGATGGAATTTGTTTCTTTATCGAAGGAGGGTGATTGGAATTTTTGTTTACGTAAAGTGGATTGTCGTTCGGTTTTCTATATGGCCAAAATTTTCCAGTTTTAAGGTTCAAAGTTGCGTCCAAAAAGTCAGTCTGAGTCAGGTTTAATTCCACCAATATTTTCATATCATAATCCTGAAATAGCCTGATCAATTGTTTTCGAGTGCGGTCAGTTTTTGGTCCGGAAATATTATTAAGAACAGCTAACCCATCATCTCTATACAAACCAACACAATTACAGCCAAATAGATGTTTCATTTTATAAAGCAGAAACAAACCTACTAACTCGCAAACTTCAGCTCCGTCGAACGATCCCATAGTGACATCAAACATATGGTTGCCTTTTTTGATCCAAGTGTTGCCATCGCAAAAGAGTAGCGATTTGCGTGAATGCATTATAATACGTAATGATTCTTCATCTATGACAGTGAAATTTTTGGCGAATTGTAATGCTTTCCATAAAAGAGACTCTGAAATGGATGGGTAAAAATCTACAATATCAAACTTCATGAACTTGGAATGCTTAAACGAGATGTAAAGGAAATTAATTCTTCTAAGACGTTGTTTGTGCCGTCCGATAAAACCACCAACCTTTACAAGGTCAACAAACAAGATTATAAAAAGCTGCTTCTAGACAATGTCACTGCCAGCTACCAAAAAATTGAACACTCAACAATTAATGATATTAACCTGGAGGCAAAAATTATCGCAACAAAACTCAATTTGGATGACAGAGTTGAAGCACTTTCTGAACGCAATGCTTTCATTACTTTGAAGGATCATAAACCAAATTTTCCAAACAGCCCAAAATGCAGACTTATAAACCCCACCAAATCTGAAATCGGTAAAATCAGCAAAATTATACTGGACAATGTTAACAGCAAAATTCGGGTCAATTCTGATCTCAATCAATGGCGTAACACTTCAGCAGTAATTTCTTGGTTTCAAGCAATACCAAACAAGCGCCATTCCAAGTTCATGAAGTTTGATATTGTAGATTTTTACCCATCCATTTCAGAGTCTCTTTTATGGAAAGCATTACAATTCGCCAAAAATTTCACTGTCATAGATGAAGAATCATTACGTATTATAATGCATTCACGCAAATCGCTACTCTTTTGCGATGGCAACACTTGGATCAAAAAAGGCAACCATATGTTTGATGTCACTATGGGATCGTTCGACGGAGCTGAAGTTTGCGAGTTAGTAGGTTTGTTTCTGCTTTATAAAATGAAACATCTATTTGGCTGTAATTGTGTTGGTTTGTATAGAGATGATGGGTTAGCTGTTCTTAATAATATTTCCGGACCAAAAACTGACCGCACTCGAAAACAATTGATCAGGCTATTTCAGGATTATGATATGAAAATATTGGTGGAATTAAACCTGACTCAGACTGACTTTTTGGACGCAACTTTGAACCTTAAAACTGGAAAATTTTGGCCATATAGAAAACCGAACGACAATCCACTTTACGTAAACAAAAATTCCAATCACCCTCCTTCGATAAAGAAACAAATTCCATCTATGGTGAATGACCGCCTTACCCAACTCTCATCATCTGAGAATGAGTTTGATAGAGCGGCCCCGATATGCAATAAAGCTCTCCATGAAAGTGGATATGATATTTATTTGAAATACCGGAAAGAAGCAAAAGCAACAAAGACAATTAGCAACAGAAGAAGAAGAAACATAGTTTGGTTTAACCCTCCATATAGTGAAAACGTTGAAACAAATATTGACCATGAATTCCTAAGCCTAATTACAAAGCATTTCCCAAAACATCACCGGCTTCACAAGATATGCAACAAAAGCAATATTAAAATTAGTTATAGCTGTATGCCAAATATGTCCGCGGTCATCTTGCGCCATAACAAAAGCTTCTTTCCGCCTTGCCAAAGACCGATAGACCTCCCACTGCCGATCCAAAATGTAATTGCAAAATAAAAACAGCTTGCCCACTTGACGGCAAATGCAAACAAAAATCTATTGTATATAAAGCAGAAATATCCTCCAGCAATACCACCAAATTATATTATGGATCCTGCTCTACTGATTTCAAAACGAGATTTAGCAATCACAAGCATTCATTTACACACCGTAACAAAAGAAACGCAACCGAGCTATCAAAAGAAGTTTGGCGAGCAAAGGATAATGGCGTTGAGCCGTCTATAAAATGGTCCATTGTTTCTACAGCACCATCATACAAATGCGGAGGGAGCAGATGTAACCTGTGCCTGGCTGAAAAACTTGCCATCTTAAGCGGCGACAGGAAAATGATGCTAAATAAACGATCTGAAATAGTGAACACATGCCGCCACAGGAAAAAATTTAAATTAAAAAGTATCAGATTGGACGGTTCGTTGTAATTTGCGTGTTTTGTTCTTTTACTTTTGCCGTTTTTCTTTATCCTTTCTTTTCCGTCTATTTTCCCAACTTACCGTTTACCATATTAAGTATATACCTGTTCCCATTGTTACGTCACTATTACTCTCATACCAACCTCCGCAGTTCTTAGTTACCCAGATGAGTTTACTGTTTGCAGGAGAACCAGCAGATTATTCTTTAGTATAGTTTCTGCTGGCTACCATACTATTTCTGATTACTCCCCCCGAACAACCGTAAGTAATACTGCATTGTCTGTTTGTTTTGGGTTCATTTTTCGTTTTTTTTGCAGAAATACCTGAGGAGCCTTAACGGCGAAACAGGCTGTAGTATTTTTGCTACTAAAGATATATATTAATTTGCTCTAACTGTTTTTGTTATTGAGCACTCTTAAATATTTTACCGAGTCTATTTATTTTTTTATAAATACTAAAGTAGGTGGACGGTTGGAACTGATTTCAAGCCTTATGGTCTGAGAGACATGCGCAATGGCAAACTTCGCTACAGCGCAAGACGGGAAACATAGACAACATGTAATTGACCTGTTCGCAACAAAGGGTATACTAATTAAAACAACTTTATTTAAATAAAAGTATATTTGAAAACATATTTTAGAAACGATAAAATAAAAAAATTTTGAATATTGATAAAATGTTTCTTCAGTCAAGCGTTTTCTAAAAAAAGTAAGTGGACAGCGATCCCCCCTGATCCCCCTCCAATACATCTTTGGGTATAATAACATTCAAATTAATGGCTGCGAATAACTGTCAAATGTTAGAGCAGTTATAAGAAATCTTAGATGCCACTACAGCCCTCAAGAAAAATTTTGTTAAGTTGTGACAACTGCTACAAGATTTAAGTTGGACGACAATGAAACAAATAAAACCAAATCAGATTCATCGTATTTGAACAAGAGTATAGATGCCTTAGAAGCAGCCATATTATGTGTTTTATGGCACAAAATCCTTCAAAGGTTTCACAGTACAAGTAAAAGTCTACAGCGTGCTGACATGACTTTAGGAAGTTGCGCAGCACTTTACAATGGAAGCGAGAGTTTTTGCCTGCATTTACGGGATGAATTTGATAAAACTGAAAAGGATGGTATGAAACTCACAACCGGTATACAGAAAACCCATGTGTCTCCAAACAAACGCAACCGAAAAACGAAGAAGACTTTTGATTATGAAGGAGAGGACACTGGATACACTAGAGCTTTGGAAGATGTTCGACAATTCTTTCGTAACGGAACTTACTTTCCAATTATTGATTTATTAATTGCAGAAGTAAGACAAAAATTTGTGTACTGCATATGGCAACAGAATTTTAATTTTTTGCTGAATCTGAACACTTGGGCTATCAGTGATATAGAAAACGCTGCAAGTAAGTCGTTAAAAGTATATGAAAGCAATTTGGATAGCGACTTTCCTTCAGAAGTTGTGCAATTCGCTTTTCATTTACGTTCATCTCCCGATCTTGGTTCAAAGACAAATACTGCGCAAGCACAGCTGTCATATTTGAAAAAGAACTGCTTAATTGAAACTTTTCCAAACGTGGCTATTATTCTTCGTGTATATCTTACCTTGCCTGTTGCAAATACGGAAGGTGAACGTTCTTTTTCGGCATTAAAAACAGTGAAAAACTACTTGCGCGCATCCCTGACGCCGGATCACGTCCGTGATTTCTGTATTATAGCCATTGAAAAAGATTCACAAAATCTATGAGCTTTGAGGATATTATTGATAAATTTGCAGCAGCAAAATGCCGAAAACACCAGTTGTAATACATTATTTGCCTTAGTTTTTTTTGTGTTGCACTCTCTGTGTTGTTTATTATATTTTCTGTGTTGTTTATTATATTTTCTGTGTCGTTTGTATTTGCCCCGTTAATGAAACGGTGCGAAAACTTTATTCTATATTTAACCATTTAAAATAAATTTCAAAGTAAATTTTAAACAAAATTTAAAAAATTTACTTTTTTTAATAAATCAAAATAACAAATTAGACTCAACCTCTTTGAATAAAAAAAATTTGTTTTGAAATTTATATTTCTATCAAACAAAAACACAAATAACGCAAAAAAATTAATTTTTAGTTCAAAATAAATACTGTACAGTTGAATTAACCCGTTTATACTTCACCATTTTAAATACCAAGGATTACCTCTGGGACACTTTATTCTCGGAAGGCAAGAGCTTATTATGTCTTCTATCATTAAGATCTACTAAATCAGTGGCTTCCACATATTTTCAAGCGCGACCCAAATCTAAGTTGTTATCGCATTCCTTCATTTAGGGGCCCCGCACTCTTATCTGCCCCGGGCCCCGCGATCTCTTAATCCGGCCCTGTCAATCATAAAAGAACAAATTTTATCATGCTTTGCCATTATTTTGTTGATTTGCGTAGAGTGGGTACTGTTCTCTTTTATCACAAGTGCTTTTTTTGTAACAAGTACTGGCCTTTTTTGTCTTAACAATAAGCACTTGAGGACCACAATAAACGTATTTTGGTGGTTGAATGCAACTTAGGAACCATACTTTCCACTTTTTATGTATGAAGTTAGTTATTACGATGCTTTTATGTTTATATCGATACCTTCATGTGCCATTCAATTACAATTTTAGTAAATTCTGCTATTTGCACACTGAAATTTGAAACAATATCTCAGCGTCAGTTTAATGCTTTGGAAATAATCTTTCAAAAGACTCTTTGAGTTCTATATATCCTGATAAACAAATAAAAATAGAAAACTGTAATTTTTATCAATTTTGGGTATTTCTGAGCCCTAAATTAAAAAATATGTCAAAAATACACCCAATTTGAAAAATTAGTATTATTTTTGGATTTAGCGTCCCAAGCATACCCAAAGATTAATAAAAAACTTTTGTAAAATAAGAAAATATGCTCAAAAATGATCACCAGCATCATACGGTACCATACAGCAATCTATTACATCATGTCAATGACCCGCAACCGATTTCGACCTTAAACGTTTGGCATGAAAATTTGTCAAGCATAATGAGCCTCAAAAAATTTCCCAAAACATTACAGGAAATGTAAGACATTTTAGGAGAAGAGTGTCCGGGCGTTTGACATCAATTTAAGGGATGACAAATTTTTTAAAATCTTGATTTTTGTTGCATAGAAAACAAATTTAAGGTTGAATTACTTTTTTAAAAAACGCTTCCGGGTTTTGGTAGAATTGACCTATTTTGAAGACCGCCTATTTTGAAGACCTATTTTGAAGACCGGTGACACATTTTGCAGGAACATCAAGTGTTGTGAAATTTTGTGATCCCTTGGAACACTAAAGTACCAACAATTAGAAAACAAGAAGGGGCAGCGTTTTAGACCGAGATTTGAAATTTATTGTCTTTTTATGTTTCTGTGCAAATCGAGTTCTGCTGATGGCTGTTTTGATCTCAATTTTGACTTGATAATCTTTTTCTTTATGGACATGAAACATTGCTTAATTCCCCTCTCTTCCGAAACATGCTAGAGGCATGAACCATGATTAGCAATTTTTAATATTGCAGTGACACATTTTTTTACAGCCCCGGGTAATCACAGAGAGATCACTTGTAATGTCACTATACCACAATGCTCATTGTATGTTTTGATTCCTAACAATAAAGAGTCACCTTTCTTACAATGTCAAAATTACAAATTTTCACTCATAATTGAAACGCCCTGATATAGACGTTTATTATGGATTCTTGTAGGGCTGAAATTTATTACTCTTGCATTTATTTGATTTGTTTTTAGCAGTTATGTTTATCAAAATTGGTTGATTGTGTTTACAACTACCTTCTCGTTATTTCTGAGTTTATAAATCTTTACATACACTCGTATGGGTTTTGTAGATTATGTTCTCGCTTTGTTTTGCCAGGCCGACACATATTACCTCAGGAAAAATAGTAATTTCAGTTCGGGGGTCGAAGCTTACGCTCCTTTTCCCCATTTTAACTAACTTACAACTTCCAGTCTATTACTGTGAGATATATTTTTTAAAACAATGTAAAACGTGATCTAAAAGTGAATAAATTTATTTGTTCTTGCTAAACTTTTTGTTTAGTTGAGAGAGCATGTTCATTTGCAACGGAAAGCAAGAACCAAGGAATTATTGCAAAAGCAGCTGAGTTGTTTCCATTGCACCTGGATTTATCAGATGATTCCCACTCAGCAAGGCTGGTGCTGAAGCACGTTCAGAAGCAAATCGAGAAAATTTATATTTACGATGATAAAAGCGTTGTTTCTTCATGCAATGCAATTGTGGAAATGAAAGGATCGGTAAGTTTACAACATCTGATGTGGCATAGAAATACATTTTATTCAATTTCTGCTCAGTCCTTTATAAAAAATGTAACATTTTGAACAAATAGATTTCTAACTAGGCATTAGATTCGCTAAAAGTATAATTAATAACTTATTCGGTTTTCAGCATACCATAAGCCTGGGGTGCCCAAAGTTTTTACGATTCGAACTGCATTTCACTAATATAAAGCCTTTACGGGCAGTATAATGGCAATTTTTTGGAGTTCTAGTGGTCCAGGTTGATGTTTATTGACCGATGAATGAGTGACGATTGTTTCTTTTGACTTTTTTTGTAAAGCTAAATGTTTTGAAAGCATATGTGAGCGATTGTACGAACAAAGATCTTTTTTTGATGGATATCAACATTCTAAACTATAATATTGTTGCAGACAATCTTCATTAGACTATAGTCACTGGCCGCAAAAACTTCTTGCTCGGGCAGCTCTTTGGTCACCCCTGCTATAGGCCTGCTGAAACTGATTTTATTCTTAGAAACTGCAGTGAGATCATGTTTGTATTTTATGGGATAAACAATTTACGGAATAGCTCGGTTTAATGAACTGGTTTAGTGAGAAGACGATCTTGAGCCAAAGATTTGAAATATTTACGAAACAGATATTTAAAGATTTGGCGAAATTATTAAAATTATTTGAAAACTCTGCACCAATGATTTCTACTACAAGTATGATGTTGTAAAAAGAATTTATACATATTTGTTGGAAACTGAACGATTTTAAAAAATAAGCACTTCACACGTTTTTCTGTTGGATTTGTTTTGAAACGGCTGCATATAAACTTTCAGACCGATTTATTAACGTTTATAAACCGCGCAAAGTGATTCTTCTGCTTACTTATAAAAGAAGCTTTTTATAAATCCACTCAATAGCTCCATATGGGTGTAACCATAAATTACATCGGCCAGCGCTTTCATGTTTATGTTGCTCTGATGAGTCAACCAGGCATTCGGTATTGTCAATTGATAAAATTTAGGTCCAAATGGTTGTTTTTGGTCATATCATAAAAAATAAGCCTGTGCTAAACTGCAAATCTGCTGAAACCTGAAAATTAGTAGGATATTATAATTCACCTGATTTTGATAGATATCAGATACCTGGTAACCACACAATTCTCTTCATTATTTACCTATCCTTCATGCGTCTTCTTGATCCGGTTTTCCTTTTATGAGGGTCAATGAAGCAGCAGCTCTAGGATTTTCTTAAGATTTACAATCTCCAACTACCTCCGCCAAACTCAACTGAATCAATTCAAAGGTTTAATCAAGACAAGTTGCTTATATGAATTTTATCCACCTTGTTCTTGGGCGGCCAAACAGTCTTTTTCCAGTTAAGTGGCAAAAAGTTTACGCTTGAAATCCCACCTTTATGGCCGTTCTTCATAATTCGCATTCACTGCTGAGAATAAATAAAACTGATGGTTATATAGAATTTTTATCTTTCTTAAAGCTGTATTTTATGTCAGCGTACCCCATTTCCGTTTGAACAGCTCTCGTTTTATGGCTACTAATGGTTGAAGCTTCTGATATTACGCCCCCTGCATTACCGATTTAATTGTTGAGTTCTGTGTTCTGCTTACCGTTACTCGTAAATGTAACCCCATGATTCTCAAAATTCTTCACCTGCTTCAAAGTTTTTCGCAAAAATTTAAATCTGCCTAATTGGTTATTTCAAAAGGTGAACTATCAAAGATTTTAATTAAATACTAAAGGAGCGCTCGTGGTGCGGATCTTTCTTAACCGATACATAGAATTTTGACATATTCTTTTTACCAGTGCTTTTGATCTTACAGCATTCAGCAGTTTCCACGCAAATTTTTAATTGAAGGTCTAAGACTTTGAATTTGATCGCAAAGAAAAAAATATTTGCAGAATATGGAAAGGACTATGCGCTATTGATTAAACTGCTCTACTAAAAACTACTTTGGATAATAATTACGTTGGGCTACTGAGTCATAGATTTTATAAGAGTAAAAAAACTTCCAATAAATTTAGTAATGGAGTCCTAATTATTTCCTTCTCCCTCAAAAATATAATAGTACTGATGTTTTGTTTTCAACCAATATTTTGTCATCAAACGCTGCTTTTTTAACATAGCTGTAGTTACAAAATTTCGATATAAAGCTCTGATAATTTGAAATATAAGCATTGTGTTCCGAAACAAAATGATGACTTTATTTTGGAGTTTACTTAAAATTTAGTCCATTTGAGCTAACCCTGCAACATTAAATGGGGACGATGTGGATTAATTTAAAGATAATTGTTATGCCCACTCTTTTGGCTTTTTATAATCCCTGGCTTTTGCAATTAGCATAGATCTCATTCGTTATTTTCTAATATTTGCGTAAATCCCAAAGTAAACCTTGGTCAAATGTTTGTAGATGTACAGTGAGCAGTCTTGAATTTTAAATGCTTATGTCCACTTCGAGTTTATTATATCAATTACTTTTTTATGATTTTGTTTTTCTGAAACTCTAGAATTTTTAAAGTAACTATATTTTACTATCAAATCTCTTTGAACACTTTTCTTGACACTATTAACCCATAAAAACGCCCGAGGGGTCAAAATTGGCACTTCATAAAATTCTTTGTAAAGATTTCGGGAGCAAATGCAAAAACTAAGTTTTATAAACTTTTAATAGATAGGCCTAGAAGAATTTAAAACAAAAATATAAACTTGCGGTTTTCCATAAAGATAGTTTTGTATTACCTATTGTCATGCTGTTACACTTTAAACAACCATGATGACACCAACTGTATTTAAAGTTTAAACAAATATTTTATTTTTTGCCCTTCTCAATTAAAGTAATCGCAGAAATCAATGGGAAAAGATATGATCTTTAAAATTTACTTTGCTCCCTGTAATATAGACCTGGACAATGGCAAATTTTCCAAGCTGACTGGAGGCTTATTTATGAAGACAACATCCATTATTATTTACAATAAGATATTCTCTGATTTCTTGTTGCAACGCTATTTTATAACGCTTGAAAATAAGTTAGCTGATTAGTATGATAGATTGCAGTTTCCTTAAAAAGCTTTTTGACAGATCTGAGAGTATTCGGTCAAGAAATTTTGTAATTTGCAATGCTGAAACGTGGCTCTGAGGCCCATAAACGCAGGCAGTAGAAATTTTAAACGTGGCCAAAAATGTATTTTTTTGATTGGGGGTTCCTTACATTTGTTGTGATCTTTTTTTGATGATCACCATGTTCTGATCCCAATGTTTTCAATTTCCACCCCAATTTTGTTAGATGATCTTTACTGAGATCGTTGCTTGATAGCCATTGCATCTAAAAACACTTTCGTTTCTTGATTGGATTTAAAAAATTGAGGGAAAATATGCCTTCCCAGCTACACTTATGATTAGGCCTACGAATATACTGTAGCACAGCAAACCGGTTTATGCTTGCAGGTTTGGTGATAAAAAGCCATTAAAGAGACAATGCCGTTAATTTGTTGTCAGCTGGTCCGCAAGCAAAGCATAATTTCAATTCTTCTACGGCCTACAACCTACTTATTTTAAAGAAGTGTTTTCTAATCTTTTTAATATGTCGCCTCCCAAGCCCTATTTGAAGTTATTATTTATCTCCATTGCATTCACAATCATTGCACCATAACAAACACAGCAATAAAGAAATTGAATTATGTTACGTATAATGTCAATAGGACCATTCCTGTCGCAATTTATGTAAAACAAAGAAAATTCGATACGTCGTTCAACAATGCGAACTACATATCGTGTTTTACCAAAGGCTGCAGTTTTTCCTTTTTGGCTATTAACAACCATACCAGAAAGCCAGCCTTGCATAATTTTCTTCTCCTTTATCAGTTTTTGCTCACCTCCCCTTGAATGTCATTTTTTCTCTTCCAGGGAAATTGGCCCACGAGGTTATCATAGGTACCACTGATTTAAAATGATAATTAATCAGCATTGAGTCGGTGAATAGGCCTACGTGGTAATATCCGTTAAATTTTTATGTGCTACAGTATTAGCTTAGGCTAGACTGCCGTATAATTTGTCCCACCAGTGTCTTTTAAACAATGGTTCTGTTAATGGTCAATGTATTAACAAAGCTTGAGAAATGTCAGGAAGTGAAGTTTAGTTTTGTATTGGCAGAAGTTAGTCTCTCAAAAAATTTATTATTGACATTATTATTATAGTTTAGAGTAGATGGTAGCCTAAGGTTCTGTGCAGTCAATTTGTTTGTCTGGTTACTAATTTCTGTGCAACTCAGGTAGACGCAGAGGTGGCCAGAGTGACTTAATAATTTACTCGAGTAATGATATTGTCACCTGCTTGAAATGCTGAACTAATAGCAAAAAGTAATAATACGTATTTTTACTCCTTAAGTTTCAAATTATTACTTGAGTAGTTAAAGTGGAATGTAGTTATATTTTTTTGTGAAGTTTTATCCTATTTCGAAGTAATGGTTCTCAATTGAGGTTGCACGCACCACATAAAATGCAAAAAAAGAATTTTTGCAGGTGCAAACTTTTCTGCCAACTTGTGACTTAATTTAAATTACAAACCACTTCCAAGGTCTACGTATTAAGCGCAGGCAATGGCGTCGTTATAAAAAGTTTCACTACGGATGACATTATTTTATACAGTGATACATTATAAAAGGACTCTGATTATTATTGTTTTTAAGTAAAAGAGTTTAATCTATGGAAGCCGTGACGTAAGTGGTGAAATAACACACTTAAACATGAGAGGAAAAAAACTAAAACAATGTACAAAGCCAAAATTACAAAAATCAAAATATCTATAAAATTACTTAATCGAGGGTAAGAGCTTGTTGTCTATATTAATTGTAGCATTTAATCTGCATAGTCACATGCTTTCGGAAATTGATAAAAAGGTGTTTGGGTGGTTGTCCTACAAACGTTACAAAACAGCATTCGGCAATGTCTGACTGTATCTATAATGTAGTTTTGTGGAACGTGTGGCAGTTGTGTTATAATGCAGCTTTATTATCAATATTGTCGTATTTAAATTGATTCCAAATAAATCTGAGGTGGTACCAGGATTTTGAAAATTTGTTTATGCTTTGACCGATATACATTTTTATGACATAAACGGCATGTAACCAGGTATATACCATAGTTGGCACAATCTAAGGTCTGGTTCAATACGAAGTTTTTCCATTGACTGGTATGATGATACTGGTTTGCTGCGTACCATAGATTGAAATTAGTTGAAATGGCCGCAAAGGGCGCATTTCTTACGAGGTTGAAATCTACCTTTATCAGGATTTTCAGTAGTCGAATAAGCTATCTTTTTGTAGTTGGTAAGCATGGTGGCAACGGTAGGAACAGGAAAATGCCTGGAGTTTCAGGATGTCCTTTACCTGATCGACAATTCTAACAAATGCGATTTTTTAAATATTAGTTTTACTAAAGAAACAGCTGCCAAAAGAAGATTGTTTTTCAATAGCAAATCATTCCATCCAGTATGCATTCTAAAATCTATTGTTTTTGATGAATCTATAAGACTACGTAGATTCAATGAAACAAATGAGTTGTATTTTAAAGATTTAAAAAAGCTAAAAAAGAAATGCATAGCTCTTGTTTCAAAAAAGTAGTGAAAAAATCATTAATTTAGCGAAAGCATGGACTAGTTGTTTTGTATTAAAATTATTCAACTAAAAGGAAACTACAGGATTTATGATGATTTGAACGTCTGCTTTTTGCCAATTTACTTCAACTTACTACCAAAAACAAGCCTAGTACAAGCTACAGCCGTGCGCAAATTCCACCTACCCTTGCCACCATGTTTACCAACTACAAAAACTACAATAATTCACAAATTAATCAGTATAAACAAACTTTATTATAAACATATTTGTTGTAGATTTAATATTTAAACGAGTCACTATACAGCGTTCAAGCCACTAAAATGTTTTTTTTGTTTTACTATCATAAGTGACAATAATGGCAAATACCAATCATGAATAACAATGGTCGACATGACCTTTATTTTCTGGCTAAGATGATTGTTTCTAAGACATTTTGCATATGCTGATTACGAATCTGAAGTACCTTTTTTCTATCACGTAGGATTTTTATAATCTCCAATTTAAAATTTTGGCATTGCACTAGTAATAACAGCCTGTTCTAAAAAACATCCCGTATTGTTGCGTCATGCTTGTTATTGTCGTAGTTGTTACACCTTATTGTGATGTCATAATCATTATATTGTGGCATCACTAAAGGATTTATTTTAAAACGACTAGTCAAGCAGTTACTTTTGTTTAGGCCAGGGATGGACAAACGTTTTAGTCGGAGGGCCGCATTGACCATTCGGGAGTGGCCGAGGGCTGGTGCTTATAACTTTGTAATGTCTGAATGCAATGCAAGAGTTTGCAGTAGCTTAAGATCTTGTGACAACTCTTGATAACCCTAACCTGTTGTATCACATGGCTTTGACAATTATGGTGTTCAAAAAAAAGGTCATCATCCTCTATCTGGACGGTAAAAGCGTCAATTTAGACTAAAATATGCGTAGCAGCTCTTTCAATGGTCACTTCTAACGTTTTTGGCTCTTCAATAAGGCTAGTGTGGCTACCCCTGTCATATTCAATTAGATATATGAAAATTTCTACAAATGTTGGAGGGCCGCACAGAATGCTCTGGCGGGCAGCATGCGGCCCGTGAGCCTTAGTTTGCCCGCTTCTGGTTTAGGCTGTTGCTCGAGTTTTAGAACACTAAATGTCATTTAAGCGAAGAGGCTGCGTAAATGACCCAGATATATTTTGCTACATATGCGGAAGCTTTGTCCCATCTGTTCAACGGCAGATTATAACACCACTTCTTAAAAATGTTTATTATGCCCATTTTGGTGTCAAGTTAGAAAACCAAGATAAAGACTGGGCCCCGCACAAAGTGTGTCGTGACTGAGGCAGTGGAGCATTGGAAAGTAAAAGTCTTTAGCATTTGGTGTTCCAATGGCTCGGAGGGAGCCGAATGGTCATGGCAAAGAATTTGCTTTTGCTTGTGTGTTGTTGCTGGATTCAATGTTAAAAATAAGCATAAAATTCAAAATCCTAACTTTCCTTGAGTCATACAACCGAATCCTCATGGGTCAGATGTACCGACTCCATTGCCTCCGAGAGTTTTAAAAACGGTTAAAGATTTTGTCAGTGAGAAGACTTTGTCTGATAGCCAGTTGACAAAATGTTCAGAATATGAGTATGATGATGATGATTAGCAGCCAAAGCCATTTAATCAAGCCGAGCTAAATGACTTTGTCAAAGATTTGAATTTGCCAAAAGCTTCTGCTCTTATCCTGGGCTCCAGATTGAAAGCAAAACGTATGCTCTGCACTGATACCACTTTTGCTTGGAACAAACATTGTGAGAGATAACATATTCGTTTCTACGCCATGGAACACTCCTTAGTCTACTGTGTGAATACTCAAGGTCTTACAGAGAAATTGGGAACCGTTTTTAACCACAGTGATTGGCGCCTCTTGATTGATGCATCAAAATCATGCCTGAAAGCTGTTTTATTGTACAATAGAAATCAATTTGCTGCCACCCCTTTAGGTCATTCGATTGCATGAGAGTCTTTGAAAATATGAAAAATTTTTCTATCGAAGTTACAATATAGCGCTCATACATGGAAGATCTGTGTTGATTTTAAAGTCCTAAATATGCTACTGGGTCAACAGTCTGAATTTACAAAAACCCTTGTTTTATGTGCGAATGGAACAGCATGGACAGGAGCAATCATTGGATTAAACGTGAGGGAGTTGCAGTTGAGGGAGTTCCTCACACCAGTCCATAGAAATATTTTACATCCTGTTCTTGTTGATAGATCCAATGTAATACTTCCACCACTATATATTAAACTGAGCCTTATGAAACAGTTTGCAAAAGCTCTCGATAAAGAAGGTGCCTGTTTTAGATATATTCAAGAAAAGTTTCCTAATTTGAGTTCTGAGAAAGTTGAAGAGGGTGTATTTGTTGGACCTTAAATTAAAAAACTTAATAAAGACCCGCAATTTTTCTCCAACATGATGGACGTAGCAAATAAAAGCAGGGCTTTCTTTGCAGAAGTAGTATCAAAGTTTCTTGGCAACACTAAAAATTCTGATTAACAAAGCATTGTAGAAAACAGGTTGGTTTTTCTGAAGCGCTTGAATGTCGCATGGGTTTGAAAGTCTATTTTTTGCGTGCCAACTTGGACTATTTTCCTCAAAACTTGGGCGATATGAGTGAAGAACATTGAGAACGCTTTTAACAGGACATCAAAATTTGGGAGTTCGTTACCAAGGGCGATGGGATGTATCCATGATGGCGAACTACTGTTGGTGACTGAAATGCGATTGTAAGAGCAGTGAGGTTGCAAGAAGAGCCAAAAGAAGAAAATTCATGCCTCACACCAACGAAGAAAAAACCTTTTAGTTTGAAAAAAATTTTAATAAGCAAATGAACAGAAATTTGTGCTTAGTGGGCTTATTAAATACGTTTTCGAATAAAATTTAAATTTAATTTTGCAAAAATTCTGACGTGATAGGTGAATTCTGATTGAAAATTCGGAATCAGCGCAGTCAAATTAGGTAAACTCATCTAATTGATTAAAAACAATAATGAAAAAATTGCAAAATGTTGCCTAGTGTAATTACTTAACTAGTTCTTATTGTTATTTTTCTCTAAAAAGCTAAATATACAAAAATGTAGCAAATCACCGTTGAATCATTGGCTTGACTAAGGTACAGCTATAGTACAAAAATGCTAAACAACTAAAAACTTAATGGTTTTAAATCTTGCAAAAACTTTTAGTGTCTGCGTATCTGTAATGTTAGTTTAGATTAGAGCTTCTTAAACTATTTTGTTCTGCAACCCACTTTAGAAAAAAAATTTCTATGCGATCCCTTGATGAGTAACTTATTCGTTGATGATATTTAAAAAATAAACGTTCCATAACAAACACTGGCATATTTAGAAATAAATTTTGTTGGGCGGAGCATTAAGTGAGCTCAATCTTATTATCAAGCGATTTTTAAAAGTAAAGTGAGCTCAATGTTCTTTGAGAGGGAGCATTAAACAAAGAGATACCATTTAGAAGCAAGAATTTCACTTATTCTGGTCTTTAAAACAGCTTCTTTTTCACATTTTGTGCTTCTGTCATACCGTGTGGTTATATCTTCCTTTATTCTTTCGTTCTTAAATGCGCCAGTGATTACTAATCTCGAGTGGTATTTTTGTCTAGGGCGAAATCATGCAAATTCGCATATTCACAAAACCATTATCAGGACTAGTGTGTAACTGAGACAGTAAAACAAATAAAAAATTAACAATAAACAATTCAATATATAAAAGTTATCAAGCAAATCTAACGGATTGTATATGCTTGTTGATTAAATGAATGAAATGAACTGATACGTAGAAACTGCTTACTCTCAAAAAACCGTGTTCAGACATACCGGGAAGAATCGAAAGCTATTGAAAATGTACGAACTTTCTTAATTTATTTACTTTTGTTTCAACAATAAAGGGGATGACGAACGGCATTGGCCCCTCCCTTTAAATTCGATACCGGTGAGGGGCCTAACTTGCATAGTTAATTCATTTTTTAATTAACTTCTTTGGCTCTAATTGAACAAACTAACAACAACAAGCTGCCAGAATAACTGATCAAAACCTGCCTTGTTAGGCATGAAAAAATTATCATGAATTACAGATAAGATGTAAAACCTTTTGCTTTAAAAGTGTTTGAACGGCGCAAAATGGAGCTTGGAGTCTTTCCACACTTTTAGTATTTCTACATGACAAGTTAAAATTATTATTTTTTTAACTTCTTTTTTGTGTGAACTTATTACTAGTTTCTCGCAAAATTTTTATTTCTTCCAGATTTTATTGTCTTGATCATTTCTTGCTTAAATCCTTTTGTCATAATCTTTGGGGTCAAAAATCCTTCCAAGTGTCCGCAGTAGTAACAAGGTTAATTTAAATCGGACAGTATGTTAACACAATCAGGACCTAACTGAGCATAATTTGTAATTACTTAATTATTTTCATGCGATAGCTCAGACGGACATCAAAGTAAATAATTGGTAGGTGAAATACGGAGTTGCCCCTAAAACTATACTAGAAATAAATTCACTGTAGACCTTAATATAATTTTCTTATAAATTTTAAAAACCTTTATTTCTAAATTTGTTTCGCGACCCCAAAATTACATTTTGCCACCCCAAACGGGGTCGCGACTCATAGTTTGAGAAGCTCTGTTCTAGACTACAAAGGCAGCTGAACGACTATATTCTCTCAAAGCAAACTTGGTTCCACTTTCGCCACTATCTTACTAACGTCAAAATACAGCTTATGAAAAAAAAGGAATATATTAATTTTCATTTCGGTATAACAAAAGCTGGACAGACTTTAAATAAAAACTATTACAGACAAAATCTGGCCTTTCGAAAATTTGAAAATGTAAGCTGTATCCTAGCGATTACATCAGAATAATAAGGTTACACCGTAAAAATTATGTTAAACTCACGTTGTCACGACAACTTCTGTCACGACAATTTTAAAGTCTGAGGCATTATACAGTAACAGAAAAAATAAATTTTAGTTATGGTTTTTAGTTAGGCAATGGCTGTTTTCCCACAAGTAGCATTTTACTCTTGGAATCTATTTTGCGGTTGAACGTTTGTGATTGGTCAATCTGTATGATGCATTAAACACGTAATTTGACAAAATTTTACCCCTCAATTTACACTCCAGCTTATGTTCACAAACCAGACACCTCTCCCAGTGTACACTTCTTTTGTCGAAGTACGCTGCCTGCCAAAACCCAATACCCTAACCACTGCATTCAAAGACAGCAACGCTATCCACTACGCCACATCATCACTCTGTGCTTTGTAGCAAATGTGCTTGTTTAAAGATACACAAGCGTTCATTGGCAAAATAGATTCTAAAGGTGAAATGCCGTCGAAGACCAAAAAGCCACTTTTTTATCCTTTAGGGCATTAGTGTCTAGTGCTTTCAATATCTTAGAGTTATTTGGACCAAAGGTTCCTTTTAAAATGTACATAATAAAACTGCACGCAGTATTTTAAAAGAGAAGCCCCTTGATTTGAAAATTTCATATCCAATAAAACAGCTTGGCTTTAGAATTACAACAATCTTGTTTTAATGAAGTATGCAGTACAGATCACAAATGTTGCATCTGCTCTCGAAAATCAACTCACTGTATAGATGTCTGTGGTCACCGGACTCAGAATACTTTTTGTCTCATTCTGTCCTGTCCTGCTACAGAAACTTTACGCCGGATGCTCTTCGGCGACTGAATGGCAGCTTTGAGCATCCCACTTTCTTAGATTCCATGGTCTTCTGCTGTTGTCCCATCTCCAAAAAGATGTCAAAAAACAACATAAACAGCAGATTCTAAACAATCTAAACGCTTTAGAACAAGCATCGGCATTGATTGGTTTGTTGGTTTAGCCCTCCTCTTTCTTGGGATGGAGTTACGGCGCGAACAAAAATCCTGCTTCCCGTCGTCAACCTGACTAAATTAGATTAGGGGGAAGGTAGCAGCCCATTTCGAACCAGTCAAGGATGCAAATTACAGACTGGTGGCCCCACCACGAACAAGGCGGACTGCCATTGGTGGGTACCCAAGAGTCGCCTTTTACGACATGCTTGGTGAGCAGCTTCACAATTCTAATCCGGTAAAGCACGGGTAAAGCATTCGCATCGCTTCAATGAATGCAATTGCGTAAATCTCCGGCCTCATCAAAAACATAACGGAAAAGATAGCCAGCAATGATATCAAAGTTTATGCTTTGTAGTGCAAACAATATTTAAAGAATTTTGATAAAATGTGCTTTGATAAAATGGTCTGACATACAGCACCTGAAGATAGTGCAGTGGGATACCTAAAGATACCATATCGTGTAATGGGCGATTTATTGTTATAAATCTTTTGTTTGTGGTGCCGGTGACATGTGTTGAAGTTTTCAATTTTTTGCTTTTGAATAATTTTTCATGGGTCTGTTCTGGATACCACCTGGCGCCACGATCATATTTTAGTTACTATTTTTGAAATTTGTTTCCATTGTATTAACCCTAAAAAGTTAAAAAAGTTTCCATAAAGTTATAAAATTGAGTTAAGTTGACGAAAACTTGCGTTATGTGTTTCACTGCCTTAAATTCATCACTGTCTTTACATTGCTCGCTTCGTTATTCTTATGAGTATATTTTTTTGTTAAGGGAAAAGGATGTTTTTATGTGCTTTAAATTATGCAGGGCACGTTTATATAAAAGCTGTTTTAAAAACTGTGCCACGTCAAAATTCTAAAGTTTTTAAGTGACCACTAATTGTTTTTGATATGTATATATTAACTGCAGATTTTTGCACCAATTTCGTTTGTTATCCTAGGCATTCACATTTTTTTGTTAATAGTACAATGCTCCACAGCCCAAGCCGCAAACAGTTTGTGAATCAGCTTGTCTAGCAATATGCCTAGTTACGTAGAAGTGATAATAATCCGTCCGTATCACAAATTACTGTTTTAAGATCATTTTTATTTAATCTACCTGTAGATGTTATGACTATCAGCGACAAAAAATTGCTCCGAATAGGATTTGAACCAGCATTTACACCAACCGGTCAAACGGTGGTTATGGCTTAGAAGTGTACAGCTTGACTTTACCATAGTAGGCGCTGTAACAACTAAAGTCATTCCAGCTTGACGGTAAATGTATAGCTGATTTAACTATTGGACTAACAAGTCGATATCACTTTGACTGGCATTCAGCCTTCAAACAATATAGTACAGAAAACACCTTTTTATGTTAATTCAATTGCTTTGTACAACTTTTTCTTACGTTAAATACAAAACTTGCCATTTAAAATAGTGTTACATGAAAGGTTAGTGCAAATCCCATTTTGAACAATGAGCATTCTTTTCAACAATAATCCTACAGTCAGCTCAATAAATATGACGTTGTCCAGACTTGTGTTTCAGAGCACAATGATCCTTTACTATATAAAATGAAGACTACTGCCTATCTTTTTTAATTGACAACTGGTGCTTTTATCAGGCCTAGTTCTTGATTTAACTCGACAGATGGCAACAGACAGGCAGTATTTTCGTTGTGAATGAGTTTGCATATCATGAGATGTAATAAAAGAAAAGCTGGTTTCCCGATAAGTTATTCACATCCTTGAGTCAACTTAAACATTGGCTGAGCTAAGGAAATGTCGAGACCAGCATCGGAGTTTCCGAGTTTCAATATTACTCTTTGATTGTTTGTTATTACTTTCAATAAATTTACTGCTTGTTCAAATCCGTCATCATAGAAATCATCAACAAGTGCATTTTCTGAGAGCACAACAACGCAGCCAACGAGAGATTTGAACGCGTGATCGTTCGTTTAACTTTTGTCGCCAGGAAACAGGCGCTGCCACCCACTCTACCACGTCGCCGACTGCATTTTGATGGTTTGCTAAATAAATCAAAATTGTTGGCAGCATTTTCGCCAACAACAGCGGGCTTTCATAAAAGTGAATGAAAATGAGCAACAAAGTTTTTTACCGAGTTCTTCTGATTATAAATTGACTTAAGGGTGAATTATCTGAGCAAACTAATGTTTTACCAACAATGCACAACAACCCAGGCCAGCAATTTAATGTAAACGTTTCACAGTCATCAAGTTAAACTGTCAGTTAAAAATGTGATATATCTATATTTTCTTCCCTAACCACATATCTAAATGCCTACTAACTTCATAGCGATGCAGAAATTATGTAGGAGGTCTAATTTTTGATTTTCAAAATAAAATTGGTTCAATAACATGTGTGCGGTGTTTAAACAGAACGTAAAGAAGTTTGTCGCAATTGCACACAAAAAAATTTTGCACTTGCCCAATTGCACGCTACGCATTTACTGATACAAACTTATTGGTAGTGGTAATAGACGAACCAAAAAATTTTACTGCTGCTGTGTGTCAAAATTTAACTTATTTGAAATTCAGCCTACGATTTTTACGTGAAAATTCATCAATGACATATTAAAATTAATGTTGAGATCACGGTAAACATACAGCAATGCAAATCCATTTAAACAAGCTTCTTTCATTGTTGGCCGCAAATAGGTTTTAGATATTTTAGAGCACTAAACGAACGCTCATTTGCTGCTGTAGTAACCGGACGAGTTGTCAATATTTATATGACTTGTTGGTCAATATAAAGACAACTCAATAAAAAGTTGAGTTGTCAATATAAAGAACTTCCAGGGATGAATACGTTTTCACTTCTTTAGCAGACAGAGACGCACCTATGGTGGACCCAAAGAGCTACCGTCCCATCTCTCTGCTCTGTGTCCTTATAAGATCCTCGAATGAATGATCTACAATCGTGTCGAACCAATAGTCGACTCCTTGTTTCCAAAGGAACAGGCTGGCTTTCGACACCGAAAGTCTACCGTGGACCAGGTTGTTTTGCTTACGCGAAACATTAAGGATTTTTTGAGGCAAAAACTGAAGGCTGGTGCCGTGTTTGTCAATCTGACGGCTGCTTATGACACTGTTTGGCACCGTGGTCTCACCTGCAAGCTGCTGAGAGCTCTGCCGGACAAGCACATGGTCTAGATCAGTGTTTCTCAAACTGTTTTGGCCCATCGCCCCCTTATCATTCCCGACATAACATTATCGCCCCCACGCCGTATAAAGTACAGCTAAACAAACAAAAGATAGTTTTTTAAAGAATTTTATTCAAAGAAAATCAACACATAGTATGGTCCCCAGTTCAGTGTGATGGATGTGCTTGGTGACCTTCACAAAGCTTCGAAACATTGGGAGACATTTTAGTGAGGTACAGTCGTAGATCACCTCGCTTAGTAATTGATAAGCGGTTTCTTTGCTTTGAGAGCATGAGGGTCACAGCCGAAAACCCTTTTTCAACCAAATATGATGTGGGAAATGATATAACCCACATTATAGCTTCTTTCCATAGGATATTTGCTATAAGTGGATATTTGCTAGCTACCTGGCACCAAAATAAATCATATCGATCCTCTTTGAAGCTCAACCTGGATTCATCATCACTTTGCAAATCGATAAACTGCTCTTGAAGTTCAAGTTCTATGTCTGTAGGTTCTGCACAAAATGGCTTAAGTACCCAACTTGGAACATGAAGGTCAACAAGATCTGCAAAGCGAATTTTCATATCTTCTAGAAGGGTATCTAAATGCGAACAGTATTTTAGTCGTTCCTCTTCTGTAACAACATTATCGCTGAGATTTGGAAACTGATATAGAATGTTTCTGCCCAAATTTTGTTTGTAGAGAGAAAGCTTTGAAATAAATGAAGTTATCACACTCTTGCACTTAATAAGAGTGATCATTTCTCCCTGAAGCTTTTTGTTTACTTCATTCATGGCATTGAAAATATCAGCTAAATAAGCAATATCATTTTTTAATGGTTTCACTGTTTCAGCCAATTGATCATCAACGCTAGAGAGGAGTTCGATAACTGAATCATAAAGGGCATAAAAGCGACTCAAACAAACACCCTTTGAAAGCCATCGTACTGCAGTATGCAATAACAGACGTTGAAAATCTTCGTCGTTTTCACAACAAAGTAAGCGGAATAGTCTATCATTGAGAGCAGGAGCTTTTATCTTGTTCACACATTTTATCACAATATTGAGTGAATGATGCAGTTCAGGACTGAGGTTACGGGCGACCAAATGCTGCTGGTGGATTACACAATGAATTGCAATAAGCTCAGGAATTTCTCTTTTCATAAGTGCGATAAATCCTCGATGCTTCCCAACCATAGCCGGCGCACCATCTGTAGCACATTGCAGTATATTCCTCATTGGGATCCCCTGTTCTTCATAGAAGTTCTTCACTGCATTAAAGATACTTGATGCCTGAGTGTCTGTAGGAAGACTGATTACAAAAATCATTTCTTCTTGAGGTCGCATATTATGCACAAATCGCACATATCCCAGCAGCAGCGATACATTGTCATCCGAGGTAGATTCATCTATTTGCAGTGAATGTTTAGTCACGGACAGAATCTCAACAAGTTGTTTCAGCACATCAGAACTCATTTCATCAATGCGACGCTGAACTGTATCGTTGCTTAGAGGCACAGCACGCAAAACTGAGGAAGCATTCTGTTCCATAACCGTTTCAATGATTTCTTTTGCAGCTGGTAGCAAAAGATCTTCGCCAATAGTGTGTGCCTTTGCTGTTTTTGCAATTAACAAAGAGATGTTATACGAGGCAATAAGACCTTTATCCTGTCTCATGCCAGTCTTGGTAAAGAGAGTTCGAATTGTAAGTTGCTTTGCTTTTTCATTTCGAAGCTTCTGGAAGTCGCTGCCAATTTGGTTTGGATGTTTTCTCTTGAGGTGATCTTTGAGCCGACTCGGTTTCATTGCCTCATTAGATAAGATGGAGCCGCACACGAGGCACATTGGTCGACTGGAATCATGCGGAGCAGTAACAAAGCCAAATTTCAAATAATTACTGTCATAATGCCGCACTTTTACTTTCTTGATCTTCCGCAACTTTGCAGGAGGTTGGGATGAGCTACTTTCATCCGATGATGCTGATGACATATTTCGAGACTTGAACAAAATAGAATGCACCTGAACAATTCAGCACTTTCTGATCTAGCACTCAAGTTAACAACATAACAGCGTTTTGCCTAAAACAATACGATCTGCACGAGTTAGCTAGCCTTTATTGTACTGTGCTGTATCAAAACAACTTAGGCTACTTCGTTTCTAATCAAAACAGCTTTCGCTCGCAGAAACTCCCACCACGCTATCCTAGAAATTAGATAATGCACTAAAAGTCGTCGTATCAGTGGAACTAACTACCTTACAGTTGCGCTATTAAAGTTCCGATAAGTTATCCATTTGTATTATGCAAGTTTGCGGTACCATAGCGTAATAATGCAATCTTTTACGTCATAGTTGAGCCAAACAATCGTACTATGAAGCCGATAATAGGTTTTGGAATTATTGTGACAGTAAACTACACTGTAGCCGAGCGCGTCGACCATCGGCAGTAAAAAAATCACCCGCATTAGCAGCAATCTCCAACGATTAAAAAATTGAATTGAAGTTAGCAAGAAACTAAGCAGTTGATTGTGTGTATTATAATAGTAGCTAAAGTTAGCGATCGATTAGCGTTTTTGCCCCCTTCATAATTTTTCGCCCCCCTATCGCCCCCTTCATTTTTTTCGCCCACTTTGAGAATCACTGGTCTAGATGATCATGGAACTTGTTTGGAACAGAAGCTTCACCCTGACCACTGTTGACAGCAAGCCAAGCAGGCTCCGACGCCTACAAAATGCTCTCCCACAGAGATCAATCTTGGCTTCTCTTTTTTTAACATATACTCGTACATGTACGATCTGCTTTCCATAACCTCCAAGAAGTATGCCTACGCTGACCACTTGGCGATACTTCATTCATTTGGAGATTGGAAGGTGTTCGAAAGAACTTTGAGCGAAGACCGGACTACACTTTCTGCATATCTCCAGACTTGGCGGCTAAAGCTCAGCCATGCTAAAACGGTGACGGCAGCCTTTCATCTCCACAATCGAGAAGCTAAGCGTGAGCTAAAAGTTAAAAACAATGGTAAAGTCTTACCATTTTGCCCAGTGCCGACCTATCTCAGTGTGAAACTGGACAGGCGCTCACGTACCGTCATCACCTTAAGGGAGCGAAAAAGGCATTGCGCAAAAAACTATCCACGCGCGTTTTGCTGCTGAGGCGACTTGCGGGTTCAGGATGGGGCGCTGGTGCCAAGACATTGCGCACAGCTGCCTTGTTCCTGATCTATTCAACTGCTGAGTACTGTGCACCAGCTTGGTTTTGCAGCGCGCATAATCGCCTCATTGACAGCGTTCTTAATGACGCTTTGCGCATTGTCCTTGGCTAATCGAAGTTCTTTGGACCTTGGCCACATTCTGCATGACCAGCTGACTGAGCCGCAGGCTGCTAGCAAGGAGAAACTGAAATCTTGACGCCCGTTTGTTTCTGCCGCGCGGAAACTATTGCACAACTTATTTGAGTTGGGCATCCGCGCTGCCCAATGGACGAGCTTGACATGGGACACAGAGTACTCCAAGAGTATGTCAGCGCTCGGTGTCTACATTCCTGGGGTCAGTACAAGACCCATTGGAATGAGTTTGACCAGAAAAGTTTGGGTCAAACTCATTCGCCCGCGTACTGGCGTTGGGCGTTTCGGTTCGTCCATGCACAAACGGGGTCTTGCTCCTTCAGCGAAATGCGAGTGTGGCGCTAATGAACAAACTGCAGACCACATTATTTTAACATGTCCCACACATCGGGCATCTCGAGGAATAATGGGTCTGACAGTTTTGGATGACGAAACAAGGTGCTGGTTCAACTTTATCACTGCCAACATCTGATCTAGGCTACACAGCAGGTTGGGATAGTAAAAGGATAAGCCCTCGGCCTCATTCTTTTGTTGTATCTGACCTGGTTCATAGATACCCTGCCATACGACGAAGAAGAAGCAACGCACCTAAAGCGTTGTTCGGTAAAGAATCACCTTTGTGGCGCAGCCAACATAAACGCTATTGCATGAATTCAACTTCCACAGCGTCAATACTGTTGTTCAGAAAAAGGAGATAGAAGTTCACAGCATTTCTGATGGAGTCGAAGCGAATGTTTTACACAAACAAATGTTATCAAAAATTTGAGTTTTATGCAATCAACCAGATCAGAGCAAAATCTTTCGCTGAGTTACTCAAGCACTGCGTCAATAAAAGGCAAAAAGTCAGAACACCTGTAAAACTGCAATGGTGAAACAGCTAGTGGATTTGTTCTATTGGCTTGCCGATTCATAATTTGAGGCATGGGTATGGATTCCCCGTAGAAACTTTCGGCATGTCTGAATAGTCCAACAAATATTTCTTTGTTGTCTCTAAAAGCCTCTATCTCATCTTTGTAACTGGTAATACTCGTAGCATCTAATGCAGCCAAAATAGTTTCTTGATGCCCCGTAGCTTCTTTGCAACTGGTTTGGTAAGATTTAATGTAACGTTTATAACCTTTAGGCTAACCAAAAACCCAGGTGTTTTTGCTTTCACATAAAACATAGCCCTTCCAAGAACTTTTCCATCTCTTGATTTTGACAATTGATCAAGATGACAAATAACCGCCGGATAAAACTTTAAAACAAAGACAGCATTATAGTTCTCAATCCACTGTGTGGAACAATGACGCTTCAAACGCGAATTCGAAGAATCAGAACAATTGCCACTAACATGAGCATGCAGTAGCGAAAAATGTTTTTCAGAATTAGAAAAAATACCGAATATTAAGAAATGGAATATCATGAAGTTTGCTGGCGCTTATTAAGCTATTAAACTGCAACGGTTTTAAGCGCCATAACAAGTTTTAATCATAAACGATAAAATTTGGTTTGATGTTTCATTTTTCAGTACACTATTGTTGCTGTGGCGCTAATAGTGGTTACGTGCTCAGACTTATTACAGCTCATTGCACTTTTTACAATTGTGAGTGACTATATTCAGCTTCATATTTTTCACTTCATTAATCTCGTTACTGAGCGCCAAGCAGAAAGTACGTGAATATTAATTCCATAATTTTGATATCGTGTTGTTTTGCTTAATATAACTTCTCTTGAGCTTGTTTTATACAGGGGTGGTGCAGTTTTTTTGCTTACAGTTCAAATTTTCTCTACTTTCCTCAACCGGTTGAGAATGCAGGCCAGATGGGTAGCCTTTGCTTTTAAGGATTGACCAAGGAAGGGCCCATTTTTTAATTGGAGCTCTTAATTTAAGAGCAATTCCAAACAGTCGGAACTTTCACACAAACTCTTTTCTTTTATTTTGCAAGATCAATCCGTAGGCGCTAAAGCTACATTGTTTCGCCGGCTGCACAATTTTACTTCGCTGGAACAGGATGCATAACCCTACTTAAATGCTTTAGCAGCTGAAAAATTGTAATTTTAGGGGCCTGTGTTGATTGCGCAAGGCGACTGGTTTTCTTCAATCGATCGGAGAGTTGTTCAAGAAGGTGTATTGGTTAAAGCATCCACTTCGTAGTCGGTATACTTGGGTTCATTTACCTTGTTAAATCATGCCAAAACTTTGAAAATGGTATTCATAAATTTTTGCAAATCTTTGCATTGTTTATAAGTCTTAAACTCTATCCACATATCTCCGATATATCTTTTGATGCCATAATTAAGTATTTATTGCATAAACTTAATTACCCTCTTTGTCTGATTTGCAGTGATACTAACCAAGTTTTAACTTGTGTTTTCAAAACATTTATTATATTTTATTAGTTTTATCAGTTTTCTGAATACTCATGAGCTAGATTGTTTGTAAGAGGACAAAATATAGGCTAGACTACCTATCTCAAAAAAGGTAGTCTTCTCTTTTTAAATTTGCATTTTTTGCCTTCCTTACATCTGATAATTATTTTGAAAAACTGAGTTATCATTTTTTCCTCTATCCACTCCATCTTAAACAGAATCTTCTTTTTGAATTTGCTGCAAATTATTTTGTAGATATAAATGGGATAAACCTTTTTCTGGATTAGGGATCTGTGACCCGCGTGGTTTGGTAGGAGGCCCTTCTATTTAATTGTTTATTTATGATTCCAAAGCATTTTAAAAAATACTCAAACATATACCGATTTGAATTTTATGCAAATTAACTCATGTGATCTGCAGACAGTCATTATTGATTTTGAGCAGAAAATTCGTGTAATATATTTAAGACAGTTAATTCTGAGCATAAGGATTGAAAAGTGCTTGCCATTGTTACAATAGCTACTCGTGGCTGAATCGCTTTGGCGTTTATTTAGTGGCACACTAAAGCGCTGGAACGGCAAACTTGTGAGGTATTGAAATTCCTTCATATTAATTATTTCTGAGTTACTTAAGGAGATTATTGGATGTACTTGGTGTACATGAGTTAGTGTGTCTTGTCACTCTTTTCCGGGATTTCATCTACAGTGATCTAGTTTTAAAGAATTATGAGAAATTTTGTTATTAGTGTGACAATATTTCTTTTATAAAAGTTCTTCATTTATAATTCGGTCACAATAAGCCGACCCTCTGCTTGTAATTATTCTACTTGAAATTTTCAACGCAAAAATCACTGATGCCTCTTGCAAACGTTTTCGCTTTTCAAGTGCCACTACTAAAAGTATTATGAAGTTAGAAGAATTATTGAAAGCATTGTAAGACATACCGGCAGTTTACACTGCATGCAGCCTTATTTGTTAAGCAATAAACTTTCTTACTTCAAAATTGCAACACGATTGCAAAGACCACTGTTACATCCAGCTCATTGGTTTATAAACTTTTTTTTTGCTTACACTCGTATAAAGTTTTTACAATGTCCTCACACTCTTAATAATTTAGTTAACTTACCTTAAAAAAAAATCTTCTGTTATTTTTTTGGGCAGTCTACTCAACGTCGTACTGCACTATTTCAACAAAATTTGAGCGCTGGTATTTTGAACACCACAAAAGATTTCACAAAATTTTTTCGCAACTGTAATTTGAATTTATAACTGAATATAATAAACTTCTTTGCTGTGCCATAAGATTTTCATTAAACTTTAAGAAATTGATTTCTTGTGAATGTGTAGGAAATACGAAAACAAACTACGCGACTTCACGCGTAATCAGATTAACTTGTATTATTGCTGTTTCTTGAGAGAATTTTATAAATGCATGACAAAAAATGCTTGCGTATTCCAAGTATACTAAGGATAAAATAATGATTTCGGGTTTACATTGCAGCATAATAAAAGTAAAAGTCAAGAAATTTCAAACAATTTTGAAAAGAAAATAACACGTACATCCAAACAATTGAAAATTTGTTGGATTTCTGCATACCAACGTTGGGTAAATTAGGGTTAAAAACTACGAAGATAAGCGTTTTTCAGATTTGAACAACGATTTTTCTGCTTTCTAATATCTAGAAAGATGTTGGCATTGGGGATTTGGGCTCCTTACAACGCGGTAATAATCAATGGGTCGTGCGTTCAAATCTCGCCGTGACTGCGTTGATGTGTCCTTGGTAAAAACACTTTATTGGAATTTTTCTGCTGGTTACACTGCTTGCGTAAGAAATGTTCTGTGCCTGCAGTTTTGGTGACACCGAGCTAGATTTGAATACAACAAATTTTAGTGCAACCGACAAAGATATTTCGAATTTTAAATAATGTTTTACCGTAAGCCGAGGAATAAAACTTATATTTACTTTATTTCACTTCTGTTTAGAATACACTACGTATACATGTTCTGTGGAATTTACTTGTTGCAAGAAAAAATGAAACATTTTCCTGAAGAATATAACACAAATTAAGGGTCTGATCAGAAGACTAGAAACTTGTACTCCAGAAAATTTGGTTCTGCACCCCTGGTCAATAAGTTCTTATCTATTAAGATAATTACACCATGATTCCCGCCATTTGACTAGAAACATAATTTGCGAGCGGTAATCTATCAAATTCAGTTATTTATTCATTAACGCCAATGAGCTTGTGCTCTGTTTGCTAGTCTTTGGTCACACTGGACCAACGTGACGAGAAAATTGCTTGCTTTGTTTTTGTCAAGATGCAGTGTTGTAGTGGTTTGAGCGTCCGCTTCGTAGTCAGCAAACCGGGGATCAATACATGAGTCAAGTCATTCCAAAGAAATTAAAAATGATATTCGCTGTTTCCTAGTTGTGATCTCAGCACAAAAGCAAAGAGTAAAAAAATTAAGCAAGTTTGTTTGTGGTGCTTTTGAGAAAGGCACCTACCAAGATTCCTCCACGTTCTTAAGGCCGATCAGTTTACTTGTTACTCTGTTCGAATCTGACAGACAAAGCATAAGCTTTGGTTTTTGTTAGCTGTGAGTTTGATTTCGGTGTTCATTTTAAATTTAGTGCCAAGCAGGCCTGATTGTTTATTACTCAAATTAAGCAAATAAATAAATAATTGCAGCCCAGATGAAACAAAATTATGCATGGCTGCAACCAAGGTGCCCGACTGACCAAGCAGAGCAACTGAAACAAAGCATTGATTAAGACTCAGTGTAATCTGTTACATTTCGCGCTATCTAGCAGAATTTAGCAAAATAATTTCCTTCTATTTGAAATAAAACAATCACTTCGAGCGACCCGTATATTTTGATGAATCAGGGTGAAGTTTTGCTTGCAGTAATTTTAGAGCCAATGCAATTGGAAAAGTGTAAAGTGCTTATTTGCTTAATTTTTTTTTTTTAGGCACATTTTTCTTCATATTATAGTAACACATTGCTTAAATAATGACAATTATTTCTATCTAATTAAATACGATTATTAATGTTATGGTATTGTTAAACTTCGTTTAATAGAAAATTTATTTTTCGTAAATTGGTTACTGATTTGGCTAACAGGTGAATGAATTGATTCTGATGAACGGCCACCAACTTTCTATGCTTCCCGATGACGTCATCGATCGGCTTGTGCTGAAAATCAACAAGCGAGTGATAATCGACTGCAGATACTCACGTCCGAGTGATGAAACCGCTTACAACAAGAAACTCGCTTATCTACAAAGCGTTGCCACATCTCAAGGAAAACCGGTTTGTTGAGATTTGATACAAAATAATACAAATCACACACAAAAACACGTTTCAAATTTTTTGCGGGAAGATTACATGTAATGACGTCATAAAGAATTTCGTTTAAAAGCCGTGGTAATCATCGACATGACCTCAGCCATCACAAACCATGACCAGAAATAATTTTTGATAATTGGGCGAATAAATATTTTTATCATTTGTCAAAGAAAATATTTGATGACTAAGTCATTAAAAAAAATAGCAAACCGATAGAAACGCTAGAGGCCAGCGATATATTTTTTGTAATATTAGGATTTTGTACAAAACTTTCTCTGCTATCGCAGCGTAGCCAATCATTGTCTTCAACGCTTTTAAGTGGAAGAAGACTTGGGGAAACCATTTATAACCTCACTGCAAAGTGGGAAACTGATCGAGTACATAGAGGTTTTTATAAATAAAAGACATCAAATGAATAACTTTTGATTAGCCTTGAATCGGTAAGATTGCGATTTGATAATTGCTCAAATTGAAAAAGCAATGTCTTTCAACGTAGACTTTCTATTGCATAGATTAAAAGCTTTTACGAAAGCAAAAAGCAAAGTAAGTAAAAGAAGCAAAACGGGTTTTCACATTGTCTCTTTTACTGTGAAATAGTAAACACTGCTTGTTAGCTCCTCGTTCCGGCTGCATTTCCACCATGCATTAAACCTGTAGTAGATATATTTGATAAAACTTCGCCGCTAATTTTTGGTTATTTTAACTAAAAATAATTAATCGATGATTCACAAATACGAAGAATGTGTTTGCTTCTTTTTGATGAACTTATGCGTGGGTGAAATTGTTGAAACATACACGCAATTGCGATGTCATTATAACTTTTTCAGCTCATAACTCTTATTTGTACTAAACATTTTTGGTTTACTATGCAGTTCACGAACAACTTTTCCCACAAAAGTTTACAGGAAAAAAACGCATGTTGTTATATTTATGACAGGGCTGAAAACTTGATCAATTTTTTTAAGGTCAACGCAAGTTCTTCGTATTTAATAAACAAATTTCAAGTTCAGCATAATTTTAGTAAATTAATTTTTAAATCAGCCTAAATATTTTCCATTTCTATCTGAATCTTGCCCCCATATAGTGTGAACTTAGTAAGTGTTATTGACTTTTTTATTCTTCTAGTTTAGTTAGCGCATTTGGAGTTGGCAATCAATTATCCTTAGGAATTGCTTTTGAGTTCGTCTCCAGATTTATATTATCTGATTAATATGCTTGTCAAACTATCCTCTTGTTGTTACCTGACCTTTTTCTTGTAACGGAAGCATGGTGGAAGACCATGCAGCCCCAAGAGACGTGCAACTTTTTACGGCCTGGAACCGTGATCGTATTGTGAGAAAGATTCCAAAAAAAAGCATCGTAAAGAGACAGCAGTAGAACAGGACAAAATGAGATGAGAAGTGTTCTGAGTTGGGTGACCTCAGGCAACATATAAAAAAATTTTAATTCTGCTCCTAATGGAGAGAGGACTATCGTCGCACAAGCAATCGATGCAAGCGCACTGGTAGCTGTGTACGTACCACAGCTTGACTAGCAGTGGGTTAGCATGTTCTGCGTGCGAGGTCAAAACATCATGTTGTGTAAATGAAGAAATCAATAACTAGTACTGGAATAGCCTAATTTGCTAGAAAAATTCAATAATACTAAGTATCATCAATAAATGTTAAAATTGATCCGATGTTCTCTACTAAAAAGTTGGAAATTAAAGTTAAAGTAGAAAATACTATTTTCATTGCTATTGTTAGATTCCAACTATTAGCCTATGTTTGCTGGCTACATACTACATGATCTAAATCAAAGTCATTACATCCGTAAGGGGTCTGAAATGGAAGCAAAATTTTTTACCCCACAACTACAGGCGATAAAAGATTTAAAAACGTTGTTTTCAAATTTTACCGTCTCTTTTTGTCATTTCAATTCCTTAGTTTCTTCTTTCGTCTCATTTGTTCTTCTTTTTAATCACTTCTCCTATTCCTTTCTCTGCTCACATTCTTTTGTTAGTCTTCTTCTCATCTTTTCATTTCGACTCCCATTTTTTTACCAATTCTTTCCATAATTTTGTCCATCACCTCCTTCTTTATTTTATCTTTTATATTTTTGAACATTTTTACCCCTATTTTATTTATGATATGTTCTTCTTTTACCCCTTAACCCTTTTTTATAATTGTCAATATCGGTTTTTCCCTCATTTGCCATTTTTTAATTTTCAATCCTATTTTTACCACTTCACCTCTTCTCCCGACATTTTAAAAACTTTTTTCTCCCTCTAAACCTTGCTTTTAAGTTTTTTCATTTATAACCGCTTTTGTTCCCACAAGTCACAAGCTCTTGCTATTCATTTACCTCGTCAACCCATATTTTTTATCCTTTACACTCACTTTTTAGACTCTTTATCAATCTTTTAATTTTGTCACCTCTCTTTTTATCCACTTCTCCTTAGTTCTTGTTTTATCCCCTCTTTCTTCTCCTTCTTTCATCTTTTAACTCTCTTCTTTAAACCTCCCCTCCCACCTATTATTTTTTTATCTTCTTCCTTTATTCTCTGATCTATACTTTCCTTTTTTTCTTTCCATCCTTTCATCTTTCACTCTTTTTATTCACTCTTTTTTTCTCCCAGTTTAAATTTTTTTACTTGCTTTTCCCACTATTTTTCTCTTGGCTTATCCAACCTTTACCTCACCCTAACGCTTTATCCTTCTCCCATTCCTTTTACCTCCTGATTATCACTTTTTGCCACCTTCCTTTTTGTCAGCTCATTTTCCGCCCTCCAGCCGACCAATCATCTTTTCTCTCCTTCCTCTCTCCATTTCGCCCCATTCTATCTCATCCTTTTTCTATCCCGCAGCCCCTTTCACTTTTTTAACCTATTACTTTTACCCTTGCAGCTGTTTTGAACCGACTGGGTTAAAATATTTGGCAGTTTGATTCTATTACATCCTTTTTTCTATCCCAAAACAGCTAATAACGAGCAGCCATTTCTATAGTGTATATTTGTTTTGGTATAACAAAGTTTGCTACACAAATATTGTCACATTAAAAGTAAAACTAACTGTCAGTTTAACAAAATTTGTCAAGCAATTACATCGGCAGCTTTTTACAAAAATAATAGAAGATGTCCGTCCCCCGCATCTTTTCTAATCGCTTGTGATCTTATCCTCAAACCAAAAATATACACTAAATTTTGGTGAATAAACATATGAGGCTACAAATATTGAAAGATCGAAGACCAGTGAGAGAACGTGGCAATTGTTTGTCATTGAGCAGCTCTAAGTGCAGATTTATTTGCCTTATTGCTCACCACTTTGTGCATTATAACAAAAAAAATAGACTCACCGCAATGATTGTAAGTTACTGTTATTAGTTAATTTCCTTTATATGTCAGCAATATCTAACTGTTCTCCTGTCAAAGATGATACTTAGTCATTGCTAGCCAAAATATTGCTGCAAACAATAAAATGAGTATTCACATGCAGCAATAAAAGCCTAAACCATTTTGCGTCATGCAGTAATTCATAGGCGCATGGAGGTACTTCTATTTAATCACAGATAAAAATAGCAGAACCTAATCTTTTTCGCTTCAAGAGAACTGTTTTGCTTTTGCTATTATAGTTAGATGAACAAAAATAGGTTTTGATGTTATTGTTTTGGCGACACCACAGAACTTAAATTTTGCGTTAGGCTTATAACTGAGTCCATAGACTCAGTTATAGGTGGATATACAATACCAAGATGGGTTTAGTTAAAAAGATCCAGTCAAAGTTTTGAAACTCATTATATTCCTATATGACTTTGAGGAAAAGCATAGTTCCTTTTCTTGCTATAGCTGAATTAAAGCATAAAGTGCAGCCAAAGAACTTAATGTCACAAATGTAAATATGTAAGAGGGCTCACCAAATCGTCAAATGGGTCCAACACTGCATAACTTATTTCTTTAATTGTCAAAACGACCAACATTTGGGCGCTACCATCAATTTTGATTATGCTTCACCCCCCTCTCATCTACAGCTTCAAAAAATGCAAATGATAGTTTGTGACATTGCTCTTTCTTTTTGAGTACTACCAGTCTTTATTAATAAACCAAGATAATTACCATTACGTGTACAGTAGCTATGGCCTATATTTTCTACCACTTTTCGTTGCTGCTCTGACAAATGTTTGTTCGGTAAAGCCGGCGCACCTACATTAATTAATACGTTTTAAATGATATGACCTGCCGGGGTAAAATCGCTGGCGCCCTGGCGCCTTGGAAAACAAAGACTTTTTTAACTTCTCTGAGCACGCCTAAGCGAGTAAAAAACGCAACATTTTCATTACTGTTCACTCCATAGCCCGATGGGTGAAGCAGGCTTGGCCGGCTGAACCGACATTCCCAATCCCGATGTCACTGATAGAGAGCCTGCTGGCGGTGCCAACATGTACTATAAAGCAAAGATTTTTTCTTTTGCTGATGTGTTGCTTGTTAAGTTATCTACATCTACATTTTAGAGCAATATAATACAATCCCAAGTATAAAAAATCAAAATAAAACCATAAACCTAACAATTTATAAAACTGATTTTAGAGGAAATAATTTGTTTGAAAATAACTTGGTATGATCGGCTCCTACTAGAATATGGTGAATGACGTTGGGAAAATCATAGCCGCTTTTGTTGCTATGCCGGAAACAAGGTAAATAGCGCAGCCAAAGAACTCAACACTGTCAATAAAATAGGAAAGCAGCCGCACCAAATCGCAAAATAGGCTTTTCAATAAATAATTTAGTTGTGTAATTGTGAAAGCAACCACTATTTAGCCGCCACCATTAGTTTTGATTGTGTTTCAATCCCTGCCCCCTCTCATACTTTTTACAAGTATTAATGGTAGTTTGTGGCAAAATTCTTTGTTTGTGAACATTACCAGTCTTGATTAAGAGATTAAGATTATCACCATTACACGTACAAGAATCATGGATGTGCATAAAAAACACAATTTTATGATTTCTGTTCACAAGAGGTGTAGCCGGCGCAGCCAGTTGAGCCGACATTTTTAACCCCAACGTTACTGATGGGGCCCTACGAGCGACCCCTGCTAGCTGGTTTGTATGTAAAAACCTTGGCACAAATTGAGAGCCAATCACTAGTACAATTACTTTGCAGTTTTGCTGCCTATCATTAGTGTAGCCAGACACAAAATTGAGAGACAGAGCAAAAATGTATTTTTTGGTCTTAGTGTTCCTCAATTTTGTTAGATGATCCTTTAGTCTGGTAGATCGATATTTCCTAACTTCTTGTTTCATATTTGGCCAATTTCAATCACAAAAGTGTTTTAAATTCTTTTTTTTCGGAGATCAATTGTGGATGATCTCAAATTTTGTCAATTTGTTCCTCAGCATTTGTTCAAAGACGTTTGTAGTGGTTGACATTTTGTAACCGTTGATATCCAAAAACACTTTCATTTCTTAATTGAGGTAAAAAAGAGTGGGGTTGTAATCCCTGTACACCTTCTATTTCGGCCCAATAGTGGGCACAGGTACAGTCAATAGTAATTAGTTACAACTACAATTACTAGTTACAGTTACTTAGTATAAATAAGTGTTTTTGCGAAAAGTTGTTAAAACAGCCAATAATTTTTCGTTTTTCTTCATGTGGGCGCTACTTCAAACTCTTAATATGATCTAAGTGGTCAGAGCGGCAAACATTAGTTGCTATCCCAACAATAGTGCGCACTCTGTGCATAGAACATTTTACCCTTGGCATATCACAAAGACCAAGCCGTGAACTTGCAGTTACTGAATTGATTGATTGCAGTTACACGGTAACATTTATTTTTCTAAAGCAAACATGACATCGTAATGCTTGGAATTGGTGGCTCATGCTCTTCGGAGCGGATAATAAATCGTTGTTTTTTACAAAAACTGTTTTTTATTACAAACTACTTCTGTCTTACGTTTCTTGCCATATTACTAAAAGCGTGAGTTACCGAACTATCTATTGACAAAAATATTCAAACCTGGAAACAATAAATTTACGCAACAACAAGGATGGGCAACCTCTGGTTCACCAAAACTGATGAATCTTATTCTTTGTTTTTTTGTTATGGTCTGCCCCACGTTATTATTTGCTAAGTTGCGCGCTACAGAAAATAAGAACGCCTGGTACTTTTTCAATGTGTAGCCTATTATATTTTCCCCAACCCCCTTGTTTTGTGTGCTTGCTGCTCGTGCTCTCTTTAATTTTGGAGGGAAAACTACCCGCTTTGCATCCCTTCATAACTAAATGTGTACTTTATCATTGGCGTAAGCAGATGGGTGGTGTGGGTGTGAAGCCTTCTTACTGGTCTGATTGGTTAAAATTTAAAATTATAACCTGCTTAACTTTGTTCAAGTAGCATGGTAGGGACATTTTGAAGTAAAAATATTTATTGGATGGAAGAATTGGATAGAAAATTGGGCTTCTTTTGTAGTTTCCTACTTTTTATTGTTGTTTTCAATGAAAAACTAACAAACGCTGACACACCTTTGGCGCCTGAATACAACTGACCTGCAGTTTGAAAACCTTCCTCAGCACGGCGTGCACTTCCGCACTTCACTAATATACAACAATATCAGATATTATTCAAATCACATACTGTAGGCTCCGCTTCGTATATTCACCTGCGTCACAGGCTATCTTGGATTTTAGCAACGGAGAATTTGGCAAATTTAATAGATGGCAGAGTAAAGTAGGCCTACTGTATAAGTGTATATTTACAGGTAATTCTAGGCAACTGACAGTCAGAGTTGCCAGACAAAAGTTTTAAATTGCGCCTAAACTCATTGTAAATTAGCTTTCAAAAGCACCAAAAAATGCGCTCAACGATATTAAATTTCAGAAGGTACATTGTTTTTTTAATCCAATTGATATAAAATCTTCAACGGAGAGATGAAGAATGAGAAAAAATAGTGATAGATTTTGTCACAAAATTACTGAACAATTCCATCAATTTAGCATTATCTGAAAAGCAGTGCCAAAGTACCTACAAATCATTAATAAATATTGGTTGAAGCCTGGCGTGGAGTGATAGGACTTTTCATTTCTCCTCTTTTTTCGAGCCTAAAGCATAACCAATTGTTGTTTTTAGCGCCCAACACAAATTTTCCGCGCAAATGCTTGTAAAAAGTAGCCCAATTGAGTAACGCTGCTGACAGGAAAAATGAGAATTATGTGTATAGAATAACATCAAATTGTTGAATAACAATCGAATTGTTTGTTTAAAAAAGCATTATTTGCATTATTTGGTATAGAAGCAATTTGACTAGATTAATAAAGCCTTAGAAAAGAGTTCGTAAAAAATAGGTGGTAGTGAAAAATGTCTAGCAAAATAGATTTATTAAGCGAAGTATGGATTTATTAACAGGCAAATTTCAGTATATATACCCGTGTAAAATTTCCATCTCCAGGTAAGTGAATTTAATAAGTGGCTGGATTCACTTTTCATAAATTTACAAAGCGGAGCCCACTGTAGCACCAAACCAAAAATATTGGCTGTAAAAGTCAATAACAATTTGTGTACAGGCACGCTGCGTTTCATAGGTCGGTGACCCTTGCGCTACAATAATCAATTTCCTTTACGAGAGCAAGAATTTCAAAATGCGGGTCGGTAAGACTACAATGTTTTGATTTTATGATTTTTTTCAGGCAGAACAGCCGCTTACCGCAGCTCTATAGGATGCAAAGCAGTTTTGCATTTTTATTTCAAGGCGTTCTATTTCATCATCAATAAAAAATTGATTAAAGTAGTGACAGAATCTCGTTCTTGTGCGCTGCCAAATTGAATCAAAAAACCTTCTGTAAGTAATAACCTTCAACAGCAGCTAAACTGTAGCTGGTTACCGATTACGCTACTTATGCCTCGTCACCTGATTAATGTCGGGCATGAATGGATGAATGAGATTCCTGCTGTTTCTGATTGCTGTCTAGCGAAATCACAGCCAAGGGACGGACTTAGCCCGATCGGCAGCGAAAGAAGACCCCATTTATTTTGTCTCCAGTCGAATTTTGTTTAATGGCTCTAGTCTAACTGGTTACTTAAATAACTGTTTACAGCCCACCTCTGGCTACGCCTGTTTATTAGTTGAGATTACTCAACAATCAATGCTGAATATTGCTAAGTCTGCAAATCGTTACACACCAGCAGCAAAGACCAGTCGCGATCCAAACTTACGTATCTAAACTTCTTATTCTATTTTTGATAAATACCCTCGTTGCAGACTTATACATTCCAGTTGATTAAATCACTTCTCATCCATAAACATTTTTACTACCAGCTGCCCAATTTATGCCATTGCTATTATTATTATTATTATATAATTGGCAATTATGACATACCACCAATCACTCTATCAAACAATCAGCGCAGTGACCTACAAAAAAAATTGATACAGTCCACTTTCCTAAGCAATTTCAAGTTCTACGTTTCTTGTACTGACAATTCGCTGATGATCTTTGGTATTGAATTAATTACGGTACACATAACGCAACATAAATGCAAATTTTTCGAAGCCTCTAGAATTTGTGGAACCTCGAGGTTTAGCCTCGCCTTCCCCAATCCGCCGCTGATTATAGCTGTAAACAAGCTTTAACAATCGTTTGTTCGGAATTTTACCATTTTTTCAAGAAAAAAATCAACAAAATCATTACAAAAAACGACATCAAATTGACAAAAACTACCACGGATGGTTGACTTTGTGGGATGTTTTGCAATACTAGGAATCTAGAGCATTAATGCAATGAGCCAGTTTTATTATAATCGGTGATATATTACAAAGTTGTTCATTTTATACTTGGGGTAGCTATAAAAGCCTACTGTAGGGTCAGAAGCTGAGAGAGCTAAGAAGCATTTGTCTAAATCAAGAATATAAATCCATAATTTTTGAGGCAGTTTAATGCGATGTGATAGACGCTCAAGTTAAAGCATTGATATCTTTTAGAAATTAAGGTCTTTTAGTATTTTAGAATATTATCGTTTTTAAAAGTATTGACGTTAATATTTTTAGAAATATTAACGTCTTTCAGAGATTAATTTCAATTTCATGGTTTGTAGTTTCATCGCTGCCAAAATAGGCTTAAAAGAAAGGAATCATTTGACAACCAAACGTTAATTTCAACGAAAATGATTAAAGGAATTATTCTAGAAACTTTTAAAACAACAAATATTCCTGATCTAAATCGAAACAAAACAAGATCAATTCCTCTCAAAATTTACCATCTCCTGCTTGAATTTTATCGTTTTCGAAGTTCGCAGGAATTAATTTTGTTGCAATGATATAGCCTTGTTTGTAGGAATCACGATAACGAATTTTATTAGCCGAGGCAAGAGAGGCTAGAAAGCACGATAAAAATATATGCACACCGCTCTTTAAATTTTTCATTTTGAACATAAGCCGACAAGGCTGTATAGCGGCTTGAGCGTCCCGTTGTAGTTTATAGACCTGGATTCGATTCCCACGTCGAGTCATATCAAAGATATCAAAAACAGTATTCACTGCTTCCTGCCTGTGGCTCAGAACGAATATCGTATGAAGAAAAACTGGAATTTTCCCTTGTTGTGTTATTTGGAATCAATAAAATTCCTTCATCTCTATGTGGCAGACAGATGGTGAGGCTGAGGAGTTTAATCATCGCTGTGACTCAGTCGGACTAAAGATACGCAAGCATAGCATGAGCTCACACGCAAATTGAATTAAACACAAATATTTATTGAAAGGCAGCCTCATCAACAGAAACATATTGTGCTGGGTCTACCAAATAAGGCTGTATTTAAGGAATTCAATGCCATCCCCAAAATGTATAAAAAGAAACTAGTATTAATTTTGAGGGTTTTCCCTTTTACTCCGTTTTTTTTTTTTTTAGATATTTTAGATCCATTAACATGTTAAAATTTTGGGACTTCAGCATGTTGCATACCAAAGTCATAAGTTTTATTATCATTTCCCTTCAAACTTTGAATTGAATTTATTTTAGTGTATTGCATATGTTTCAAATAAAAATTTAGTTGCAGTCAACTGTTTCATGCAAATTTTGACGCGAAGTCTATTTTTGGTTTCCCTGGACAAAATTTGCCTGAAAAGCTCGAATTGTTAAAATATTATAATTTTAATTGCGATAAATATTGCAAAATCTTGAATAAATCTTAGAATAGCTATAAACTAGTAGGCTCTCCATTAATGGCATCATTACAAGCAGGGTCGTTCTGCCCGGAAATGCTCTCTAACGCATTGTTTTCAACCTGAGTGCCATGCCTACTGGTGGCCACAAGTTGCTGTCAGGTGCGCCACGAATCTTTGCATTTATATAAGAGTATATATCACATAAATTTTATGCAAATATCTTGTTCGTTATGACAACAAAAATAATACAACAGCTGCATTTTGCTAACAAGGTTCCCAGGCCCAAACAGTATGCCTCGCACAATAATTTGTCACACGCTGATTGTAGGTGTGCCGAAACACTTTCACACTTGCACGTGTTTCAAAAACCTTATTTTGACAACAAAAACAGCTTATTTTGTTGCAGCTTGTTTACCTTTTATACAAGCCATAAACCTGTAAAGTGTCGTCATAGTTTACTCAAAAATTGTGCATAAAATATTATCATAATCCCACTCTTTAATGGACGCAATTTTCATGTCAACAAAAAGTCGTTTTTCCGTGGTAGAATCAAGGTTATTCTACCATGTTTCAACCCCAAAAAATGAAAACCACTAATCTCCTGAAATTTTCTCCAACATATCAGCTTCTTTTCTTTTTAATTATTTGTTGCAATATTTTGTTGCAAACTAAATTATGAAGGAAAAAACTATGGCTAATATTTTTGGAAAAAGTAAGCTTCCAGTTCCTTTTATTTTTGAAATGAGTGTTGCACCTGCTTTGGGATCTCACCATGGTATTCAATGCTGCAAAAATAGAAAATGTTTTTGTTGTATTTTGGCGTAGTAAGCTAATCGATGACCACAAATTTGAAGTCCTACTTGACAGCAGTTTCTAAATTCGACCTGGGTACTAAACATATTGCAACGGATTTTTAACTCAGCCTAGACCAAGCGCCGATTTCATCACACACTCAATTGAAGCCTTTATCCAGCGTGTCTCATCTTCGCCTACCCTCTCTAATTGCTGTTCTATCAGTTGTACGCGTATATGCAACTCTTTTATTGCCAAACAAACACGACAGCTACACTGGCGACAAAGAGCTGTTTTACAAAAATCACCCAAACAAGATAGGTGACGATTTTTCTCTGAAGATGTTGGCTATTCTGGCCGGCTAAGCATTAATCAAAACAAAGCATCACCAAAAATATTTGTGTAATAATTATTACTCACCGATAGAATAAAAAATAGCATTTAATTTTATTTAACGCCTGGTGAGCAACTTCATCAAATAGTTTAAATGAGTTAAGCTTTTTTTCTTGCTCGGTTTGCATGTCTTTCGTCAGACTGAGCCACCATGACGTGTAGAGTCTGTAGACTGCTTGGCCCCGACTTGTCTGCTACATGCAGATGGAGGCTTTCGGTTAAGTGCCTTGCCTAAGGACACAACAATCAAGCTTGCCGACCTGTTCTCCACACTATCCCTATGTGCTGAGCGCCGAGCAGGAAAGCTGTGAATACCATTTTTTAAAGTCCTTTGGTATGACTCGACTTGGGAAATTGACCCCAGGTCTACCGACTGCGAAGCGGCCGCTCTAACCATTACGCCATCGCGCCGGTTTCACTAGTTAAGCTGTAAAAGCAACAATGTTGAAACTCTTCTACGGAATTTTTGTGTAAAATTTTCTGTCATAGGCTATGTTTTTATTTTTGTTTTTTTTTACAATCACGTATACACCTTTTGAGGATTATTCTAGAACATCGTTGTGCTAAACCCGCTTCGCACTCATCAATATAGCTGACATAACTCAATGACAACTCTTCCAAATATCAGAATACAGTGCATTTATCCATAAACAAATAGCAAAGCTGTGGCCCAGTCGGACTAAAGATACGCAAGCATAGCATAAACTCACACGCAAATTGAATTAAACACATTTATTGAAAAGCGGCCACATCAACAGAAGCATGTAGTGCTGGGTCTACCAAATAAGGTTGTAACCATGGGGTTCAATGCCCTCCCCAATATGTATAAAAAGAAGTTAGTGTGAGATAAACTAGTATGACATATTGGCAGTTGATAAATTTATTTTAAGGGTTTTCACCTTTACTCCATTTGAGATATTTTGAACCCATATCAAATTTTTGGGACTCCAGGATGTTGCATACCAAAAAGATATGTTTTATTACCATTTTTCTTCAAATTTGAAATTTAATTTATTTTACTGAATTGTATTTTTTCAAAATAAAAATTTAGTTGTACTCTACTATTTCATGCAATTTATGATGCAAAGTCTGTTCTAGATTTTCTTGTGCAAAGAGCACCTGAAACTTCAAATTGTTCAAATATTATAATTTTAGATTACGCTGAATATAGAAAAATCTTGAATAAATCTTAGAATAGTTATAAACTAATAGGCTCCCTATTTTAATGGCATCATTACAAGAAGAGGCGTTCGGCCCCAAAATACTCTCTAAGACATTGCTTTCAAGCTAATTGCCACGCACACTGGTGGCCACAAGCTGATGTCAGGTGCGCCACAAAATCTTTGCATTTGTATAAGACAGTATTTCACATAAATTCAATGCAAATACTTTATTTGTCGTGACAAGTAAAATAATTCAATAGCTGTACTTGGTTAACGAGGCACCCAGGCTTAAACAGCATGCCTCGCACACTGATTTGTCACAAGCTGATTCTAGGTGTGCAAAAACACTTTCACATTTGCACGTGTTTTACAAACCTTATTTATCTTAATAAGAAGAACAGCTCATTTATTACAACTTGCTTATTTGTTATACAAGCCATAAATCTGTAAACTGTCGTTATAGTTTACCCATTACTTCTGTACAAAATAATACAATAATCTTACCCTTTGGTAGACGTTTTTTACCGTCAGCAAAGAGTGTTTTGCCGCGGTAGAATCGAGATTATTCTAACGTGTCTTGACCCCAAAAATTAAAAATCACTATCTACTTACATCGTCTCTAACATATCAGCTTCCCTTGTTATAATTATTTGTTGCAATATTTTTTGCGACGATTTTCGAAAGTGTCCCGGATGTCATGCAGCCTAGAGACGTCCCTGCTTCCTATAGCTTGGTTTTTTTCAGCATCAACTTTAACTTTCTTGGTTGCCTATTTTTTTTTTACAAAACTTTCTGCGGTAACACACTGATTAGAAAAGTAGAAACAAACTGCAATCGTACGCTACTCGTTTTGACATTTATTTAATTAAACGACAAGAACACAAAAAAACACAAATTTTATGTTCATTGACTGATGTAATGTAAAACTAAATCATGGAGGAAAACTATGGCAGATATTTTTGGAAAAAAGTAAGCTTGCAGTTCCTCTCAATTTTAGAATGAGTCTAGCACCTGATTTGGGGCTCGCATCATGGTATTCAATGATATAAAAATAGAAAAGGTTTTGTTGTATTTTGGCGTAATAGGCTACTTGGTGATCACAAATTTAAAGTCCTACACGACAGCAGTTTCTAAATTTGATCTCGATGCCAAACATAGTGCAACGGATTTTTAAACTTAGCGGGGGCCAATTGCCGATTTCGTTACAGGCCCAGTTGTCAATGTGTCTCATCTTCGTCTATCCACTCTGATTGTTGTTCTGACAGTTGCACGCATACATGCAACTACTTTATTGCCAAACAAACGTGACAGCCACACTGGCGGCATAGAGCTGTTTTATAAAAATCACCACAACAAGATAGGCTACCAGTTTGCTCTGAAAATGTTGGCTGTTCTGGCCAAGGACACATTAACCTAAACAAAAGCATCACCGAAAATATTTGTGAAATAATTGTTACTTACCGGCAGAACAAACCAGTATTTAAGTTTATTTAATGCCTGGTGAGCAACTTCATCAAATAGTTTAAATAAGTTAGGCTGTGAAAACAACAACATTGAAACTCTTCTACGGAATTTTTGTGTCAAATTTTTGTCATAGTCTATATATTTAATTGTTTTTTTAGCAATCACGTATAATCTTTTGAGGATTATTCTAGAACATCGTTGTGCTAAATCCACTTCGCACTTACCTATATAGCTGACAGAGTGCATTTATTCATAGGCAAATGACATTGTTGTAAGTGTGTTTCCCACAGACGCAACAAATATAGCCATCGAGAGGTTCAAACTCACAACTCTGCCGCCTTAAACAGCGATCCAACCCACACAACCACGCTGCAAACGAACGAAAATGAACAGAATATTCCATTAAAATGCAACCCGTAAATCTATTTTGTAAGATAATGCGAGAAGGCACTCTTGTAGCAGAGAAAAGAGAAAGAAATGAATGAACTACCACAGGCAATTAAGTGCTTTATATTGAAAATATATTTTAGGAGATAACAGAATGGAAAGAGTGACAAATTTCTTAGAAGAAAAATATTTTGGAGGATACTGAATTTGATCATTTAACCGTTTTCATAAACTTACATTCCTCTACAGTTGTTATGTTTGTGCATGAAACAGGAGTAGTTTTGCAATCTAATCAAATTTGCATAACTTGCAATTAAATGTAATTAATGCTGCGCAAATTAATTGAAAAATGTCATTAATGGAAAGCAAATTATCATTGGAAGGCATATGAAGCAACAATTTTGTATGATACAAGACAATGATGTAAAGCGTTGATTTGTTGATTAAAAATCTCATTAATTACTGGTTTAATTGCCAAGTCTTGCGAATTTCTTTATTTTGTTTATGAACTTATTAGATGCAAGCGGTGACGTCAGTAAATTGATTAAACTCGTTAGGTGTCCTCCCAAAATATGAATTAACAACGATAGCTTTCGAAATTTATCAACTGCAAATCGCTCGTCAACAGAAAGTGAAGACCTTTTTTAAAACCAAGTTTCTAGATAGTGACAACCTTGAATTGTGTCAACAATAGATAGTAACAAATAGATAGTAACAACCTAGAACAGCATTGATACAGTGAGCCAGTTTTAATATAATCGGTGATATATTACAAAGTTGTGCATTTTATACTTGAGGTAGCTATAAAGCCTACTGTAGGGTCAGAAGCTGAGAGAGCTAAGAAGCATTTGTCCAAATCAAGAATAAAAATCCGTAATTTTTGAGGAAGTTTAATTTGATGTGATAGACGCTCAGATTAAAACATTAATGTCTTTTGCAAATTAAGGTCTTCTAGAATTTTAAAATATCATTTTTAAAAATATTAACATCTTTCAGAGATTAATTGTAATTTCATGGTTTGTAGTTTCATCGCCGCCAAAGAAATTATTCTAGAAACTTTTAAAACAGCAAATATTCCTGATTTAAATCGAAACAAAGCAAGATCAATTCCTTTAAGGATGAGCTCATACGCAAAATAAAAAATTATTTTTGTAATTACGTTTGTGAAGTTGCAATCATTAAAATATTGAAGCCCTGAGAAGAAATGCGGGGCAAATATGGGCTCTTCTTTCGCACAAACTAATGATTTACATTCTTTTTTCAGTTGCGCATTATTGTGGCAATAAAAACGTAAAAACGTATAGATTTAAAGCATAGATTTTTAAACTATTTATTAATTTTATTTGACGGTCGTTTAGCAGATCAGTAATATCACGGACAAAAATTTTGTGTCCATAGATTGTATGTACAGGGTGTCCACAAAGTCTTTAAACAATTTTACAAATTTATTAAAAACTTTTGAAAATAATATCAAAATAATTCTTTTTGCATATTAATCAGTTTTTATTAAAGTTTTTTTATAATATCACTTTTTTTATTTCAGAGATGAATTAGCCAAATAAAATAGTTGATTTGCAACCCTTGTTAAAAATGACTACTCCACAAGAAAAAGCACAATGTGTTTCTTGATTTATCAAAACGAGATCTGATATTGAAGCATAAAGAAATTTCATAGATAAATATGTAAAACAAGCCCCATCACGTCAGTTGATTTGCAATTGGCATAAGCAGTTTGTGGGAACGGGAACGTTACTACTAAAATCGAGGAGTGGATGGACAAAAACTTCTGAAAAAGGCATCGAGCGTATTTGTCAGTCATTTAGTCGTAGCCCAACGAAGTCCATCCGCTCTGCTCTTGTTCGGGCTACGTGAAAGATGTTGTGTACTGCACCAAAGTAAAAGATATTAGTGACCTTAAGGAAAGAATAACTGCCGCTGTGGAGACAACTGATAAAGAAATGTTAAGAAGCACGTGGATTGAAATTTAATATCGTTTAAATATTCTCCGTGCTACAAATGGGCCTCATATAGAAATTTATTAATGCTTTGAATAAAAACTTAACTATTTACTTGATATTATTTGATCATTTCAGAGATAGCGTTCATTAATGTTTTAAATAAAAACTTGACCATTTAATTGATATTATTTAAACATTTCAAACATTTCCAACGTCAGTTGTAATATCAATAAATTTTTTAAATTGTGTAAAGACTTTGTGGACACCCTGTATGTTTGATAAACCACGTTGCACCACACTGCGGCAGAAAAATTGTAGCCACAGCTTACACTACACGGCACCGCACTGCAACTGAACTAAAGCTATGATATGCGTTTCAAAAATTGGTCGTTGAGAAGTCATTAGGAAAATCGATCCCCATTTTATTTGGCCTCCAAAATTTTTTGAAATTTACCTGAAGCTGCGCGCCTCGGCACTAGGCAAAATTAACCAAAATAGTACAAGGCACTGCATCGTTATCATTTTTTAGTTCAGTGTTTTCGGATCTTTTGGATGCTCTCACTTGGAAATCTGTCTTTCTACCATGTACCATCTCTCTGCAGTTGTAGCTCATTTATCATCCATGAAAATATTTCCCGAGTTGCTCTATCTCATACAAAACCATATCACGTTACTACAGTGTCGTCTAGTTCACCTTTGTTTAGGGGTCAAATTCAGCTAATACCACATTCTATGATTACAGAATAGATCTGGACACAACTACCCTGCTGTTGTTGTTGTGTCCAGACCTGCTTTGTAATTGCCATTCCTGCTGACACAGTGCATTTCTTTCACAAGCACTGCAGCCACATCAATTAATTGCATTAAAAATAATATTTTATTTGAATATTGACGAATGCAATTTAATTTCATTTTATGCGATAACGAGAACATGACGCAATCCCCTATTTCGGTATTTTGCGATCTTTCTTACAAAATATTTTTCAAGCTGCTCTACTTCAAACAAAATCACATCACGTGACTCCAATATGGCCAAGTTTACTTTTGTTTGAGAAATCAAAATTAATTAATTTTACATTTCTGGTCACAAAACATTTTTTACTCTGATTCAAGAAGATCATTATTTTTTCAGCCTGATATCTAATTAGCCTAATGCTACTGCAAAAACTTTCTTGGAGGTGTAAAACAATTTAGAGGAGTAGAAACAAGCGACAATCGTTTCTCCACACGTTTTGATATCAAAAAATTCGACAATAAATACAAAAAAGTAAAAGTACAAAATTTAGATTTCTTTTTAGTATCACGTAAACTACAGGATAGTCGTAGTTGAAGGATATTATCACAGTCCTCAAGGCAGAAAAAATAAAACAGTAAAACAACAAGTTTATTGTGAAAATATGTTTCCACAGATGTTCCGCGATATAAGAAATGTAATGGCCGACCAAACAAGGGCATGGTAGCAAGATGGTGCCAAGGCTCACAAAGCAAGGGCTTCGATTAAGCTTCTTTAGCAATCTACTTCTGATTTGGTTTTACCAAAAGATTGGTTCTCAAAAAGTCCACACTTAAATGCCATGAATTACTGTGTTTGGAGTTTGTAATTAGCTATGATTCAGACCTGTCGGCGTGAAATGACTTTATTGATAATTTGAAAACGTGCTTGGCAAGAGCTTGGAATGATGTCCCACAAGTTACCCTTCGAAACGCCGAGCGAGCCTGGGTTTCTAGGTTAAGACACTGCTACGAAGTGCACGGAGAACATTTTGAACATCTATGAGTGTAATACAACATGATTCTCAGAAAAACTTGGTAAAAATTATTTTTTTCAAAAATAAATCGCTGTTTGACAAGTTTTCCGCTTTTCTAGTGACCACCCCGTTATATTGTGTTGCAAAAAATGAGTCAAATAGTTTTGGAGAAAGATATAGTAGGTATCCATTTTTTCTTACCTTCAAATTGAGGTTTGCTTTAAATTTGCGGTTGCAATATATTACGCAATATTGCTCAGATAAAATGCTTTTTTTTTTGTTATAACTTTATATTTAATTATCGAAGATTTAAAGAAGTAAAATTCTCATTTTATGAGTCCAAATTTGCAGACACCACTCGGGCAATGAATTTGGGACTTCTTGACTGCAAAGCTGCCTTTCATTGCGTTTTCGAATTGCGGGTGTAGCGCCACCAAACAAACCGCAAAAAACGATATTTTTCTTCATACATCAAGCATGCATTGCGTTGATTTTAATATCGCGCCCGTTTTGACTGGCGCAATAGTGTAGTGGTTAGAGCGTTCGCTTTGCAGTCGGTACACTTGGTGTTCATTTCCTAGGTCGAGTCAAACCAACAGACTTTAAAATGGTATTCAAAGCTTCCTGTTTGGCGTTGCGCACAAAAAGGATAATGTGGAGAACAAGCCATCACATTCCTTTGCTGTGTCTTTGGGCAAGGCACTTAACGGGATGTCCCCATCTTTATTTGGCAAACAGGTGGCTCCACGAACATGGTCAACACCTGTTGTGGCGTGGAGGTTAGTAAGACAGACCCAAACACGCTGAGCACGCCCTACGATACTGCCATACATCGGCATCTTGAGGAGTAACTGGTCTGACGGTTTTGGATGACGATACTCAATGCTGGCGTAATACCACCACTGCCAGCACTTGATTCGGACATTAAATGGATGTTTCTTTACACGAAAAAGAAGATTGCGGTTTCAAAAAAAGTCAAAATTTACCATTTCGTGCTTGGACTTTATCAATTTTGAAGTTAACAGGAATTAAATTTGTAGCAATAATATAGCCTTGTTTGTAGGAAACGCAATAACAAGTTTTATTAGGATGTGGCAAGGGGGCTCGAAAGCATGATAGCTGGTAAAAATATATGGACACGTTTCTTCAATTCTTTTCATCTTTAACAAAAGCCGACAAGGCGATATAGCGGCTTGAGCGTCCGCTTTATAGTTGATAGACCTGAATTCGATTCCCACGACGAGTCATCCCGAAGACATCGAAAACAGTATTCACTGCTTCCTGCCTGGCGCTCACCACGAAAGAGATCGTATGGAGAAAAAGCCGGAGATTTCGCTTGTAGTGTTATTTGGAAAGGCGCTTAACAAAATTCCTTCATCTCTATGTGGCAGACAGGTAGTGAGGCTGAGGAGTTTACTCATCGCTGTGGCACAGTCTGACTAAAGATACGCAAGCATAGCATGAGCTCATATGCAAATTGAATTAAACACAAATATTTATTGAAAAGCAGACACAGCAACAGAAACATATAGTGCTAGAATCTACCAAATAAAGCTCTATTTAAGGAGTTCAATGCCCTCCCCGAAATGCATAAAAAAACTAGTGTGAGATATTGGCAGTCGATAAATTTATTTTGAGGGTTTTCCCCTTTATTGTGTTTTAGATATTTTGGACCCATTAACACAGGGGTCGGCAACCCCTGGCACGCGTGCCACAGGTGGCACGCGAGAAGATTTTTTATGGCACGCCAAGTGACTTGACGCGCATGCGAAATCTACCCTATAAGCGTGCGCGGCGCACTCCCAAGCTCAAACTGTCTACACTGCACGAAATCAACAGTCCTAAAATTTGTCAAGCATGCAATTCACTTGACAATTTCTATGTCGGCGATGTCTGTTGTGGTTCTGCCAATGACACTCACAACTGGTTCGCTGTGAAAGCGAAAAAATCGGCTCAAGACAATCCAGTTTATGCGATTTCCCATTAGCACAAAAAAATTAGAATAAACAAAGATGCGATACGCAGCAAGAATGAAAAATTTTGGTGTAGACACGCCTAATACTAAAACAGTTACGAAAACACTGTGTTTCTTTGTCGCACACTCTGCTACAACTCACAGACAGTTTTGCTTGAAGAGATGGAAAGTGCAGTGTCAGATGGTTAAGTTGCGGTAAGATTCTCTTGAGGTTCGTCAAATGTCTAATCGAGATAAGGGTCTTTTTCAGGGGACAAGGAAAGGCCGACCCCGAACTGGAGGATAAAAAGTGGCTTGTAAAACTGATGTTTCTTGCGGACATCACCACGCACCTTAACGAACTTAATCTTCATCTGCAGAGTACAGGAAAAACAGTGATCTGTCTTTTTGAGGTATGCAAAGGATTTGCATCTAAACTGAATGTCTACACACGGGACATCCGAATCGCCACTTTTCGCTACTTTAAACACCTGAAGGCTTTCTCAGTGGATTACCAAGTTAATTCGGTTAAAATTGATATGTGCATTAGGGGTTCAACGTCTCAATTTTGTACCAGATTTCAAGATTTTCAACATTTTGGTTCATTGGTTTCTTTTCTCATCAAGCCCGAGAGCAGCGAAGACTTGAACTTATGTGCATTTGAATGGATGGATATTGAAGACTTCCAGTTGCAGCTGATCGATTTCAAAGCCTCTTTATTTTGGACATTGAAATTTGTTGATTTGCGGAAATCGCGTGAAACGATTGAAAACAAGCAAAAAAAACATTTTACCACGTTGGAAATCTTTGCAGGAGAAATTTAGCTGTCTGAAGAAGATGGCAATAGCTTTGCTGTCTGCATTTCAAGCCACTTATTTGTGTAAACAAATATTTTCCCAAATGAAGTTTATTTTCAGTGCCCATCGCAGCCGACTTACGGAAGATCAATGAAAGTTGTGTGTTCAACTGAGTGTATCTAAATTTAGTCCAATATTACTGAGCTGAGCAAGGAAAAGCAAGGACAAGGAGTCTGTCTGTAGTTTCATTAAAAAGAGTCTTTTGACTGTATTCGACCTTATCCAATAAAATTAAAAAACAAATTTGTTTCTTATCCGTTTGCTATTCACATCGTTGACTGTGCAAACCAAACACATAAAAATGCTTGGCACGCGAAGCTGCTTACATCTTGATATTATTCGTAAACTGGCACACTGCGTTCAAAAGGTTGCCGACCCCTGCATTAACATGTTAAATTTTTGGGACTCCAGCGTATTGCACACCAAAGAAATATGTTTTGTTATCATTTACCTTCAAACTTTGAATTAAATTTATTTTACTGAATTGTATTTGTTCAAAATAGAAGCTTGGTTGCAGTCAACTGTTTTATGCAAATTATGATGCAAAGTCTGCTCTACAGTAGATTTATCTGCGCGAAATTTACCGGAAAAGCTTAAATTGTTATGATTTTTGATTACGCTGAACTATGTAAAATCTTGAATAAATCTTAGAATAGCTATAAACTAGTAGGGTTGCGATTAATGGCATCATTACAAGCAGAGGCGTTCGGCCCAAAGATACTTTCTAACGCATTGTTTCCAAGCTGAGTGCCACGCACACTGATGGCCACAAGCTGATGTCAGGTGCGCCACAAAATCTTTGCATTTATATATGGGCGTATTTCTCATAAATTTAATGCAAATACTTTGTTTAACATGACAACCAAAACAATTAAATAGCTGTATCTTGTTAATGAGGTACTCAGGCCCAAACAGGAGGCCTCACACACTGATTTGTCAAAAGCTGATTCTAGGTGTGCCGAAACACTCACACATTTGCACGTGTTTTACAAACCTTATTTATCATAACAACAAAAACAGCTCATTTATTGCAGGCTTGCTTACACGTTACACAAGTCATAAACCTGTGAACTGTCGTCATAGTTTACTCATAACCTCTGTATAAGACATTACAATAACCTTACACTTCGTAGACGTCATTTTACAGTCAGCAAGGAGTGTTTTGTATCGTTAGAATAGAGATTATTCTAACTTGTTTTGACTCCAAAAATTAAAAACCGCTTGACTGCTTAAATTGTCTCTAAGATATCAGCTTCCCTTCTTTTAATTATTTGTTGCAATATTTTGTACGACGATTTTCGAAAGTGCCCAAAATGTCACGGAATCTGGTGACGTCCCTGCTTCCTATAACTTGTTCTTTTTTCCTCATCTTTAACTTTCTTGGTTGCCTATTTTCTTCTCTAACAAAACATTCTGCGGTAACTCATTGTTTAAAGAAGTAGAAACAAATTGCAATCGTACACTACTTGTTTTGATGTTTGTTTAAGTGAACGACAAGAACATATAAAAAAACAAATTTTATGTTCATTGATTAATAAAACGCAAAACTGAATTATGGAGAAAAAACTGGCAAATATTTTTGGAAAAAGTAAGCTTCCAGTTTCTTTTATTTTTAAAATGAGTGTTGCACTTGCTTTGGTGCTCGCTCTATGGTATTCAATAATGCAAGTTGTACGCGTATATGCAACTCCTTTATTGCGAAACAAACGCGACAGCCACACTGGCGACATAGAGCTGTTTTGTAAAAATCACCAGAACAAGATAGGCTACCAGTTTCCTTTGAAGATGTTGGCCACTCTGACCGACGAAACAGTAACAAAAACAAAGGTATCACAAAAATATTTGTGTAATAATTATAGCTCACCAGTAGAACAAAAAGCAGCCTTTAATTTTATTTAATGCCTGATGAACAACTTTATCGAATAGTTTAAATAAGTTAAGCTGTAAAAGCAACAATGTTGAAACTTCTCTACAGAATTTTTGTGTCAAATTTTTTGTCATAGGCTATGTGTTTTTTTTGTTTTTCTTTGCAATCACGTATAAACCTTTTGAGGATTTTTCTGAAACATCGTTCTGCTAAACCCGCTTAGCACTCACCAGTATAGCTGACAGTGCATTTATTCATAAGCAAATGACATTGTTGTAATGTATATTTCCCACAGACACAACAAACATAGCCATCGAGAGGTTCAAACTCACAACCCTGACGCCATAAACAGTGATCCAACCCACTCAACCACGTTGAATGCGAACAAAAAATGAACAGATTATTCCATGAAAATGCAACACGAAAATCTATTTTGTAAAAAAATACAAGAAGCCACTATTGTAGCAGAGAGTGGAAAACTATTTTGAATACACTACTACCGGCAATTACGTGATATATTAAAAATATATTTCAGGAGATAGTAGAAAGTAAATTGGAATAAATTTTTGAGGAGAGAAATATTTTGGAGGATGCTGAATTTGATCATTGAACTGTTTCCATAAACTTACATTCCCCTACAATTATCATATTTGTGCATAAAAGAGGAATAGTTTTGCTGTAATTAAACTTGCGTAGCATGCAATTAAATGTAATTAATGCTGTGCAAAACAATTGAAAAATGTCCTTAATGCAAAGCAAATTATCACTGGAAGACATATATGTCAACAATATTGTATAATACCAAGACAATGATGCAAAATCTTGATTTGTTGCTTCAAAATTTTATTAGTTACTGCTTTTCCATTGACAAGTCTTGAGAATTTCTTTATATTGTTTATGAATTTATTGGATTTAAGCAGCGACGTCAGTAAATTGGATTAGATCCGACAAGTGTCCTCCCAAAATATGAAGTAACAATTATAGCTTTCGAAATTTATCAATGCAAATCGCTCGTTAACAGAAAGTGAAGACCTTTTTTATAACCGAGTTTCTAGATAGTCTCGACCATAATTTAGGTCCGCCTTAAAAAGTGTCAGTTTATAAATTAATGTCATTACCAAAAAAACTTTATCCCAGCCATAGTGATTAGTGACACAAGTGTAGAGAGCCACCGACCCGCAGGACAAGTTTTCCGAAATATCATCAAAACCTGGCACAAAAGCAAGTAGATCAGCTTTTATTCACGATTGATCTTTTGTGGTCGGATTTATTTTCTCTAGTCGACGTCGCTGCTTGTGTTTCAGCAATGGTCAAAGTTTTAATGTGCTTTATATTCATGAAATTGTTCATTAGTTTTGTAATTTCCTCTCTGAATAAAATAATGTAAATTTAAACATACTTAATTATATCCTTACTAAGTCAAATAAACGAAAAAAATTTACTGTTATGCATTTTCTTGTATTACTCATGTTATGTTGTTTTATTTACATTTCCTGGCATCACATGCAGCCCTATGGAGTTTCTGATTGCTCTTCTGATATTGATATTTAATTGATTATTGTGTATTGTCATTGGCGTATTCCAAATCAATTTTTTTTCTAGGGGGGAAGAGCATTTACTATGATGAGTATTATTTATTATTTAAGACATTTTATAAAACAAGTGGGTGAAATTGTATTCGGGACTCGAGCATTTTGATATCAAACATAAAGAAATTTTCTTGGAGATCAACTTTCTAAAATCTATAGTTTTGCCTCAAAAAGGATTGAAAGATTTGATTTTTAAATTTTTTGCTGCTCTCATACTGTTTGTGGGAGCATCGCCATTTGTCCTTTTCTTAAATACGCCTTTAGATAAACTCGCGTTTTATGCTGTTTATGATTGTTCCTCTGATGTAACCATTGATTCAATTGGTGTAGTGAATTTTTCAGTTTGTAGTTCATTCGTAATTTCTGTCATCAGCTACAGTACTATGTTGGTTCTGATTGCTTTTCTAATGCGGACATTTGTTGATTTATTATACCCTGTATGTATAGTATATTACTCGGTTGTGCGTTGCTTTATTCACATTTTCTGGCATCAGACATAGCCCTGCATTGTTTCTGATTGCTTTTTGTAAGTAGACATTCATTCAAATAATTATTAATTATGTGAGTTATTATTGCGTTTTAAGTTGTTTCATTTGCTGACATCAGGCACCGCCTTATGTTCAGCAGTGATCTTTCCAAAGGGAAAGGGGGTTAGGGGCTTGGAGCAAAATTATAAATTGGGCAACATATTTCTAAGATCTGTTTTAGAGCTCTCTTCTGTCAAATCCACTAACTATGTATTCTGATGTAGATATATTATGTGTTGTTGCGTGTTGACTCATTATAAAATATGTATCAATATGTATTCTCATGTAGATGTGCAGTCGCGACCAAAATTTTAAGACCAAACAACAATTTTGAGAAACAATTTCTCCGTTCTATTGATTGTCTCTTTTTTACTTATTTCTTGCTCAATAGAAGAACCTAAATGAAAATTGTATATAAGACGTTTAGCATTTATATTGTATTTTGCATCAAAATATTAACTTTTTATATTTTGTGAGTCGTGCTTTTGGTTTGATGACGGCTTTGATTTGTCCGGGCATAATTCCAATTAAATTTTTGCAAAATTCTTTAGGATTTTACGGATTCAGACTGATTTGATTGCTTTAATTAGAACAAGAATATTTGGGAGAAATTTTCCAGCAACTTTATCTTTAAGAACAGTGCAAAAGTTTTCGATAAATTGGGATTGTTTCTCGACCACTTCAGGAAAGTAATTTTATTAGCCCCCAAAAAATCTGTTAATATCTATGAACGATGGCATGGGGCTCCATCTGGCATAAAAATTTTGCACCGACATGTGCAGTTGTAGCTTGTCCTTCATTAAGTTCAAGTATTTTCGAGCATTTATTGTGTTCCTGGTTTTACAGAAATGAGCACGGCTGTACTAATAATTGAAATGGCTCTCCATACCATCAGACTTGGCTAATATTTTATGATTTGTTGGCTATACTTTTCATCATATCGTGAGAATCGACGGAGATTTTTTGCAGCAAACTATTCAACGGTAGATTCATCCGAAAATAAAACTTAATAACATTATGGGCACAAAACCAGCCTTTATGTTGCAATGCAAGCTGGAGGTTCTTTTTCTTCAACTGTTGAGTATGCCTGTTGTTGTTGTTGTGGTTACCTCCCCTCTTCCTCGGGATGGAGGTACGACACGAAAGGCAATCCAGGTTCACGCCGTCAATCTAATTGAATTCAGCAAGAGGAAAGATGGCAGCCCATCTCGAACTAGTCGTGAGTGACTGGTAACCCCACCACCAACAAGGCAAACTGCTACTGGTGGGTACCCAAGAGTCGCCCTTTACGACATGCTGGGTTAGCAACTTCACAATTGTAACCCGGTGAAATATGGGTACGCCACCTGTCTGCCACATAAAGATGGAGGCATCCCGTTAAGTGCCTTGCCCAAGGACACAACAATCAAGCTTGCCGGCTTGTTCTCCACACAATTTTTTTTATGCTGAGCGCTAACCCAGAAGGCTATGAATACCATTTTTAAAAGGGTTTTGTGATGACTCGACTTGGGAAATGAACCCCTAGTCTACCGACTGCAAAGCGGACGCTCTAACCACTACACCATCACCCCGGTGGTTAGAGTGTTCGCTTGAGTTTGCTTTGGCTCTCTTGCTGTTTTTTGTTGTTTTAGATCAGGGGTTTCCAAGCAGGGTAGCATCTTAGGGGATGCGAGATGGTCATTCAGATTTTTGTGTTACATTTTTGTACTGTCATGCTTAATTCATCCTGTGCTAATTGTTCTGCACAATCAGTGTCTAATTACAGCATGCCCAGTGCACGGCCTTCAATTCATCCCGAAACGATGCTAATCTCCAAAAAAAATGGTCAAACACATGCAATTTCAGCCGAAACTTCAAAATGGGCCCACATCTTGGCCCGGGACATGTTTATACATTTTAGGGGTGCGAGAGCATATTAAGATATTTTAGAGGTGCAGGCCATTACAAAGATTGGGAATCACTGTTTTAGATCAATTTTCTTGAACTAAACGGCCGGTAACAACCCGCCGGCTGAATTAAATACCGCTTTCATTTAAATGGGTCATGATTTTCTCGGCTGAACATGTTGGGAATTTATCACTTTCTTTTTCAAGAAGTCAGTTTTGTGAGTTGTTTTCCGAGGACGACCACAGCATTTTGCATCAGCATAGATTTCTCATTTCTTAAATTTCACAATTGCCTGATGCACATCAGTATTACTTCACCCATGCTGCTTATCAAGTTGACGTTCCGTGTAGCATTCCTTGTATAGAACAACAATTTAACCACGTTGAATTACGGGAAGAGAGCAGTTTTTACTTATTTTAAGCAAATATAAAGTACAGAAAAGTAATCTTCACTTGCTGACGTTAAATTGATATCTTCTAAATTAAGACTGATTATTAAATTAAATTTTGCTCCAATATAAAAATGATGCAACTGAAACAATATCGGATGCAATATTATGAAGCAGCACAAAAACGTCATAAACCTAGTTGGGTCTTAAACTTTTGGCTACGACTGTTTTATGTGTTATTATGTGTAATCATATCATGTAATATGTATTATAATGTAAACATGTTATGAAATATTATGTCTTACTCGGTTTCATGTTGTTATATTGGCATTTTCTGGTATCAGGTACAACTTTAACGTTGTTTGCATTTGCTCTCCTGATCTAGACATTCATTAAATTATCCGGTAATTTTGCCTACAACGCCAGACTTGTGTGATAAAAGGGTATTTATTCAACCCGATTAAATGTGTTCACATATTCGTTAAAAACCATATTTAAGCAAGAAGTTCAAAATGTTGCTCACTGAAATTTATGCAAATGTGGTAAATAATAATTCTTTCTTCCAAAAACCATTTTTACGCACTACCTTTATATCGCTCCTCCATTCCAGGAAGTTATTTACTGCAATGAAATTGAGAAAATTTTCAACACCAAGTTATAACTGTGATCTCAATGTTCTGGTTATATATATGTATGCAGACCAAGATTCACCTCTAAATAACAATGTTAATTTCAATTCCGCCAACTAAATACGTCACTATTAGGAGGCAAAATAATTGAATACTAAATTTTGAAAGGATTCGAACTTACAATCTACATCAACTATCCTGAAATGTGAATCCAAATTTTTCACATTGGGATATTATGACCGGTAACACCGATTTGAACCACTCGGCCATCGTACTATGCCGACTATTGTAGTTGTTCTAAATTCGATAAAAAACGAAGTTCTGGCTTAACGATTTTAAGCACCCAGAGTCATTGGCGCCCTCCAGCTGTAAGAAACAATTTAGCGATCATTTACTTGATTAGCAAGTAAGAACACTAAACTGTAGCAGTAGCTCCCGGTTCTTCGAACATTTAGATCAGAAGAATTTATTCTTAACTAGGGAGCAACCAAATTCCGGTCTCCAAACATACGTTCGGTGAGGCTTCCGATTTGGAAACTTAGAAAACAAATCTCGTGAATTGTCACCAAAAAGCAACTTTAAGAAGCACGATGACATTGTAGTGTATAAAACTGTAGTTGGTTTTGGTTTATTAAAAAGTTTGCGTTATTGTTTTAAGTTTCTAACTTATTGAATATATTCTGGAGCAATAATTGTGCAGCAAAATGAGAGATTCGACGAAGTTTGGAGAACAATGTAGGGTTTTGGCGTGTTTAATAAGGTAAAGTAGCGCAGATTGTAGGTGACCATGGAAGGACATCTAGAATCAAGATCTATTGAAATAGAAAGAAGGAAATTAGCACAAGTTTTATTTTTTATCTTCCAACTAAACATGACCACAGCATTTAGAAAAAAACTGTAACTAGGAAAAACTTGGAAATGACCAATAACGTAAAAGATTTGAGGGTCAAGATGCTCCCTGACAAAACGCAAAAATAGGGTTCAAAACAGCAAAAAAAATTCAAACATCATAGACCAGTTGATAAAAACCAATTATTAAACAGGTTATTAAATGCAGGATATGTTATTGATGAAAGAAAAAATAAAAGCAAGTTGATTTGTTTATGGTAGCAAACAAATCAAATTAGACGTAGTACAAAATTTAATTTCAAAGTCCAACATAAAACTACAAGATGCGTTTCATATGTTGCCATAAATGCCGCTCAAAGTTTAGTCTTTACACTGTAATCAATCCCATTTCAAGTTTCAGACCCACATAAACTAAAATGGTTTTGTGCAATACATCTCTTCACTCTAGGCAAATAGTGAGCAAATAGCCATCGATCTTTTGTGTGAATTAAATTAATATCTTTTTGTGTGTTAAATTTATCAGCTAAACACTGAACTGTCTGTGTTTGAACAATTTATACATAAAATTTGCAACTTCAACATTATATTTGGTCTGTTAGCTTCAAAACAAGTAGTTTTACATCCAATAAAAATGGCTGTTTTGCCTTCTTTCAGAAATCTGATCATACTGTACGTCTGTTTGTCTTATATCACTGGCGTACTTGACAACAAATTTTTTAGGAAGGACTGAAGATTTGTAAAGAAAAAGACCATTCCTTTTTGAGATCAACTCTATAAAATATAGAGTTTGACTCAGTTTGGTCTCCAAATATACGTAAAAAGTTTTTTCCTACTAACATTTTTTTCTACTGACATACCGATTGAGGAGCACCGCAACTTATCTGATGATATAGTATGTCACCTTTAAAGGTATTTCTTGCAAATTAGTTTTGGTCGCTGTTCTCCGCAAGGTTAGGCCATTATTATTGATTACAAGCAAGCATATGATGTAACAAAAGGCTGGTTTTAACGAGGGTGACTCTCATTCCAGTTGCATCGATTATTTAATAAAGGTGAAGTGTTTTTGCACCGAATTTTTCTCAGATATTGGCAAGCTTTGGTGGCCAAGCGGTCAAGCAATGTTTTTTGATAGTTAGTATCATAAGCGTAATTCAACACCACAGTCCCCTCACAAATTTAAAAACAGGCAAAATACTCAGGTTTGAAATAGTGATCCTAAATAAAAAGGTTTCTTCGGAGTTTGCAGCTAAAAATATGAAAACTGTCGCTATTAAAATCTTGCTCTTCTGACCAAAGATGATTTTCAACTTTGATTTGAGATGCAAATGCTTTCAGTTTTGTTTCTCTTGATAGTGAGGGAAACAATGCGATCATCAAGTCTTTCTGCTATCAACTTGAATGTCAAAGGCTTAATTGGCAGAGCATATCTAGAACCTCCAGTACTCAATTTACCTTTGCAATCTTTTGCATAAAATGTCCGTCTTGATCCGGAATCTAGTAAAGCTTTAAATCGTATCTAGCGGGACATATGTCTTAACTAACGGAATCTAGTAAATCGTATGTCATTGTTTTCATTTTTTCACACCTAACAGAAGCTGACAGTCATACAATATTGGTCTTGACTGCTTTATCTCCATGCATTCCGCGGCGATGCATAGAGCTTGGTTTGGCAGGTTGGCTTGATCACTCAGATGCTTGAGCAAAAGATTGTAGTGTCGTCAATTTACGCATTCTTCAACCGAGAAAATTTTTTTTTGAATCGCACTCACTCATCAAATGTTGATGGTTTAAGCAATCAAAACAACGTCTCTTTCGTTAAGAAACTAAATGCGTTTGTATCTAGACAAACGCTGAAAATTCAATCAAATATTTAACTAATGATCTTTCTTGCATAGTCGACATTCTTTCTTCGCTTCCACGACATTTTTTCGTTTCGTATTGTGCCGCACACTGTCACCTTCTTGGCTTGGCTACAATTAATATAATTTACTGGAGAATAAACAGTTTTGCCAAATAGCGAATTAGCTTCTTCTGATGCATAACGGAAAAATTTAACAAACTGCTCAAATTTAGTTTGTTGGCTTGCTCTATTCAATACATCAAAGGACACCTGACTCAACTTCTTCTCGTATTTTCAGACAATTTAACTATCGATATCTACACAGTACCAATGAAATTTAAAGTGGCAAACTCACATATTTTATTTAACATCGCTAGACTTTGTCCAGAATTATTGTAAAGGCTTTCAGTTCAAAAAATCTTTCAACTTTAAAAAAAGACCTCACAACAATATGCTATGGTATGAAGCTGACTACATGTAAATTCGTTAAGCAACTTTCTGTAGTCAACTCGTAGGCAGCTTTATTTTTTCTAGAAAAATGTCGAGGATTCTCACATGTGCAATGCAAAAGCAAGTAAATCAATCTGGCTGAATCTAAAGACATTTTTTCCGGCAATTCATCGTTTATATGCGTTAAAACATATACCAGTCTTAGTTGCAAAATTCAAAGGCAGGTACGATTCCTGATGTTATTTGAAAATTCGTTCAGGAAATCTCGTTAAAGCAAGGAATTCTTCTTAACATTTTCTTTCTTTATAACGATGCACAGGCGACTCATTTGCCTTCTGCATTATAACATGCTAGCTATTTCTAACGTACGAAGTACACATTGAGCGTTATTCAGGAATACTGATTTTCCCCCTAGTGGCCAAGAGCTCACTTTTGTCGGGTAAAAATAATTTTTCTACTTCTGTTGAAAGCTACTTCCCACGCTTACCAATTCTCAGCCGCTTTCTTCAAATCCAAATTTTTGTATCGTTTGATAACTGCTCTTGAAAGGAATTGCTCCTACCTTGGCAGTTCCGCTTCAGCTTCTTCTTTAATTCGCCAAGCCTCCATCAATAATCTCTTTTCACTCTCTTGGTGACGGCATCCTATGACTTCAGATTTAAGTTCTAACGCAGTAAGTTTTAATTTTAGTTGAACCTTTTTTGCAATTTAAGCAAAGTTTTGAGTTACTGGGTTATAGAGCTTCATCAAAACAACTTAACTACATTGACAACCTGAGAATGAATATATGTAAAGGTTAAAAGATTTGGGTTCAGCGCTACGTTTGATTTCAACTCTATTAAATCACTTATTAATTAGTTTCAAAGTCGAATTTAACTCGTTTAAGTCCGTCTAAATTAAGTTTAGTGCAAGGTAATGAAGCAGATTTTGAAAAGTCAGCTTAGGTGAACAATAAGAAGTCAAATGCTTTATTTATTGCTTAATGCTACTCCGGAAATGACGCCTCATTTTTGTTTTTGAATTTAATTCCTTTTGCAATTGCGTTCTTTATTTGCTATGGGTTGCAGGCCTTTTTAGTAGGTTTAATTTATCATCATCATCATCATCACACAACCATAAATCAATAAAACACAAAGTACACTGCAAGAGAAACGTTAAAATATCTCAGACACAATGGCACAGTTTGTAAACATTTATGTTTTTTAAATAGTAGATAGAATCTCGTATTTGAAATTCGGCTCTGGAATAAATTTGTGATCCAGTATTGTTTTTCAGTTCGAAACTGTGTAACCGACTCTTTGATAAAGCGGCTTGAAAACACTTCAAGATTGCTCAAGCTGGGGTTTACTTGCGACTAACGATTTTAATCTACAGCCAACGCTTTCGATTCTTGCCATCCACACAACTCAATGCAAAAGCAAATGATGATTAATGAACGGTTTCTATTAAAGTCGTAAACACACAAGAAATAATCTGCTCAACTTAAATCAATAACAACTGAACACATATTACTGACATACCAGCAGAACTGGTTTTCTTCCAAGCAACTCGCCACAACAAATAAACCGAATGTCAACTTCGTATTTACACTATTACCTTCAGATGAAAACTAAATCCTTTAGTTCTCTATTGAGTTCAAACAACGCCAAAATCACATTTTATTTCAAGAATTTCAGTTTACAATTCTTTAGTAAAATAATTTTCTTCCAACTTCAGCCTATTCAACAAAAACTGAATAGTGAATAAAATTCTTTGAAAGCATCGAGCAGGCAAGGTACAACAACAGCAAGGTTTCCAAACGCATAAAAGCAGCCGTTCTAAACCGTTGGGCTATGGCTCATTTGTGGGCCACAGCGTAAATTTCGGGTGGGTCACGGCTAGCTTTTCTGTTTTCAACTAAAAAGGAGAACATGACTGAAATTGAAAAAATATAATAAAACTGGATCACAGACCTCTATTTACTTTGAAAATTGGCCTTGTGTTTCCAAGTTGAAAAAAACTGCTTTAAAGCAGCAATGCCAATCGCGCTTTGGGTCAACAAGTGACGAAAAATAAACTAAATCAATTGACAGCAGAGGGCAGCAATGAGGTAAAATTTACATAACACAAAAACAGTCTTTGACAATATTTTGCAGATGGACTTGAACTAAGCGAATTCTCATTTGAAAATTAGTAATAAACAAACACTAGAAATATCGGAGCGCTCATTTTTATTTTTAATAGCTCTCTGCTTAGATAAGCGTTCTGGAATAGCTTTGAAACTTCCTGACTTTTCCTAAGATTTGTTGATCAACTTTTGGCTGGTTAATTTTTGTTGAATTAAAACAAGCACAGTTTTGCGGTAAATGGTGCATTTGACCTTACAGCAACTTTTAATTTTTACGCCAATAAAACCGTTTTTCGGATTTAATTAGAATGGCTTCCGCGTAAGTGTTGGACCTAGTTCAATCTAAATCTAAAATAAGCTCACAGTGGCGCTTTTAAGGCGAATTTGTATATTGTATTACATAAAAAACATGAGCTTTCGCGGTTAAAAACATCGCTTCGTCAAATGCTGTAAAACAGCAACCACAGTTACAAAAATACAACTTACCAGTAAACGAAGAATATCATATCGGTGGGTTTTAGACACAAAAAAGGAAAAGGTGCGAGGGCGTATCTTGAAAAGATGAGATCTCTACACCTGACCAAAAGCTGAGCCTCTCCTCGTAGCAAGTAAACAAAAATACAAACAAAAGGCATCAAAGACATCTCAAAAAACTATCTGCACCTATGTAGCTAATTCTATGGCCGAAAAATGGCTCCAAAACTGCAAGTCAAAGAAAATTGCATAAAGGAAAAATAAGAGTAGAGTAAAAAAGAGAAAAAAGGGCGAAACAGATCGCAAATATAAAACATCAGTAATAACGAACCATAAAGAACGACCTTTGCAAGTCCCAGTCGAATACTATCAAATATGACAATAAGCTGCTATTTTTTGATTTCTTGTTAGTTAGCTGGCTGATTGAATTTTGGTGAAAACTGCGACTTTGAAGTTGTCTAGAATGACTTTTTATGTAATTTAAGATACCAGTTAGCCATAAGAGTGCCACCGTGAGCTTACTGTAGATTTATAGTCTTTTGTTGTGATATTGTTTTGAAACAATCTTGAGACAATAATTGCAGCAGCTGATAAAATTACGAACCAGAGTTGCCAAACTTTACAAATTTCAAAAACGGTTAAATTTTCACTTTTTGAAAGGAAATTTTCAAAAATATCTTAATTTTGTTTGGGGACGAAAATGCTTTTAGTCTCTCCTTAAAAATTCTAAATTTTGAAAAACACTTTTTTTTAAATAGCTGATTTTAAAAATAAGGCTTTCACCTATTTTTGATGCCGAGAGTGCATGAAGGTGTTGTGAGTTTGTTTTAATTCATTGTTCTTAATTGAAATGTCCTTTTATTTGATGATTACTGTGGCAGCAAATTATACAATAATAGCAGCAAGCAACACATACGAGCGTATTTATAAAAACAATCATAAACCGAACCAATAATGATGAGCGAGCGAGACGAACATAATATATTGAAAGCACAAATCACGTGACACTGGCGCAGTCCTAACAATTAAGATTCTAAAAATAAGAACGTGTGCAACGGAAAACAAGGTTCGATGTCCGACGAAATGTTTGTTTGAAAAACAAATGCGGCCGCGGCGATTGATGGATCGTCGATGTTGTGCAATAACGTTGTCGAAATTACTAGAGTGCTGCTGCTTGAAGTTGGTTGTTGCGGTTGCATTGAGTTGACGTCGTGAGCAATGTCGCGGTTCGTTGAAAATGTATTTTGCAGTTGGTTTTGTTGAGTCATATCACGGAAGTGCAGTTCTATAGCCACTTATGTTTACACCTTCGTAGTTGCCAGCAGGTCTATTGGCACCAAATCGCATTTTGATGAACTGATTGCCGTCGTATGTCTTTCGCAAGATGCTACTCAATCCCATGCAAAGGGTAAATAGAATCATTAAAATTGGTGACTTATGTAAGTCGTCATGATTTTCCATATTCTTTGCATTACCTTTAATCAGAGCCAGAACTTTCGGAAGACAAGCGTTCTCGGAGCTGCCTATGGTCCATGATCTAAGGTACAGGAGGCCAACTCGCTGGTTGTATATCGATGAGCGAGGCCAGCAACGAGCAGATCGTTGAACGATGATTTCGCTGAAAAAAAAAACAGTATTGATGATGTCATAAAATAAGTGAACGCAAGAATCGCACATCAGGTCAAATTAAAGTCAGGCTTGTGAATCAAAATGATACAACATCGGTAAAAATAATAAAGGATTAACATCATTTCACATTCGCTTTGTGGTTGTAGCTTAGTGAGTAGGTGGGAATTCCCTTCCAACTTGAAAAATATCCACTTATCTAGTGTATCAAGCTGTGTTTAAACAAATACCACGTAAATGGATCCGTTTATTGTTTTTCGGCAAGTACAACCAGCAATAACTGTGTCGTGTAATATGAGCGAGCCCTTCATCTCCCAATCTGCTTTTCCATTTCAGGATTAGCAAGACTTGAACTGAAACCAAGACTCTCCAGATACATTCGTTCACTCACCTGCTCATGCTTTCTCCTATGGAGGTTCTCTTTGCTTGCCCTCCCTCTCCTTCTTAAAACCTTCACTGTGGAGTCATCTTCTCCTCCCGAAGCTCACGCTCCGATCACAGTCACTCTCGCCAAGGTGCGGCTCTCGCTCACCTTGACTCTCTCCCACCACACGATCTGGTGATCTAGACAAATGACTCTGCTCCTTTTCCTTTAGGCAGACGCGGCTCAGGTGTACTTGCCAACTGCTCTCTGTGTGGCACTGAGGCCACTCTCTTCTTTTCGGCAGGTCCAGTGTGTTCAAGCTTTTCCGCTAAAGCCTGCGCCATTCTGCATGCTGTCCACTGGTCTTGGCAGCACTAACATGTCTGCCATTTTACTTCTTTCCTCCTCTCTGACTCTGTCCTCTCCTCCGTCTTTCTTTTTGCCTTAATTTCTCCGGCAAAACCTATCTCCTTTTTCCTCTTGCACTATCAAGCTACAATGAGTCTCCGGACATTCGTTTCTCCCGGGGAAAGAGAGAGCTGATGAACTGGCCAGACGGGAAGCGCTTCTCGTGCCTTCTGCTATCCCTTGTAGTCTCTCTCCTCTTATTTTTCATATCCACTCTTGTCTTTTCTCGGACTGGAGGCGTACTGTCTCATCAAAATTCTTCGACATACAGGTTCCCCTCGGTTTCCCATGAGAAGCTTGTGCTCCCTCGTCACGCTCGCTGTGCCCTCTCTCATTTTTGCTGCAACGAACACTGCCTTCCGTTAAGCTCTTATCTAACTAGGATTAGAAGAATCGAGAATCCTTCATGCAGTGCTTGCGGACATCCGTCTCAGGACACCTCTTATCTCATTCTGTACTGTCCAGGTATACAACCTCTTTGCGCTGCTCGCTCTTTGGCGATTCTCTGTCTCTCTACGATTTCTGGTCAAGGCTATGGAGAGTTACCCGGCTTTTGGATCTTCATGGTTTTCCGCCATGCCCCCCATCCCTCGTAGGAGTTTGGGAAACAACAACAACAACAATAAAAACAAAAGCAAACCTTGCAAAGAATTCGTATCTAGGCGGGACAGAATATGAGAAAGGCTCTGAGTTGGATGACCGCTAACGCTGCATGAAAGATTCTCAATTCTGACAATTATTCAGAGAAAACAGTTTAAGAAAAAGCTGTGTCCGTTGCAGCAAAGATGAGAGACGACACAACAAGCGTGACGAGGCACCACAATAGCCTCGGTGGACAATGAGGGTACCAGCGTGTTGCAGAATTTCGATGAGGTAATACGCCTCCAGCCCGAGAAAACAAATAAGTGAATACGAGAGGTAAAAATTACATGGGACTGCAAATAGATGAAGCAGTTCACCTAGTCCAGCCAACTACTGGGCTGTGCTGTTGTCCGAAAAAATATATTACCGCAAACGCATTGTATTCGGATAGAAAGGAGGAGGAAAGGATAAGTGGGGGAGAAAAGATGGAGGAGAGGAAAGTGTATCAAGAACAAAAGCGAGAGCCTAAAAGGAACGAGAAATGGCAGCCTTGTTACCCTAATCGCACAAGAAAACAGTTTGCTAACCTTGTTCGCAGCGGGGAATACATAGTAATATAGAAAACGTATTTTTTTTATTTTGCTACGGTGCCTCAAATAAAAAAATGTTTTCGAGATTTTAAATGGAGCTTATAGTTAAAGCCTTTCCGTGATGTTGTTGTTCTAAAAAGATCTTACAGATCGAACCAAGCCTGTGCGCATCTGCAATGAGCAAAAAGATTGCGGAACAGCGCAGGCTTCATCGAGAAAACGTGAACACACTGAACATGTCGAATAGCAAAAGATCACCTCAGCGCCAAAAGTGAGCAGCTTGCCAGTCTCTTCCGCCAATAGGAAAATAGACAGAGCTATCAGTCCCAGTCACGAGATTGTGAAATCCATGAGTCAAAAAGAACAAGAGGCGCACTTTGGTGAGAAAGAGGTGGGTCAGAGCAAGAGCATAGAGCAAAAATTGTGAATTCCACATCGAAGAAAAGCAGGGTCCAAAGACGACAAGGAAAAAAAACTACGAGCTTGTGAGTGGACACAAAGTTCTTCCAGGAGGACCTCCAAATCCTTGGTTTCACTTTATGACTGGATGGCCTGAAATAGGAAAAGGGACTGAATCACTGGTTTGCCCATAACATGACAGAAAGAAATGAGTCGGAGAGACTCGTGGGAAAGGTAGAAACGCCTTAAGAATAAAAGAAATAAGGGAGGACGTGGGGCAGCCAATAATACGTGATTGACTGCTCGGTGAGGACGTTTCAACTCGGTAACGTCGATCTTCCGAGTAAAGCCTGGATAAAAACAGGTTAAAGAAAAGCTTTGGGCTGAAAAGTTTCAGGGGACCCATGAGAAAGCAGATATACAGCGTAAAGCATTTGAAACGAGGAAAGAACTTGGCCTTCATCGAAGATATACCTTTAAGAAATAAAAATAGTGCGATCAAACGTGACAAGAAAAGTGGGAGTAGAAATGAAGCGAAGAGGGAATTTAACCGTAAGAGACGAGGATGAATATCAGCCTGGAAGAGATTTACCAAAAACGAAAAAAGCCTTACATTAGCTCAAATTGACAGCAAGACATCTGCGTTTTAATCGAATCTGAGTGGCTTGTGTTGCAGCAGCAGGTACTGAGAAATGGGCTTGTCGTCAACATAAAAAAGCAACTAACACTAGAAGGTAGGAATGCAAGAAGACTGTTAATGAAAACTGAGAATAGAATATGACCAAGAACGCCTTGCGGCGAAACACCATTGCAGACTCAAAATGAGTGACTCTTGCGATTATCGAATACCATGCAATCTCATCTATGACAGAAAAAAAACGGGAGTTCAGAAAACAAAGCAACGAGGAGGCCAGCAGAAATAAGCGGGTGGAAAAGGTCCATGTACCAGGCGGAGTCAATAGCCTCGAAAAATTGATAGCGTTAAGGATCGTCCGAGAGCCCAACATGGTTTGTTGGCAATGGATTGCACAAAAAAGATGTAGAATTCGATCAAGAGTAAACCGATCAAGCGGAAATTGGCCTGGTGACAGGAACAGAGTTAGATTCCAGAAAGAAGACTAGACGGGATAGAATTTCATATTTTCTTGAATTTGCACTTTACATTTTTTTTAATTTTTCAACTAATTATTTTCAACACACTGATACAGTAAGTAATACAGTTAAAGCAGGATACAGCTCACAACGTGCTCTACTGTAGTTACTTACCCCAAATTTTTCTATGCTGATAAAAAGCCCAGGTTTTGTTAATATGTTGGCTTTTTGTTTGCTTTTGAAGTCTTATTTTTGTTCCAATATTTTCGTTGGTCAAAGATTAGCTTAAAACTTACGTAACTAACCAGTACTTAATCATTCATACCCTCAACCTAACCAAGCTTTCCATTACAACATATTGCTTACAACAGTACAATAAATTGAACTAGTATTCAAAACTTAGTCTAAATTCCCACTGTTCAAATTCTGAAGAAAAAAAAAACGATTCAAAACGTGATTATCAACTTTCTTCCTTCATATTATTTTCTCTGCAACTAACGCAATAATCTATGCAACAAGCAGAAAGCATGTGACAAGTGACAATTCGCTGTGTGTTAGCACTCAATTGCGCAAGCAAATAACGGATCACTTTTGATGACGCCTTAAACAGCATGAAAGACTTTGTGTTCTAGGTGGCCTTGGTACCGCTCGTCAATAAATATTCATGGGGCTACAATTGAGCTGCAGCCCACACTTAGCCGACCACTATTGTACTGAGTGATGTTTAATCCCACAAAGAAACAAAAAATATTGCTGTGCAAAATAATCCACTTTATTAAATGAAAACGATCTGAAACAATGCCGTTATGTTGCATCAAACTTCATTTACCAATAAAAGTGTGTTCAATATTCATTTTCTACTTTTGCTTACTTGTAGTTTGTAGTAGCAATGTTTGAAAACTCGTACAAAATCTTTTCAATCATTTGCCAAATAGCATTGTAAATATCACCATCAGCATCTGTGATATACAAAAACAATTGCATTCTGGACAGCTGCAAATATAAAGAGTACAACATAAAATAAATAGAGAAGACAAATTTAAATCAGATCCCTCTTTTATCCAATTTCCACCTATTCTATACGATGAGAAAAGCGGAGACACCTTAATAATTGCTTGGTTCATTCATTACAACGTGCTAAAATATGACAACTTGTGCTTGTTTTTTGCTAAACTGAAAAATAGAAAACGAGAAGTCGTTAAACTCATTGAACACAAGATGAATGCAGAGCTTGGAAGACAAAAAATAACCTTAAAAAGAGTAAGCTGTCAGTCAAACATGACGTTGTAGATAACAACAATAATAGTTTGAGCCTAAAGTCTCAGCTTGAAAGCAAACCATAGTTCTGCTAGACTATGCTATTTGCAGCATAACACTCTTGTTCAGTGCTTCTTAAAGTGAAGTTCGTCAAACACTTTCAGGGGGTCTACCAAAAAATTTGGTCATTTCTAATCAATGATGGAAAACCTACTCTTTTTGGTCAATTCAAATCAATAATAGAAAGGGTAATTATAAAGGAATCTTTTGATGTTGTTTGTTACAAGGAAACAAAAATCAAGAAGGTTGCAATAAGTCTAACAAGCAAACTTTTGCAAAGAGTTTGGAACAACTGTTTCAGTTTTTGGATGACAAGTATGACCTTATTTTATCACACTATGTTGCCAACACATATGAAGCAAAACCTTGCTAAAATTTATTTGCAACACTGCAGTTTTTTATAGACAAATTTGTAGATATTTCCTTGCAAAGAAACTTTCCTATATTTTAACTGTTGATAAGGGCAGCAATTTCATTTGCTCTGAGCCTAGGACACATTTTTTGTGATATTTTATTACTTTTGACCAGTCTTGTTGTGCTTTTGAAAATACTTTCTGGCACTAAGATAGCTGCCATAAAATTTATTTGTTCCAGTAATTTATGCAGGCTAAAAACAAGCAAAGTTTGAACTTAGAGGTACTCATTAGTGAATCCTAATGAAATGACTAAAATATCTTTGCAAAATAATCACAACCACAACCTATAAGTTACTGTATACTTTGAACTGGATGCACTAGCCTGAAAGCATATGTGATAAGAAAATGTGTGACAATGTGACAAGAAAAACAATAAAATATTGAAATCCAAACTTACGGAAATTCACATTGAAACATGGAAATCCATTTTAAAATACAAAACAAATAAATTATAAACAAAAAATTATGAACTAAACAAGTATACTTCAGAATACGAAAATTTACAGTTTTTCAAAACACGAAATAAAACTAATTGATTCAAGTCAAACTATGCATTTCCATATTTTTGTCATTTCCATAATTAAGTTAGTGTTTTTATCCATTTCTTTAAAATATTGCATATTTCTGTAATTTTCGTATTTTAGTGTTGCCCAATGTAGTATGCAAAGTGAATTTTTAAAGTTGAATTTATTCAAGCATTGTTATTGTAGTCTTCTAACAGCTAACTTCAAGTATAATCGATAGAGTCAAAACAACAAATTATCAGTTTTTTGGAAGTTGTAGCTACTTAAGCATTTTTATAGCACAACAAAAAATGCATTCTCCTCCAACTGTTCAAGATGCAAACGGCCAATACTCATCTAGAACCAACCAAAACCAGAAATAACTATTTTGAACAATTTAAAAATGTCACTTCCAATGATCAATAATATTTCTTTTTGTTCTAGAACAGCTACTATATTGTTGTATGCTAGTTCTTAGATTACACCATCACAATGCTATACTGCTAAATATAAAAAAGCTGTTCAAGGTAACAAAAGCATTTTCCATAACGTAAATACATTGAGTCTCTTTACTTGATATGTGTCGAAAAATCTTGGCTTAAGATAATCAGCATTCCAATTTTAATTCTAACTAATTTACCCAGAAAAAGACAAACACTTTGGGCATGAAATGAAATTTAGCACCAGTAATATCATATCCATTCTTGCAAGCCTTGCACTAATTGGTGACACAGCATATGAGCAAAAAGAGCTTTAACAATTATTGTTTCCTCGCATAATTCCTTGCATTGGTATATTAATGATTGTTTCCTTGCATATTCAGCTTTAGTTTAATAAATTGTTAATGCCCTTTTTGCTTGTATGCTGTGCTATCAATTAGGTGCAAGGCTAGCAATTTTCTATCTTTGCCTATGATTTGCTGTGCCCATGCTGTGATCATACTATCATAAAATAGGAAGTTTGTTGGGTTGGCAACTCAAGGGCAAGCAATGTAGAATGTTATCATGCAAGCAATGTCCATAGTTTAGAAACTTATGATATTTTGACATTAGGCATTACGTGGATATGATTAGCAGACAACACTAAAATGGAAATCCCAGATTTACAAAGACTTTCCCAAAATATAGAATAGCATTTCATGAAATTTTATTTAAAATATAGAAACATAAAAATATCAGAAATGCAAAAAACTACAAAACATAGAAGTACAGAATTGGAGAAACTTATTGAAGATAATAAAAGGACAATAATATAACCACCCAATTTGTTAAAAATAAATGAGGTGAGACAAATTTTACATCTCCATATGGTATCCTATCCATTGATTAGTTTTGTATCATAATTAGATGCAGGGAACTCGCAATGTTTATATACTGTTATTTCTGTAATTCAGATGGTGTATTTTTGTATTTCTATAGCATACTGCTTTCTCTTTAAATTTTGTTTATTTATTTCAGTGGAGCCAATATAATCAATTTTACTTTTAATTAAAATCAAGTTAGAATTTTGTTAAGTTTACCAGTATTAATACCAATAACAGAATAATAAGCAATGCAGTGACAATAGCACAATCAACTGTTTATAAATTTGACATTTTAAGATAGTCATTGATACATGGCAGTGGCTTGCAGCGTGACTTATATTAATATTACCAAACATTTCCATATACACTTCATTTCACTTGTTTCCTATTTTAGCAGAACTCTTCTCCAAATGTGCTCAAAAAATAAAGAACAACAACAACAACAACAACAAAGGCTAATTACTCGTCAATGCCAAGTGTAACCAAAGTAAGATTGTGCGATCCTACAGTGCCCCTCAAATGTGAACACGAGCAAACACCTAAAACAAAACTATAACATAATCAGCAAATACTAGTTATGCAAAACAAAAAGCGAATATGTACGAGTATGTATCATCTACACTGTACACACATATGAAAGTATAATATGTATGGTATTCAGCAGACTAAGTGTTGATGCTGCTCTGGAATTTAACAAGGTTGTATGCAGATGAGTGAATAAATTTAGTCTCCAAACCAGAGTGGCTTTCAGTCATGACACTAGGTTTGCTTACAACATCAGTATCTACACCAGAGTAAACGAATTCATTTCAAGATGAAATAGAAAATGGCATCAGTAGGCCAAGCTAAGTCACAAGAGAGCAAGTTAACAGAGATCTGCAGAAGATTTATGAGACAACGTAATGCTAAAGAATACACTGCAATATATAGCAAGGTTTACATGAAACTTAATAGTTGGCAGCATATTTGGTAGCAATGTAAGTTTCATCAAAAATAAAATACTTACTGGGAAAGCAAAGAGTGTTATTAAAGATCATCTCTGCATGAGAACAGTTCAAATCAGATCAATGGACTTTTGCAAAATAAGATATTTTCCCATCTAGCATGAGTTTGCAGATGATCCAGACAACTACTGCAATTTTAATTACACAGAGACTCCACAGCAGAAAGTACAGAAAAAATTGTTGCAGTGAACAGTTAAAGCCCAAATTTTTAAAATTGCCAACGTGAGTCTAGGCACACTGGCACAGTGTCATGACAAATATGTGAAAGCTACTTACTTAGCTTGTGTGAAGCTTGCACAACTATATTCAGCCTATCCTGATCTGGGTCACCAAGTTTGTAGCGGAACTTAATTTACTTTGTAAAAGCGAGCAAACAGTCGAATTCATTACCATCTTATTTGAAGCCAGCTGTACTATCTATCACACCACATCATCTCTGTCAAAATTGAAGCAAACATAACTATTTGAAATGCACATGAATAGTGACGGTAAAATAGCCTCCTAGGATAAGATACCATCAACGGCAAAATAGCCTCTTCAATGCTTCATTTCACTAGTTTTAAGTTTTTGCAGAACTATTTTCTATTGAGCTACAAGGTTTCTCACACGTGCACAACAACGATCGATCAGAGTTGCCAACTGGAAATGTGCCGAAATCCCAAAGTTCTCAAATGCAATGCAGCAACAGGAATTACAGGTCTATCTTAAAAAATAGATCATCTTTAAAAATTTTTAATAAATATTTTAATTTGCATTGATTTCCCAAAAAAATGTCATCATCCTCAACCCAACCAAGTATCTCATGATCAGAAAAAAGGTCTTTGCTAAAAATTACCGCTAAAAAATTACAAGATATTTTACAATACATTTTACGAAAAAAAACTCCCTCAAAAATTCAATGTGATTTTGATAATTGCAAACATCTTGGGCAGTGCTGCCAGATTTTCTTCAAGTTTCCCGCTTTTAGGCTGTTTTACTTACGAAAATCTGCCAGCGACAGTATCGACCAGATCGAAAGTGGGTTCCCTTCTAAATCAGGCAAGATCACAATTTTAAAAATAGGTTGAAAACCACTACCGAGAGGTTATCAACCATAAAAATTGAATGAAAATGCTCCTCCTACCGAAAATCAATCACCAAAAAAATAAGAATCAAAAAATGTTTATCATCTTCCAGCCAAAACAAAAATCCAACCTAAATAATACAGACTAACAATAGCTAGGACGAAAGGCAAAAACGTCTACAAATTTTGATGGAAACAGAAAAGAAGAATCAAAATTTTTAAGTTTGATAGCATTTTGATAATAATGTTTTTCTTGTTTTTATGGAAATTCCACAGAATTTTGGTAAGAACCGGGAATATTTGCAAATCTCATGGGAACTGTTGAGGTTGTTAGTTTTAAATGAGCACAAAAATTTAGCCAAAATTCGAGACGTTGCAAAACTTTTTGGGTAAAGAGGGATAATTGCCTTTTCGTCTCTTTGCTTTTGCGAACTCACCAAAATTCGCTGGGGCGGTTTAAACAAGCTGAAATAAATAAACACTGTAAAACATTTTAATTTACTTGTACTTTTGGCGCTAATAACTTTTGAAATTAAAATTTTTATCACCACACCGCTCTTTGGTAATGATTCACTGGACTTTCTAAAGCTAGCATTGAAAAGTCCATCCTGTATTGCTTCTTGCAACGTCATCCCGACCCACTTAGTTTGGTGCCTCGATATCACGTGACTCTGCAACGCAAAACGTATTAGGAAAATTGAATTCGTAGAAATTTGATCCATCATAATTTGAATGTTTGGCTTCTGTTACTCGTTGCATTATGTTTTCATGTTGCAACCAGATCCACTTTATAGTTGGCAGTACGTTTGCACTGCTACCAAGGGGTCGTTGTGAGCTGAGAAAATTTACTGCAGAACAAGATCGATATTGGGGATCTTTTAACAGGCGTACCAGTGGGGTAAGGCTGTGGTTGAAGCGTCAATGAGAATTTAGAGCTGTAGAATTTGCTTAAGTCTTCATTTTGTTGTTGTTATCCGATCCCTTCCGACGGATGACAGTACGACAGAAGACTATGGAGCCCCCAAAGCTTGGCAACATCCCTGGGCCTGGACCAAAAATCGTAGAGAAACAGAGAGTTGCCAAAGAGCAAGCGGCACAAAGAGTGCGTAGCTGGATAGTGCAGAACGAGATGTGAGATGTCTTAAACAGTATGAACCGCAGGCGCTGGATGAAAGATTCTCGATTCTGCCAATTCTAGAAAGGTAAGAGTAATGGAAGGTTGTGTCCGTTGTAGCCCAGATAAAAGATGGCATAGGGAGCGTGACGACGGAGCACAAGTTGTTCAGTGAAAACAGAGGGAACCTGGATGTTAAAGAATTTAAATGAGATCGTTGGTCTCCAGCCCGAGAAAAGATAAGAGTGGATGAGCGAGATAAGAGGAGAGAGACTACAAGAGATTGCGGAGTACAAGAGTAGCGCTCTCTGTCTGGCCAACTTATCAGCTGCGTCGTTCCCAGGGAGAAATAATTGTGTAAGGACCAATTGTAGCCTGATAGTGTAGGAGGATAGAAAAGACGGTTTCTGCCAAATGTGCCAGAGAGTTGCGGTAAAAAAAAGACGAAGGAGAAGACAGAGTGGCGAGGAAAGAGCGAGTGTCGGAGAGGAATGGCAGACTTGTTAGTGCTGCTGAGATCAAATCCCCAAGAGAGACTGAAGTCTGGGCGCCTATTAGTGCCTGCTGCATGGAAACTATTAAATGACCAATCTGAACTAAGCATCTGTGTCGCTTGGTGGACTATTTTTTGATGGAGCGCCGAAGATTCCAAAAGCACATCTATACTCCGTGTTTTTATGCCTAGGGCCAGTACTAAGCCTTTTGGGACGAGCTTCTCATAACATCTTGGATTGAGCTCAATGAATACCCTTCCACACAAAGAAATGAATCTAAATGGATGCCCCTCCACACGAAGAAGAAGAAATCCAGATCGTGAGATTTGTGGGCCATTAACCGATTGGACTAAGGCGCTTGCTGTGAGTAACTGATCTGTGAGGCCGTAGGTTCAATATCTTAGTCCATCTAATGGGTTCTAGTAACAGAAACGAACATGCAAGTGGTATTTTTTCTGCCCCAATCAACAGTCGCCTCAACGTGGTAGTGCAATACCCGACCCCGTTTGGGTTGAGTTGAAACGGCTGTTTCCAGTTACCTCGGGCACTCCTCTTAAGTCGTCATCGGCTAACTGATCACCAATTTTGCTTCCCCTTGAAAAAACTTTTGTTTACTTCGTCAATTTTGAGTCAATTTAAATGAACGTTTCAGTCAGTCCTGTAGTTGTCAATCAGTTCAAGCCCACAACTACCTTTACACGCAATTCAAAGCTCTTTATGACGCAACAACTCTCAATTATAACCCCAAAATACTGTTTTTTCTGCTATTTCATTATTTGTATTTACATTACTTGCACGGCTTTGTATTTGAAGATTGCTTATCTCAGTTGTCGTTGCTTGGGTGATGACAATATACAAGCATTTATCTTTGCATTGTTGCGACATGTAAATTGTTGCATTGTTGCGACGTGTAAATGTACAGATTTTTCTGATACAAGAAACTAGTTCTGGTCCCCATGCAAAATCAATTTGGGCCGAGAGTGGTCGACTAATAAAGCAATATTCAGTTCATCCATTTGGAACAATAGACCTAATTCTGGAACAGCCATTTCATTATACCAACATAAATTATGATGGTCGGGTGATAGCTGCAAAATCAAAACGCCAAAATTTTTTGGTCAATCCCATTAATGTATTTGTCCTCACAAGTTCCTTTCCCATATCAGTACGAAATGATTTTTTTACATAATTGTATGAGTACATTAACTCCAACATTTTTGGTATTATAAAAGGCGATTTTAATACAGTAGAAAACTTCCAAATTGATATATATCTGCCCAAATTCAATAAAATAAAGAGCAAAGAATTCAACCACTTATGCTTGATCATTGGATTGTCGAATTTATTAGAGCCTAGTACCACTAAACAAAAATGTGCTACAGAAATAATTGCTCAATAAGTTATTAACCGTCAAAAACTTTGGTAAATTGTTTGTATGTTTAATTCAAAAATCCTCTTAGTTTAATTCTCACGATGTTAAAAGGCTACAGACCCCTTAGCCCTCCCTCCTCCAGCTTATATTTTTGGCCCCCAAAATCTAAATCCAACTCATCAATCATGACAACGAGAAAAATTGCATTGTGCAAGAAAAAGCAACTGTGGCAAAGAATCGCTGTATCAAGTTTTTAAAAACATAATTTTCTTGAGATCCTCCGACTCTTCAAACCTCATTTTGCTTCAACTTTCAGTGCTGCAGTGGTCTTCTGACATAATACCTTATGGTAGTTGTGAATATTTCTAAGAATGCAAATTGCTCTTTTTGTTTCGAACGAGATTACATCAGTTGATATTAATTCCCCCCGCCCTCAATAATGATGTACAAGGGAAAACTACATGACAACGAATATCAGCTTCAATGTGACAAACTATGAAGTCCTCTAGTTTGTAGTTCAGTTGTCATTACCAACCAAACCACATCAGCAATAAATCTAATATTGTACGAGATATAGTTTCATATTCTCGGTCTCTAGATTAGTATACAACTGCAATGGTTTACTTAGGTTTCGTACTTTCGTTAACACAGAGCATTTTGGACAGTGGTTGTTTTTTAAGTATGCTTACATAATATGTAGGTTATAGAAACGATTGATATTATGTTCAATCCTTCACAAAGAACGTAGCCAGCGACTAACTGGTCAAGTGGTTTGAAGCGATCGTGAGTTCATAGATCACGATGATGAAGTGGTTGTGTCCCTGGGAAAAGCACTTTACGGCAATTTTCTCTTCTTGGTTGCAGGTTTGTGATGCATCGTGCCAGTCTTACCGATAACTCCGAAGCAGGTCTAAACGCAGATGTTCTTTGCATAACAGCAAAGTTTTTCCGTCACGAATATTTCGGGGAGAGCAAGGCAGGGCTGCTACGACTTTAGTCCCTCACCCTCAAACGTTCGTCACCAATCAAATTCTGTTTAGATCGAAAACACTTCTTTTTTACTTTTAATAGAAATGTGCGAGCGACCCATAGGTGGCGATAAAGATCAGAGAACAATAAAAAAAGACAAAGAAGCCAAAGAAGAAGTAAACGAGTTAATGCCAAGAGCAATTGGTATCTTTGTAGTTGGTTTTGAAGCGCTTTGTCGTTTCCCAGGTGCGTTGATGGATCTGATAATTTTGAGTCAGTGTCATTGCAATTTCTACACAATAATGTATGGAATAAGCTGTTTAAATAATTGTAGCCTACAAATAAGCTTGAAACTATTTTTATTCACTTTGTTTCGTTTCTATTATTTTGTGTTTTTCACCCATTCACTGTTAAGCTTTTACGGCTATAAACGGAATAAGTTATGTTCAGACCTGCTTCCGAGTAATTAAAACAATGTTTGTTCATTTGTACCACCACCACGCAACCACGCAGATAAAATTATTATTAATTTTCTCCAGATCACAGCAACGTAAATTCATGCAGGCATTGAACTTCCAACCTTATGATTACTAGCCCGCGTTTGGGCGAAATAGATTCCGTTTTTTGCGTTTGATTTGAAAAACAATCAACATCAGATCAAGTTGATCCGGACTTCATTTTGCAATATATTGGTTTTATATTTGGGGGAGATAAACTGTTTAAAAGTGATATTGACTCTTCGATCTCCAAAGCATATTTCTTTTTTTTTTTTTGAAATCCACTTTTTGTCTCTTTTTGAAACCCAACAACTTTGTCTCCAATATGGCATTTATTTTACATTTCAGGCTTCTGTCATATCGTTTGAGGGGTCATCACCCTGAAACCCCCTAAACACGTCACTGCCTTTAGCACTTTGTTTCTCCCGCCTAATCAAGTCACTGCTTTAGGATGTTATCTACTGAAAGCAAGAAATTTCAATGTATTGCCTTCGGCCGTTTGTTTGTCACCAAAGTTTTGTCTTCGCGTTTGCATTTGTTTGGTAAAAAACGTTAATTCAACTTCAATTTATTTTTGATCACAAATCGCCAGCATAGGAAAATTCTTTTTAATGATTTTCAAGTTCATGAATTCTTCAAAACTTTTTCGCTATTTTATTTTACCTTCCCAAATGGTAGCCACGCCACCAACACAGCCAACTGGCACTGGATGGTGCCAAAAGGCGCTTATTACAACATTCTGAGTGGGCATCTTTACTAATCTAACTCGATGAAGCTTGAGTGGTAGCAGTAACTGGTTGATATAAACGTATTTATGTATAATTTTAGGCTTTTTTTATTTTTTTGATGAAAAGGATTTCAGCTGGAGGACCATTTAATTAATCGTTTGATTTATTATTATCTCATTTAAAGCAATAAGTTATTTAGGCCAATTTGATATAGTGAGAGGAAATGGCATTTTTTATTTATTGATCTATTGCAACAATTCCATGAAGTCTCTCGATTAACTGCTGACGCCAAGGTCACCTGGCTTTCCCTCAAGTATTTTATTCATCTTATGTTCGGTGAGTTAAATAAACTATGATGGCTTACTTCTTAGAATGTGTTACAAACCCGGTAGTTCTAATTAGTGCATGTCCGGCAATGTTTGCATTATACAAAATTTGGATTACGGCTACAGTTAAGGTTAGGGTTAGAAATAGGTTAAGGTTAGAGTTAGGTTTTGGGTTCGGGTTGGTTGACATCGCAAGACATCGTCATGGGGATGATTTGCAGAATTTGCAGACATAGTTGCAATTAATTTTGTTCTTCAGTTCTTCTTCTTAAAAACAGTCGCACTTCTACTGCAAACTTTGCCTGAAATTAGCCTCAAACGCTGCAATCCATAAGTTTTCCGTCAAAGAACAAATATTTTTAAAGAAACGGAACTAAAGGTTGCAATTAGACAGAAGCGAGAAGAAATACTACAGGATCAAGTTCAAACCGCAATTTTGTCTTGAAAAATCTTTGCGAGCTGTTTGCAATGAAATCAGAGATCAACTCAACCATCCTTCCAATTAAATGCGTCAGCAGAATTACAAACAACCATTGGCATTGCATTTTTCTCTATTGATTTTGAAAGCTATGACGTTTGTTTATCTTTCTAGGTACAGAGCAGAAATTGTCGAGGAGAATGTTCATGATGAGTACTATGTATAGGAATCACAGCTTTGATAGTTTTTGAAAACTTGAAAAATAAAAAGTTAATCGCTTGTTTTTCTCACCTCCCAATATATGAGCACTGCTCATATTTTCATTGAACAGTGCTCATTGGACGGACTGGCTAACCGGCGCGGTGCATCGCTAATCACGATTAATTTATTTGACAGCATTCAACAAGGTTATTTCATTGTTTTACCTCTAAGGTTATAAAGCAGCCATGTGCGATGTAAAAACACGATGGTTTGCGGTTTGTAGCTCGTACTTCATTTGCAACTTGCATCTTGTCCTGACATCTCGTGACCGAAAATTTAAAATATAAATAGGCCCCGCAGTCTATCTGGGCTAAACTGTTAGAGTACGAAGTACTGCGCCTGCTGGTATTGTATTGTATTACATTGTCCATATTTATCTTCCATTCATGAGAAAGCGAATTGTATCGCAATGTTTTGGACGTGACATCCGCACTCGCTTGGGAGTTGCCATTTTCGAGGTGTCTGGGCTACTTGTCTTCCACATAAAAGCGGGGGCATTCCATTAAGTGCCTTGCCCAATGACACAACAAGCGAACTTTCCGGCTTGTTCTCTACAAAATCCCTTTAAATGCCGAGCGCCCAGCAGGGAAGCAGCGGATACCATTTTTTAAAGTCTTTCGGTAAGACTCGACAAGGGAATTAACACAAGTCTACCAACTGCGAAACAGACGCTCTAACCACAACATCATGGCGTCGGTTGTGATAAATAAATTGGTGATAAATATATTTTTGCTGCAAATCGTTCTCGGTAAAAGCAAGAAACAAGCATAGAAATGACTCCAACTTTTTTTACTGGAACCATCAAAAAGCCAGGAACGTGGAAGGCTACGTAAAGCAATGGTTTCTGACGGAGTGTAACATAAGGCGAAGATATCATCTGACACTTCTGTCACCGCTCACTGCAAATCAAACAAAGTCCATGAAAGTTTGTCCCTCCGTTGGGCTGCACGTCACGTAGCCCCTCTTGCCAATATTTTTGACCGCATGGCCGAATAAATCTATTACGAAATTTGGCTCTGCACCTATTGACAGTTGCACAAATCCCAAGAAACGTTCGCATTGCTGATCTGCCTATCCCTTTCTTCCCATGTCCCTACCATTTGCGCTCCCAGCAATCATTCTCCCTTTTTTCCAACTGTAGCTGCCCCTAAAGTCGTGGCAACTGCCTCCCTAATTCCGCGTATATGGTATGTGGCAACTTGTCATAGGCTCAAAGTTATGCCTGAAATTAATATGAAACATATCGTTCCTGCAGCAGCCTTGTGGTAAGCGCTTCAAGCATTACTACTAATTTATTTTATCTTTACCTTTATAATGTTGACAGAATTTATCACTCCATGAGCTGCTTATAAAACAAGCAGCCAAAAGTATAGCCGGGAAAACTTCAGTTAATTGTTTTGATCTTTAATACAAAGAGCACCTTGGTCTGCATTCTGTCAAAGTGTGACAGCAACGAACACCTTAGCCCTTCTCCTGCTTGCGTCCATGGTCACCGATTGCCAACCTAATCGATTAATCTCCGGCTATTTTGATTGCGTCAAGAGCTTAAAGTCAATTAAGCAATACCGTCAAGATACTAAAGTCAATTAAACAAAGCATGAGTTCATACGAGTGAATAAACAGCTATACATCAGTATCCAACGTTTCATGATGTGATTGTTTATCAATATTATTAATTAGCTACTTCTGTGTTCTAATTTTAAAGTTTTTGGTCTAATAGCTTTTAGTTACCATAGTTTTTTGTATCGTTAGTTATAATTTTAGTTGACAAATCCACCGCTTTAAGCAATATCTGATTTGCTATATGCAAAAATTTGCAAATCGTCCGCCAATGTTTTGGATTTCGTTTCACTAAGTCGAAGTGTCTCTGCGTTGCATTATGCAGTTTCATTTTTTGAGTTTATCTTAAAAAGAACGGTTGGTCGACATATTGAAAAACTGCTTCTGCCTTTTGTGCGATTTCTTGGGATTTGTTCAAATTACAATAAACGGAGCGGGAAGTGTAATCAATCAAGGCGTTGTTCAGAGAATTTTTTCGAGAAAGTTAGCAAAATCAAAAAGCAGTGTCATTGCCTGCCTAAAATCTACAGCTATAGTTTCATCATCAATTGATCAATGATGACATCACAAATAAATTGATAAGATGAGGAAAAAATACAATAGAAAAATTTGCTCAAAAATGATCACCAGCATCATACGGTACCATACAGCAATCCATTACATCATGTCAATAACCCGCGACCGGTTTCGACCTTATTGGGTCTCATCAGGCGGGTGTAAAAAACACTCAATAATAAATATGCTAAAAAAAACAAATTTGCCATTGGGTGCAAAAAAAAGAAAAATGCAATGCAAAACAATATGATACAGCAATACCTTTATCATGGGGGTCACATTCAAGGACACACACACATGACATGGACAACAAGTCACATCGGTAAGCCCTAATAGGGGTGCAGGATCACTGTCAAGACTTATCAATAATACATGAGTTGCTAGTTGCTAGCCAGCAATTTTCAAGGTGATCTCCTATCAAGAGGGATCTGCCTCCAGCATCAAAGTACAATAGAAAAATTTGCTCAAAAATGATCACCAGCATCATACGGTACCATACAGCAATCCATTACATCATGTCAATAACCCGCGACCGGTTTCGACCTTATTGGGTCTCATCAGGCGGGTGTAAAAAACACTCAATAATAAATATGCTAAAAAAAACAAATTTGCCATTGGGTGCAAAAAAAAGAAAAATGCAATGCAAAACAATATGATACAGCAATACCTTTATCATGGGGGTCACATTCAAGGACACACACACATGACATGGACAACAAGTCACATCGGTAAGCCCTAATAGGGGTGCAGGATCACTGTCAAGACTTATCAATAATACATGAGTTGCTAGTTGCTAGCCAGCAATTTTCAAGGTGATCTCCTATCAAGAGGGATCTGCCTCCAGCATCAAAGTACAATAGAAAAATTTGCTCAAAAATGATCACCAGCATCATACGGTACCATACAGCAATCCATTACATCATGTCAATAACCCGCGACCGGTTTCGACCTTATTGGGTCTCATCAGGCGGGTGTAAAAAACACTCAATAATAAATATGCTAAAAAAAACAAATTTGCCATTGGGTGCAAAAAAAAGAAAAATGCAATGCAAAACAATATGATACAGCAATACCTTTATCATGGGGGTCACATTCAAGGACACACACACATGACATGGACAACAAGTCACATCGGTAAGCCCTAATAGGGGTGCAGGATCACTGTCAAGACTTATCAATAATACATGAGTTGCTAGTTGCTAGCCAGCAATTTTCAAGGTGATCTCCTATCAAGAGGGATCTGCCTCCAGCATCAAAGTACAATAGAAAAATTTGCTCAAAAATGATCACCAGCATCATACGGTACCATACAGCAATCCATTACATCATGTCAATAACCCGCGACCGGTTTCGACCTTATTGGGTCTCATCAGGCGGGTGTAAAAAACACTCAATAATAAATATGCTAAAAAAAACAAATTTGCCATTGGGTGCAAAAAAAAGAAAAATGCAATGCAAAACAATATGATACAGCAATACCTTTATCATGGGGGTCACATTCAAGGACACACACACATGACATGGACAACAAGTCACATCGGTAAGTTTTTTTTAGCATATTTATTATTGAGTGTTTTTTACACCCGCCTGATGAGACCCAATAAGGTTGAAACCGGTCGCGGGTTATTGACATGATGTAATGGATTGCTGTATGGTACCGTATGATGCTGGTGATCATTTTTGAGCAAATTTTTCTATTGTACTTTGATGCTGGAGGCAGATCCCTCTTGATAGGAGATCACCTTGAAAATTGCTGGCTAGCAACTAGCAACTCATGTATTATTGATAAGTCTTGACAGTGATCCTGCACCCCTATTAGGGCTTACCGATGTGACTTGTTGTCCATGTCATGTGTGTGTGTCCTTGAATGTGACCCCCATGATAAAGGTATTGCTGTATCATATTGTTTTGCATTGCATTTTTCTTTTTTTTGCACCCAATGGCAAATTTGTTTTTTTTAGCATATTTATTATTGAGTGTTTTTTACACCTGCCTGATGAGACCCAATAAGGTCGAAACCGGTTGCGGGTTATTGACATGATGTAATGGATTGCTGTATGGTACCGTATGATGCTGGTGATCATTTTTGAGCAAATTTTTCTATTGTACTTTGATGCTGGAGGCAGATCCCTCTTGATAGGAGATCACCTTGAAAATTGCTGGCTAGCAACTAGCAACTCATGTATTATTGATAAGTCTTGACAGTGATCCTGCACCCCTATTAGGGCTTACCGATGTGACTTGTTGTCCATGTCATGTGTGTGTGTCCTTGAATGTGACCCCCATGATAAAGGTATTGCTGTATCATATTGTTTTGCATTGCATTTTTCTTTTTTTTGCACCCAATGGCAAATTTGTTTTTTTTAGCATATTTATTATTGAGTGTTTTTTACACCTGCCTGATGAGACCCAATAAGGTCGAAACCGGTCGCGGGTTATTGACATGATGTAATGGATTGCTGTATGGTACCGTATGATGCTGGTGATCATTTTTGAGCAAATTTTTCTATTGTACTTTGATGCTGGAGGCAGATCCCTCTTGATAGGAGATCACCTTGAAAATTGCTGGCTAGCAACTAGCAACTCATGTATGATGAGGAAAAAAGTAACGTTGGTTTTAACTTTTTTAATTGAAATGGCAGCAGAACTTTATTGATTTTACTTTTGAATTCTAAATGGGAAAAAAATCTCTCCAAAAAAGAAAAAAATTGAAAGAAAGAGGAAGAAAAAAAGAAAGAAAAAAAGCAAATCAAAATGACAGCAAAGGTATCATTTTGCTTGCTAAATATTTTTAACTATTTGCAAAATATCTCCCTAATTCTCTGTTAGCTAAATCGATGTCGATTGGCTAAATTGATAACTAACTACTTGTTAATAAACAAGCAACCCCTTAAAACTTGTCAATGTAATTTTAAAATAGCTCTTAACGGTATTACTATTAATAGAGCGCATACTGTCAAATACCTTGGGTTATTCATTGACGATAATCTCAAATGGACGTCGCAAATACATTATTTGTCCATGCAGCTTGCCAGATGCACAGGACTTCTTTACAGATTGCGCAATTTTGTTTCAAGAGAAACCCTTTGCATGCTATACTATAGTCTTGTACACAGCAGAATTCAATATGGAATTACTGCGTGGGCAACAGCAAATAAAACTTGACAAGAAATAATTCGGGTAAGGCTTAATAAAATTTTGAGAACAATATTGTTTCGTAACTTATATACGCCAACTTCACAAATGTATAAAGAACTTCGAGTGTTAAAAGTAGAAGACATATATCAACTTGAGTTAGCTAAATTTATGTATCAACTCCATCATAATCAATTGTCTAAAAACTTTTATCATTCTTTTCGTAAGTTATTACTATTCATCAACATGAAACGAGATTAATTAATTCGACTACTTACTACCGCCCCCGAATAAATAAATTATTTAGCCAAAAACTATTTTCCCACAGAGGTTCAAAGCTGTGGGGTAACCTCGAATTCGGATTAAAGAGCATGCACTGGGTTTCTTTTAAAAAAGCGTATAAACTAAAATTATTAAATGAATATTAACGCTTGCAAAAGCTTTTGATTGTGTAAAAAATATTTATTGTAATTGTTTGTTCCGTTTCCTTTTTTATTTTTATTTCTTTTTATCATTTGATAAAAACTTGAACTCAACACTTTTTTACATAATGTACTCAAATTGTAAGTGTCACTTAATAGATTTCGCTTATATCTCAATCTGCTGAGGTCAGGGAGTATCTCGACTCGATAACCGAAAGGTTCCTCGATGCTCCCTGGTTTTTGCTACTAGTGATTTTTTTTTGTGTATTATTAACCTGATTATTGTGTCGGTGCGCAAAGCAAATCAAATAAATTTTCTCTCTCTCGTTGATATAGCAACGCCAACCCAGGCACAGCTAATTTTTCAAGACCAAGCATTCTCAAGTACTTTTTGGTGCCACCCAAAAGTAATAGTTCTTACGCATAGCAACCCAAGAACTACTGAGCGTAGTTTCATGAAAAATAACTCCTTCAAAAATAATGGAATATCTATCATTGCGGTGCGATCTACAAAAAAAGATCTTTTCACGCTTCATTCAATACTGATTACCTCCTTATTTAGTTGGATCATAAAAGAAATTATTCAAGTTTCATTCAACACAAAATGCCACCTTACCCAGAAGGATTTCTTAACCACTTGACAGCGGATAATGCATATAATACGCCTATTTATTTACAAAGAGCCCTGAGTGTTTTCTGTTGTTTTTGTCACCGTTTAGCAATTTAGTGCTATTTCTCTAAACAACGTTAAACACCATCGCTCTTTAACCACGTGACAGCAAACCCAGCTAGCAGGACATAGATATGCTTTTAAAAATCCGCTGTTTAGTGGTTAAGAAAAATAGGTCTTTATCCAAATTTTTTCGCGACTCAATGTGAATTGCATAGCAGCCCATTTTGGGTTGCGACTCAATATTTGAGAAGCCCTGTCATAGATTGCCAACAAATCGACTAAAGTGTTTCTATTCATAGCCTAAAGTTGATCATCTTTATTCTTTTTTTCGAGGAAGATTGTTCTGCAAGTTAAACATGCCGTATTGACTTGAATAACAAAAGTGCGAAATGTTGAAGAATTTTTTCGCTTGTCACAATTTTCAAATTAATGGTGGGCTACGGTCAAACCTGCTGCTTCGGGAATTTTACCCTTGCGTTTTCTTAATTGTGCTCCCTAAATGTAGCATTTGCATGACTGTTAAACATCATCGTTTATTAATCAAAATCGCGATTTGCAGATATCGCATCAGTAATTTTTTTCATCCCATATTAAAATGGATGTTCGAAGCACACGTTTTCGTGCCATACAAAACACTTTTCGTTCGAAATTGGGAACAAAAAAGGATGCTTGAACAACAACGTATTTTTACTGTTTAAGGACAAAGAGGCTAAACATCCAAGAGTATAAAAAATTTCTGTTTAAAACTACGTGAAAAAAGAACATCGAGATAACTGAAAAAGCTTACAAAAATATACATCAATCTTCAGATTTAATGACGTCTTTTTGATTTTTCTCCTGCATAAGCTAGGGAAAGCAAGAGGCTTTAATATCTATTTTTTCATCTAAACTTCTTATTTTAATACTAAGATACTTCTGCAAAACAGTAAGTCTTAAAATATCACTGAAAAACCTCCTGGGTGTCTTTGTATATGTAACAATTATTAGCTTCAATCTAAAATTATCATCATTTTCACGTTCACCCACACATTTTGTGACTTACCTCTTTGTTAGTTATGGCGAAGGCACTGTTACTGGGCGAAAACGTCTCAACTAACTGCAGACAGATGCAAAGGTAATAAATATATCATTGCAGAAAGTCTTTCTCCGGAAAAATTGAAAAAGAAGGCAAAAAGGTGGCAGGAGCTCCACAAAGACTCTTATTTCCTATTTTTGAACCAGCAAAAAACTAGGTAAGTAAAATGCTGATTAAAACAACGATTAAACGTAATGTTTTTCCCATGGAAAAGGTAATTTACAAGCAATATATTCTTCTTATTGGCGGATTAGTAAAAATTGAAATATTGCATCAAAGAAACTGTTACAAGTTAAAAACTACAAAACTGGTCTGGACCATTTTCTAATGTTTAACGCCATTGTTGCTGTTGCGTGGGGCTAAAGAATAAAAACGCTGAGCGGCGGATCACGAATATTCCAGCCGCGATTTAAACCAAATGACATTTATGAGAGGGTGACGATCATTTTCAAATAGCATTTATTCTGCATCAGCGGAATGGAGAAAGGAATTGAATCAAAAGGACTGTTGCACATTTTCTAACGCTGCCCTACTCCTCATCTCTTCTATATAGATTACGCCCCCATGTCCTCTTCCTTTGGTTATAGATGCTGCCCCTCCCCTCATGAACCACAGGAGCCGCTCACCAAACTCTGCATTTGTTGGTAACGGAAGCTTGTCGTAGATATTCGCCTGAAAATAAACAATAAATCTTTTGTGGTGATAGCTTTGAGGGAAAGGCTCTGACAACCGTATTGCTTTATTACTTTTTACTGTGATAAATTTGCAAAATTGATCATTCGATGTGTTGATCTTGAAATAAGAGGTTCATCAAATCCAGAAGGGCAACCAGCAATGTTGTTCGGGAGAAAATTCCTTTTAGACTTGACTCATTAGTTCTAAAACCTGAGATCTCAACTATCCATTTCTGGAGACATGAATCTTCCTTAATATTTTATTTTAAACGAGGAAAGAATTTTTGAAGATTGATCTTAAAGAAAAACCTTTTAACGATAAGGATAATTTTAAGAATTAAACTGCAATAGAGAACTATTTTACAATTTTCACGGTGAGAATGTTTTTTGGCAGAAAAATATTTTTCGTGGCGATTGGGATTTCTCATTGTTTTTTTCCCTAATTCTTTTTTACAGATGGTCGCTGGTGTATCCAAGGCTCCCCTGCCCCCCGATCTGATGTTTTCTTCTAATGTGATTTCTTGGCTTTTTTGTTTTACTAAAATATTCACCAAAGTAAGCAGTAGCCTGCATTAATGTTTCACTTAACTTTGCTGCGTAATTGCAAAGGTATTGCGCTGATAAATATACGAGCGTAGTTGGGTTAGGGCGGCGAATGGATGGCTTCGCGATTGTTTGCCACGTGTCGCATGTCCACAGGCAATAAGATGTTTCAGTCCAACCAACACCATTCATCTGCAATAGTTGCACTATTTCCTATTGCGATTCATTTGAGTTGTACATTAACAACGCATTAAATATCAGTGTCGTCGGCGCACAACCAGGACTTTGTGAAGAAACCTCACTAACACTACAACGAACTTTCGGCAGCGTTTTTGAATGACGTTTATAAATTAATTAAAGTTATATGAGCTGTTCAATTTCTGTAAGTAAAAAGGCTGCGAAATTCTCAGTCTTTCTAGTTTTATCCATGGCCATGGACGAGCAATTCTGTTTGATTTATAAAGGCGAAAAATGCGAAAAGCGAAATTATATTGCATTGTATTAAAAATAAATTTTGGTTACGAAACGCTGTTTCAAGAGTTAAAAATACCAAAGGTTTTCCAGAAATCTTCGTGCTGATTGTACCTGATATCGTCTGAAGTTTCAATGTTGCAGTAGCAGCCAACTGACGTAACAACTTGTGATGGTTGGGGTGGTTGAACATACTTGAGGGGGCTACAAACTACCTTTTTTGCCACTATCTTGCTCTCATTTATTGACTATAATCACCATGAACAAGGGGGTTGCAAGAGAATTACATGGCGACGAAAATTAGCATTAATGTGAACGACTTGCAACTTTGATTCAGATCCCATGATCAACGAACCTTCTTCATGGCAATAGAATATGTGGCACTTCATCGCAAGGACCGGCCACCCTTGGCACCGCTGCCGCTTGTGGCAGGTCACGTGGTTACTCATGCCACGCCTAAGTTACTAATTGTTTTTTTGTTGTCTAAGACGCGTTTCGATTTGTTATGCGGTATGCAACAAACAAAAACAGCACCTCGTACCTTTTGAATGCGCTCTAGATTTCCCCCACCTCTCTTCTATCTGCTTGCCATTAGTGTTATTTTTTGAGGGGACTCCGCTTTGTATCATTGCGTAATTGTGTATATCTTATATAATTACTGGAGTTACGAGGGAGTAATTCGAGGGTTGAGCCATCTTGTTAGGCTGACATAGTATGTTTTTAAATTTTATGGATTCGTCATTTAAAGTTACCTAACCAGCCTGGTAGGCACATTTTCAAGTGAAAAATGCGAAAATTTTTAAGCTACTTGCCCAAAATGGGAGAAAGGTTTTTTGTAGTTTGCTGCATTTTAGTGCTTTTTCAATAAAAAGCCAGAAAAAACTTCTGCGCCTACGGCACCAGATGGCAATTTATCTACGATCTGGAAATTCTTCTTGTCATAGCGGATGTAGCTGCTCCCACTTCTGCTCGTCTCTGATAATTACTCATATTGCAAAATATTCAATTCTAATAGAACAAAAGCAAAACTTCCTGCCACTCAAAATTACCAGCAATTCGTGAACTGGCTCTCTGCCTTTTAACGGTCGCCCACCACTGCTTCATCGCATCCAATTCAAGTTATGCTCACAGTCTACAATACAGTGCCATGGAGGCGTTTGCAAGCAAAAGTTCTATACAATGCCATCTGCTACCACTAATCACTATGAGCAGTGACCCTTTGCATCTTTTCAAGCATGTTTCTCATTACTTATCATAGGCTACAGAAGAGCAAATATTGTTGCAATTGATTTAGAGAGCCAATGCAAGCATTTTTTGGTGGTAAGGATGGATTGCTCCGGCGCATGACTCTTCACTCTCAACAGTTTGTCATTAATGAAATTTCTTTTTAGATCGAAAACATTTTCCTACTTTGTCCAGTGTCCGATGGAAATCTACAAGCGATCAATAGGTGGCAATCAAGAAGACAATAAACAGGTTGAAAAAAAGCAAAAGAAAAATCAAAGAGTAAATTTCGATAGCATTTGAAATCCCCAAAGTTGGTTTTGAAGCGCTTTAATGTCTACGAGGGTACGTTCTTTTGTTTGTGTCATTTCATAATTTTTTGTTTGTGTCATTGCAATTTTTGTAATATCATGTTCACGAGCACGCGTTTGAAGAAATGTGCAAATATACAGTATATATTTTTATTTACTTTGTTTTATTTACCAATATCTATTTTTATTCGGCTACTGTCAAACCTATGCGGTTCTACACCAAACAACTTGTGTTTAGACCAGCTTCGGAGTTACTAGTATTGTTGGAACTGGGTTTCAAATACCTCACTAATAAGCTTGTACGTGTGCATCACTTTATTATACTACTGTTGTTGAACTTTCATACCCAAGATCCAGCGCTTTGAGGAGCTTAGCGAACTTTCAAAAGAATTTTAAATTTTTGCGATTGACTTGCTGGTTGTTTCAAAAAGCGATCAGCTTTAAGTAGTGCGTAGATGAGCAAAGAAGGGCGGCTTTAACACAGACGCGCAATTTAGAAGGAATGCCTTTTCTAAAGACAAAAAAAAGACTTCGCAACGGTCTTTCAAGCTTAAGTAGTTGTCTAGAGTAGTTTGTTGCTTTGTCTTTAGAGAAGATTCTGAAGTTTTTCAGAGTTCTAACTTCATTCTCCTTATCACGGCTTTTGTGGCTAGTTTAGACGTTGCTTTGTTTTGCTCAAACCTTATATTTCAATCAATCAATCAATCAATTTATTTTATTTTTGTCCAAATCAGCATACATAGAAATAAATTACACAGCAGTGGACAAAAAAAGGAGACGATGGCAAAACGATATACGTTAATACATGCACATGAATAGAATTTAGATTAAATGTGAAGATAATGGCATGGCCATCGCACCTGTAAGATACTAGGTAAAATAAAAAACACACATTACACGTTTTAATTTCTTCCACTTTGTGCAATTCAGAACATTTTCCTTCTTTAAGTTATGTTAAGAATGATGTCCTGAATCGAGCAAAGTGCAACAAATAAAAACTACTATTACCACTCAATTCGATGCTTGTCTCTAGTCTTTCAGTAATAGGTGAGTACTTAAGGTTTAATATGTATGTCGTTGTCTTCGACGCATCATTTAAATTTTCATCTTACGGTAGGCAAACCAAAGTAGTTTACAAAACTAACGCTAAAGCTCAATAGTCAATAGAATTCTGATGTCCGAGTACATTGAAGTTCAGAAGTGCAAGTCAAAGCACGAAAAATTACGATTTTTGTTGGCACGTGACACCCTAATGCTGGTTGAACAGCTTTATTATTGTAATCCGGTGAAACGCAGGGCGATTATCTGTGCTTCTACTAAGAAGTACTTAATTACAAGTCGTATCAAGCAATCAATATAAACCATGAAAACGAAGTGGGTCAAAACAAACTTTTTCAATTTTAGTCGGACCTGCGAGACTGAAGGAAAAATGCAAACATTTTGTAAATAACCAGCCGATTAGTGCGCGAAATCTACCGATATAAAACAATCAAATGCAAGCCCATACGATTTCTTTGGTTTTCGCAAATGCGAGTTTGTTTTTGAGCTATGACATATTTCTAACTCACCTAGAGTAAGCTATTGTTTTTACTCTTTAAAAACAACAACACGAGGTGAATCCGATCACTTCCGTTAACGGAGACAAAAACGAATTTAAAAAATTTGATCTCTCTAACCTATAAACAATCTGTCACACAAGAAATAATAATAGCAACTACCTGTATAAAAACTGCAACACTTGCTCAGAGACTTTGAACGAAAGTTAGTAGATGAACAAATGCATGGTTCATCGTGGTTATCCGTGGAAAACCAAGTTATTTAACTAATTGTAATTGAAAATTTAAGTATAGCCTCAAAACAATAATTTTTTAATAGAAAGTTTTACCTTCAAATCTATGTAAATGATGTATTTAAATTGAATCCTATTTTTTGCTCAATTAATTTTGTCCATTTCTTCAAGTGACCTACACTGTGCCAAATATATTCAGCTTCATTCATGCAATTTACCTGAATTGCAAGGTTTTGCACAAAATTTTGAACATACAGAAACTGCAAAATAAGCTGAAAGTCTAAATGATTCGCTAATAATAAACCTGACCAGTGGCGGCTTCTGATTGAATTTGCTGGTGGGGCTTCAAGTTATTTTTTTTTTTTTTGCACTTGTTGTAGGCAGTTTATTTGCCGTTGTTTAGCTATAAATGTGCAAATTTTCCAAAACTCTGCCCTGTATTAGTTGTAGGTTATAATTGTATTCAATCAGGCATTGCATGCTTTGGCTGAATATTATCGATTGCGGTAGGCTAATTTAGTGTGCAGTGTGGTAATTCTAATTTGTGAAAATATTTTATAACCTACAAAGAAAATGGAATGAATACAAAGTCTCGCACACATATTATCAAGCTAAGGACTAGAATGAAGAGTGAAGCACATGAACAAGTGCAAATCGTACGAATTTATCGCACTTGAACTTATAACTCGTTAATGCGACGACTTGCAAAATTTTTTAGCATCCTTGGACATCAGCAATATATGTATATAGTTTTTTTAGGTTTTACAAAGAGTCACGATCCAAACAACATTAGTATATCAAAATAGGCGGAACCATCCCTCGAATACGGGTAATGAAGATGCATTATTATCACTGGGGCTCTTGCCAAGTGTAAGATACTTTACGTGGCTCCTGGCTAGCCCAATATCCAACATTGAACTGTGTACGCAACAAACCCAAACAATCCAACACAAAGCACAAGACTTACGCACCGTTTACTTTCGAACCCGAATTCCCTTTGACATTACTGCTAACCGTGCAAGTATGAACTAAAACTGGTATCCTTACATGAAATTGATTACACAAAAGCTAATTAGGCATAGAAAAACCTTTCAATGATTATATACTAAATGTGGTTTTTAAGGCATTCATGGCAGTAGGTGATTACACGATAGCATGTCTCGGCATGCACGGAAAAGCAGCTCGAAAGACCCGGGTTCGAAGCCCACAGGAATCAGACACGACGCAACATACCACTGGGAAAAAATGTTTCACGAAGAGTCACGATCCGAACAACGTTAGTATAACGAAATAGATGGGACCATCCCTAGACTCAGGTTTCGGCCTTTTGGCCTCATCAAGAAGGACTCGTCCCACCCAACGCAGCGCCCCCGGAGGGGGCGTTGTGTGCCTAGAATTAGAGATTGCCCTCTTCATTGCAGGTGGACAAGACGCGTGACTAAACAATGAATAGTTGCGGTTTTGCGATGAGGTATCACAAACCATAACAACGCATTGACCAACGTTAAAAGTGCGAGCCGCGGGGCTGGTGGAATCAAACCATCGACGCCTCCAAACCAAGTGCTCAGAATCTACGTACCCCGGGACTGTCATAAAGCGGGAAGTCGGGCGTGTGGTGTTTAATTGAAATTTTTGTAAAATACGCGAAATAAATTTTGGCGGCTGGACGAAACCAATGCTTTTGCCCCACTCGAAAACGAGGATCAGATGCCTCGCCCCCCTATCCCTTGTTTTTACCGGTTATGCAGGTTCAATCTAGGGGGAGTCGTAAGAGCTCAGCTACCCTTGGTACGTCGCGTGCAGCAGCAATATTCCCCCATGCAGTTGCGGTAGTCTGATGCTTAAATGACAAAGTGTAAATTTTACGACTTTTTTGACCGGTAGAAAAGAAAAAATAAGTTAAACAACCTTCTCGCCTTTAGATAAGTTTTCTTGCTTTCAATTTATTAATCTAATTCATTAAATGATGCAACTGAATAGCAGCATTTGAATTTACTTACCTACAAACAATTTTACCAATTACGGCAACTAGCCCTGTTATAGAGCCACATGAGCAAGCTTTGCGGGAATTGTTACGTCACAAGAAAAGTGACGATCAAACGACCGTGAAAGCAACGCATATACATCATAGTTGCCAATTTAGATTATTTTCTTCTAAATCTAGATGTTTTTGTAACAATCTAGATGTAAGATTATACAATCTAGATGTTAGATATTTTTTTAGACTACTATAAAAAATATCTAGATGTTTTTTAGATGTTATTATTTGTAGGCACGTGTCAAACCTCGGTTGTCGAACACAATTCGCTCTGGAAGGCTGTTCGAAAACCGATTTGTTCGAAAATCGAATCATCAGAAATAATGAAAAGGAGATTAATTTGTTCTGTACACCAAAAGAATACAGTGAAACCTCGGTTTCCGAAGAACTCGGAGTTCGAGTGATTCGGTTTTCGAACAAATTAAGGGCAAGAATAACCTGAACCAAAGAGAAACCTAGGTTTGGCTGCACACGTCGTGACGAAAAGAGCCATTGACAGTTCGTGCAGGCGCATTTTTCTTCCGGCAAGAGGGTGCTGACCTTTTTTTTTTTTGGAGACCACCATGTCCACGCGCGGAATAAGGTCAAGCCGAGGAATTCTCTTAGATGCGAATGCAGCCGCGTGGACATTGTGGTCTCCATAATTGAAAAAGAAATAAAACGTGTTTTGTGAGAATACAGTGTATTCCACCAGGAACTTGAAACAAGAACCTACTACAATTTGTATTATATTTCTTAATCCTTCAATATGCCAAAACAGTCAAAAAGTAAAGCCTATGAACAGAAATTCAGAAAAGGCTAAATGATCCCATTTAGATTATTTTTGGATGTTTTATTTTTCAATCTAGATGAATCTAGATGATTTTTGAAGTCAATCTAGATTATTTTAGTCAAGGAAATGTGGCAACTATGATATACATTATTTGTCTGGGCGCTACTGTTTTTGCCCTTCATGCTGCTATCTTTTGCAGCTTAACGAACGGTGTTCACAAGTTACAGAAATGCAGTTATGAAGAAAAATTTCGCTTAGTTAAGTTGACAATACTTGCAGCGGCAAAACATTTTGCAATGAAACTAAAACTTAAGACATTTATGAAGCAACTAAATTGCTTTACAAAATTACGGTCTCGGGCGCTGCAGCTGCAGCCCGTCCTACGCACGATTATGATGTCACATAGAATCCCATGTCGCACGTTTACTTAGTTTAGTGCTAGCATTATAGGAAAATTTGTCTTTTAAGCGACACAAACTGGTGCATTGGTGAATAAGGTATAAACTATGACATTATAACAAATTCGGAAAAAAAAACAGATTATAAAAACGCGAGGGGGGCTGCAGGTCTGCAGCCCATAGGCACGAGCCGCCACTGAACCTGACCAGACTTCGTTCAGCAAACGCAAACAATACATTGTTTACACTAAGCAACAGACGTTACGATTTAAAAGTTTGATACTGGCCGGGACTGTGGTGCTCGCCACATGTGCGATAATAAATCAGGTTCTCTCTGAAGAGTAAACAAAATAGTTGAGGCGAACTCCTCAATTTGATGCATTATCACTAATAATGATCGCGAAGCAGCTTTTTCACAACTTCCAGCCTCCGCTTACTGTTCAGTCTTGTTCTTCTCAGGTCATCACTTTACTTCGTTGTTCGCATCAAACAACAATTTCTTCAGATTTTGATTCATCTTGTCATCAGCGAAATTCCTCTTGTAGGTGCCCAGTGTAAATCTCCAGCAGTGGAACGGGATCCTACAAAACAGAGATAATTATTAACATGTGCTGTGATGTTTAGTGACAGCCGTGATTTATACAGGGTGTCTCAAAAGTAAGTATACACTTTAAAATTTGAATAACAATCTAATGGCTTATTCAAATTTGTCAAAAGTTTACAAAAATATTCTATGAACTACTAAAAACAGATTACCGTCCTAATATCTCGTTGAATTTATTTATTGACAGAATGTTAGACCTCAACGTGGGAGCCACCAATTTCGGGAGATTTCAGCCACCTTTGGATGCATTCTTGCTTGACACTTTGCAATAAATCTTTTGTAACTAGTCCACATGATGCTCTAATGTTTTGTTCCAACTCTAAAAGGTTTTGAGACCATGTGGAGTAAACTTTGCTCTTAAGAAAACCCCAAAGAAAAAAGTCGCATGGGGTTAAGTCAGGTGAACGAGCGGCCCATTCTAGAGGACCTCTGCACCCAATCCACCTACCGAGAAAAAACTGATTTAAGTAATCTCTGACTTTCCTGGTGTAATGTGCAGGAGCTCCATCTTGCTGAAAGTAACAGTTTTTCAGCCGAAGCATTTTTTGTCAACTTTACTCCACACGGCCTCAAAACCTTTTAGAGTTGGAACAAAACATTAGAGCATCATGTGGACTAGTTACAAAAGATTTATTGCAAAGTGTCAAGCAAGAATGCATCCAAAGGTGGCTGAAATCTCCCGAAATTGGTGGCTCCCACGTTGAGGTCTAACATTCTGTCAATAAATAAATTCAACGAGATATTAGGACGGTAATCTGTTTCTAGTAGTTCATAGAATATTTTTGTAAACTTTTGACAAATTTGAACAAGCCATTAGATTGTTATTCAAATTTTAAAGTGTATACTTACTTTTGAGACACCCTGTACATACCGCATGGAACAAACTTTCAATTATTATAACAATACCTTGTTTGAGGGGGGGGGGGCTTAGACAAAATCTTCGGCTGAAATGTTTAGACTGGTCGCTAAACCCATTATAGATGCTAAATTTTGAAAAACATTAGTGTTATGCATTATAGTATTTAGACTTTACTTATTTATTAGAGTGGATTAATTGTTGCAAGCAATAGAGATTTATTAAAAATATAACATCAACAACACCACAGCATTTACAAAAAAACAACGATAACAAAAAATGGTACACTCACGGCTATAACTCAATAAGAATAGGAAATAACAGCACTAGCAGAAGTGGCATCTAGCAACCAATAGTTAATGCAACTCATAACAATGAAGGCGAGACTATTATTTTTACTAAATAGAAATGGACAAAGTCGTTAAAAAGCTGGGCTAGCTGTTCGGTTAACAAAATGCAGACTTACATAAAAAGACAAACTTGTTGATGGCTTAGCATAAAAGTGATCGTTCGTAAAAAAATTTGCAATATACAGTAAGTTTAATCTTAGCCTATAGGCTATAAATATACAGAAATTGAACACCAGCACTTACTCCATATTACATAAAAACGCACGAATACGCATGTCGGTTTATTTTGAAGGGAAGGGGAATCAAGAATTGTATTTTGAACGACACCTTGTAGTTTGCCGATCAACCTTTTAGTAGCTCTGCTGTTATTTTCGTTACTTTTCCAATGTGCTACTGGTACCTCGGAGCATACGATGCAAGGAGCGGTTCTGCTCTCACTTGTAAAAAAAATCTCTTAGACCAGCTTTTCGACCTTGAAGTAATTTTCGGGCATCTACAGAATCTGGATATTGAGATGTTTTCACAGCTTCTATGGAGCACGGCGATACTTCCGCGAAAACGCTAAGAGCAACAATTACTGGCGACATCTATTGTACAGCATGCTCGTAGAAATATTTCAAAATTCCTGCTAGTTCGGAATCAACTTCACGATTTGCCAACAAAAGATCACGCTGAAAAAGTGTGATTCTTGAACCTTCAGCTGCCGATGGTTTTAAATGAATCAGTAAAATGAAGGCACATATACCGAAATTAGGTAACTAATTAGCCTAATAAAATTTGATTTTTGGCAATCATCCAAATGACAAATATCACAAATCAATAAACGGAGATATGCACTTGCTGTTCTGATCCATCTTGCATGACATGTTGCTTCTTGCTTGTAAGCCAAAAGGCTTTATATTTTCTGGAACTTCAATCAAAATATAGCAAGATAAAGCAAGTAAGCTCATGTGATCATTTCTGAATGAATGATCGTTTCTTTGCTCTTTTTCATCGGAGAACCACTCAATCATTTTCCTTAAATGAAGGAATGCCATTTTAGTGACAAGGACCACAAGTTTTTCTCGATCTACAAGTTTACTCATGTCAGGCATCGGAATATCACTGAAGAATATCATCAATGATCCGTCTTCCATAGTTCCTAGCCCTTTCTTTTTGCCTTCAATTTTTGCAGTGGCGTGAGTAAAGTAAATTTCATTCACATGAAACAAACATTCCAGTGAATGAATATCACGATCATGATGCAATTTGTAAAAGTTAGCCAGCCGCTTATTTACACCACACATTTTACCTGTGTTTAAAGCCGTAGTATCCGAGGTTACTGAATAAACTTTATCTAAAATACTTTGATCCACATGTTCTGCGATGACAATCAAGACAGACTCAGCAGTTACTGATCTTCCCTTTTCAAACGTTTTCACTGCAATGACTTTTTCACACTTTTTTTTTATCTACAGTACATATAGCCCCAATAATACTTATCGATCGATTTTATTTATGATTTTGCCATCGTATCACAGTTGAATAGCTGCAGCACGACCCAGCTCTTTCTCGCATTTCTTTAAGGCTTCCAACCGGAACTGCTCACGCTTACGAAATATAGGTGCAGGGGAAGCAGATAAATCTTTTCCCCAACCGTTGATCGCTGTAATTCTGATTGCTGGCGTATCGACATCAATCGCTGGTATGCCTCCTTGCAGTCACTGCCATTTACTGAAAAATTACGAAGCTTTTTGTATGATTTGCCTTTTGTTATTTGCTTAGACGGAGGGTGGTAATCCAAGTCAAATGTTTCAGTAAAGCTGCGTCGATTTGCTACTATTTCATCATCGCTGTCGCCATAAATGGAGCTGGTGTTAGATTTACGTGGCCTCAGAACTGTAGGAAAGATGGCACTAGGTGTATCAGTGATTTTTATTCTCTTGCTGCAAAAGGGTTGTTCCTGATTAGTTTCAGCGTTATTTCGCGTTTTGCAAGGATTTGCTGTCTGTTGTTGTTGAATACCATATCTTTTGATTCAGATAATGTCATTTCTCTAGACGACCGTTTATCTTTCAGAAAATCTATTTCTTTTTCCAGTATTCGGTCATCAAATTTACATGTGCATAGTTAATTTACCTCGATAGGTATCAACGGTTTCAAGATTCTCGCACCGGCATCTGGACAAGTTGAAAAGTTTGTCAAACCAATCTTCATCAACGGAACACTTAAATTTTTTAGCTCGTTTCCTTGCGGTTAGAAACTTTTCAAATACATTTTTTAGCTTATTCTGGGCATTCTTTGCCTCGATCACGGCTACACTAGCTTTTCTCCATAAATCTACCATCGCTAATCACTACCTGTTTCATGTCACTGAACCCTAGTCCTTTAGCTGAGAATTTAGATTCTGTATCCATCAAAACCTGCCGAACATGATGGAAGTGCTCAATAACCTCCCTATTCGTGGGTAATGTATTACCCACCAACTTTTCCTGAATAGCAAAGATTCTATCTCTCTAGATATTACAAATGCCACACCAAGGCTTTACTTTTGTTAAAAGTGTAACTGATGCTGCGATGCTGCCAATAAATTTTTATGCTAACTGGCTAAATGATGTTTTTAAATGCATGTAATTATCGTTTACTTGCCGATCAAACAATTGTCTTTGTGACGAAATAGTAAAAATTAGTTACGAAGAGATTCAGTTACGAAATATTTGATCCTTTGTGCCAACACTCAAAAATACATAAAAACACGTTTTTATTAGCAACTATTTTTCTCGGGCAGATACGACTAAATAATGTATTAAAGACAGATAGGAAATCGACCAATCTGCGTCAATTGAGACAAACCCATGCTTCTATCGCAAATGATTCTCTAGATGCTAAAAAAAACAGCGAAAAATCACGTAATAATCGCACGGGGCACCATGAAAATGACGTCATAATACAAAAATAATGCCAAATTCGTAGTTAGCGTCGAAAATTCAATCAGAAAAATTAGTAGCCGTTTGAAAAGTCGAAAGTGATGAAATTATAAAACACCCTAGTGGTGAGCCCGTGGCCTTAGTAGTGAGGGGCTGACTGGCAAAGTTCAAACACGACTGAATGGAAACAAACGTTTCTACCTCGATCATCGTTGCAATGACGTCAGCCTGATATACGGAGATTACATTCTATTTAACGATCCTCAGGAATTTTCTCATTTAGCAGCGATAACAACAGGAACTTTAAAATTGTTCCATTTCTAAAGAAAAAAAAACTGATTCCTTCTTCACCGGCCTTAGAGACAGCGATTTTAACTCTCCTCAAAGCCAGCACTGTTCAGCAAATTCTTAAATTGTTTACATGGTTTTTAATCTTATATAACCTTGTAGTTCACTAGTGACGAGTAATGGCAACAGCATCGTTTGAAAAGAACCAAATCAAAGAGTCCTTATTTTTCAAAACTAAATTGCAAATTCAATGAAGTTATGGCCAACATAAGAAATCGATGCGATGTGAATCTCAGTTACCGGTTCAAGCCGCACCTTAGCCTCAAGGAAGAGGAGGTGTAAACACAACAAATAGTAGCGAGAAAATAAAAGTAGACGAACTAATATCCAGCCCACGTTTTATAAACTGCGGCTATTGCTATTTCAATCAAGACCATTGTTGCTGTACAAAATTTCAAACCATGTTTTCCTAAATTGACATTTTATATTGATCTACAACGAGAAGCGACTTTCCACAAAGGTTTATATTCAGCTTCACGCGCAACAAAGTGGATCGAAGTTACACATGAACCACGGATCAGAGCCAATGACTGAGAACAGTCCTGGTAAAATTCGAACCCAGAGCCTACTAATCAAGACTTGGTATTTGGAAAATCAACTGATGCATCTGACAAGCAATCAAAAGGCCGCTGGTTCGAACCTTACGTGAATCAACTTAAGCCCTACAAAAGCATAATTGGGGTTGTGTAATTGCGAGTGAAAACTATTACAAAGCGAACCACTCACATCAACGCCAGTTTGCTTCTCCATCTCCCATTGCTTCTTGCATCCTCATCCCGATCCACTCAGCTTGGTGCCCGGGCATCACATGACTCTGAAACGTGAAACGTATTAGGAAAATGCAATTTTTAGAAATTTAATTCATTATAATTTGAATGTCTAGGCGCTGTTACTCGTTGCATTATATATTTTTCATGTTGTATCCAGATCCACTTTATAGTTGGCAGTGCGTTCACATTGCTGCCAAAGTGCCGTTGTGAGCAGGAAAAATTCAGCACAAAACGGAATTGAGTTGGTGGATCTTTCACTAGACGTACCGGCAGTGATGCTGTGGTTGAGTAACAGCTTTGCGGTGGCAGATCTGGATCTAATTCTCTCGTCAAGTTATAGTATTTCCAGCTTCCCTGTATGACGCTCGAAACAAAAAGGACAGTGTGAAGAAAAAGCAGGCAAGTTCGTTCTTTGTGTGAAGCATTTAACGAGGTACCTCCGTCTTTACGTAAAAGGTAGGTGGTGGGGTTGTACAGTTTACATCCCAGTTAGACAAAAGATTTGCAAATAGATCAAGAGTTCCAACGCGCAAATAAAACCATCCGTGTGTTTTTGCCACAATCAACCGAAAAGGAATTGCTGTGACGTGTTTTCAAACAACAACTAAAGAGCAATAAACAAGCAACTTATATCTGCCGGCATTATTTAACCACTGAACACAGCACACTTACTTGATATTTGCTGCATGTCTTTTCTCTCTGGGAATGTTACGTTTAATAAAACATCTGTATGTAATTGTTTAGACTTTAAACGATTAAATGTAAAAAGAAAATTGAATTAAGATCCAAGACGATCGTGGTGGCCGTGGGAGAGTTGGGCGAATCCTTAATTTTATTTTTACAGTGCTATCACACTTTTTCCTTTTCAGTTTTTCATTTATTTATACGGCCAAGTCTTTAGGCTTACTATGGTCCATTGTCCACAACTACATATCCTACAACTATTGCTGTTAAGTAATACGAAAAACGCCATTTTGCAAACTGTAGGTGCCCTTTTTGAAGATGTAGGATTTCGAAATTTTCCGGCACCTCACCCAAAAAATAAGGGTCCGGTAGATTAGGGGGAATGGGTTTAATTCAGAGCGGTGTTTCACAGTCTTTTTAGGAATGTGCCACATTTTAAAAGTAAAAAACAAAGTGATGCGATCTCAGCTACTGCCGTGTAAAAGCGCTTTATCTACAACCACGTTCATTGATCGAAGTTGAAATGACGGTGAGTTCAGTTCCCGCATGAACTTTTAATGTGTTGCGTCCTTGGATCAAACATTACCATCTCTCTCTTCTTGCTGGCTATGTGACCGGTTCACATGGCAGCGAGCAAATCGTAAACAAAGGCAAATCCAACACCGCCCCTAGCTGCCCCATAATACGGCCTGGTGAGAAAAGATAAATTAATTTTATTTTTACCTGAATTAGGAAACGTTGTCCCAACATCTAATGAACTTATTAACGAGGACCACCGCATCGCCTCCTGGTTGGTGCGAGGACCATAGCATCGCCTCCTGGTTGGTGCGAGGACCACCGCATCGCCTCCTGGTTGGTGCGAGGACCATAGCATCGCCTCCTGGTTGGTGCGAGGACCATAGCATCGCCTCCTGGTTGGTGCGAGGACCATAGCATCGCCTCCTGGTTGGTGCGAGCACCATAGCATCGCCTCCTGGTTGGTGCGAGGACCATAGCATCGCCTCCTGGTTGGTGCGAGGACCATAGCATCGCCTCCTGGTTGGTGCGAGGACCATAGCATCGCCTCCTGGTTGGTGCCGATGTATCGCAACTCCTGCATGAGATTCTAGATTTCGTTCATTTTACTAAAAATTCTCTGCTGGGGCGTAGATGGCTTGGGGTCAGAGAAACAACCAACCTCGCACTCCAGCTTCATACAATGACGTAGATCAGTGCTTCTTAAAACTCTCGCTCATCAGCGCCAACTCTCACCAAGTGATGCGCTAACACCTTCTAACTTGCAGCTGAAATTTAGTGTTGAATAAGTTTATGTCGTTTATTCTTGTAACAATCGCTTAATTCAAACCGCTGTTGTTTTGAAATAATTTAATAAATAGCAAGTGGCTACAAATAGTTGGAGCAAATGCTACAACGCTACAAACAGCAAGTGCCATGCAGGTGTGCTACAACGCTACAAACAGCAAGTGCCATGCAGGTGCGCTACAAAGAAATTTTCCGTAAGAAAAGAAATTAGCCGAGAAATTTAAATCTCAAAAATGAATTTTCAAACAATTATATAAAGCAAATTTCATGAAATGTCTAAAAATATCTTCGGCGGATTTTTGAATAACAGTTGTAGGTGAATAAAAATGTAAAAAAATGGGGGGCTTTAACATCCTCCCCCTTTGTTGCACAGTTGGTGGGAACGCAACCACAAAACTTTCAGGTGATCAGCAGAAAGAAAAAGTTTGAGAACCACTGAAAGATCTCAGACAGACAGAGACAGTGTTCGATATAAATAGTGAAAAATAACGCAAAGGCGAACGACTACCGACCAACCAACAGTTAATAACGAATTTTTTCAATAAAATGGAAATTATCAAATTATAACGAGAACTAAATCGTACATTTTGCTTCAGTTGATTATTTTGTATCAATTTCTAAGGATTCTATTTTTATTGCACGAGGTCTGTTCAAAAATTATATATCCGACCTTTTTCTCCCTCACCAACAAGGTATGAGCGAATTGCCTGTGCAAAACGTTGCTGCACACACACGCATTCATGCGTAATCGTGAAGCGTTTCGAGCCGATTCATCATTCATTTCTTTCTCTGTAAAGCATTTAGTGCAGGGGGGTGGCACGTGTTGGTCGATTTTTTGATTTTTTAGCAAATTTCATTACAATGGCAGAACGCATCGAACAGAGGTATTGCATCAAGTTTTGTCAAAAACTTGGTGATACTCAAGTTGAAACAATTCGAGAGATTCAACGAGCTTTTGGGAATGAGACCTTAAGCCCAACTCAGATAAAGCAATGGTTTAAACGCTTTAAAGATGGCCGTGCATCAGTGGAGAGTGATCCCCGCTCGGGAAGACCATCCGCAAGCCGAAAGGAGGAGGTGATGGATCAAGTTCGCAAAAAAGTGCTGGAGGATCGTCGTTTAACGGTACAAGAAATTGTTGCAGAAGTGGGAATGAGCACCGGCTCAGTTCATTCCATCCAAACTGAGGATTTGAACCTGCGGAGAGTGTCCGCTAAATTTGTCCCGAAGCTGCTGACGGAGCAACAGAAGGAACTCCGGAAGGAAATATCTGAGGACATGCTCGATCTTGCAAATCATGACCCAGAATTTATTAAGACCATCATCACTGGTGATGAGACCTGGATTTATGGTTACGACCCAGAAACCAAGTTTCAATCCTCACAATGGAAGCATCCGGAATCACCACGGCCAAAAAAAGCTCGGCAAGTTCGCAGCAATGGGAAAGTGATGCTGACCTGTTTTTTTTATTCCCGTGGCATCGTGCATCACGAATACGCACCAGAAGGCCAGACAATTAACGAGGAGTACTACCTGCAGGTTCTACGTCGCCTTCGTGAAGCTGTGCGAAGAAAGCGGCCCGACATGTAGGCAGCAAAGAATTTTCAGCTCCACCATGACAATGCCCCCGCTCATTCTGCACATGTGATTCATGCTTTTCTAGCTAAAAACAGCATGCCACTTGTTAGACAGGCTCCTTACTCTCCCGACTTGGCACCGTGTGACTTCTGGCTGTTCCCCAAGCTAAAAACAATTTTGAAAGGGAGGAGATTTCAATCAAGAGAAGACATTATGAAAAAATCGACGGAGGAGTTTGGGAGCGCTTTGGAGGAAGAGTTGAAGAGATGTTTTAAAAAGTGGCAGAAGCGCTGGGAAAAGTGTGTGTACCGCCAAGGGGAATACTTTGAAGGAGATTGAATAAAAATTGCAAAATTCGTTGTGTTGTGTGCTTTATAGAAAAAAGTCGGATACTTTTTGAATAGACTTCGTACAACATCGCTCTTGAGAGCGAGTTCATCAACGAAACAAAATGACGTCACAATTTTTTCGAAAATCTTGATTTCAGTAAAACTACTCAGCACTCATCCACGGCTTATAATAAACTGATACACAATCATGACGGTTGATTTGTTCGTGAAGACACCAGTTTCCAGTCACATGAATTATCACTAATTCAAATAAACTACCGTTAACGTAATTATCACGACCCTACTTACGAGATTGAATTTTCGACTTATTTTATCGAACTGTGACATATTACTTGTACAACCTTCCACGCATCACGTGATAAAATCACGAAATTAATTGGTTGATTTCATTCTAAAAAAACAAAGATTTTGAAAAAGTGAAAAATAAGATGTCATCTTTTTTTAATCTTCTGTGCGCAAAAAGAATGTTTACACGAGTGAGAGTGACTCGCAGAAGAGGCAGGGACGGCTCAGAAAGAAAAATAGGGGAAACAGAAGGCAGTCGGAGTTAGCCCAACTGGCCGCTCGGTGAAGGCGTTCCAACTTTGAAACGCTGAAAAAAGTAACTTTTCAGGTGAAGTGTAGGCGAGAAAGAACAAAAGAAAAGATTTGTTCAGTTGAAGAATCCCAATCAGGAAGCAGAGACACAATGCAAGGCCTAGAGATGAGAAAAGAACTTGGCCTTTAGCGAAGATGCATGTTTAGAAAACGAAAGAGTACGGTTAAAAATGACCTAAAGAAATGTGGAGGTAGATTAAAGCCGAGAGGGCAATTAACCTTGAAGAGGCCGGGATGAAGACTTGGTGGTGACCTAACAAAAACAATATTTGCTCCGATGAAGAGAAAGACACCAGCGCCCCACTCAAATCAAGACTTCTTGCGTGGCCTCCTGGTACTAAAGCTACGTAACACCTTAGCCGTAGAAAAAGTGAAAAGTGAGATCTTAGATAGTTGATAAAAAGTGAGATCTCAGCTGCTGTCCAGGCCAACGCCTGGACAAAAAATACCGGCTTTCTGGGAGAAAAACAAAAAATTATAAAAGTGGCAGCCGCAAGAAACAGTGGGAGCAGCAGGAAATTTTGGATAAAAGGAGAACAATAAAACAAATGAAATGAAAGGAGAGCAAAAAAACGAATGGCACTCTTTAGAACAAAAGATCCGACGAAGCTTAGACAAGCAGTCTCTGACTCTGCTACGCAGTACCTTATGCTGAGACACGGAAAGTGAGACATCAGGAGTTGATGTAGAGGAATGCCGGCTTTCTGGAAGAAAAAAGTTGCGAGAAAATAGGAGTCGGTTCTACTATCCGCAGGAGCAAACAACAGGAGCGTAGAGGTTCAAAAAGTAAAAAGTTTTTTTAGAGAAATGTTGACCCCACCAAGTCAGAGTAAGAAAATAGAAAAAGTTTGATAGTTTAAAATAGGATAGATCCTGTGGGACAAAAATGACATAAAACCGACTTCCTGTCTGACAAAAATGACAATTCCACTACCAGGGTCCTGATAGAAAAGGAGATGAGGTTGGATTCCTGAATATAGATAAGATTGACAAAATATGCAAACGAAGTCAAAGAATTCTACATTTCTGGCACGAAGACTTTCTGCATTCCATTGGAAAACCTTGAGCTAATTAGGAGAGGAAGCAGGAAGCGAAGAAGAGTCAGAAAGGAGAATGAGAAAAATTCGAGAGGGATGAAGAAAAGGGCAGACAGAGCGTAGTAGGCGAGGGCGAAGGAAATAGCGATATCAAGAGGGGTTTGACTGGGTTGCAGTCCACATTGAAGGAATACGACACAATGTTGGTGACTGAAGAAGCTGAGATGCAGCAAAAACAACACTATAAACAAAAGCTGGAGAGAAAGTGAAACTAACAAAAGGAGGAAGGTGCACTTTAAATATACCCATCTGAGGCAGGTACAGTTTTGTATTCACCTACCTTTCTAAGTCACATTGCCGGTGCACATAGAATAAAATAAGACCAGGTTTGAAATTAATGTTGCCGCCCATAAGCAAAAGTAAAACTGAAGGCGAAATAGAGGCTGTAAAGCAAAAGATGGGAAGACAGGAGACCAATTAAAAAAAAGTGTTGCTGCTCTTCTGCGGTCGTTCACAGGCTAGCACCGCCAAAAAATGTTGGATGTGGAGAACGTTCCAGGTAATTGGGACTCTCGGGAAGGCCAATCAACAAATTTAGCTCTATCTGATAGGGTCGTACTGTGTACCACAACGATAAAGCTGCTGTTGAATGGTGATGTTAATGGCAACATCGGTTGAATGATCGCCGGTTCAAGTCTCACGATGGCTATATTGTTTTATTATTTTCAGATTATTTTGCAACACAAATTAGAATGAATAATATTGCTAGTTAAATGTCGACAATAACATTTAAATCTTCAGTTGAACTTTATAGGCATTGGTCACTTAACAAGTTTCTAAACACGCTGCCGGTTACGTACTTGATTCATGGTTTTGAGCAAATCAGACTTAAAGAAACCAAGAACTAAATAAACCATTTTAACCGACCTCAGTAGACATTTGATCAGGTATGCAGTGTAATGATGATGCAGTTTGTCCAATGAAGCGATGTTCCTGTCAAGACCAGCACAAAATTCTTGCCAGCAGTTACTTAACACCTCTACAATACAACAGAAGTTTTAAGTTCACGCTTGCTGCTAAGATTTGCTGCAAACGTAGGTGGTTAAAGGAAGACAGCGACGCGTTTGCTAAATCATCTTGTTGCATATACAATGCTAAGAAAATAAAAAATTTTGCTCAAAAATGATCACCAACATCACACGGTATCATACAGCAATCCATTACATCATGTTGATAACCCGCGACCGGCTTCGACGTTATTGGGTCTCATCAGGCGGGTGTAAAAAACACTCAATAATGAAAATGTTGAAAACAAATTTGCCATTGGGTGCACAAAAATGCAATACCAAATATGACATAGCAATACTTATATTATGGAGGTCTCATTTAAGGACACTGTCCATTATCTCATTTAAGCATACGACTTGAAGACTGCTACCTAGCAACCAGCAATCTCTATAATTTAAATTGGTAAAGTCTTAACAATGTTCCTACACCCCTGCTAGGGGTTACCGATGTGACTTGTTGTCCATGTCATGTGTGTGTGTTCTTAAACGAGACCTCCATTATATAGATATTGCTGTATCATATTGTTTTGTATTTCATGTTTTTTTGCACTTAATGGCAAATTTGTTTTTTTCAGCATGTTTATTATTGAGTGTTTTTCACACCTGCCTGATGAGACCCAATAAGGTCTAAACCGGTTGTGGGTTATTGACATGATGCAATAGTCTGCTGTATGGTACCGTGTGATGTTGGTGATCATTTTTGAGCAAAATTTTTCTATTTTACCTAATTGTGATACTGGAGGCAGATCCCTCTTAATAGGAGATTGCCTTGAAAATTACTATCTAGCAACTAGCAATGCTAAGAAACAAACACCTTTCATCGCAATTGCAGCATGCAACAATCCATACCAACGTCTACTTGCTCCAACTATCAAAACGTCATACCTGCATGGAGACATATCCTTGCGTTACTTTCACTAAGTTTTGCGTTTCATGATTGAAGTTTTTGAATCTCGGATGACGTCAGCATGATGGCTGCTTGTTAGAAGCTGCAACATATAAACCTTTAAAATCTTGTTTGGTCAAAATACAGGTCGACCATCACTAATCCGGAAATCAGTCAGCCGGACAATCAGTTATCCGGCACTAATTTGAACTAGAAAACAATACCTGTACTCTGTAGTGTAATCTTAAATTTCCTGGGCCACCGGAAAATATTTTAGGGGCTTCATGTTTCATTGACATTTCACTTGTCTTTTCTTTATTATCCAACTTGTGTTGATTTAAAGGATATTTTAAGATGAAGTGGTTAGCAACTGGGTTGCATAATCTAAGATAATAAATGGCTAATCCGGCACCCCACAGGTCCCAGTGATTCCGGATTAGTGATGGTCAACCTGCAGTAAAGAGCAATTTTCATTTGCCAAATTCGAGTAAAAAACACGAGAGAAAACAAATTAACTTAAATTCTCGTCCGAATACGTAGAAAGAACAAAAATTAATGAAGTAAAGGTCTCGAGAAAACAGTAATAACAAAACTTATGTCCTTTTTTTCACCTTTAGATTGGCTGATTCAGTGTGGGTCTACCACTACACACTCGCTTTTCAGCCAGACTTTTGTTGGAGCGAAGCAGCATTTTAAATTCCAAATATCAACGGTGCTTTTATGGAGTTTCGAACTCCATACCTTTTGTTCTTTGTTCTTAAGCTTGAAACGATTACCACTACCTCACGCGGACATACAACAAATAAAAATGGTAAGAAGTATTACAAAATATTTTACAAATTACTACAAAGTAGTAGTAGTTCAGTTCAGTTTTTTCTGGTATTTTCCCCTTAGCAGAGTTAAATAAAAATGAAGGAGAAAAACAAAGATGTAAAGGAGCAGTAAGACGCTATTTGATTTTGAACTCACCGAAGGAATTCAGCTAAAGTCGAATATCTTGCAATCCACAACAAACATAGATTAGTATGAATAGAAAATGTAGAACCTCATTGTACCATGTATAATTCCTTTCTTGGATGAAAATGCTACACGGCCATCCAACGTGGTAGTACTATTCTAAACAAGCAATGTTGTAAACATCTACAATAACACGTCAAAAATGTGTTTCTAAATGTTGGCAAACTTATTTTAATGCATTAGTTCGAAAGTATTAATAGCAGACAATATTTCTTCAAGAGGAATACAAATCACTTCATTTGGAATTGGAATGGTACAGACTTGAAATGACAAGAAAGTGATATTAAACCTGCATGAGCTGATGTTTGAAAAAATTTTATACCAATATGAATCAAGAAACTAGAAACTTCAAAATTTCAACAAGAGAACGATTAGAATATATCTGAACAATGAAGGAACGTATTTTACATGCATTCTCTAAAAGCCGTATGCATTTTTGCTTGTCATTATCTGTGCAAATAAAAATCGTGCTTAAAGTAATATTAGTTATAATCACCTGCAAGATAAAACAAAAATAGCGGTTTTAGTGTAAATTAAAATAAATTAATCTCATTTTCTTTCCTTTTTTATAATTATTTTTAAGAATCTAATAAATCCACTTTAAATGTGAAGATTGCGTGCAGTTAAGTTTTTGCAGATCGACCTCCGTTTAATGACGTTGCAGCGATCTACCATAATTTTCAACAGCAGTCAAACGAAATTGTTAAAAAGGGAGGAGGAATCTTCACTGAAACTTTTCACGCAGGCGAACGCTTAACCCGAAAACTTTTGAGCGCGAGTTTTACTCTCGGTTAACTGCGTCACACTGTAGCTTATGTGAAATACGACCAAGAAGACCCAGCAGGTAAGTATGCTGCCAAGCGTTTAAGAAGTAGATGATGAAATCAGCTAGCTGTTGGTCGTGAGATGAAAATTTGTAACTATCAGTTGGCCTGTGCCGATGATTTATTATACACACATAAAATCAGTAAAAAATTTGCAGAATATTTTAATACAGTGCTAATCAGAAACTTGGCATTTAAAGTCTGATGCAAACATGATTAGCGATAGATATTCACTATATCAGCTACAGATAATCTAACATAACAAGGCTAAACAGTATGCAAAGAAAACTTACTTCTATAAACTTCATAAGTGGCAATGAGCATTTTCTCAAAACATAAAGAACCAAATACTCAGCACGATCAGGCCAAAAATGTGCTTGATTACATATATAAAACAATAACACGACACTACTCGGAAAGGAATCCCAGTTCAAAAAAATCACATTACTGCAGTGGTTCTCAAACTGTGCGTCGCGACGCCCCGGTGCGTGGTTTCAATTTTCCAAAGGCGTCGCGGGATAATTTGGTTTTGTGCCATTAAGTCTAGGTTTTATTGCGTCAAAAGAACTCTGATCGTAGATTCCTTTCTTACTTCCTTCTGACATTTTCACAATGGTGTTTTTAATACACCTTTGTAACGGTTGACTTGTTATTCAAGAATCAAATTGCAGAAGTTTAACTTAACTGGCGAAAAATATATAAAAAATAAAGCATTCAGTTGTATGTTGGACGAAAAGAGGAAAGGTGAGTTACAAACTTAGAAGAGCGTAATTTTACGATTGAAGATGACAGACCAATCAAAAATCTCGAGAACATAGGGGCAGTTATTTATGTAGATTATGGGTCACATATATCTCGCAGTACGGCAAACTAAACTGTAGAATGCTGTTTGGTGCGTCGCAAAGTCTCGCAAGCTTTTTTAAATGCGTCGCATCGCAAAAAGTTTGAGAACCACTGCATTACTGCATTGGCACAACCGACATATAGGTAATCAGCTAAGTTCAATTTTTTTTCTTTTTAATTAGTAAGCGCAAACCACCATGACCCAGTGAAAATGTTTCACCTTAAAAACAAATAGACTGGAATGGAAAACTTAAACCAGATAAAATAACAACTATATTAAAAACAAGAAAAAGCATCCACATCACAACCTTACGTTAAACAAAAACAGACACTGTTTGAACAATATCTAATCCCAAGTAATAACAGAAAAATTATTGGTTGGTTTTAACGTACTACTAGTTTCCATGCATCACTTTGTATTGCAACTTTTAATTTGAATTTAATGGCAACGCGTCGATTCCAGCGAGTGCACGTTGACGCACAGGCGTGGGAGCAATCTTATGTTTATTTTTAGATTGTAGGTTTTGTTAATTTTATTCTTACTTTATGTATTAAACATTTGTTCGTATTCTATGTGAATAAGATTGCGTTACGTTTTATTAACGTCAATATATATGAATTACTGTACCAAATAAAATTCATTCTCGAAATTATCACTGCGACAAGTGAGAAACAATTTTAGTTACAGGAGATAGAACAAGAGCCGTTGTTGCTACAAAACTAGTTTTTTTAAACCTAAGATTACAGTTAAGACAAAAATATAACTTAACATTTCCCAAATTTGAAAAAAAACCGGCTAAGTTTAAAGCATCGCAGTAAGAAGTTAACGTTAATAAGTAAAATTTTTCGATGGTAAGTGTAAAAATCAAGACATGCATTTTCACAAAAGTCCTGTAAAATATATCTCAGAAATACTTTGTACAAATAACTTAAGTTTTCTAACGTAATTGCTGCCTTCAATACCAATTCTCAACCTTAAAAAAAGACACTGTAGCTAACTATTCTGATAAGTAATTATGAAGTAAACATTTCGAAAATAAATAAAACCTTGTTGAAACAATTCCTTTAAATACATACCTTCAGTATAATAGTTTTTTTGATGTCCAGTAGCATAAAAAATTGTGAGACCCTTTAGTATATTGTTACTCATCGAGCAAAATAACCAAGGAGGGAGATAGTGCATGATCACAATACTTCACAGATAAAAATGAATTTCTGCGGAAAACACAAAATATTAAAACTAGTATGAACTGTCATGAATATTAACTGCTTTGACAAGTGTTCTGGACTATACATCACTTAAAAAAGTTCAAAACCTCCTCTTGCATCTATAGATATTTTGAGTATTGAACGCCACCAGTATCTGTATCTGTATCTTTTTTATTCATGACCACCACCATTACACACGACACTGAACAACAATAATAATGAGAGAAATGGAGTCAAGAAAAGGAAGAAGCGACACAACGTCAGACGTTAAAACATGCAAATGAAAACAGTGGATCCATAAAACTAGAGCAATAGTTGCATGGCCGCTACACCCTAAATTCAAGCAATTAAAGAACAGTTTAATTGAATTGAAAAAAAAAAAAAAACAAACAGAACAAAACAAAAACGCAGGAGTTTTTATAGTTGTAGATCATATTATTTTGTAAGAAGTAAGAACATTCGAAATAGTAAGGATCAGAAAGATGACCAGTGCGAGACACGGCTACGTAGGTGGTCAATGGGTGGCGCAACCGGCCTATAAGGCTGTTTTTTAGCTCATCTGAGCATGGTGAGGAAAGAAAAACCACCCTGGAAATGAAACCTCACCGGGTCCGGAAACCCTTTCATTAAGTAACTGGTCGAAAGAAAGAAAAAAAAAATCTATATATTACGTAAAGTATCCAAAATTAAAAGACGTGCTTCCTAATCAATGCTTGCTTGAAAACCAGGTCGACTGTGTTTGACATAAAACTGCGTCAACAACATTTGATGTTGCACTGCAGTGATCGGCAGACATTTGATGTTGCACTGCAGTGATCGGCAAACTATTACTATTGTGGCACGAATTCACTTTTTAATTATTGCTGAAAACTCGTTTACCATCAAAGGAACCTGATCGAAACAAGCTTTAAAAGCTGACCGCAATTTGTCAGTTCAGAGCTTCTTTGTGAAGATCAACTTCTTAAAAGAAAATTTTCCTGATTCACTTTTTAATTTGATGAACTTTGCTTTTGCCCACCACGCATCCAGCGATTGCGAGCAGTGAACAGCCACCCAAAGTATTAATGGGGCTAGAATCGAGTAGCAGCCCAGTATTCCACCTAGTGCTACATTGAGTAATGTATAGTACCACAAAGTAATGCACAAATATATTGCTGTGCAAAATAATCTACCTCATAAAACGCAAACGCTTTTAAAGCATTTATAACTGCAGCAAGACAGCTATGTTGTATCAAAATTTATTTGTCAATAAAAATATGCTTGATATACAGTATCTTGCGTTGCTTACATGCAGTTATATTATCAAAAATGAGTAAAAACTCGTGTACAAGACTCTCATGAATTTGCCAAGTAGCATTTGATGCACCACAATCTTTAGTGATATGTCAAGAATTACAGCCTGGATAGCTGGAAATCGTAAAAAATACAAAATAAAAGAAATGGAGGAGACACGTTATGTTATTCAGGGTAAACCAAAGATCTCTTTTTCCAACAATTACTCATCCCCTCTATCCGATCAGAAAAGCTGAGATAACTATATTTAATTGTTTAGTTCATAAGCATAACTACTATAATGTAATAACTGGTGCTTGCTTGTTTTTTTTTATTAAAGTAAAAGAAAATCAAACGATGTGAAGTTTTTAACTCATTAAACACAAAACCAATGAAGAGCTTGGAAGACAGCAAAATAACCTATAAAAAGTGAGAAGTCACGTTGCAGTTGAAACAAGGAATAATTTGGGGCTGAAGGCTGAACTTGAAAAGCAAACAATAGTTCTGCTCAACATGCAGCAAATCTCTGCAGACCTCCTTCAATCATTAAAAGAATCAAAAAATTGCGAGTAATTTGTCATGCATAATTTTTCTATAACTTTGGGAACCACAACTCTAGTCTTTCAATGACAAGTACGACAATGATTTTATTACATTGTGCCCCCAAAAAACACAACTTAAAACTTTGTCACGATTGTTATGCACATTAGCATTTTTTTGTAGGTGAGAGTTTATTTAAACAGAAAAACTTTACTATATTTCTATTATTTGAAAGGGTAAAAGTTTTTGTTTCAACTTCATAATTTTGCCTCAGGCATTGACTTGTAGTTTGTTGCAACAAAGCAGGCAGTGCTAAACTAGAATTTGATCTTTTATCAAATTTACTATGAAATAAGCAAGTGTGCTTGAAACACTCGTAAAGACCAATGGCCTGCTAGCAGTCATATTTGTTTCATCATCAGAACTGTTTACCACACTCATATCTAAATCAGAAGCTAATATGAGTTATTCATGATCAGTACCTGATAAAACATCAGCTACATAAACTACTTTGTGAGTTCTTGAATACAACATGCTGATTACTGAATAAAACACGGAAAAACCAAACATAACGAAATGAAACAACAGCTCGCTTGAGTTCGTCTGTTTGTTAGCAAACGACCATTTGATCTTAAAAGGAGTTACATTGGGATTCTTTGGCGTTGATAACAGCTGCCAGATGTGAGAAACAGAAAGCAGCAATGATTACACAAAACAACACAAAGAGCCCTCTGTGCATAAAAGTATAAAAAGTTATGCTAATTGGCATAATTTGACACTATATAACATATTGTAAAGATGACAATTGTCGGCTAGGGCACCAAACGTGTAAAGATGTTGCATATTTCTGTAATTCTGTATTTAATTATTGCCCAATGGGGTATGCAACATAACTGTTGGAAGTTGAATTTGTTCAATTATGTTTATTGTAGTCTTTAACAAATTTTATGTATAATCAAAAGTGCCAAAACAATAAATTATCAGTTTAATAGTGGTTGAGTTTGTAGAAATTTCAAGCATTTTCAGTTTTTCATGACACAACAAGAAACACACTACCCTTTACAGAGCTACCACTTATCTAGAATCAACAAAAAACTAAAATGACTACCTTGAACAATCTAAAATTATGATTTCCATCCATGACTTCATCTTGTCTTTTATCAGGTAGAATATAGCTGTAGGCTGGTCTACAGATCCAATCAGAGCAATGCTATTCTGTCCAACACAAAACAGCTGTTAAGGTAACCTTCAGCCAAAGCATTTATTGTAAAATCAGTACACCGAGTTAATGTCTCTTCTTGGCAATTGCCCAAAAATCTTGATAGCAAGATGAACATTAGCAGCATCTTTTTCCTCAATTCTACTAAACTTGCCAAAAAAAGAAATTAACACTTTTGGCAAGGAGCAAGATTTAGTGCCGATAATAACACGTCCATTGTTTTTTCCTTACCCATAACAATCATGTCACAGAGTGTCAAGCTTGTCTGGCTGGCAACTCAGGGCCAATGATGCACGTGGTTTTTGAAATTGTAAACTTTTGCCATGCGACAATAACTGAGATATGATTAGTGGGCAACCCTAAAAAGCAAAAATCTTCATTTACAGAAATTTATATTGAAATGCGGAATTCTAAATCAAAAGAATTTATACTAAAATTTGGAATTACTAAAGTACAGAGATTTATTTTAAAACTTGGAATCACAGCATTACAAACTAAAGAAGTGTAGACCTTGATACATACAATACTGCTCATCAATCTGACCATTTAACAAAGTCATTAATATATGGTAGTGACTTCTAGTGGAAATTATGCCAAAAGAATTTTCCAGACTCTTTATTATATCTTTATGTCTTTTAGAAAAACTTTTCTTCAGTTGTCCGCAGAAACGAAGTAACATCATCAACGACTAATCACTTGGCAAAGCAAGGTAATACCAAAAATAAGATGGTGTTAGACAAAAAGGTATTGATAAAGGTTTTATGAGACACATAATGCTTACAAATATCAAAAAGCTGACCTAAAGCTTGATAATTCTGCATTTGGGTGGCGTATTGAGTAGCATGTAATTAGAATTAACTGATATGAAATAGGTGGTGCAAGAGGTCATCTCTGCAATTGAACAGCCAAATTCAGCTCCATTAAATTTTGCAATGGACAAGAAACGGTGCTTTTTTGCAGAGTAAGGTGTGACCTAATTTCAAACAAGTTCGCAAACAATTTAGACAAATATTGTAGTTTCAATTACATAGAAGACATCAAAGCAGCAAATAAAGATGACACTGTCATACTGAACATCATGGCCAAAGTTTTTGAAATTCCTAAAATGAGCCTAGACTCAGATTTTATAAAAAAGAAAACGTGAAGGTTGCTTACTTAGTTTGCATGGATCTTTGACAATTCCTGATAGAGATCACCAAGTTTGTAGAGGAGCTTACAACACAAAACATTTCAAGACAAGTTATTTGATTTCTATATTTTTGCAGAACTCTTCTCAACATGTGCTTAATAAAACACTGCCCTTACAGCATACTAAGATGTTGCCACAAGTAAAATGGTGCAATCGTACAAGCTATTTTTAACTCTTTCGCTCCCGCGATCATCGATTGATGATCTTGTGTTTTCAGTGTTTACCTCAATTTTTTTTAAATTGAGTTACAAAATTAGTTTAATAAAAAATCGATTTGTGACTTTATTTTTCATCCGATTTTCATAAAATTTTCAAAAGATCACGCTTATTTCCTCACGCATCGGAACATGTATAATTTGTGCCCTAATTCTTGGATTTTTATACCCAAAAACAGTTAAAAACACCAACAACCCAGTTGCAGACGACAAAATCGGCCAAATTCTCAGCACGTGCCAACTACGCTAAAATCAAATTGAGATTACATCTTTACCACAAATCCAAACCCTTTATCATTAACACAGTCTGAAAACTACTTTTTTGGGGCATCATTTGACAAAATTTCAAGCGATAATAATAAATTTTACTTTTTTGAATTTCCAAATTTTTTAGGGGTCTCAAAACCCCCCCAAACAAATTTGAATGATAAGTAGATAAAAGTAAATTTAGTGCGTAAAAAATATCATATGTTGCTAAATACCGGTTACATTTGAAAGCTTAGGAAATTTGCTTTCCAGCAATATACAACTTTAAATAGTTTAGACTAAGTGGTATATGATATTTACTGATCAAACATGAGTACTGTACATCATGTCAGTTCAAAACCCCCACAAAGTTTTTGACTTGCCTTCACTAAATTATACTTTTTAGAAAAACTACACCCTATAAAAACATAAAATAAATTGCAAATGTTTCACCACTAAAGTCGTCATTTTGTATCAATTTTCCAAGGAGACAAGAAGCGAAATACAAGTTTAAAAGCTAGCAGAAGTTTGGCTTCTCTAAATCAAAGTTTGCTGTATCCCCCTTTTTTCTCAAGAAATGGAAAGGGTGTAAACAAACGGTTGTTTCATTGTCAGTGACAGCATATTCTATTTAAACTTGATATTTTTTGAATCTTGAAGAAATTGGCTGTTCAAAAATACATAATGTTACATGGTTTAGGCTAACCTCTAGCAGATAATAACTGATCGTATTTTAGGTACTAAATTTAACTACCAAAATTTGGTACCGGTCGGTACCGGTCAAAAAAAAAGGTCATTTGTCTCAGAAAATTGCAAATTGTAGAAAACCTAGGCTCTTAGGTAAGTTATGGCTGATGTACCTTGAAAGTTTATTTCCTTAGCATCATTTTGCAACCATTTCTAAAAAAATTGGTAGAAAATAAAATCTGTAGTGATCTTTGAGGTGAGGGTACCTCTTTAATTTTAAAGACAACTACCCCCCAGTTGGGGGGGCTCATTTGCATAAAATTTGCATATTCAAAAAATGTTTTTTTTTTATTTGAAATCCTCAAGAAATGTAGATTTCAACGATATATCACACTTAATGTAGAAGTAGACAGCTGAGTAATGATTTACAAACAAACTTGAGGTACATAATTATGATTAATTATGATTGATTATGACAGTTTTTCGCGCTGCCACCTTACGGATATTTTTTTTCGCTTTTCACGCGGGAGCAAAAGAGTTAAATAACCATAGATAAATTCCTGCAGAGTATAGCAGTTTTTGATGATCTCAAGAAAAATCCTTCAATTTGGCAATCATTTCATTGTTCTTAACTTTTCAAGCTTTAGTTCTAAACTTTGCCACCCAATTGGTAGTGTGAAACAAAAGACTGAGTATTAGATTTGTAATAAAACAATTGAGAGTTGCATATAACATGACCAAACAGTGTTGACTATCAAGCTCATTGCACAACACTTTATGCAGTGGAATAAGCAGTTTTGCTTCCCGTGAAGTGAACTTTCGGCAAAGGTTTACAATCAAAGAATGCGTCGTAACTCATTTACCATTTTTGGCTTAGGGTACTTACGAATCTATGTTACCTTATTCTGAAGTGGTTGAAACCCATCTTGTGTGATACCATTTCCTAAAAAATCTAGTTTCTTTTTACCGAAAACGCATTTTTTTGGATCAAGAGTCAACTTGTAATCAAAGAGGCGTTGGAAAACGGCTTGCAATTGTTCTCAGTGATGTTTTTCAGATTCACTAAAATTATTGCATCGTCCATGGAAGAAACTCATTCACTAAGCCATTCTTGACTTCGCTCATTAGTTTCATAAAAGTAGAAGGTGCCCCACAGAGACCAAAAGGCATCATGTTAAAACAATAGTTTCCAAAAGTTGTTGTATCAGTCGTTTTATCTCTAACAGTTGCAGTGACCGATATGTGGTGATAAGTTTGGCATAGATCGATTTTTGATCCTTTCAGATTGTTTACAAAATTGAATAGATGGAGAATACTAAATGCTGGCCGTGTTGTAATACTATTTAATTTTCGATACTCACACCAAGGGTGATAAAATCCAATTGATTTTTCAACCACATGTAAAGGACGGGCCCACTCTGAATTTGCTCGTGAAAGGATGCCAACTCGTGACATTGAATATAATTCGGTTTGCATTTGTTTTAACATTTTTGGTGAAAGCCTGCGCAATACGTAATGTAAGCCAGACAACAGCATCGACTAAATCTTAAAATAAAAAACAAGAATGAGATGATACAAACGCAAAAGAACGAAGACTTGAAAAGGATACGTAAATGCAAGCTTAGGAAATGGTGAGTAAAAGTTTTTAAGTGATGACGCCAATATTAACCATTAACATTCCTGTTTCGTTTTCAAAGATGTTAAAGATGATAAATAATCTAATCCATAAAAACATTATTTGAAGTTTCTTATAATAATCTGAAAACGTATTTTGATCAAATTTCTTTTTCAATTGATAAATACAGTTATAGCAGTAAAAAAGGTATTCTGTTTGGTGAGGGCAAGATCTTTTTTAGGATAAACTTTTTAGATGAGAGAACATTTGATGGACAGGTAAGCCACTGTGGTGTCATTAACATTACTGAGACTTGGTTGTAGGTACTATGTTTTTGATTAACAAACAGCATTAAACTAAAGATAAAAATATTTTAACTCATCATATAAGTGTGGATGATGGATTTTGGGCATCTTAAGAATGTTGAGTTGGAATTTTTAAAATTTTGGACTTTGATAAACATAAAGCGGCATTATCGTTTTGTTTTATCTGTATTTATATTGCAAATACCTTCTCTTTACAAACTTAATTCCAATAAAATTTTGTCTCTCACCTTGCTTCATATTTTGTCCTTTTCACTCAATTTAAATTTTGGCCCATCATTGCTTGAAATTTTTCTCCGTTTTCTTGCTTAAATTTTATCTTTCTTCTCGCTTTAAATTTTGGCTCCACTTAATTTCGTTCCTCCTGTTGTTTAAAATTTGTCCTTCCCCTCTCTTTAAATTTGGCCCTCCCTTCGCTTTAAATTTTGCTCTTCTTTAAGTTATTGTCTGCTCTCGCTTTAAATTTTGGCTCTACCCTTGGTTGAACTTGATCCTCGCCTGGTTTAAGTTTTGCCCTCTATTCGCTTTGAAATTTGTTCTCTTGTTGCTTTGAATTTTGGTCCTCCCCTAATTTCAAATTTTGCTCCTCTCTCTCCACTTTAAACTTTTCCTCTCTGCTTGCTATAATTTTTGATTCTTTGCTCGCTTAAATTTTGGCCCTTTCATCGCCTTACCTTTTGCTCCACTCCACGCTTTAAAATTTGGCCTTCCTCCTACTTCAAATTTTGACCATCTCCTTGCTTAAATTTCAATTCCCTTGCTTTGAATTTTGGTCTTCTTTTTGCTTTAAAATTTGGTCTTCCCCTTGCTTCAAATTTCGGTTATCCTTGTTAAAATTTTGGTCCTCTTGCGATTTAAATTTTAACTCTACCCTCGATTATATTTTGGCCCTCTGCTTGCTTAAATTTGTCCATTCCCTTGCTTTGAATTTTGGTCTTCTTTTTGCTTTAAAATTTGGTCTTCCCTTTGCTTCAAATTTCGGTTATCCTTGTTAAAATTTTGGTCCTCTTGCGCTTTAAATTTTAACTCTACCCTCGATTATATTTTGGCCCTCTCCTTGATTTAAAAGTTGGCCCCCCCCTTGCTTTGAATTTTGGCTATCCATGTGTTTTAAATTTTGATCCTCCCCTTTGCTTCTTACCAGACTTTAAATTTTTCCTTTACCCTTGCTTTAAATTTTGCTTCTCTCCCCCCTTAATTTTTGCCAAATTTTGCCAAAACTTTGGTCCTCTCTTCTCTCTGAATTTTTCCTTTTTCTTTACTTTATATTTTCACCTTTTTTTGTTTAAAATGTGGATCTTTTCTTGCTTTAAAAATTTGGCTCAATCTTTGCTTAAAATTTTGGCTGAATCCTTTTGTCGCTTTAATTGTTGCCCCTTATTTTGCTTTATATTTTGCAACACCCCTTGCCCAAATTAAGCCCTTTCTTGGCTTTAAATTTTGGCTCTTTTCTCGCTTTCAAATTTGCCTTTTTCCTAGTTTAATTTTTAACTGATGCCCCCTCTTGCTTAAAGTTTTGTTTATTCCCTTGCTTTAAATATTGCTTTTCTCCACACTTTAAATGTTGCCCATCTTCTCACTTTAAATTTTGACTCACCCCTTGCTTTAAATTTTGATCTTTTTTTGACTTTAAGATTTACTTCTCAACTTACTTTAAATTTTGCATCCCCTTCGCTTTAAATTTTAGTTTTACTTTTACTTAAATTTTACCCTCCCTTCACTTTAAACTTTTCCCCTTCTCTCGTTTTAAAGTTTCCTCTTCTAATCGCTTAAATTTTGGCCTCTCCTTGTTTAAATTTTGCCTTTTTCTTGCTTTAAGTTTTGGCTCTCCACTCGCTTTAAATTTTGCCCCTCCCTTGTTTTGAATTTTCCATCTTTCCTTGCTTTAAATTTTGCTATCCCATCGCTTAAATTTTGCCTCTCCCTTTGCTTTAAATTTTGTTCCTTTCTTTAATTTAAATGTTGACCCTCCTCCTTGCTTTAAATTTTGGTCCTTTCTTGAATTTAAATTTTTGCTCTCTCTTTAAGTTAGATTTTAGCTCTCACCTCGTTTTAGATTTTGCCCCTCTTTTTGGAATAAATTTTGCTTCTTCGTCCTTTTAATTTTGGCCCCTCTTCTTGCTTAAATTTTGCCCCTTTTTCGTTTAAATTAGGCCCTCTTTTTATCTAAATTCTTGGCTCTTATTTCGCTTGAACTTTTGTTTCTCTCATTTAAAATTTTTTCCCTCCTCTCACTTGAATTTTGTTCTTCCCCTCGCAAGGCTTTAAATTTTGGAAAATGACAAATATATTTGGCAACACCGCAAACATTTCTTTCTGTTAGCAGTAAGTTAGCGCCAAGCATGCAGAGCAGCAAAGGAAATTATGTATTTTACTATTATTAGGGCAATTTTTTTATGAACTAATAACTTAAAAATATGAAACAAAGTTGCTTAAATTAGATTTTGATTTTTTAGTTTTCAAATTTTAAAAAACAAACAATTCAGTAGTGTATAAACAGTCAGTTTTTATTTAGGATAATTGTATATCATAATTAATTGATTAAGTACAAAAAGTATTAGTAATAGAGTAGATAAATATATTTAAAATTGGCTTGGTGTTAGCGTAAAGAAACTTGATTAACTAGATGTTTAAAATTGTAGGCTAAGCCTATGTTGCCAAATATTGCTTTAGCTTTTAAAGTGTTCAAAAGTTAAGAAATCATTATGTAGCACTAAAAACCTAGACCAGCACAGATACGATTTTTCTCAAGTATTTGTTTCTTGATGTGTGCAGAAAAATTTTTAGACAACAGTTATCTTGCTGTCTGCAGTTATAATCGGTCAGTTTGTATGACGTATTAAAAATGAAGTGGCTATTTTGACATCAACGGCATTTTACTCTTGGAGACTGTTTTGCCATAATTGTTGACATGTGTTTGTAATGCCATAACTGCAATAATTCTGCTAGTGAAGCTGTGGCACGTGGGTAGTACACTGATTTTAAAATGCAATGGATGCAAGTTCAAATCTGGGTTGGCAGTGCACTAAGAGAAAGGCAGTGTACATTAAGAGGCAGGCCTGGTGTGTAAATGTATGGGGTAATGTACACTGGAAGGAAGTGTACAGGGTGGGGGAAGTGGACACTGAGAATGTAAAACTTTTTTAATTATTAAAATGGACCAATCAGAAGCGACCAAAAGTCACATGTTCAATATGTCATTAACATTGACCCATCTCAATAAACTCATTGCAAAATAGCCTCCAAGGGTAAAATGTTTTCAACGTCAATATAGCAGTGGCCATTTTGCCATTTACAGTGGTCTATGATTGGTTGATTTGTTTGACTTTTGTTTGTTTTTGAACAATTAATTTCCAGATGTATTGAAAATGACTTTAACAAAGATGTTATTGTTTTGACCTATTAGGTAATTTCAGTGCAGTTGGTGACCAGCAAGAAGCTAAAGGCTTTTAATAAAGCATAGCTTAGACCGTTCTTGTCGATCACCAACTGCAATGAAGAGACCTGTAACAGTGTTAGGTTGAAATAGTGTCACTGTCTGCAGTTTGCTAAGTGCATCGCCAGCCTCTTGCATTTTTTAAGAGCATATGACCACTGGGCTGTGACAGCACCTATTGTTCTAGCAGTTGTTAGACGAAGTGCACCTGTGACAATCACCACCCATTCATGAGTGATACAGCTTTGTAGGGTACTGACAGACCATCCACTACAGTAGACCTAGTATAGATCCCACGAGTGTGAAGGTTAAAGCTATGCTTTATTAGAAGCCTCTAGCTTTTTGCCAGTCTCCAACTGCACTGAAGAGACCTGATATATCAAAACAGTGTCATTGTCTGCAGTTTGCTCAGTGCATCGCTAGCCTCTTGCATTAGTTCAAAAATGTTATCCTTGGTCTACACCCTTTATATGTTTTTATTACTCAGGGTTACCAATAATCAATCTAATAGTAAGTATATATCCAAAAGCGCTATTTGTCTAAAACGCAAATTGAGTAATATGCAACTTGTACAGACACATTTAATTCCAATGATGCAAAAAAAAGCATAAGCACAAAACAATTAGAGCTTAACAGTACAAAACACCTTTTTTTTACATCATTAATAACCTTATGTATACTATATTGATCTGCAAGATGAGACACTGTGTGTATTCCAATAATATTCAACTCAAACAAGTAGAAACTACAAGATTTTTTGTTTGTAAATTCTAAACATACTATACATGTCTCTCCATCTTTTAACAAAATGTTTCTCAACAATCAAATTTTACTTCTTACATAAATGTTATCACCAGAAAAAATTAGAATACATGGATCATTTGCACAAACATGCTTATATTGATAGGAACTTTCAAATCCTGGAAAATTAGGACCTTAAAATTTTCTTCGTTGACAGCAAAGCTTTTACTTGACCGAAAAACATTTGATTTCTTTCTCAATTTGTTGCGATGCTTCTCAGATGAAAGGTAAACAAAAATTTTATTTTACAGAACAATAAAATTAAAATTTCTCAATTAAAACGCAGCTAACATGGAAGTACCCAAGAATCATTTGAGGACATAACGCTTTATGAGTTCAAGAAAAGAAACTCAGCAGCTAAAGTGGCTAGAAACATGAACTTAGTGTGTGGAAAGGGATGTGTGAATCAAAGAACTTGCAGAAGATGGTTTACGAAATTTAGAAGTGGACATTTCATCTTCTGCAAGTTCTTTCATTCACACATTCCTTTCCACAAACAGTGAATATTTGTAGCCACTTTAGCTGCTGAGTTTCCGTTCTTGAACTTATAAAGCGTTATGTGCCTCAAATGATTCTTGGGTACTTCCATGTTAGCAGGGTTTTAATCAAAAAATTATAATTTTATTCTGTGAAATAAAATTTAATCAGTTTATGTATTTTAACTCCATTACACGCAATAATATATTTAATATGTTTCGTTCAATGTTAAAAAAGTAAAAATCGGACAGAACAAATGGGATGACCTGATAGAAAACAAAGGTGACTCTCCTTTTTTCTTATGGTGCTACTGATTTGGACGAAACAACAATAACTAATGAAATTTCTTCACCGTTTTCTTCTGTGTCAGACATTTTTACCAGTAATACTGAAATTGGCAACAGCAGCATTAGTAACAGACAGCAAATGCATAATTCGTCATTATCTGATTATAACAACAAAGGTAACTTCTAAATCCACTCTGCAAAACTACATTTATTAAAATAGAATTGACCAGTGGTTCTTAATCTGGAGGCATGCCCCCTAAAGGTGAGAGGATCCCAGTTCAGAAAGTTTATCTCTAAAAAAGGTCTACCTGGTGAGCAAATTGGGATAGTGACTTAAAATCTTATCTAGTAGTAGTAGTAGTAGTTATTCAGTTTTTATCCAGTGTTGTTTCCTTAGCAGAGATGGCCAGATTTACCCCATTCCTTCTGCAATTGCTCGCTCTCCGTCCCTCCACTTGTCTCGATTCAGGGCATTCTTCTCCTTCAATCAATCTCTGTCTCTTCCACTTGCTTTTTCCAGGTCTTCTTCAGTCGTCCTCGCTTTCTCCTGCCACTCACTTCAAGATCCAGAGCAACCCTTAAAACACTATCGTCATCCCTCCTCAGCACATGTCCAATGTCCATACCATCTAACTCAATTCGCTGTTGCTAACCGGTCTATAGTTTCCTTCAACCCCAACATGTTCATCTGTTCTTCAGTCGTTTTTCTGTCAACAACTTTCTGACCGTACATGGCTCTCACCATAGCTCTCTCCGTTCTCCTTGAAATTGCTTTTTCATTTTCTTTTAGACACCATGTTTCACTTTCATACAGTATTGCTGATCTTACACAACAACGATAAACTACATTTCATCATCAGAGGAAATCTATTTGCAAGCAACAACTCTCCACATTTCCTGTATCTTACCCAACCGATTCTTACTCTTGCTGTGACTGCCGCTTCACAACCACCACTAGCATTGAGTCTGTCTCCCAAATAACAAAATCCATTCACTGTCTCCACTTCATCGCACAACTTCTTAATCGAATCCACCGTCCCTTCCATTATTCCTTTACATTTAAAGCCAACAAAATGCATTGCCAACTTAGCGGAAGCTCTCTTTATTTTTGCACATTTGCCATGAACCCAGGTTCCACATTTTGTGCACAACACTGAATTGGCCATGACTTTCCTTCCACAAACTCCACACGGATCTATCTTGCTCTTGAATAGTTCTCCTTCAGACCCACTTACCATCACTTTTGTTTTTCTGGTGTTGACCTTTAAATCTTTACTTTCTAGTGCATCCTTCCAAAATCAATCCTTCAAGTCTTTCAAGCCTTCGCTCATGATAACAACGTCATCTGCATATAGTAATTTATTAACCACACCCCTTTTTGTGTTTTCTGTAATAACGTCCACCACTATTGCAAACAATACTGGTTACAGCACAGATCCTTGATGTACACCAACTTGTACTTCGAATTCCTCTGAATATGCAGATCTCATCTTCACTGTTGTCTTTGCACCATCATACAAGCTCATAACTGCCCAAACTATTACTTCTGATAAGCACTTCTTTCTCATGGCACACTCCATCACTTTTCTTGGCACTCAATCAAAAGCTTTTTCCATGTCAATAAAACACATATACAACTTCTTGTCCTTCTTTTGATATTTGTCCTGCATTCTTCTCACAATGAAAGTCGCATCCATTGTTCCTTTTCCTGGCATAAATCCAAACTGCATTTTATTCAAATTAACTAGTGTTCGTATTCGCCTCTCTAGCACTCTTTCAACAATTTTCATGGCATGTTCTAGCAGTTGCACTCCTCTGTATGATCCACAGCTCATCATATCTTCCTTTCCTTTCCTTTAAAGATAGGTACAATCACACTTGTTTTCCACTCATCAAGCATTCCTCTGCGATCCAATACACGCTGGCACAGTTCCATCATCACTTTAAGCCCGATTTCACCACTTGCAATTATCATCTCCGCACTTACTTGAGATGGTCCAGTTGCCTTTCCTGATTTCATCTTTTGCATTGCTTCCACAATTTCATTACGAGCCACTTTTTCCACCGGTCTTTCTACTACATCAGTTTCCACCACATGGTCCCATTCCTTCTCTTCATTCATGATCTTTTCCTTGTATTCCTTCCAAATTTTCGCCCCGTCTTCTTCAATAAAACCCAATCGTCCGTCTTTTCCTCTTAAGCACCTTCCTTTTTCATTCTTCTAAGGAAGTAGAAAACACTATTACAATTTTGATATAAATTATTCAACTTTTGACTAGCATCCATTCTCATAGCTCTAACAACAATTTTTCTCGTTTGATTTCTTATACGTTTCTATTGAGTCTTATTTTCTTCTGATAGGAACCTGCACAGCTCTTTAAATGCTGCCTTCTTTCTTGCTATGGTACCCTTGACCTCTTCATTCCACCGCCACATGTTTCCTTGATCTCTCCTAGACTTTCTTCTATCTACATGCATAAAATATAAATACATACATAACCTTTTGTAAACCTGGCCAAGTGTTCATGGCTGAAGAAGTTTAAAAACCGCCGAGTCTGATAAAAATTGTGGTCAAACTTCAGTTTTTAAATTAAGTGTTTTTTTTCAAAGGGTTGGTGTAAATTTGTCATGTTTTATAGCTGTTCCAAAAAATCTACCTGTCAATATAAAGTAAATTTACGTGGTTTCTCGATAGGCAAATGAAGAATAGAATGAATTAGACATCACAATTCATTTTCCTTTTGCTTAACAGCAAATATTTTTTTTATACAGCACCATTTCATCACCCTGGTTTAGTTTTTGCCAGTTACGTTTCTTATTTAGAAACTTCTAACCAGTGTTTCCTCTAAGATTTTAGTAAGTGCGCAACCCATTGTTTCTTAACCGGGGTGTTGCGTCACCCTAGGGTGCCATTTGCAATTCGCTGGGGTGCCGTGAGTTATTGCACATTATTCATTTGTCTAGGAAAAAGGTTGAATGCTGTGATGTCATTTTAAGGTATAAACTTTAATTTATTTTGATAGAAAAGTGGCCTTCAAGTTCATGCTTAGGTGAAAATTTGAGATGGCTTCGAATAATTGCTTTACATTGACGATGACGCCAAACCAACTTTTCAGTTCAGTCAGTTACTGTTCGAAATCATACTGTTCTTTTCAAATTTCGAACAACAATGAAGCCTCATTATGACGTTTCATACTATCTCATTCATACTCCCGCTTGTATCAGATAAGTTCATTCAAGAAAGATTAATTTGCTGACTGAGAAGAAAATGCATAGTTTGATTGAGAAAGAAACAAAACGCAGTGTTTGAGGTTTTTTTTTGCATTAATACAATGGAGAAATTTATCACGAGGAAAAGAAAGTTCAGCATTGATTAAAGCGCATTTGCAGTTGCTGAAAAGTACTGGTAAGGTTTCAGTTTCATTTGCTGAAATAGAAAGTACTAGTAAGGGTACCGGTACATTTGAAAAAAAGAAGAAACACCGGCTATATTGCAATAGTTATTAGAATTTTGGCTTTACTTGGTGCGGCGACGAAGAACAATCCGTACCAGAATGTCTTATCTGTCATACGAAATTGTCAAATGAGGCTATGGTGCCAAGTAAATTGAGTAGACACTTTTCAAAAAAGCACAGAAATCTTTCTGACAAACCGGCAAGCTATTTCAAAAGAATTTTGGAAGAACGAAAGCAACAAAGTGTGACATTTATCAAAACTTTTCAAGTTTCTACGAAAAGTCAACATGCCAGCTATTTGGTAGCAGAAATAATAGCAAAAAATTCAAAGCCTCACGCGGAAGCAGAAAAAGTAATTTTTCCTGCTTGCAGTGCGATAGTGAAAACAATGTTTGGGCCCGAAGCTGAGGAAAAAATAAGACAGATTCCTTTGTCAAATGATACCATTCGCAAACGTATTTGTGACATGTCAACGGATATACAAGATACTGTTATTTCTTCTGTAAAGCAAAGCAAAATGTTTACGATGCAAGTTGACGAATCAACTCGCATCAATGGGAAAACTCAATTAACAGCTTTTTTCCGGTTTGTCAATGATGGAAAGATATCTGACCAATTTTTCTGTTGTAAAGAACTTAAAGAAAGAACGATTGGTCAAGATATTTTTGATACTCTTAGTAAGTATTTGGAAGAAAATGAATTAACATGGAAAGAATGTGTAGGAATGTGTACGGATGGAGCTCCATCTACAAGGTATGATTGGGTCAATCAAAGGATTTGTGTCACTTGTAAAAAAAGTTAATAGTGAAATCATAACAACCCACTGTTTTCTTCATCGTGAAGTGCTTATTGGAAAAACATTGAACTCGGACTTAACACAAGTGTTGAAAGAAGTTATAGAAATGGTAAACTACATCAAAGCTAGACCACTTAAATCACGATTATTTACAAAGCTTTGCAAAGAAATAGAAGCAAATTATGAAAATTTTCTGTTACACACCGAGGCAAGATGGCTTTCACAAGGAAAAGCATTGTCACGAGTATATGAGATGAAAGAGGAGATGTTAGCTTTTTTTAGTCGTGAAAGACAAGGAGAATTTTGTAATTTGCTTTGCGTTGACAGCTGGAAGTCCAAATTAGCATATTTGGTAGACATGTTTGACCACTTAAATAACACAAATTCCAATATGCAAGGCAAGAATGAAAATCTCTTATCTTCAGACAAAATGAGAGCTCTACAAGAAAAATTGAAAGTATGGTCATTACGAATACAGGAAGGAAACACTGACATGTTTTTTTCATTTTTCGAAAACGAATAACAAAGAAATGGTTGCATCGGTTATTAAACATCTCAAGTCTTTGCAAGACAAAATTGAGAAATATTTTCCAACAGTGTCCACTGAAAACTATAAATGGGTAAGAAATCCATTTTTACCCCTGGATACCCATTGTATTTTGAATCTGAAAGAAGAACTTATTGACATACGTAACGACGGTAACATTAAGCTGTTGCACAGGAAGATGCCTCTGGATGAATTTTGGATTAAAATTCAAAATGAATACTCCAACATTGAAGAAAAGACATTAGTTATTTTACTTCAATTTTCCACAACGTACCTATGCGAAACCGCATTTTCCGTTCTGACAAACCTAAAAACAAGAAAAAGAGAAAGGCTACTTGTTGTGGAGGAAGAAATGCGAGTAACATCGAATGTGCGCCCCAACATCGAGAGAATTTGCGCTAAAAATCAAGCACAAATTTCGCACTGACTTTTAAAATAAATTATATCATTTTTATAACATTTTTATTGTTCTGTTTAGCTGTTATTAATCAAAACTGTTTCAATATAGTGTTTTGATGCAAGCTTCACTCTTAAAATTGATTTTATTAGAATCGGAAGCTCTTAGGTTTAACCGGGTGCCGCAAAACTTATTTGGTGGTTACAAGGTGCCAATAGCAAAAAAAGGTTGAGAACCACTGACGCAAGCGCGAAATTGCTGGCAAATGTATGAAAACCGCCAGACAAGTTTTGGCGGACATTGCTGAACAAACGGTTACACCAGCCTTAGCAATATATTTTAAAGGTGTAAAAAAAAGATGCTTCCAGTAGCGTAGTGCTATTTAGTCAGTGGATAAGCTAAGCTAACTGCTTTCCGGTATCTTACTGTCTACCGATAACGCTGGTTGGCGTATAACGGCGTCCTTCATTTTTCCTCCGAGGTATTTTGTTTAATTATGACATTTTTTTTCAACCGTTTTTGGCATGTGGCCTATTATCGAAATGCACAAAGGCATGTGGCCCGGTTATATATTTTTCTCGTTTTCATAAGCGACCTCAAAAAAGTTATTAAAATAAAATTCAGGGGTGTAGTCCAAATAAAATACAAAAAAAAGTCAAGAAAAAGTTTTCCAATTTCACTCGATGTAAAGGCTAAATAAAGTGCTGGCCCAGTGAAGACCATCGTCCAACGATTGAAAATCACTGATCTAGGCCATCATCTCTGTCACGAATGATCTTGATTTTTTAATTCAATGAAGACGCCAGCTTGCGAGTTGTATCTTGCTTACTATGCTTTATCTTTCGCAGCAGGAACGCGAGTTAACAGCGCATCAAAGATCTTTGAAGATGATTTAAAAACAAGTCGAAACAGCAATTGTATGGGCGTAAGCGCCGAGTTTTCAAATTTTTCGAGAAAAAAGAATCAAAACCGTGACGACGCGCTTCTGTGACGTAATAATTAGGATGATTGTGTGAGCCCTAAAAAGTTCAAAAACAAGTAGCTTATCGGTTACTAAAAGGCGGCGGCGAAACATCTTGCTATTTGTGTTTAATAAGTTAATTTTGGTTGCTCAAACTTTGCGACTCTTGCAAAAGTAATTTGTAAGCATTTCAGAATGTCTGGTTAACAGTGCATTTAAATAAAATTAATCCGTCTGCTTAACTTTTATGAAATAATGGGATGTTAAGCAGGTTACCATGACTATGACACAAAAATTACTGGCGAACTCTAATTGTGGCTTGGTTATGGTGAGTAATTTAGTTGGTTACATTTCTCCGTCGTAATCAAGAGAACAGCAGGGTTTTGCAATTGCAAGTAAACTTTTGATCTAAAATTGAAAGTATTTGATGCCAAAGCCGCGCAGCTTGAAAAAAGAAAATTAAGAATTTTTAGTGCGATGCAGTAGTCATCGTATGAGCGACTTGCTTTCTTTGTAACATAGCTAGCTAAATATTTTTTGCTGTTATTAAGTTTTCGTTTACCGAATACGTGAAAAGAGGCGGCAAATGTTTGATACGTGAAATTTTATCTTTGTGAAAAGCATTTGAAACTTGGCCGAAGTAAAAGAAACAGAGAAATTTATGGACACGAATATGTGCGAGTTTGGTAAGCGCAGCCTTTAATTCTAGTTGAAAAATAAAAATGCTACAATTTGTAGCTGCAAATTAAAACCACAGAGTTTCACTGAGAAGCGCTGACTGCAAAAAATATTACGGTATATTCTTCATGTTTTACTGTGAGGGGGGCTGCTCTTCCTGGAAAAAATTTCCGGGACCACGCCTACTTTTTCTGGCGCCACTGTGTGCAGGTAAAAGACTGCAATAGCCGCGCGCGCACAATTACTCTTCAGAAAAAATTTTCTTCACACAATGCACAATTTTCTGTTAGTTTCTGCTATCTAATATTTTTTCTTTACATTGGTGTACCAGATTTAGATAATACATCTGTTGAATCAAAAGACAATCTTGAAATGGTACGTAGTGAACGGCAATTTTTTTAAATGCCATTAAGTCACAAACAATATTTTACTGTATTTTGAATTACCTTTCATACAATTAAAAAGGCTAGATTTCAACATAAATCGTGTTTAAAGAAATTGTAACTGCACTTTATTTATTTTTTTTCTTCTCGTTTCAAGGCTTATTGCAATCGTAACCTAAAATTGGTTAGAAGTCATCTATATTATTTTACTCTTAATTTTTACAAATAGCAAATGAGAAAAGGCTATTTATTTCTAGTTTACAAAATAGCGTTTTTTGTGCTAAAGTGAAAGCGAGAACTATGCGCTTTTTTATTTTTAACAAGCACGATTGAAATTAGCGTCGAGACTTAAAGAAAACAAAGAAGTTAAGCAATTCCAGTTTCGAACTTCCCTTGAAAACAAATGTCTTGTTTTAAAGTAAAGCTTGAGAGCTACTTGCTACTACTGCTCTTCAGCTACTATAGAAATTGCCCGGTCATTTTATGTTAATTGCTTTGGGGTTGATTTGTGATACAAAAGAAGCGTGATAACGGCGTGCGCGATATTTTAAGTCGCCGTCACTCGCTGTTACGTCACAGTCGCGCGATGTTTATGCGAGACGTTGCACTGCTTTCAAAAAGCTACGGTCCAACCTTTGATTTCTATTTATTGTCTCCCACGCTATAAACAGTTGGTTAAAGATTTTACTAGCCAAATTGCAAAAATTTTAACAAACAGAAAGAGTTATGAAAAACCGCCGGACATTTTTTACGCATAGTTGAAGTTAAACTGTGAATCCGCCGGACATAATTTCGCAAATTCGCACTTTTTTCGCGTTTAAAGGGAACGCTGCTTTAAACATTGGTCTGTCAACAGATCACGCTTTAAGTGAGTAATCCATCATGTGTTATAAAATAAAAAGGATTTGGTTGGTTTTGACAAACTTTCAATATACTGCATTTAACAAAGCTTAGTTGTATCGTTTCAAGTTTCATAAGTATATTTTTGCAGTGATTTTACCGTTGTGAAGACAGTTTTCCAACTCTGTTCTGAATGATGATTGGAATTAAACATTTTGCCAAGCTTCAGAAGGTAAAGTAGCGTTGGTTCTTATTTTATTCAGTTTGTTGCGTGATTAAACACTGATTTATTATATCTGATTGTCGCAGTAATTCAAACAAACATGCGAAATATGGAATCAGTACCATGAACTGATTCTCGTTTTATTCAAGTTGAGGAGAAAATTTTTGAAGAATTAGGATCATCAAGCCAGATGTGTTCTACTCCGCGTAAAGAAGTTGGTTGCACTATGGAAGCTGTAGCACACGCAGGTATGTACTATTTTTAAAGCTTATGTTGTTTTTATCACTCAGCAAGTGTGTTCTAAAGTTCGCAAATTGGCCGATATTTTTTTGTATAACAATATTCTTTGCCTCTTTCAGATGTTAACGGATTTCAACAATTGTTATACCTACAGTATATCATTTGTTTAAGTCCTTTTTTGCCTTTTACATTTTTCATTTTTTATAATGAGTAGTAACCTACAATGTGAAAATACTAAGACCTGCTTTGGAAATGTGACTCACACAGCAAAATTGATATGTGTTTTAGACATGTCTAACCGAAGTTGCTACGTACTAGTTGCAGATCATTTACTAACAAGCTCAGTAAAACAATTCTTAGAGAGCAAAAAATTATGTCTCTCCTACATGCCTTGGAAGACAAATCAATTGATTCTTCTGTGGAAATACCTGATGATTTGTCATTGCCAATACAAAACATGGACGAGCTGCTGACGTTAGAAAAAAAAATTAGAATAGGTTACGCTGCAGAGCACACTGGTGAGTGTAAGCATAATTAAATGTTTTAATTGTTATTAATTTGATTTTGGGAGTAGTTCGTAGACATGTCTCTCGCAGTCTCATTTCACTTATGCATAGCATTTGAAGTTATCTTACTCCCCATAGCTGTCGAGCGCCATTGGTTTGGCCTGACCGAGATTAGAATTTTGGTCACCTTCGATTGCACTCTTTCCTTTTCTAAACATGTATCTTCGCCGAAGGCCACGTTTTTCCCTCATATCAAGGCCTTACGCTGTATCTCTGCTTTCTCATGGGTTCAATTTAAGGAGTCCCTCTCTCTTCTGTATAAAGCTTTTTTCGGCCCCTTCTCACTTATGGTTCGCCCGGATGGTTTTCTTTTTGTTGGGGTCACCTTCGATCGCACTTTTTTTTTTCCTAAACCTGTTTCTTCGCTGAAGGCCAAGAAAACTCAAGGCCTTACGCTGTATCTCTGCTTCTTCTTGGGGCCCATCTAAGGAGTCCCTCTCTTGTGTAAAGCTTTTCTTCAGCCCCTTCTCACTTATGGTTCACCCGAATGGTTTCTTTTTTTAAGCGTTACCAATATCACCAAATTGGAACGTCTTCACCGAGCGGCTAGTCGCGCCATCTCGGGCTGCATCTCGTCTTCCCCTATCCCACTTCTCTTTGAGGCTTCTCTATCTCCCCTACATGTCACCTTCACTCATTTCATTCTCATCTTATAAGCGGGCTCTTCATCTCCACACCGCCTTTCCTATTTCAGGTTTGGCCAGACGTGGAGTGAAACAAAGACTCTGCAAATCGTCCTAGAGAGCTTTTGCGTCCACTCACCCGCTCATGCTTTTGTCTACTCCTAGGGAGGCTCTCCTTCCATGCCCTCCCTCACCTCCTTCGAACCTGCTTTCCTTCACCTTGGAGTCCATCCTTTTCTCTCCATGCTTCCGCTCTAATCCCCTTCTCTCTCGCCAAGGTGCGGCTCTCGCTCACCTTGACTCTCCCACCTAACCATCTGGTGCTTTAGGCAGGCGGCTCTGTTTCTTTTCTTTTTGGCAAAGGCGGCTCTGGCGAACTTGCCAACTGCTCTCTTTGTGGCACTGAGGCCACTCTTTTCGGCAGGCCCAGTATGCTCAAGTTTTTCCCCTGAAGCCTAGGCCATTTTGCAAGCTCTTTGCTGGTCTCAACATCACCAACAAGTTTGCCACTTCTCTTCTATCTAATTCTCGCTCTGTCCTCGACACCCTGTCTTCTCCTCCATCTTTCCTTTTACCTCACTCTTTCTCTGGCGAATCTGGCAGAAACTGCCTTCTCTCTCCTCCTGTTCTATCAGGCTACAATGGGTCACCGGACACTCGTTTCTTCCGGGAAACGACGCTGCTGTTGAGCTGGCCAGACAGGGAGCGCTACTCGTGCCCTCTGTAATCCCTTGTAGTCTCTCTCGTTTCCACTCTTTTCTCAGACTGGAGGCGTACTGTCTCATCTAAATTCTTGTCGTTGTTGTTGTTTACCCGACCCCTTCCGAGGGATGGGGGCATGGCGGAAGACCATGGAGCCCCAGAAGCCGGGCAACTCCCCAGGGTCTGGACCAGAGGTCATAAAGAGACAGAGAGTCGCCAAAGAGTGAGCGGCGCAAAGAGTCCGTAGCTGGACAGTGCAGAATGAGATGAGAGATGTCCTGGGACGAGTGTCCACAGGCGCTGCAAGAAGGATTCTCGATTCTGCCAATCCTGGAGAGATAGGAACCTAAAAGAAGGCTGTGTCCATTGCAGCGTAGACGAGAGAGGACACAGCGAGCATGACGAGGGAGCACAAGTTCCTCAGTGGAAATTGAGGGAACCTGTGTGTCAAAATACTTTGAAGAGACAGTACGCCTCCAGTCCGAGATAAGACGAGAGTGGATACGAGAGATAAGAGGAGAGAGACTACAAGGGATTGCGGAGGGCGCAAGCAGCGCTCCCCGTCTGGCAAGCTCATCAGCTGTGTCGTTCCCCGGGAGAAACGAGTGTCCGGGGACCCATTGTAGCCTGATAGAACAGGAGGAGAAGAAGGACAGTTCCTGCCAGATCTGCCACAGAGTTTGAGATAACAGGAAAGGTGGAGGAGAGGACAGGGTGGCGAGGACAGAACGAGAGTCAGACAGGAGAAGAAGAGAAGAAAAATGGCAGACTTTATGGTGTTGCCGAGGCCAGCAAAGAGCGTGCAGAATGGCGCAGGCTTCAGCGGAAAAACTGGAACAAACTGGGCCTGCCGATAAGGAAAGAGTGGCCTCAGTGCCACAGAGAGAGCAGTTGGCAAGAACGCCGGAGCCGTCCTTGCCAAAAGGAAAAGGAACAGAGCCGTCTGTCCAGAGTACCAGGTCATGAGGAGGAAGAGAGTCAAGGTGGGCGAGAGCCGCACCTTGGCGAGAGTGAGGGGGATCAGAGCGAGAGCATGGAGAGGAAAGGGTGGACTCGACCGTGAACGAGGGAAGATTCCAAGGAGGACAGGGGGGGCAAGCAACAAGAGCCTCCCTAGAACAAGTAGAAGGAAGCATGAGCGGGTGAGTGGACGCAAAAGCTCTCCAGGACGATCTGCAGAGTCTTGGTTTCACTCCTAGTCTGGCCAAACCTGAGATGAGAAAGGAGGTTGGGAGACGAAGAGCCCGCTCATAAGAAAAAAGAGTGAAGTGAGTCAGAGTGACTCGTAGGGGAGGTAGAGAAGCCTCGGTGAGTAGTAGAGGGATAGGGGAGGACGAGAGGCAGCCGGTGATGGCGCGACTGGCCGCTCGGTGAAGGCGTTCCAATTTGGTGATATTGGTAGCGCTTAGGAAAGGAAACCATCCGGGTGAAGCGTAAGTGAGAAGGGACCGAAGAAAAGATTTATTCAGAACAGAGAGGGACTCCTTAGAGGGGCCCCAAGAGGAAGCAGAGTTACAGCGTAAGGCCTTGAGACGTGGGAAAAATTTGGCCTTCAGCGAAGATACATGCCTAGAAAAGGAAAGAGTGCGGTCGAAGGTGACCCCAAGAAAAGTTGGAGTGGGATTAAAACGGAGGCGGGAGCCGAGTAGGAGGAGATTGGGTTGGAGGTTAGCCTGGTGGGGATCCACTGAAAAGCACGAGGCCTCACATTTGCTCCGATTGAGAGGAAGACACCAGTACTCAGACCAGCGCTCCAATCGAAACAGAGCTCCTTGTGTGGCCTCCACTGCAGTAGGGACCGAGGGGGAGGAGGACCAAATGGCCAGATCGTCAGCGTAAAGAGAGCAGCTGACGGAAGAAGGCAGAGAAGCCGGAAGATCATTGATGAAGAGAGAGAAAAGTACAGGGCCAAGAACGGATCCTTGCGGAACACCTCGACGGACTCGAAAGGAACGGCTTTTGTGATTTTGAAAAACCACAGAAGCGCGCCTGTCACAAAGGAAAGATTGAGTCCAACGAGCAAAGCAAGGAGGGAGGCCAGCCGAAATAAGTTTGTGGAAAAGAGCTGGGTGCCAGACAGAGTCAAAAGCTTTAGAGAAATCAATAGTAGACAGGATCGTCCGAGAGCCCGGCCTGGGTTTGTTAAACCCATCCGAAATGGACTGAGAAAGATACAGAATTTGATCAAGTGTAGACCGTCCAGGGCGGAAACCGGCCTGGCGGGGAGAAAGAATGGAATTAGATTCCAGAAAAAAGAGAAGACGGGATAGTATGATGCGTTCAAAAAGCTTTGATACGCAGGAGGTGAGAGAGATAGGCCGGAAGGAAGCAGGAGAGTCGAGAGGTTTTCCCATCTTATGTATGGGAATAATAGAAGATGTCTTCCAGATGGAAGGAAAGGAATGTGAAGACCAAGAAAGATTGAAGATGTGAAGAAGAAAATCCATGCCAGAGCGAGGAAGATGCTTTAGCATGGGATAGGCAACTTTGTCTGGGCCAGTGGCAGTGGATGAGGAGAGGTTGGAGGCAGCCGCAAGAAATTCAGCAGGAGAGAAGGGAGAGCAAAAGGACGAGTGAGACTCCACAGAGCACGTAGCTCGGCGGAGCTCAGTGAGGTAGCCTCTGGCTCTGCTGCGCAGGGCCTTTGGCTGAGACACGGAAAAGTGAGACCTCAGGTAAGCGGCATAAACCGAAGCCGATTCCCTGGGAGAGGAACAGTTAGGAAAGTTAGGAGAGGAGGAAGACGAGGAAGGAGAGCCAGCAATAGAGCGAAGAAGAGAGTGCACAGATTTAGGATTAGATTTAGGTGAAAGAGAAGTGCAGGTCGTCTGCCATGCCTCAGCCTTGGCCTTGGCAATGACCAACGAGGCACGTCGAGAGGCGGAGATGTAAGCCTGGCGATCTTCATCACTTCTGTGAGCAGTAGCGAAAGCCTTGCGTCTTTCACCAACCGCTTCTTCCACCTCAGCAGACCACCAGGCTTTAGGAGGGCGTTTGATGCGGCCGAAAGGAATGGAGGATTTGGCCGCATTCATTGCCAGAGAGGTAAAGAGAGCAGCTGCAGAGGAAAGAGAAAGAGACGAGTATTCCTCTGCAGTAGGACAGTGAGAGTCAAAGTAGGAGGCAAAGTCATCCCAGCGAGCTTTCTGAAAATTGAAGGAAGGGGGGCGCTCGTTGGGGTGAAAGACCGGAGAAAGAGGGATAGATAGAAGAATTGGTAGGTGGTCAGAACCCAGGTCCTGAAGCACCTCCCAGGAGCAAGAAAAAGCAAGAGTAGAAGGAGCAAAGGAGATGTCAGGAGAGGAGCGACTGCCAGAGGAGCGATGGAGAAGGGTGGGTGTGTCAGGGTCATTGAGGGGGAGGAGGTCTGAGGAGATGACCCAGTCGAATACTTCCTCCCCACGGGGGTTGGAAGTACCTCTTGAGTCCCAAAGCGGGTAATGGCAATTGAAGTCCCCCAGAATGAAGAGATTTCTGGAGGAGGGAAGAATTGAGGGAGAGAAGGAATCGGTTCTGCCATCCGTTGGGGAGGAGCGAATAGGGGGGGCATACACATTAAGAAATGACACCGAGGAGGATTTGTTTAGAGAGATGTTGACCCCTACATAATCAGAGTAGGGATCGAGCGAAGAAAGAGAGGTGGTAGAAAGTTCAGAAAAGGATAGGCCCTGTCTGACGAAAATGACAACGCCGCCACTGGCATGCGAGGCATCAGAAGAGAGAATGCCAGACCGGGAGTGAGTATGATCAGAACGCAGAACAGAGAATCCAGGAATCCGGAAAGAGGAAGAGGAGTTAAGATTGGATTCCTGAATGCAGATAAGATCGACAGGATGGGATGAAAGAAAGTGAAGTAGTTCAGTGCTCCTGGCTCGAAGACCTCCAGCATTCCATTGAAGAACCCTGAGAGAGTCAGTGGGAGGAGAGGAGGCAGGAGGTGCAGAAGTATAGCCAGGAGCAAGGGACGGTGGTGGAAGGGGAGGGGAAGGAGATATAAGATGGGCAGATGGGGGATAAGAAGTTTGGAGACGAGGGTGGGGCAAGAGTGCAGCATTAGCAGAGGGGGGGTCAGATTCCACAGTGGAGGTATACGTGCCGGAGGAGGGAGTCACAGTGTTACGGCAGGGGGGGCAGCTCCAAGAGTGAGAGCTGCCAAGAGCTCTGAAGTTAGATAAAGAAAGTTGTGAGCACCTTAGATGGACCCATTTGGAGCAAGCGCAGCATTGCACTGACTTGCCCCGCCAGGTCACATTTCCAGCGCACACAGAGCAAGGAAAGATGGGGCCAGGGTTAGGATGAACGTTACCGCTCATCAGGAGAAGAAGAAGAATGAGGAGACAAAGGAGGGCAAGAGTAGGGCAGGAGAGAAGAAAAAGTAAGAACAGGCGACCGATTTTAAAGATGCTGTGTGCTGCCCTTCTGCGGTCGTTCAGGGGGCAGCATAGCGAAAAAATGAATGGGGAGTGCCCGGGGTAACCGGGACCCTCGGGAAGGCCAACAGCCATTTCGACCCAACCCAAACGGGGCCGGGGACCGCACCACCACGTTGAGGCGGCTGTTGATTGGTGCAGATCTAAATTCTTCGACACATAGGTTCCCTTGATTTCCACCGAGGAACTTGTGCTCCCTCGTCACTCTCATGTGTTGTCTTTCGTCTACGCTGCAACGGACACAGCCTACTGTTAAGCTCTTATTTCTCTAGGATGTGCAGAATTGAAAATCCTTCCTGCAGCGCCTGCGGACACCCGTCCCAGGACACCTCTCATCTCATTTTGTACTGTCAGTTACGGACTCTTTGCGCCGTCAGCTCTTTGGTGACTCTTTGTCTCTCTACGACCTCTGGTCCAGGTCCAGGGGAGTTGCCCGGCTTCTGGGCCTCCATATTCTTCTGCCATGCCTTCATCCCTTCGAAGGGGTCGGGCAACAAGAACAGAAACTTTTAAATAGCTTATGTTAAGTTGATATTTATTGCTGTGGTTGGCATGTATGTATCCTTGAGTTTGCTTCATGCTGGTAAATAATTGGTTCGTTAGAATGTAATTTCGTGTTGTCATGTTAGGCTTTTTGTCCTTGTTATTTGATGTAAAGTGTCACAGATACCAAGATCTTGACATTTTGTATCGTGAGTCTGATAATACTCCCACACTTTGTAGAACTATCTGGCTCTGCAGTGCCTCGTGATCATCAGCGTAAATATTTAAGCAAATCAACCAATAAGAGACCTTTGTGACGTTTCATCCGGTACCGAGATTAGATTATGTTTCAAATGTTTTATTTGTTCCCAAAATGCTCCAATCAATTATGGAAGTAAGTAAGAATTTGGATCATTTTGTCACCATCACATCATGGGGCCCCAGCATTCCTCTTGACACTCAACTTGTCGGCATAAATCATTAAAGTTTTGCGTTTGTTAAAACCAGCAGTTGTTGAAGTATTAAGAAAAAGAAACGCTTATTATGATGTCATTTGTGCCCCAAAAGTAGAAAGAAATTGTTTCACAATAATTGGCGATCAAAAACTTTCGTGTAAGAAAAAACTTCCTCGATCAATCAAAAAGTGAAAGTTTGAATTGCGAAGAGCAGTGACGTCACGCGGTCTCCATTTTTTTGCGATTTGGGTGTTGGCATAAAATGTGGAAATTTTCAGCTTTTAAGAAACAGTTTTAGAGGAAAAAGTGATAAAAAATTCTTCATTTGACGTCATTTGTCTCTTGAAAAATACAATTTATCAAAATGCTGGACACCTTTTTTTTTTATGCCCAAGACTACATTGATTTGTCAAAAAAATAAAAGTTTCAATAATGATGTGATTTTGAGGTCAATATGGTGCTTGAGCGTTTCGCATGACGTAAAATTCTCACTTGGTCAGAATTTTAACACTTAGACCTGATGATTGTTGCAGCTGCTTTACCGTCATTTTTTGTGAGGATTGAAGTTATCAATCAATCATTTTATTTTTGCCCAAATCAGCATACATAGAAAATAAGCTTGACAACAGTGGACAAAAAAAGGAGACGATGGCAAAACGATATACGTTAGTACATGCTCATGAAAAGAATTTAGTTTAATTTTAAAGATTTTGGCGTCGCCATCGCACCTGTGAGGTAGGAGATAAATAAAATTAGTTCAGTGGAAACGTTAGCAGCTCATAAACTACTTTTGAGCTTGGATCTTATATATAAGCTGGTTAGCTTGACAATGGTCTAAATATTAATTGAAACTAATCTACGAGGTGCATTCAATAAGTTTCCAGACTTTTTTTGTATAGGCATTTATAATTGCCGTAAACTCGAGATATTTCAGTATGTTGTTACTATACTCCTTATGAGATGATTGACCAATTTTTTTTTGTTTAGGTGCAAATTTATAGCTACAGTAGGAATTAGAGTACACCTTACTAAATCCTGATTGTCACAGCTGGTGAATTTCAAAAATGCAATCTGGACGTGAGGACACATTAGAAGAACGATATGCGATCAAGTTCTGTTTTAAACTTGGAAAAACTGCCACGGAAACGTATGGTATGCTTCAGACTGCTTATGGACCATCTTGCATGAATCGATCATCAGTTTTTCAGTGGCACAAGAGATTCAAGGAACGCAGGGAGTCCTTGAGGGGTGATGAGAGATGTGGGAGGAGTAGGGAAGTCAGAACATCAGAGATGATTGGCCAAATAAACGATTTCATGAATAGGGACCGTCGTGTTCCTATAGAGACACTAAGCGCACAGTTTAATGTCAGTGTGGGAGCTGTACACATAATCATTCGTGAGGAACTGAAGATGCGGAAGATTTGCGCGAAGTTCGTCCCAAGAGTGCTCCGGGAAGATCAGAGAGAAAGACGTTGCAATGACAGCAAGGAGATGGTCGAGCTCATTAATTCAGATCCCCAAGTTCTTGATGCCCTGGTAACCTGCGATGAAAGCTGGATCTATTGTTATGACCCAGAGACCAAGAGACAGAGTTCCCAGTGGAAGCATGCTGGATCTCCCAGACCCAAGAAGGCCAGACAGAGCAAGTCCACCCAGAAACTCATGACGATCCCTTTTTTTGACAGCATGTGCATAATCTACATTCACTGGGTTCCCACTGGAATCACAGTCAACAAGGAGTACTATATTGGAAGTTTTAAGGGAGTTCAGGAAGAGATTCCGTCGGAAGAGGCCAGAACTCTTCGAATCAGGTCAGTGGCATTTCTATCAGGACAATTCCCCAGTCCACAACTCCATCCTCGTCACAGACCATTTGACCCAGATGGGCATCAAGACGGTTCCCCATCCTCCCTACAGCCCGGACCTTGCTCCCTGCGACTTTTGGCTATTTCCAAAGCTCAAGGAAAACCTCAGAGGCAATCGTTATTCCACAATTGAGGACATAAAAGAGGCTGTGACGAGGGTCCTAAACACGCTCACATAAGAAGACTTCCAGGGGGCTTTCCAGAAGTTGTTGGAACGGTACAACAAGTGCATTGATGTCGGAGGAGAATACTTTGAAGGGGACTAGAGTTTTTTGTGTGTACGGTTAATAAAAGTGTCCATACCAAAAAAGTCTGGAAACTTATTGAATGCACCTCGTATGTCAGTAGATATTTGAAGCAAAACTCAGAGTAGCAAAGCCCAAAGTTTTATCAAAAAACTAATCTGATCAGTGAGGATAAATTTTTTCTGATTTCATTATGTTTTCATGCAGGTGCTCTAAAAAAGTCCTACGATTTCAATTGCCACGAAGAAAGATGTCGAAGAAACGACTAGAAAATGGCTCTTAGGGTACCAAGAGATAAAGACGATAATAGGCCGCCTTACTAAAGCAGGTAAAACAAAATAAACAGTAAATATATTGTGTGGAATCAATTTTTCAATTTTTGCTATGTTTTTTTTGTACCTTGTGTTCTTTCTTTCTTAATAAAAGAGTCATTTGACAATTTTTCCAAACTGTATTATATATTGTATGAAGACTATATTATAAACTCGTGAAATTGGTTCAGTGAAATACCTCATACCCATGTGAATAATTAAATAGAGGTGCTGTGTGTACAGCTCGCTTTTAACCTGCGAACAGCGTAATAGCCACTTAAGTCCAGTGTCAACGTACAGCATTTAACCGTTTAGGACCTGTGTGTGTAGCCCGCGTTTTGCCTGCATTAAACCACATGTCGGACTTTTGTAATGCCCGCGGACATTTCTAAGCAGGCCATACACAGTTGACCCACACAAGTCCCACAAATTTGCCCACCGAAGTCTCACATAAGTCCCACCGAAGTCTCACATAAGTCCTACATGTCTTTGCTGACTGGATTGTTTAGCTGAGATTTCTTTGATTAGTTTAATTTCAGCGGAGATTTCTTTTCGATTTGAATGTAAAGTTCCCACAGAAGTTATTTCACGGCCAAGCAGCCACTGCACCATTAGTATTAAATACAATTTGTCATATGATTTGTTTTTCCCCATAAATCTGTGTGGGATTCTATATTTTAAATCCGGTATTTTACTGTTTGTACCGTCCCAGGAGTGCAATAAAATGTCGGCTCTGCTTTTGGCCTACCAGAATACAATTGAAAAAGTAAATGGATTACGGCAAGCGTTTATTGATTTGTACAGCATTCCATACTTTGCTGGTTTACTCAGATTAAATTGTTTGAAACTGATTTGCGCTCTCGTTGGATGAAGACTTTCATCCAGCGAAAAATAATCATCAGGAACTAGAAATTTCCCACAGTTTTCGTTAAATTCTTCAAAAATTGCTCGAAAAGCTGCAAATCTATTGTGCTGTCAACGAGTAAGACGCGTTGTATTGTCATTAAACAATTGTTGAGCAATCAAATATTTAAATCTGTTCCTAGGCATAGTTGCACTAAAAACTATATTGCCAAATATGTCATGGAACATCGCATTAGTGCCGTGATGTGCTTGTCCACGTAAATCATTCCAATAAGTGCCAATACTTCCAAAGGATTGGTCAGTCGTACACACCCATATCTGCTGCTGCTATCTGCCACAAGCATATTCTGAAGTTGCACCATTATCTCATCTATTTTTTGATTAGTTTCTATCACTATTATGTCCAGCATTATTTTTGTGAAAGAAAGCATCCAAGCTTGCAAAGGAGATTTTTTATCTTTTACTTCTCGAACATCGGTCTTATTTTTGACGATATTTATTTGCTTCTGGCGACCACAGCTTGTATATACATTTGACCAAATTATTTGGAGGCTTTGGTTTTTCCTGATAATTAGTAAAAGTTTTTTCTGGTTGGCAAACTTAATGGGATGTAATTTTGTTGATTATGAGCACTTTCCAGATCATGATTTAACCTATCACCAGTAAGCTGACGTCGTTTGTTGTTCCACCAGAATTATTTGCATTGACATGATTGCCTGTGACGTTTTGGTCAGCTCTGTTGACATCGTCAGGATTATCAAAATTATATCAATTTGGTCATCAGTAGCTACAGAGGCTATTTCTTCAAGTCATCGTTTTCTTCGATAGATACTTCATTCAAGATTTCACGTAACACTTCTTCAGGTGTTATTACATAGACATGGGCTATTTTTATATAACTTTTATTTGCAATATTTTTATGGCTGAAAAAAAATTATATATAGACCGTTATGTATAAAATCATTATTATCTTATACACTGGTCAGAAAATTTAAGCTTTAGTGGAAAAGAGCAATTTGAACATTTCAATCATAAAACTGAAATGTAGCGGCTGCATTCCCAATGTAATAACGTCAATCAAAAATTATCGATTAAAAAATTAAAAATCAAAAAACTTAAGTGCGTGTTTGCTCATCAATAAAAACGAGTTGCTCGTTTCTCAGTTGCGCAACCACGCACAATCAACGCTAGTTTTGACTTCTTAGCTGTTCCTGTATTAAAGTAAAACAATTAGAAATTTAACTTATCGATCATAAGATGAACGCAGCTTAGATGATTGGAAATGACATGACGGTATTAGAGTCTGCAGACACTCTTATAATTCTTTGTTATTTGACGCAAGGTATAGTTTGAACTTGAAACGTCAGCTTCAATGCAAATGCGGTTTTGCTCGGCCATGTAGCAGGCATCGTAACAATCACTTCTAATATTTCGATTACGCTTTCGACGCCCCTTTCACTTCCATGGAGCCAGACTACATTGTTTTTATATTTTCAAATAAGAGAACTTCACACATTTTCAAATGCTATGCTTTCACCAGTGGCGTCTTTATAAAAGTGGATAAAATCAACGAAAAGAAAAAAGATCTTTATTTGCTTTTAGAAGTGTGTAGAATACAAACATATTGCTTTTGCCACCCGATCAACAAAAAAAGTTTTCGTGTTAATCATAAACTTAAGAAATGTTCCACAGTTCCCTTTTCGTTAAAAAAATAATTTTTTTGATTCACGATTGGTGTTCCGCCAATCGCCATATAGTTTTTTCTCAGCGATTTGACTTAATACAGCGTAGTTGCTTGAGAATGTGACGCAAAGACTTCATAAGCAATTTTCTACAAAATTCATTGTGATAAATTAAGTGATCTCGTGTTGTTTTGTGAGGATTTTAAGTAAATGTTGCTTTAAATTGGACCCCTACAGCGAAACAAACAATTGGCCCCTACTGAGAAGTAGTAGACGTTATAACCGGGCTTTCTAGGGACTACTTCTAAAGCCTTTCCTTTGTGGTATTGTCTTTCTTTGGTCTTTGCCCTGTGGTTAAATAAGGCCACATGTTTTACTCATGTATATGACAGGTCACTGGCGCGATGGCGTAGTGGTTAGAGCGTCCACTTCGCAGTAGGTAGACCTGAGTTTCATATCCCAATTCTAGTCATACCAAAAAACTTTAAAGAATGGTATTTACAGCTTTCCTGCTTGACGCTCAGCATAATAGGGATAGTGTGGAGAACAAGTTATGCAGAACAAGATAGTGAAGTTTCTACGACAACTCGACCGCGGCTCGTCTTTACTTCCACACGTATTGATTGATTTCCCAGGAATTCCAAAAGAATTGACTCTCCTCCAAATCCAATTTTTATCAATCAAATTTATCAAAAGTTACAAAAACCTTATTCAAATAGAATTGGTTACACATGAAACAAAAAATAAGCATTAGTGCATCGTACAGAAAAAACACAAAATTATTCCTATACTAAACGCTAAGTCTTATGATTTGATATCACGGCTCGATAACTCAAAAAAGGATTAATTATTTTAGACTGAAATTTAAATTTACTAACCATTGTTTTTTATTTTACACTCTATTTGATAAAAAAATTTTATATAAGGACAATAATAGCGAGGGGGCAACACAAGCAGTTACAGTAGTGACCTATGATACCCTATCGACTATTATGGCAAAACTTTAGGTTGAAAATAATACAATAATACATGATGAAGCGTGAAAAAAGCATTACATGAGCGTGACAATTGAAAAGCATTAACCACATAAAACACTGACATTGGCAGACACACGATGCTCTTGAACGCATGGATACAGTTTTACGTCATGTCCAGGACGTAGAGGTTACCAACAGATTTGGAAACATGGATGCAGTTTTACGTCGTACCCAGGACGCACAAATTTCATTTTGACTGTGAATACAAGGTCCGAATATTGGATGCAGTTTTACGTCGTACCCAGGACGTTTAATATTCACAAATTTGGACACATAATTATTAGCATATTTTCATTCGAGAAATATTTCAATATGTTGGGCAAAGAGTGCCACTCGTGCAGAGAAGGTTTTAAGCTCCTCCTTTGTTGGAGTGTTAACATAGGGATGATTAAGTTCCTCCGTTAAAAGTTTGGAATGGAGATCCAGCAGCCTTCGCTTCTGTCGTGAATGAAGCTGTCTGAACGTTGTAATTAAATGTTCATAAATTGCGTCCAACTCCATTATTAATTTAGTAGAGGGGTCGCATGCTGCCTCACTTTTCACCATTGCATCGCGAATGTCATAATGGAGGGTAAGCAGCGCTTGAAAGTTCTCCATGTCATTAAGTAAGGTTTTTTGCGTTGTTCGTAGGTGAATAATTCTATCGTTCAATCGATACAACAATGTTCCAGATATAATGTGCGGTTCATTACTCATTTTCTATTACGTATGACAATTCGCAATTGTGTTAAAATAATATTCAGCTTTAAACATAACATCAAATATCATTCATTTCATAAATATTATTTATAAGGGTAGAATTTTTACAGACAGTTGTGTTATATGTCCCCCCGAAGTGTCTATGGGGGTAATTTTCGTTCTTCTATCGTATTTTTTACGGTATGGTCGCAAAGAAGGGATTATGTCATTTTTCCAATTCAGATTGCGTTCCTCAATGTCCCACATTTTTAGTGTTATCGTGTTCATGACCTCCACTGTGACCGTACTCTCCTTCGCCAATTCCATTTTTAGGTTGTGTAAGACACACCATTCCATGACATCCCAGGTTGGCATGGGAGGTATTTCTATCGTGATTTTTTGTCCTATACTCATTATTAATTAAGAATCTCTTTTGAGCAACTGTGAAGAATATTTACAGTTTGTTTATCAACAGGACATCACGATAAGATAATTTCAAAAGGAAACGTATTACATGCCTGGACATTTGGATGTAGTTTTACGTCATACCCAGGACGTAAATTACTTTTGACAAAGGTATTGAATTACAAAAAAATTATTATCAATTTGATTAGCAATTATTTGGATATATGAAATTCACAATTTATTCCATAACCACATTATTTGTTATGGAAATAAGGCTTTAGCATGGGGAGTATGCGAGTCTGCCAATCGGGATTACAGTTCTCTATCCTCTGCATCTTTGCGGTCAGCATATTTATAAGTTCGATCGAAGGAATAGGGTCCTTCAAAGCATCGTCTCTCATATTATACAGGGTACACCATTTCAAAAGAGCTTGACTTGAAGTAGGAGGGACATCCATATTAAGTGTCAGTATCGCAATTAGTTATAAACGTAAGTTTAGATACTTAGATACAACTATACATTATGTCATAGATTTGAATGTCTGGATGTAGTTTTACGTCGTACCCAGGACGTTCACAAAAATAAGCGTTGACACTTATTCAAACAAAATTTCAATACGTTGTATGAGCAGTGTTATGCGAGAGAAGTAAGTTTTTAACTTTAATTTTCGTGAGGTCTCAATCAGAGGGTGTTCTTTTTCTTCTGTCATTTGTTCCTGATAGGTGTTTTGCAATAGCCTTCTCTGCCTATCATGCATTTGCTTAAAGGTGATCATCAGGTATGAATAGATAACCTTTAGTTCCTTTTTTATTTTGTTAGAGGGGTTCATGGACGATTTATTTGATGCTATGGCGTATTTAATGTCGTAGTATAAATCGCGTAATTTTTGAAAATTTTTGATCTCATTGTCCAATGTTTGTTCCTGCGTTTGTATGCCCGAGGTAATACTATTAAGACAATATAGCAATTGATCAGATACAATATCCAGGTCATTATTCATTTTATATCTTAACTGATAATAAGTCGTCGGTTATGCAGGAGCAATATGCAGTTGTCAAAGAACAAAATATAAAAGAACAAGACGTTATGATAAGGAAGTTTGTGTCTTAGGGAGGGGCGAATCTAGACAGAAGCCTGGTTTTAAACGTATAATGACAACATCTGCAAATCATTTAGCAATTCGGTTAATTCATAATGGTATCTTCTTAATTCATGATTCAAAGCGGGCATATTAGTAGAGCTGGAGAGTGCATTCAAACAGTCTATGATTTGTCTATTTAAAGTCATCTCCATTTGTCTACAAATGACCTGAATCCATCTACGAGTGGGTTCATCGGGGTTTTGATTATGAATTTCCATTCCCATGCTATAGAGTCGGCGAAAGATGGCATAATAGTTATCATAAGTATCGTCTATTAAGTCTCGGACAATTTCTTCAAAGAGGGCCATCATTAAAAATATTTTGTTTAATTATCAAAAGGTTATCTATCATGCATTAATGGATTAATGATTATCATATGGTTTCATTAAGGCGCAACACAACGGTGGGGTATTCATTTTATAAGAGTATTAATGATTTGTAATAAGGGGATATGTTTTCACAAAATGATTAGATTTTGAATGTGCGATGTCAAGGGATACTTCAATTATTTCTTTCATTATTTATTTTTGCCCCTAAGAATGAATGAATTACTCTCCCAAAGGAGAGATCTTTGTGTCAAGCGTGAACAATATGTATGAGTCCAGGCGAACATCAGCTCTGGTACATATGTCCTTCTTGAAATGCAAAGTATTCACCATTCTTTTCTGTCTAAAGCTGTCTTTTAGTTTTATTTTAAAGTTGACTGTCCCTCAACATTTCACATTCTATCTTTTAAACTTTCATACATCTTTACTCAACATTTCACTCTCTGCATCTGAAGCACACCAGACATTGACTTCCCATATGTATCTTGCTTGCTATCTTTTTTTATCAGAATGGGAGGTTCAAGTGTCTCCTTTTTTGGAAATCAGGAAATCACAAGCTTTGTACAAGTCTGTTTATTGATAAGAAGTGGGAGTGCAATGTCCGGTGTTTTTCCACTGCAGAGTGCAATCAAGTGCAATTAAAGCATTTTGTTTTTGCAAGTCTGCTGTAGTTTGCAATGAATTTCCTGCGAAGCAAATAGCAAAGATAAGGTTGCACTGAACATTTTCAAATCAAACTTTACACTTTACAATTCTTAGTTCATAGTTCTTTTGATTGCAGCAAGGCTAGATAGCAAAAGACAAAAATATGGCAATACATAGCGCATAAAAACAAAGTCTATTACTTTTTATCAGTTCATTGTCTCAAATTGGTAGGGTTCATCATTCTTTGCAGAGATTCATTGTTGTAGGTTTCTGGCGGGCTTCTTTTCTTGCATTTTGGGTGGTATTTGCAGATGCATATTCCTCCAAATATCAAGGCAAGGACTGCTAGCGCTGGGAGTAGATATGGCAAAAGAGGTTTTAAAATGTCTTTTCCAACAGTAGTAATGACATCTCCCACAGTGTCAACAATAGTTTTTGGTATTACTCCAAGTCCTTTTTTTAAGCTGTTTATAAATTCTGAGGGGGTCACGTCGTCAATTGAGAAATTTACAGATATATTCGCTGGATGCCATTTTTTAAGGGTGATATTAATGTAGGCAGGGATGCTATCATTCGCGATTTTTATTAACTTTTTTATAGATTCTGTTTGATTTCGCACACTTCTAGTTTTGTTCATTTGTTCTTGAAATTTCTTATCATCTAATGTTATTTGTTCGCCTAATTCAGTTGTCTCATTAGCGATTTGCTGTGCCAAAACCTTTAAGTATAAGTTTCCTTGCGATATTTTCGTTAAGTAAATTTTGGAGGGGTCAAATAAATTGACTCCTTTAGCGCTCTGTATTTGTTTTAATATTAGGCGGTCAAGTTCGGCTTCAGCCGTAGAGATTTCGCGAAAGGTTTGTATGGATTTAAGATAAGCGCCTAGATTGTTTAACAAAAGTTTTCGATTCGCATCAATTTCTGACTGTAAAAAGTTGTCCGTCGTGGACTGCAAAGTTTGCAAAGTTAAAGTTTGAGTGAGTGATCTTATGATGGCTTGATTTTGCACCGTGTTTACCGCTTCTAAAGAATTTATATGGTCAGAGAGTTCTCGTATATTTCGTTCATCTTGTTCAAATCTATCATTAACTCGGGATTCTAATTCCATTAATTTATCGTTAATTTCCTCTTGTAAAGTTAATCCCGTTGTTATGCCAGTAATAGCGTTACTGATGAGACTAGTGAGGAATACAAATAGGACCACTCCCCCTGTTATTTGTCTCTTATGTATTCTCTTTTTTATATGTTCAGGCGGATTTCCCATTTGTCCATTAGAACCGAAGATTTTTAGGGGGAGTCCTGGAAATTTGGTCAAATTGTGCGCTGGATCGTATTTGACTTGTTGGTAAAAAGCTAGTTTAGGATAGATACCTCCAACAAGGACATGGCATTTTGGTTTACTCTTAATTCTTTGATTGCATCTGACGTCGTTTGTTACCATGCTAGGGAAGGTTTCATGGTAATATTTTTGGACCTTGGACAAGAGAGGGGGTCCATCTCTATAAGCTTTGGCTTTGTCATTTGTTGTGGGGAGGAGTAACTTTACTCGTTCTGGAAGCGGTATCATCATTTTTTGGTCATTATTTATTTTTTGAAGGTGTTTTTGTATAAGATTCATGGCAGTGGAATTATCATATTGCTCCTGAACCACAATATCAGTAAGAATAGGTTCGAAGGGAAATTCTTTTCCTTTTATATTACACGTTGTCTTCTGTTTATACCAAAGGGTCTGTGTGTCCCAATTATGACATTTTTCTCCGTTTTGGCAACAGGGGGACCAGTATGCTGACCGGTATTCCCATGATTCTTTTCCATAGCTAAGAGCGTAGGAAATATCGCAACATTGGAGATTTTTATCAGTAGGGTTTACTTCGACACATCCTTCATCATCCGATGTACATACTGATATCCATCGGTGAGTGGGAGTTAATGTACAGTTTTTCGAGAACCAATATTGTTGCCAAAAAGTTCCAGTTATAGTTATTTGGTTTCTTATGTTAATTAAAGGTTCGTCCTTATTTGGGTCATATGTTATGTCTCCAAGACAGTCGTAGCCCGCAATGTTGCATGTGGCTTGTTTTGTTTCTGTTTTACAATTTGCTTGTACTACAGCGTATTTGTCAAGCAAAGATATTACTCTTTGCTTGTAGACTGCCATCAAAGCAAAGAGTCTTTCTTCAGGGAGGGTGAAATCCCATAACCAATCCGTGAAGATATTTGGTCTTTTATCTAGCTGTATTTTCCAGCGGTGTCGAGCTAGATGGCCTGTTTGTCGTGTAATTGGGGTACTGACCGTTAATGCTTTTTTTGTGAGTGGAGGAAAAATATCTCTTATTTCTCGTGCACAAAGACAAGTCCGTTCCATATCATCTATTTTGTCCCAATATTTGGATTTGGGGTAATACTTTTGTGTGAAGGTGTTTCCCTCAGCTACAGCGTATCCAAAGATTTTGGAATACATCGGTATTGGATTTTTCCACGCATAATCCTCCTGGGTTTGTTCCCAGAGTCGATCAAAGGAAATATGTTCCCAAGTCGCGTTTGGCGTATGTTGCATGTTGTCTGGAATGGGAGTGGATGGATGGAGGAAAGTTCCCTCGGTTATTGGGGCGAGGGCAGCCTCTGCACCCGTTCCGCAATATCCGAGTGTGATTAAAGATATTTGTGATAAACTTTTACGAAGGATAGATGATTTGGAACGTTTCATCGACGAGTTGGTAGACGAGGGCGATTTCCCCCCGCTTTTTGAAGGAAAGCAATGGGAATAGAGGCATGGATAAAGTGCTACTGCGAAAGTAGCAATGAGGAATACGAGGGCAATACTTTGGAAAAGTGCTTCAGAAGATCGGTATGGTAAAAAAGGAAAGAGAGCACCATGGTTATCTTCCCACTGAGTATGTTTCCACAGTTCCAAAAGTAAATTTTCGGGAGGGGGTATGGGCTTTGCGTAAGCCGGTAAGGTTAATGCAAGCATTATAATATGTTGCATGGTACGAGCGTATTTTCCTGGTTGATAACGTGGTGGTTCGTGGGTAGAAGTTTTAAGGCGGTCTTTATCAGAAATAAGATAAAAGTGATATAAACGTCGTGAAAGACAACAGGTAAGAAAAGCGAAGAATACAGAGAAAAGAATAGATATGCCAGCTAAAGAGAGCATAACGTGTTCATAGTAAGGAAAGGGAGGGGTATACGCTGTAAGGTTATAATTTCTGGCTGCATAAGATGTATTGGCAACGTTTTTTACATGGATATTTAATTGATAGGAAAACTCTTCCAATCTGTCATTAAGTTGAGATTGGACATATTCAAGTTGATTCGCTGTAAGCAAATTTCCAGCTATGACAGTATCTAATTGATGGAATACTTTCGAAAAGGAGGTGGTATTGGGGGACAATACTAAGGAAATTTGTTTTTCAAGGTTAGCAAGCGATGCTAATTGTCCATACACGGTGTTTGGGGAGGGATGTTCCCGATAAACAATTTGAAATCCTTGTTCGACTTCTGGACTGCGCGCGGTGAAGCGCAAATAAACTATTGGGCAAAAAAGAGGAAGTATAATGGGAGGGATGTGGTTGGTGCCATTAAAAATTAGTGGGTTTTGATCTCCGCTTTCTATTACCAAATTATCCTGAGCTTTAGCACGGAATTTTACGATTGTTGCATGTATACAATAATTTCGTCGTGCTGCTATTGTCCACATACATGCTACGTTATTGGGGTATGGGTAAGGAGCGAGTGGAGAATAGAGATTTTGGTCTTGAGAGGTGGCCATTTGTTGGTAGCCACAGCGTCCTAAGGGATAATATGGTATTTCTGAAGTCAGCTCGAAGGTCAACTGGAATCCGCGGAAGTTATGTTCCGAATTTGTACGAAAGATCAATAGTAAGCGCGAGGAAGTGAAATAGAAGGGTGTTCTGAAGGACATGATACCGCAGAAAGTATATATCGGGCGATTAAATTCGATAATTTGGAGATAGTCATCACATGTTGGGTCAAGATGAAGATTTTCAATTATCATTTTAAGGGCAGTATTAACAGGTGTATCTGTACTGATTTTATATTGTCTATTTAAATTTGAAGGGTAGTTATGGGTGGGGAAACCAGGGGAGGTAAGATTAATAGGCTGGTTTCCGACCTTGACATGTATTATAGTTGGGTCAGATATTTGAGCGTGTACAGAATATCCAAAAGTCAGAAGAAGCAAAATCCACATCCTGTAAACAAAGACATACTTCAGTCGATGGGAGTAAACAGGTGATATGGAATAGTAGTCGATACAAGATATATATTCATAGATAGTGTCTGAAAAATGTTAATATTATGTTCAAGCAAAAGACGCGTACTGATCGATAACACTTTGGGGATTCCTTTGCGGAGTGCGCGTTGGTAGATATGCGTGTCATAAAGTTGTGGGGGAGCAATGGAAGTAAAATGAATGTACCAACGTGTCATGGGAGATAAACCTCGTAATTTAATAGAGGGCAATGCTTCAAGTGTAGTGACGTGATAAAGAGTGAGGGGAGGACCATCGTAAAGGTCCGGAGGGAGAGGGTCTCCGCCATGACTGTGGCCATATTTAGCCATTATCCATTGTCCAGAGAAATTCAATCGTGGTTCATTTTGCAATTCTCGAAGAAGAAGCTGAAATTGCGGATTGCTTAAGCCAGCACACAGGGGACGCAAGCATTTATCAACAGGGTGTTTGCCTTGCTTGCTGTATTTACATTTGGAATGGCGCAAATGGCGCGTGATTTGACGAGAAATTGCCTCCATCAAAGAGGGGGCAATGAATAACGTAGGCCATGCAATAGGATCATCGGAAGAAATGGCCAACTGTTGCCATGCCATTCGCGATAGTGCATCTGAAGTGAATACCTGTCGCGAGGGTTTGTGCATTATTCCCAAAATGGGATGAAGACAAATTGATTGTAAGTACCTGACCAAAATGAGGTCAGTGGGGGGCTTTCCTTGTGCGAAATTTTGCACCAAATGGAAGACGCCCATATTGTCCGTTATTATCATGAAGGGGTAGATGCGCAAGAGATAGTGATATTTAAGGATCACTCGTTTCAAAGCATCAAGTTCTTTACGACAAGGGTGTGCAGCGCGTTCGGATGTGGTTTTCCATGCCTGTGAAGAATAGGCTAAAGGAAAAATTTGAGCTGTTTCCAAGGGTTCCTTGTCTATCTGGAAGAGGACCGCTCCGTAACCGGTATTGGATGCATCCGTCTCCAAATATAAAGGTCGCATGGGCACAAAATGTGAGAGCACGGAGGGGTTTTGCAAAATTTGCTTTACAGCATCGAATGTTTGCAGCAGCGCAGGCGTCCATTTGATATATACACGGGGAGCCTGGGAGGCTGAAACACCTCCAGTATGAGCATCGAACGGATGCAGAAGTTCATTTAATCGTGGGATGTGCTCTGCAACATAGCGTAAGGCTCCTAGAAAGGAGCGAACCTGGAAGACTGTTTGTGGGGGGGCCAAGAGAGTTAATGCTCGTAGTCTCTCAGGTTGGATGAGGCGTTGGTGAGGAGAAATCACCTCTCCCAACAAGAAAACGGATCTTTTGCCGATAAAACTTTTGCCGATTGAAAGAGTCAAAGAGTATTTGGTGAGGTGCTCAAAAAGAATATGAAGAAGGCACAAATGCTGTTCCACCGTCTTCGTTGCAATGAAAATATCATCCATATAAATGGCTAAATGAGAGGATGATTTTTCATCAGGGTAGTGTTTGTGGAAAAGTTGCTGTACAGGTTCCCAAATAGCCGCGTTCATATTTTTTTGCCAGATAGAGGGGGAGTTGATAAATCCCATTGGCATACATCGCATGCGAATCTCTTTAGTCGGATGCGATATGCCGAAGAATTGTCGATCGTCTTCAGCAACTTTGCAGTGAAAGAACGCCTTACTTAAATCTAATAGGGAGAAAATCTCTTTTTCAGAGGCGATCTGAAAGACGTCGGCAATCAATGGTAGAGTGTTTTCGATTTTTTGTACCTTTGTGTTTAAGGGAATGAAGTCTTGGACAACTCGCCATTGCTGTGAAGGATGATAAGTGGGTAGTTGTCGCTGTTCCTTATTAACTTTTTGAGGGACAACGAAAAGTGAAGTTTTCCATGAAGATGGGCCGTATTCGATAATGCCCATATCGAGATACTTAGCAATGTTATCCTCCAACGCTTTTTTCTGTTCAAGATGACGCATAGGATATGCGGGACAAGTAAATGGAGGGGTTTTAGGATCCACGAGGTTGACTGTACAAAGATAAGGAAGGGTCTGCGGCCCGCGCAGATGGCCTTTCAAATCAGTAAGTTGAGAATGAAAAGGTTCGTAAACAGCATACCACTGTTCACGGGGGATGATTGTGTTAGTTGGGGAGTGTAAATCTATTTTAGAAGGTTCTTGGCTCGACAAAATCTCGACGTTTTTCTTTCGTGAGGTCAAGTCTTGCAATAGGGTATCAGCTTGAGATGCTGGGAGTTTTTCATCAGTTACAAAGAAATATCGTTCATCACATTCATCACACTTTATCCTACCCCCCTGCTCGCACCGGGTGACCTCTTTGTCCCCTCTGGAGTTTTGTGCGTCCTGGACGCAGGATGGACTGACTACAACAATTCCATCCTCTTCGGAGTGGATATACTCCGGAAATTGCGTGCGTACTGGCACGTCTTCCACCGCATATTTTTGTTCATCACACACTGTCCTACCCCCCTGCTCGCACCGGGTGACCTCTTTGTCCCCTCTGGAGTTTTGTGCGTCCTGGACGCAGGATGGACTGACTACAACAATTCCATCCTCTTCGGAGAGGATATACTCCGGGAATTGCGTGCGTACGTTACAAACTAGCACGTCTTTTGCCCCATCGGTAGGTTGTCCGGCTCCCACCGGGTCCTCCGTAATGTGCACATCTTCAGGAAGCGGCGTGTTCCTGGTAATAAATTTCCCTGGTTCACAACATTCACACATCACATTCATACAATTAGAAAAAGAGGGAGGAGTGATCAGGTCCATCCCATGTAGTACAGTCAAGGCCGTGGAAACCTCAGAAGGTTGTTGGTAGGAAACAACAAAATTAGGCAAATTAGCAATTACTGGAATCCAGTCGATTCCTATGATATTAAAAGGGACATCTTCACTTACACAAAATGGTACAACTACGTCACAAAATGATATATAAACAAATGATGACAATATTTTTTTGCCACCTACCCCCTGTATAGGGAGAGAGATGGTAGTTTTGTTAGCAAAAGCGCGAAGCCAGAACTTCTTAAGGGTTTTTAATTTAATAAGGTTGGGAACGCTGCCGGTATCAGCAAGAAATGTTACTCCAGTCGGCGTATGCGTAAAATAGCAAAGTTTTCCTGAAAAAGCATCATAAAAAAGATGTCGTGTGACTTTATTTACATATGTGGAGACTAGAGTATGTGTAGGGGTGAGGAATTGGGTTACCGGGTTATCCAATTCCTCTTCTAGTTTTCCGGAGAAACTTCTGGAGAAGGATTGGAGTTCGTGGTGTGCCTCGGGAAAGAGTATGGATATTCGGGCACTTGGTGAAAGATCGGGGCAGAGGTTCCTGTTGAATTTGAAGACAGGGAGGTGTTAGAGGTTTGGGGAGTCAATGAGTGAGCATCATCAGAGTGACTTGCCACTTGGGCATTGCGATTTTGGCCAGGAACGACCCATGCATGATCTCTAACTTTTTGTTTTGTTCTCTGCCACGAATTGTTACTAGGGCGTTGGTAAGGTTGGCGTTTTTCGCGATAAGATTTTTCACTATATTGCCTCATCAAAGCATCCAAATCTCTCAAAGACATGATTCTCTTTTTTAGAGCGTTTTGTCCCCTCAGAAAAGGGAGCCATTCATTGTCATGCCTTAACTTGTAGGTCGTGGTCATGGGAAGCCGATCTATGATTGTCACGTAGCCTGTATTAGGGTCGACCTCTAGTCTTTTTCCGCATTGGTCGAGAACAGCCTTTACCAAGCATTCCGAACTCTTATGTCCAGGTCTACCACAGGTATAGCATTGGTAGATCTGCCCTGTAGGCAACTGCAACGCTTTTTCCATTGCAGTTTCATTGTTCTGGAGGGTAGACTGAAAAGAGGGGGATTGCGAAGAGGTGTTGTTCAATCGGAACATAGATGTAGATGACGTTCTCGGTTGTCGCGAGTGGTTATATCCTACGTTTTGGCCATATCTATTGGGTGGCTGGACGTTTCGCGTGCTCTTTCTTGGTTGGGGTTGAACAGGAAAAGAGATAGGTGGGGGATTTGGATCTTGGAGATAGCGTTGTTTATCACCGCGTATCATGTTCTGGTATTTCTGGAGCCTGTTGAAAAAACCATTCCAGGAGCCTTGTTCTGCTCCCAAAAGATTTACCTGTATCGCTTCAGGCAATCGTCGGCGTATTCGTGACAGATAATCGAGGCCGTGGTCCGTTTTTGAAATCATTTTGTCCTTCATGGGGATGCCTGCCTCCATGAAGACAGGTGTAAAGTGGAGGGTGGCGTTATCCTTTTCCCAGTCAAACTTGTGTATGCAAGAGATGATCTGGTCGGACAATTCAACTATCCCGCTAGGGAAAGATTGTGAAATCATTTCAAGGACATTTTGCCATGAGGGGCTATCCGTTTGTAAGAGGGTAGCCAGAGCCTCGGCCACTTCCTTTCCTTTAGGCAAACCCGATTTCTTTAAAAGCTGAATCATTTTATTGCATAACAGTCGGTCATGGGGAGTGCTTCCATCACCGTGTGGAACCATTTGCAAAATGCGGTTGATCCATTTCGTGACAGTAGTGCCTTTTGAGAAAGGAGGGAGGGCAGCTAAGTATTCAGAGTATTCTCGTAGAGGAATGGGTTTCTGGTTTGGTTCCCTGGGTGGTATTTCTGTCATTAGGGAATCGGAGAGGGAACTCAGGTCGTCTACTTCCTCTGGAATAGAATCCTCAAACATTCCCAATCGTGGTTTTGCACTCGGTGGCGTTTTTTCTGGTGGGTGTGGGTTATATGAATAGGGTGATGAGGTAAGAGGGCCTGACAATCTGGCACCCGATGAACTTGGGTGTGATAAGGCAAGAGGGGCCGACAATCTGGCACCTGATGCACTTGGTGCCTCTGCTAAAGTAGCTGAAAGTTCTTGTACTTTTTTTGCCAGTTTGTCAAGGGCGTTTTGCCTTTTTGAGCGAGTATGGGCGGCGGGCCCAAGAGTTTTAGGTCGCACCTCTTCCTCATCATCATTTTCGATGACATAGGAAGGGACAGGTGCGATCTCCTCCTGTCCTATTCCGTCCGTTATTACAAAAGAAGGGGTGGGTTGTAAGAGAGAAGGATAAAGAGATGTTGCTTTTTCATAAGGAGGTAAGGAAGAAGTGTCATCAACATTTGAGGGTGCAGTTGGCTCGGTATCGTGGTATGCTTGGTGTATTTCTTGCAATTCAGGAGGCGTTACTTTAGTGGTTAATTTATCAAAGGTCTTTTCTAAGGCCTTTTGGTCTTTCTCAAGTTGTTTCGAGCCCTTTTCCAAAATTTTGAGGTCAGTTTGCAACTTAGGTTTTAGTTTTTGAATTACGTCCTCATCATGTCGCATTTGTTCTATTTGATTTTTTAAGGTATTTCGCAACTCGGTATGTTCTTTAAGGCTGTTAGTTAGCTCGCGATTATCATTTAAAATTTTTGTAATTAGGCTGGCACGTTTTGCCTTTTCTTTATTAGTATTTTTCTTTTTAAATAGTGGCATATTAACGATCTGACCTGTATTGGTGGTTGATTTTATTTGGTAGACCTTGTTCCGAACTCGGAAGAAGTCCGCTCAGATGGACATCCGCTGTCAATTGGAAGTCCCGGGTCTGGGCACCAGTTTGGAAATTGTGTAGCAGGGTGAAGTTTCTACGAGAAGAGAAGGCTATTGCAAAACACCTATCAGGAACAAATGACAGAAGAAAAAGAACACCCTCTGATTGAGGCGCCTTAATGAAACCATATGATAATCATTAATCCATTAATGCATGATAGATAACCTTTTGATAATTAAACAAAATATTTTTAATGATGGCCCTCTTTGAAGAAATTGTCCGAGACTTAATAGACGATACTTATGATAACTATTATGCCATCTTTCGCCGACTCTATAGCATGGGAATGGAAATTCATAATCAAAACCCCGATGAACCCACTCGTAGATGGATTCAGGTCATTTGTAGACAAATGGAGATGACTTTAAATAGACAAATCATAGACTGTTTGAATGCACTCTCCAGCTCTACTAATATGCCCGCTTTGAATCATGAATTAAGAAGATACCATTATGAATTAACCGAATTGCTAAATGATTTGCAGATGTTGTCATTATACGTTTAAAACCAGGCTTCTGTCTAGATTCGCCCCTCCCTAAGACACAAACTTCCTTATCATAACGTCTTGTTCTTTTATATTTTGTTCTTTGACAACTGCATATTGCTCCTGCATAACCGACGACTTATTATCAGTTAAGATATAAAATGAATAATGACCTGGATATTGTATCTGATCAATTGCTATATTGTCTTAATAGTATTACCTCGGGCATACAAACGCAGGAACAAACATTGGACAATGAGATCAAAAATTTTCAAAAATTACGCGATTTATACTACGACATTAAATACGCCATAGCATCAAATAAATCGTCCATGAACCCCTCTAACAAAATAAAAAAGGAACTAAAGGTTATCTATTCATACCTGATGATCACCTTTAAGCAAATGCATGATAGGCAGAGAAGGCTATTGCAAAACACCTATCAGGAACAAATGACAGAAGAAAAAGAACACCCTCTGATTGAGACCTCACGAAAATTAAAGTTAAAAACTTACTTCTCTCGCATAACACTGCTCATACAACGTATTGAAATTTTGTTTGAATAAGTGTCAACGCTTATTTTTGTGAACGTCCTGGGTACGACGTAAAACTACATCCAGACATTCAAATCTATGACATAATGTATAGTTGTATCTAAGTATCTAAACTTACGTTTATAACTAATTGCGATACTGACACTTAATATGGATGTCCCTCCTACTTCAAGTCAAGCTCTTTTGAAATGGTGTACCCTGTATAATATGAGAGACGATGCTTTGAAGGACCCTATTCCTTCGATCGAACTTATAAATATGCTGACCGCAAAGATGCAGAGGATAGAGAACTGTAATCCCGATTGGCAGACTCGCATACTCCCCATGCTAAAGCCTTATTTCCATAACAAATAATGTGGTTATGGAATAAATTGTGAATTTCATATATCCAAATAATTACTAATCAAATTGATAATAATTTTTTTGTAATTCAATACCTTTGTCAAAAGTAATTTACGTCCTGGGTATGACGTAAAACTACATCCAAATGTCCAGGCATGTAATACGTTTCCTTTTGAAATTATCTTATCGTGATGTCCTGTTGATAAACAAACTGTAAATATTCTTCACAGTTGCTCAAAAGAGATTCTTAATTAATAATGAGTATAGGACAAAAAATCACGATAGAAATACCTCCCATGCCAACCTGGGATGTCATGGAATGGTGTGTCTTACACAACCTAAAAATGGAATTGGCGAAGGAGAGTACGGTCACAGTGGAGGTCATGAACACGATAACACTAAAAATGTGGGACATTGAGGAACGCAATCTGAATTGGAAAAATGACATAATCCCTTCTTTGCGACCATACCGTAAAAAATACGATAGAAGAACGAAAATTACCCCCATAGACACTTCGGGGGGACATATAACACAACTGTCTGTAAAAATTCTACCCTTATAAATAATATTTATGAAATGAATGATATTTGATGTTATGTTTAAAGCTGAATATTATTTTAACACAATTGCGAATTGTCATACGTAATAGAAAATGAGTAATGAACCGCACATTATATCTGGAACATTGTTGTATCGATTGAACGATAGAATTATTCACCTACGAACAACGCAAAAAACCTTACTTAATGACATGGAGAACTTTCAAGCGCTGCTTACCCTCCATTATGACATTCGCGATGCAATGGTGAAAAGTGAGGCAGCATGCGACCCCTCTACTAAATTAATAATGGAGTTGGACGCAATTTATGAACATTTAATTACAACGTTCAGACAGCTTCATTCACGACAGAAGCGAAGGCTGCTGGATCTCCATTCCAAACTTTTAACGGAGGAACTTAATCATCCCTATGTTAACACTCCAACAAAGGAGGAGCTTAAAACCTTCTCTGCACGAGTGGCACTCTTTGCCCAACATATTGAAATATTTCTCGAATGAAAATATGCTAATAATTATGTGTCCAAATTTGTGAATATTAAACGTCCTGGGTACGACGTAAAACTGCATCCAATATTCGGACCTTGTATTCACAGTCAAAATGAAATTTGTGCGTCCTGGGTACGACGTAAAACTGCATCCATGTTTCCAAATCTGTTGGTAACCTCTACGTCCTGGACATGACGTAAAACTGTATCCATGCGTTCAAGAGCATCGTGTGTCTGCCAATGTCAGTGTTTTATGTGGTTAATGCTTTTCAATTGTCACGCTCATGTAATGCTTTTTTCACGCTTCATCATGTATTATTGTATTATTTTCAACCTAAAGTTTTGCCATAATAGTCGATAGGGTATCATAGGTCACTACTGTAACTGCTTGTGTTGCCCCCTCGCTATTATTGTCCTTATATAAAATTTTTTTATCAAATAGAGTGTAAAATAAAAAACAATGGTTAGTAAATTTAAATTTCAGTCTAAAATAATTAATCCTTTTTTGAGTTATCGAGCCGTGATATCAAATCATAAGACTTAGCGTTTAGTATAGGAATAATTTTGTGTTTTTTCTGTACGATGCACTAATGCTTATTTTTTGTTTCATGTGTAACCAATTCTATTTGAATAAGGTTTTTGTAACTTTTGATAAATTTGATTGATAAAAATTGGATTTGGAGGAGAGTCAATTCTTTTGGAATTCCTGGGAAATCAATCAATACGTGTGGAAGTAAAGACGAGCCGCGGTCGAGTTGTCGTAGAAACTTCACCCTGCTACACAATTTCCAAACTGGTGCCCAGACCCGGGACTTCCAATTGACAGCGGATGTCCATCTGAGCGGACTTCTTCCGAGTTCGGAACAAGGTCTACCAAATAAAATCAACCACCAATACAGGTCAGATCGTTAATATGCCACTATTTAAAAAGAAAAATACTAATAAAGAAAAGGCAAAACGTGCCAGCCTAATTACAAAAATTTTAAATGATAATCGCGAGCTAACTAACAGCCTTAAAGAACATACCGAGTTGCGAAATACCTTAAAAAATCAAATAGAACAAATGCGACATGATGAGGACGTAATTCAAAAACTAAAACCTAAGTTGCAAACTGACCTCAAAATTTTGGAAAAGGGCTCGAAACAACTTGAGAAAGACCAAAAGGCCTTAGAAAAGACCTTTGATAAATTAACCACTAAAGTAACGCCTCCTGAATTGCAAGAAATACACCAAGCATACCACGATACCGAGCCAACTGCACCCTCAAATGTTGATGACACTTCTTCCTTACCTCCTTATGAAAAAGCAACATCTCTTTATCCTTCTCTCTTACAACCCACCCCTTCTTTTGTAATAACGGACGGAATAGGACAGGAGGAGATCGCACCTGTCCCTTCCTATGTCATCGAAAATGATGATGAGGAAGAGGTGCGACCTAAAACTCTTGGGCCCGCCGCCCATACTCGCTCAAAAAGGCAAAACGCCCTTGACAAACTGGCAAAAAAAGTACAAGAACTTTCAGCTACTTTAGCAGAGGCACCAAGTGCATCAGGTGCCAGATTGTCGGCCCCTCTTGCCTTATCACACCCAAGTTCATCGGGTGCCAGATTGTCAGGCCCTCTTACCTCATCACCCTATTCATATAACCCACACCCACCAGAAAAAACGCCACCGAGTGCAAAACCACGATTGGGAATGTTTGAGGATTCTATTCCAGAGGAAGTAGACGACCTGAGTTCCCTCTCCGATTCCCTAATGACAGAAATACCACCCAGGGAACCAAACCAGAAACCCATTCCTCTACGAGAATACTCTGAATACTTAGCTGCCCTCCCTCCTTTCTCAAAAGGCACTACTGTCACGAAATGGATCAACCGCATTTTGCAAATGGTTCCACACGGTGATGGAAGCACTCCCCATGACCGACTGTTATGCAATAAAATGATTCAGCTTTTAAAGAAATCGGGTTTGCCTAAAGGAAAGGAAGTGGCCGAGGCTCTGGCTACCCTCTTACAAACGGATAGCCCCTCATGGCAAAATGTCCTTGAAATGATTTCACAATCTTTCCCTAGCGGGATAGTTGAATTGTCCGACCAGATCATCTCTTGCATACACAAGTTTGACTGGGAAAAGGATAACGCCACCCTCCACTTTACACCTGTCTTCATGGAGGCAGGCATCCCCATGAAGGACAAAATGATTTCAAAAACGGACCACGGCCTCGATTATCTGTCACGAATACGCCGACGATTGCCTGAAGCGATACAGGTAAATCTTTTGGGAGCAGAACAAGGCTCCTGGAATGGTTTTTTCAACAGGCTCCAGAAATACCAGAACATGATACGCGGTGATAAACAACGCTATCTCCAAGATCCAAATCCCCCACCTATCTCTTTTCCTGTTCAACCCCAACCAAGAAAGAGCACGCGAAACGTCCAGCCACCCAATAGATATGGCCAAAACGTAGGATATAACCACTCGCGACAACCGAGAACGTCATCTACATCTATGTTCCGATTGAACAACACCTCTTCGCAATCCCCCTCTTTTCAGTCTACCCTCCAGAACAATGAAACTGCAATGGAAAAAGCGTTGCAGTTGCCTACAGGGCAGATCTACCAATGCTATACCTGTGGTAGACCTGGACATAAGAGTTCGGAATGCTTGGTAAAGGCTGTTCTCGACCAATGCGGAAAAAGACTAGAGGTCGACACTAATACAGGCTACGTGACAATCATAGATCGGCTTCCCATGACCACGACCTACAAGTTAAGGCATGACAATGAATGGCTCCCTTTTCTGAGGGGACAAAACGCTCTAAAAAAGAGAATCATGTCTTTGAGAGATTTGGATGCTTTGATGAGGCAATATAGTGAAAAATCTTATCGCGAAAAACGCCAACCTTACCAACGCCCTAGTAACAATTCGTGGCAGAGAGCAAAACAAAAAGTTAGAGATCATGCATGGGTCGTTCCTGGCCAAAATCGCAATGCCCAAGTGGCAAGTCACTCTGATGATGCTCACTCATTGACTCCCCAAACCTCTAACACCTCCCTGTCTTCAAATTCAACAGGAACCTCTGCCCCGATCTTTCACCAAGTGCCCGAATATCCATACTCTTTCCCGAGGCACACCACGAACTCCAATCCTTCTCCAGAAGTTTCTCCGGAAAACTAGAAGAGGAATTGGATAACCCGGTAACCCAATTCCTCACCCCTACACATACTCTAGTCTCCACATATGTAAATAAAGTCACACGACATCTTTTTTATGATGCTTTTTCAGGAAAACTTTGCTATTTTACGCATACGCCGACTGGAGTAACATTTCTTGCTGATACCGGCAGCGTTCCCAACCTTATTAAATTAAAAACCCTTAAGAAGTTCTGGCTTCGCGCTTTTGCTAACAAAACTACCATCTCTCTCCCTATACAGGGGGTAGGTGGCAAAAAAATATTGTCATCATTTGTTTATATATCATTTTGTGACGTAGTTGTACCATTTTGTGTAAGTGAAGATGTCCCTTTTAATATCATAGGAATCGACTGGATTCCAGTAATTGCTAATTTGCCTAATTTTGTTGTTTCCTACCAACAACCTTCTGAGGTTTCCACGGCCTTGACTGTACTACATGGGATGGACCTGATCACTCCTCCCTCTTTTTCTAATTGTATGAATGTGATGTGTGAATGTTGTGAACCAGGGAAATTTATTACCAGGAACACGCCGCTTCCTGAAGATGTGCACATTACGGAGGACCCGGTGGGAGCCGGACAACCTACCGATGGGGCAAAAGACGTGCTAGTTTGTAACGTACGCACGCAATTCCCGGAGTATATCCTCTCCGAAGAGGATGGAATTGTTGTAGTCAGTCCATCCTGCGTCCAGGACGCACAAAACTCCAGAGGGGACAAAGAGGTCACCCGGTGCGAGCAGGGGGGTAGGACAGTGTGTGATGAACAAAAATATGCGGTGGAAGACGTGCCAGTACGCACGCAATTTCCGGAGTATATCCACTCCGAAGAGGATGGAATTGTTGTAGTCAGTCCATCCTGCGTCCAGGACGCACAAAACTCCAGAGGGGACAAAGAGGTCACCCGGTGCGAGCAGGGGGGTAGGATAAAGTGTGATGAATGTGATGAACGATATTTCTTTGTAACTGATGAAAAACTCCCAGCATCTCAAGCTGATACCCTATTGCAAGACTTGACCTCACGAAAGAAAAACGTCGAGATTTTGTCGAGCCAAGAACCTTCTAAAATAGATTTACACTCCCCAACTAACACAATCATCCCCCGTGAACAGTGGTATGCTGTTTACGAACCTTTTCATTCTCAACTTACTGATTTGAAAGGCCATCTGCGCGGGCCGCAGACCCTTCCTTATCTTTGTACAGTCAACCTCGTGGATCCTAAAACCCCTCCATTTACTTGTCCCGCATATCCTATGCGTCATCTTGAACAGAAAAAAGCGTTGGAGGATAACATTGCTAAGTATCTCGATATGGGCATTATCGAATACGGCCCATCTTCATGGAAAACTTCACTTTTCGTTGTCCCTCAAAAAGTTAATAAGGAACAGCGACAACTACCCACTTATCATCCTTCACAGCAATGGCGAGTTGTCCAAGACTTCATTCCCTTAAACACAAAGGTACAAAAAATCGAAAACACTCTACCATTGATTGCCGACGTCTTTCAGATCGCCTCTGAAAAAGAGATTTTCTCCCTATTAGATTTAAGTAAGGCGTTCTTTCACTGCAAAGTTGCTGAAGACGATCGACAATTCTTCGGCATATCGCATCCGACTAAAGAGATTCGCATGCGATGTATGCCAATGGGATTTATCAACTCCCCCTCTATCTGGCAAAAAAATATGAACGCGGCTATTTGGGAACCTGTACAGCAACTTTTCCACAAACACTACCCTGATGAAAAATCATCCTCTCATTTAGCCATTTATATGGATGATATTTTCATTGCAACGAAGACGGTGGAACAGCATTTGTGCCTTCTTCATATTCTTTTTGAGCACCTCACCAAATACTCTTTGACTCTTTCAATCGGCAAAAGTTTTATCGGCAAAAGATCCGTTTTCTTGTTGGGAGAGGTGATTTCTCCTCACCAACGCCTCATCCAACCTGAGAGACTACGAGCATTAACTCTCTTGGCCCCCCCACAAACAGTCTTCCAGGTTCGCTCCTTTCTAGGAGCCTTACGCTATGTTGCAGAGCACATCCCACGATTAAATGAACTTCTGCATCCGTTCGATGCTCATACTGGAGGTGTTTCAGCCTCCCAGGCTCCCCGTGTATATATCAAATGGACGCCTGCGCTGCTGCAAACATTCGATGCTGTAAAGCAAATTTTGCAAAACCCCTCCGTGCTCTCACATTTTGTGCCCATGCGACCTTTATATTTGGAGACGGATGCATCCAATACCGGTTACGGAGCGGTCCTCTTCCAGATAGACAAGGAACCCTTGGAAACAGCTCAAATTTTTCCTTTAGCCTATTCTTCACAGGCATGGAAAACCACATCCGAACGCGCTGCACACCCTTGTCGTAAAGAACTTGATGCTTTGAAACGAGTGATCCTTAAATATCACTATCTCTTGCGCATCTACCCCTTCATGATAATAACGGACAATATGGGCGTCTTCCATTTGGTGCAAAATTTCGCACAAGGAAAGCCCCCCACTGACCTCATTTTGGTCAGGTACTTACAATCAATTTGTCTTCATCCCATTTTGGGAATAATGCACAAACCCTCGCGACAGGTATTCACTTCAGATGCACTATCGCGAATGGCATGGCAACAGTTGGCCATTTCTTCCGATGATCCTATTGCATGGCCTACGTTATTCATTGCCCCCTCTTTGATGGAGGCAATTTCTCGTCAAATCACGCGCCATTTGCGCCATTCCAAATGTAAATACAGCAAGCAAGGCAAACACCCTGTTGATAAATGCTTGCGTCCCCTGTGTGCTGGCTTAAGCAATCCGCAATTTCAGCTTCTTCTTCGAGAATTGCAAAATGAACCACGATTGAATTTCTCTGGACAATGGATAATGGCTAAATATGGCCACAGTCATGGCGGAGACCCTCTCCCTCCGGACCTTTACGATGGTCCTCCCCTCACTCTTTATCACGTCACTACACTTGAAGCATTGCCCTCTATTAAATTACGAGGTTTATCTCCCATGACACGTTGGTACATTCATTTTACTTCCATTGCTCCCCCACAACTTTATGACACGCATATCTACCAACGCGCACTCCGCAAAGGAATCCCCAAAGTGTTATCGATCAGTACGCGTCTTTTGCTTGAACATAATATTAACATTTTTCAGACACTATCTATGAATATATATCTTGTATCGACTACTATTCCATATCACCTGTTTACTCCCATCGACTGAAGTATGTCTTTGTTTACAGGATGTGGATTTTGCTTCTTCTGACTTTTGGATATTCTGTACACGCTCAAATATCTGACCCAACTATAATACATGTCAAGGTCGGAAACCAGCCTATTAATCTTACCTCCCCTGGTTTCCCCACCCATAACTACCCTTCAAATTTAAATAGACAATATAAAATCAGTACAGATACACCTGTTAATACTGCCCTTAAAATGATAATTGAAAATCTTCATCTTGACCCAACATGTGATGACTATCTCCAAATTATCGAATTTAATCGCCCGATATATACTTTCTGCGGTATCATGTCCTTCAGAACACCCTTCTATTTCACTTCCTCGCGCTTACTATTGATCTTTCGTACAAATTCGGAACATAACTTCCGCGGATTCCAGTTGACCTTCGAGCTGACTTCAGAAATACCATATTATCCCTTAGGACGCTGTGGCTACCAACAAATGGCCACCTCTCAAGACCAAAATCTCTATTCTCCACTCGCTCCTTACCCATACCCCAATAACGTAGCATGTATGTGGACAATAGCAGCACGACGAAATTATTGTATACATGCAACAATCGTAAAATTCCGTGCTAAAGCTCAGGATAATTTGGTAATAGAAAGCGGAGATCAAAACCCACTAATTTTTAATGGCACCAACCACATCCCTCCCATTATACTTCCTCTTTTTTGCCCAATAGTTTATTTGCGCTTCACCGCGCGCAGTCCAGAAGTCGAACAAGGATTTCAAATTGTTTATCGGGAACATCCCTCCCCAAACACCGTGTATGGACAATTAGCATCGCTTGCTAACCTTGAAAAACAAATTTCCTTAGTATTGTCCCCCAATACCACCTCCTTTTCGAAAGTATTCCATCAATTAGATACTGTCATAGCTGGAAATTTGCTTACAGCGAATCAACTTGAATATGTCCAATCTCAACTTAATGACAGATTGGAAGAGTTTTCCTATCAATTAAATATCCATGTAAAAAACGTTGCCAATACATCTTATGCAGCCAGAAATTATAACCTTACAGCGTATACCCCTCCCTTTCCTTACTATGAACACGTTATGCTCTCTTTAGCTGGCATATCTATTCTTTTCTCTGTATTCTTCGCTTTTCTTACCTGTTGTCTTTCACGACGTTTATATCACTTTTATCTTATTTCTGATAAAGACCGCCTTAAAACTTCTACCCACGAACCACCACGTTATCAACCAGGAAAATACGCTCGTACCATGCAACATATTATAATGCTTGCATTAACCTTACCGGCTTACGCAAAGCCCATACCCCCTCCCGAAAATTTACTTTTGGAACTGTGGAAACATACTCAGTGGGAAGATAACCATGGTGCTCTCTTTCCTTTTTTACCATACCGATCTTCTGAAGCACTTTTCCAAAGTATTGCCCTCGTATTCCTCATTGCTACTTTCGCAGTAGCACTTTATCCATGCCTCTATTCCCATTGCTTTCCTTCAAAAAGCGGGGGGAAATCGCCCTCGTCTACCAACTCGTCGATGAAACGTTCCAAATCATCTATCCTTCGTAAAAGTTTATCACAAATATCTTTAATCACACTCGGATATTGCGGAACGGGTGCAGAGGCTGCCCTCGCCCCAATAACCGAGGGAACTTTCCTCCATCCATCCACTCCCATTCCAGACAACATGCAACATACGCCAAACGCGACTTGGGAACATATTTCCTTTGATCGACTCTGGGAACAAACCCAGGAGGATTATGCGTGGAAAAATCCAATACCGATGTATTCCAAAATCTTTGGATACGCTGTAGCTGAGGGAAACACCTTCACACAAAAGTATTACCCCAAATCCAAATATTGGGACAAAATAGATGATATGGAACGGACTTGTCTTTGTGCACGAGAAATAAGAGATATTTTTCCTCCACTCACAAAAAAAGCATTAACGGTCAGTACCCCAATTACACGACAAACAGGCCATCTAGCTCGACACCGCTGGAAAATACAGCTAGATAAAAGACCAAATATCTTCACGGATTGGTTATGGGATTTCACCCTCCCTGAAGAAAGACTCTTTGCTTTGATGGCAGTCTACAAGCAAAGAGTAATATCTTTGCTTGACAAATACGCTGTAGTACAAGCAAATTGTAAAACAGAAACAAAACAAGCCACATGCAACATTGCGGGCTACGACTGTCTTGGAGACATAACATATGACCCAAATAAGGACGAACCTTTAATTAACATAAGAAACCAAATAACTATAACTGGAACTTTTTGGCAACAATATTGGTTCTCGAAAAACTGTACATTAACTCCCACTCACCGATGGATATCAGTATGTACATCGGATGATGAAGGATGTGTCGAAGTAAACCCTACTGATAAAAATCTCCAATGTTGCGATATTTCCTACGCTCTTAGCTATGGAAAAGAATCATGGGAATACCGGTCAGCATACTGGTCCCCCTGTTGCCAAAACGGAGAAAAATGTCATAATTGGGACACACAGACCCTTTGGTATAAACAGAAGACAACGTGTAATATAAAAGGAAAAGAATTTCCCTTCGAACCTATTCTTACTGATATTGTGGTTCAGGAGCAATATGATAATTCCACTGCCATGAATCTTATACAAAAACACCTTCAAAAAATAAATAATGACCAAAAAATGATGATACCGCTTCCAGAACGAGTAAAGTTACTCCTCCCCACAACAAATGACAAAGCCAAAGCTTATAGAGATGGACCCCCTCTCTTGTCCAAGGTCCAAAAATATTACCATGAAACCTTCCCTAGCATGGTAACAAACGACGTCAGATGCAATCAAAGAATTAAGAGTAAACCAAAATGCCATGTCCTTGTTGGAGGTATCTATCCTAAACTAGCTTTTTACCAACAAGTCAAATACGATCCAGCGCACAATTTGACCAAATTTCCAGGACTCCCCCTAAAAATCTTCGGTTCTAATGGACAAATGGGAAATCCGCCTGAACATATAAAAAAGAGAATACATAAGAGACAAATAACAGGGGGAGTGGTCCTATTTGTATTCCTCACTAGTCTCATCAGTAACGCTATTACTGGCATAACAACGGGATTAACTTTACAAGAGGAAATTAACGATAAATTAATGGAATTAGAATCCCGAGTTAATGATAGATTTGAACAAGATGAACGAAATATACGAGAACTCTCTGACCATATAAATTCTTTAGAAGCGGTAAACACGGTGCAAAATCAAGCCATCATAAGATCACTCACTCAAACTTTAACTTTGCAAACTTTGCAGTCCACGACGGACAACTTTTTACAGTCAGAAATTGATGCGAATCGAAAACTTTTGTTAAACAATCTAGGCGCTTATCTTAAATCCATACAAACCTTTCGCGAAATCTCTACGGCTGAAGCCGAACTTGACCGCCTAATATTAAAACAAATACAGAGCGCTAAAGGAGTCAATTTATTTGACCCCTCCAAAATTTACTTAACGAAAATATCGCAAGGAAACTTATACTTAAAGGTTTTGGCACAGCAAATCGCTAATGAGACAACTGAATTAGGCGAACAAATAACATTAGATGATAAGAAATTTCAAGAACAAATGAACAAAACTAGAAGTGTGCGAAATCAAACAGAATCTATAAAAAAGTTAATAAAAATCGCGAATGATAGCATCCCTGCCTACATTAATATCACCCTTAAAAAATGGCATCCAGCGAATATATCTGTAAATTTCTCAATTGACGACGTGACCCCCTCAGAATTTATAAACAGCTTAAAAAAAGGACTTGGAGTAATACCAAAAACTATTGTTGACACTGTGGGAGATGTCATTACTACTGTTGGAAAAGACATTTTAAAACCTCTTTTGCCATATCTACTCCCAGCGCTAGCAGTCCTTGCCTTGATATTTGGAGGAATATGCATCTGCAAATACCACCCAAAATGCAAGAAAAGAAGCCCGCCAGAAACCTACAACAATGAATCTCTGCAAAGAATGATGAACCCTACCAATTTGAGACAATGAACTGATAAAAAGTAATAGACTTTGTTTTTATGCGCTATGTATTGCCATATTTTTGTCTTTTGCTATCTAGCCTTGCTGCAATCAAAAGAACTATGAACTAAGAATTGTAAAGTGTAAAGTTTGATTTGAAAATGTTCAGTGCAACCTTATCTTTGCTATTTGCTTCGCAGGAAATTCATTGCAAACTACAGCAGACTTGCAAAAACAAAATGCTTTAATTGCACTTGATTGCACTCTGCAGTGGAAAAACACCGGACATTGCACTCCCACTTCTTATCAATAAACAGACTTGTACAAAGCTTGTGATTTCCTGATTTCCAAAAAAGGAGACACTTGAACCTCCCATTCTGATAAAAAAAGATAGCAAGCAAGATACATATGGGAAGTCAATGTCTGGTGTGCTTCAGATGCAGAGAGTGAAATGTTGAGTAAAGATGTATGAAAGTTTAAAAGATAGAATGTGAAATGTTGAGGGACAGTCAACTTTAAAATAAAACTAAAAGACAGCTTTAGACAGAAAAGAATGGTGAATACTTTGCATTTCAAGAAGGACATATGTACCAGAGCTGATGTTCGCCTGGACTCATACATATTGTTCACGCTTGACACAAAGATCTCTCCTTTGGGAGAGTAATTCATTCATTCTTAGGGGCAAAAATAAATAATGAAAGAAATAATTGAAGTATCCCTTGACATCGCACATTCAAAATCTAATCATTTTGTGAAAACATATCCCCTTATTACAAATCATTAATACTCTTATAAAATGAATACCCCACCGTTGTGTTGCGCCTTAATGAAACCATATGATAATCATTAATCCATTAATGCATGATAGATAACCTTTTGATAATTAAACAAAATATTTTTAATGATGGCCCTCTTTGAAGAAATTGTCCGAGACTTAATAGACGATACTTATGATAACTATTATGCCATCTTTCGCCGACTCTATAGCATGGGAATGGAAATTCATAATCAAAACCCCGATGAACCCACTCGTAGATGGATTCAGGTCATTTGTAGACAAATGGAGATGACTTTAAATAGACAAATCATAGACTGTTTGAATGCACTCTCCAGCTCTACTAATATGCCCGCTTTGAATCATGAATTAAGAAGATACCATTATGAATTAACCGAATTGCTAAATGATTTGCAGATGTTGTCATTATACGTTTAAAACCAGGCTTCTGTCTAGATTCGCCCCTCCCTAAGACACAAACTTCCTTATCATAACGTCTTGTTCTTTTATATTTTGTTCTTTGACAACTGCATATTGCTCCTGCATAACCGACGACTTATTATCAGTTAAGATATAAAATGAATAATGACCTGGATATTGTATCTGATCAATTGCTATATTGTCTTAATAGTATTACCTCGGGCATACAAACGCAGGAACAAACATTGGACAATGAGATCAAAAATTTTCAAAAATTACGCGATTTATACTACGACATTAAATACGCCATAGCATCAAATAAATCGTCCATGAACCCCTCTAACAAAATAAAAAAGGAACTAAAGGTTATCTATTCATACCTGATGATCACCTTTAAGCAAATGCATGATAGGCAGAGAAGGCTATTGCAAAACACCTATCAGGAACAAATGACAGAAGAAAAAGAACACCCTCTGATTGAGACCTCACGAAAATTAAAGTTAAAAACTTACTTCTCTCGCATAACACTGCTCATACAACGTATTGAAATTTTGTTTGAATAAGTGTCAACGCTTATTTTTGTGAACGTCCTGGGTACGACGTAAAACTACATCCAGACATTCAAATCTATGACATAATGTATAGTTGTATCTAAGTATCTAAACTTACGTTTATAACTAATTGCGATACTGACACTTAATATGGATGTCCCTCCTACTTCAAGTCAAGCTCTTTTGAAATGGTGTACCCTGTATAATATGAGAGACGATGCTTTGAAGGACCCTATTCCTTCGATCGAACTTATAAATATGCTGACCGCAAAGATGCAGAGGATAGAGAACTGTAATCCCGATTGGCAGACTCGCATACTCCCCATGCTAAAGCCTTATTTCCATAACAAATAATGTGGTTATGGAATAAATTGTGAATTTCATATATCCAAATAATTGCTAATCAAATTGATAATAATTTTTTTGTAATTCAATACCTTTGTCAAAAGTAATTTACGTCCTGGGTATGACGTAAAACTACATCCAAATGTCCAGGCATGTAATACGTTTCCTTTTGAAATTATCTTATCGTGATGTCCTGTTGATAAACAAACTGTAAATATTCTTCACAGTTGCTCAAAAGAGATTCTTAATTAATAATGAGTATAGGACAAAAAATCACGATAGAAATACCTCCCATGCCAACCTGGGATGTCATGGAATGGTGTGTCTTACACAACCTAAAAATGGAATTGGCGAAGGAGAGTACGGTCACAGTGGAGGTCATGAACACGATAACACTAAAAATGTGGGACATTGAGGAACGCAATCTGAATTGGAAAAATGACATAATCCCTTCTTTGCGACCATACCGTAAAAAATACGATAGAAGAACGAAAATTACCCCCATAGACACTTCGGGGGGACATATAACACAACTGTCTGTAAAAATTCTACCCTTATAAATAATATTTATGAAATGAATGATATTTGATGTTATGTTTAAAGCTGAATATTATTTTAACACAATTGCGAATTGTCATACGTAATAGAAAATGAGTAATGAACCGCACATTATATCTGGAACATTGTTGTATCGATTGAACGATAGAATTATTCACCTACGAACAACGCAAAAAACCTTACTTAATGACATGGAGAACTTTCAAGCGCTGCTTACCCTCCATTATGACATTCGCGATGCAATGGTGAAAAGTGAGGCAGCATGCGACCCCTCTACTAAATTAATAATGGAGTTGGACGCAATTTATGAACATTTAATTACAACGTTCAGACAGCTTCATTCACGACAGAAGCGAAGGCTGCTGGATCTCCATTCCAAACTTTTAACGGAGGAACTTAATCATCCCTATGTTAACACTCCAACAAAGGAGGAGCTTAAAACCTTCTCTGCACGAGTGGCACTCTTTGCCCAACATATTGAAATATTTCTCGAATGAAAATATGCTAATAATTATGTGTCCAAATTTGTGAATATTAAACGTCCTGGGTACGACGTAAAACTGCATCCAATATTCGGACCTTGTATTCACAGTCAAAATGAAATTTGTGCGTCCTGGGTACGACGTAAAACTGCATCCATGTTTCCAAATCTGTTGGTAACCTCTACGTCCTGGACATGACGTAAAACTGTATCCATGCGTTCAAGAGCATCGTGTGTCTGCCAATGTCAGTGTTTTATGTGGTTAATGCTTTTCAATTGTCACGCTCATGTAATGCTTTTTTCACGCTTCATCATGTATTATTGTATTATTTTCAACCTAAAGTTTTGCCATAATAGTCGATAGGGTATCATAGGTCACTACTGTAACTGCTTGTGTTGCCCCCTCGCTATTATTGTCCTTATATAAAATTTTTTTATCAAATAGAGTGTAAAATAAAAAACAATGGTTAGTAAATTTAAATTTCAGTCTAAAATAATTAATCCTTTTTTGAGTTATCGAGCCGTGATATCAAATCATAAGACTTAGCGTTTAGTATAGGAATAATTTTGTGTTTTTTCTGTACGATGCACTAATGCTTATTTTTTGTTTCATGTGTAACCAATTCTATTTGAATAAGGTTTTTGTAACTTTTGATAAATTTGATTGATAAAAATTGGATTTGGAGGAGAGTCAATTCTTTTGGAATTCCTGGGAAATCAATCAATACGTGTGGAAGTAAAGACGAGCCGCGGTCGAGTTGTCGTAGAAACTTCCTGCATAAAGTTCACAACAAGTAGCTCAAACAACGAAGAAGAACAGGTGCATCTGCTCATATATATATAAATACACGTGGTTACTATATATATAGTGACCACGTGTATTTTTGCTATTCTCGTCAAAACGTGAACGTGGCGAAACGAGTAGTAAATTGTCGTTTCGCCCTGATTGTGCTTCGGATTTCTGTTTGGAACTGCGTGTTGGTTTCCCTGCTTGATCGTTATTAAGGTTGTTTGGCAGTCTTTATCACCGTGATTTTTTGTTCTGCGCACACTGGGCGGAGCTGCGCATATTTGTAAATAAAAATTGCAAGAAAGTTTTAACCGTTTCCTGTTTTTGTTTGAAGAAGCAGAAATAATCCGTAGTGCTAATATTACCAGCTCTACGAAGCAACTCGGCTGGTTTAGTGCTAAATAATGACGGACGCTTGGCGCGGAAATCAGAGAGTTGAAATCTGGTGTTGCCGCGCTAACAGTGCAACAGGTGCAATGGCGTAGTGGTTAGAGCGTCCGCTTTACCGAGTCGTACTAAAAAACTTTTAAAAATGGTATCCACGGCTTCCCTGCTTGGCGCTCGTCATTTAGGGAAGGTTGTAAAGAACTATTCGGCAAGTTCGCTTGTGTTTTTGGGCAAGGCATTTAGCGGGACGCCTCCACCTTTATGTGGAAGGCAGGTGGCCCTGACACACCGCAAATGGCAACTCCAATGCGAATACGGACGTTCCGTCCAAAATATAGCGATACATTCGCTTTCTTGTAAATAGAGAATAAATATGGCCAATAAAATAACTAATTTTTTATTTAGCACTAATAATCATAATTGATTACCAGGGATTACGTTCGGTGGCTACGAAACCACGCTAACAAAGGGCTAAGGGATTTGTATTTGTTTCACTTCAAGAGAATGAAAACCAAGTAGACTCTTGAATTTAGCAAAAAATAAACCAAATTTTTTGCCGACTACAGTGTTGATTGTTTGTTTTACAAACAACTCATTGAGTGATCAATTTTGCAAACATTACCAAGATAAAATAATTCAATGCTGATGTTGGGATACATTAACTGACAAGTGAAAGCTATCTTTGAGATATTGATAGTGTTGCATTCAGTGGCTAGTGTTGACGTTAATATAGTTGTACAAACTTGGCCCTGATCTTACTCGCATTTGTATCAAACGCTCGTGGATTAATAGAGGTGTATTATCAGATCGTGAATGATTAGGCAATTAATCCATGCTGGCTTGCGTATCTTACCTAATTAGCTATCTTGCTGTGACTCCAACATTTTATTAATTGTTTAGCATTTAAACTGATGAAGTGAAATGTTGGGGTTTGGTTAAAAAACAACCGGAATGATGAGAAGTTATGCAATCAAAATTAAATTGCTCTACTACTTAATAAAGAGCTTTATGACAAGTCAGCATAGGTGCATAAACTTTTCCAAACCCAAAAACAGTTGAATTGTTACAACTCAGAACTGCCATTCTTATCCAATTTTTTACTGTTTCCAGAGGCCAAATGTATAGCTAAACTTACACTTTTAGTCTTTGGCATCAGTAAGCAAGGGCTATCTTTTGACAGTTCCAGAAACAAAAAAATCTTGAATCTCAATTTCACGAGTTCTATCTTCAGATCCTCGTTAAATTTTAATCGTTAATTTGAGCTACTTAAACTAAAGTAGTTTTACTAGTCACATAGACTACATGGCAAACTTACGTCACAATTATCTTTTTCGGTGGCTCATCAAATCAACTTTATCCCACTATGTTCACAATCACAAACCACATTAATTGTTGGTTGTTAGCGGATGAGCGCTCACGCACTAACATCTACCAATCAACATACTTTTACGGCTTATTTGTTTTGTGAATTTGAATTAGTGATTGAGTTGTGATTTTGGCGAATCAGAATCAAACATGCGTTTGTTTCTGATGATTTCTAATTTGGTCAATTACCAAAATATTATACGCACGTAACTAAATAATACTAAAGTTACAATTGGGAAGAAAGTGAAAACTAGGTTTTCAAACAAAAATTTTTCAGTAAATCTTCCGGTAAAAAATGCCTAATAAAGCTAAAATCAAAAAAATCAATGGAGGCTAGCTTAAAAAAAATCCTAAACGACCAAAAAAAGGCTGAATCTTGTCTGTAGAAAAGCTAGATTGGCGTCACCGTTGTAGAGACTAGCTACAGCAATGAAAAGAACATTGTAATTATTTTTCAGTAGACCAGCAACTTGTGGGAACAACAAACACTGCTGATAAGGCCGAGTACATGAACAAACAAAAATAAAGAGTCGCACTTTGTGCTCTTGATAAGCAGGCAACTTCATAGGCAAACAAATAGCCTCTTTGCTGTATCTCGTTTAAAACTTATATAAACGCAAATCACCAGCTAGCAAACAGTTTGTTTTCTCCTATACATTATTAGCATCATCAGCCCAATAATTACTCAGCATTCTTGCCGGTAAAAAACTTTTTGATGAAGTGCAGAGGTTCCAACCCAATTTCAACCCACAAAAATCATCCAGAGGCAAACATGGAGTTTAATGCCTCACTGATATCAAGCTCTATAAAAGACAGAATATCATTTGAAGCATGATTTCCTCAAACGTTTCTATTTTATTACGTGAAAGATTTTTTTAATATTTATAGAATGATCAAGAACCACAAACCACAAATCGTAGCACAAAGATGCTTCATTCTTGCTCAAATTCGAACGGCTTTCTTTTTTATTCTTTTTGTTTTCATCAGAATCGGTAACTCCAGGTAGGCATAAATTTCATATTTAAAACCTGATGCAAAACAACCTTATTGTTTTTAAACTACTTGCCACCCCTAACCGACAGATATATATTGCTAATGGCAATCAAGGGTATCTCAGCTCCTCGGTTGAAAATTAATGACCAACTACAGGGATGAGTAATCTTTCACGCAGGGAGGCGTAATTCACAACTCATTCAATTTTATTCAACCGGATTGGACTGCCGGCACGGTGAGGAGCATTTCCAAGATGAAAACGTATTTGTAAAGATCAATTAAAAACTGGGCTAGTTTCCACGCCAAATACCTTTTTTTTGAAAGGAGAGAATCAATCTCTGGATGCTGGACAAAAGCAGCATCGCCACAAGCAAGTGGTTACCTGGGCCGTAATTGGAACACCCCTGGTATATAGTACTAACATTTCATTGTGGCCAGTAGTTCGATTCAAAAATGTGCTGCAAAGCTCCTAATTACAAAGCGCACGACCCTACCATAGGCCGCGCGTAATGTTGTTTAGCACAGTTATAGTGGTTTGCTTGCAGGACTTGTTGTTCTGGTGCCAACAGCTCCAACGCATCCTGAATAAGGCCCATTGCACTTTTATAGTGATTCCTAAAGACTCAGTTTCGTATACCCTCCCCACATTTCTCCTGCTGCTGAGCGTTAAGCATGAAATCTGTAAATATCATTTTTAAGTCTGTGTTTCGATATGACTAGGGAAGTTAAACTAAGTGTATCACGGATTGTAAAGAGGACGTTCTAACCATTACACCACCGAACCGTTTGCTTGGAACTTTCTGTTTATTAAAACAAGTTTTCAGAAGTATTTTTGCAACGTTGTTCTGCAGCCAATTTGTAAAACAGATGTGGCCCATTTGCAGTCATCGTTTATTGGACTAGTTCGAATAAGAATGATGGGAGAGCGATCAATCGAGATCCGAGATCTAACCCTCGATTAAGACATTAGCCTCAATGGAAGTCAGTCAATACATCACTTCCACAAAAAAGCATCAGTAAATACTGACTTTTGGCAGATTCGAACCCACGATCTGCTCCGTCTCTGAGGTGTGAAACAGGCTTTTGATTACGGGACGTACTAACCGGGAACTCCACCTTAGCAACTCGCACACGGACGCACGCTTATTGGCTGTGCGGATTTCGGTAACACTGTCCAACAAAAATTTTGTATCTGATAACCTGAAGAGCGTGTTAGGGTAACTTTCGGGCGCTGAATCCAAATCTGCAATCAGATTTTTTCTATCACGTCTAGTTTCTGAGATATTGAATATATGATGAAATCTGACTCAATGCATTCTTATTACTGTGTTCAACATGTTGTTACACCATCCCTAAAAGTGTGAACAATAGCTGCTACTACAAATAACAATATTTATTGAACTCTATCAAAGCAATGTATATGAAAGTGATGATACAGCTGGTCTTAAGCTGATATTGCTGTAAAACCAACTGAAGGGTAGAAGCATGGGAGTTAATATCTGAACTTAGCCTATATCAAATTTATGCGGTAAGGGAGTCTTATAACGCATTCCACACCTATCAACACCGATTGAATCACTGTACGCTAGCAAGCTTTACTCATTGCTATTGATATCACTGCCTTCAAACTTGTATGAGTAATAAGGTTATATTGTTCAGATGTGTGAAAATGAAGGAAAGTTTGAGAATAAGTGTTTTATTGAATTTATTGATTGAAAACATTTAATAATTTAATAATGTAAAACAACTGAATTCGTGATATAGCTGGAGAGAAGTAAGAGGACTGGCTTAAACTTTTTTTTTATCAAATATAAATATATGATTAGCTTTTTTACCATTTGTGTTACAGCTATATTATAGTGTAGAATCTTGTGTCCATTGACAATGTCAAACAATAGAAGAAAGTGTAAGAATAATCCCAACAGTTTTTGCTATATTTGCGGGAAGTACACTCCATCTACACATCGTCGAAATATTTCTTCGAAAGTGAAGATAGCTTACAAGTGTTATTTCGGCTGTGCAGTTGGTGATCAAGACAAGTTGTGGGCTCCTCATATTTGCTGCAATGCATGCAAAACTCAGTTGCTTCGGTGGATAAATAAGAAGCAAATGAAAATGCCTTTCGCTGTACCAATGATTTGGCGTGAGCAGACAGACCATGCAACTGACTGCTATTTTTGCTTAACCAATATCAAAGGATTTTCCCGGAAAAACAAATCAAAAATTGTATATCCAAATTGTAACTCTGCCCTTAAACCAGTTCCTCATGGAAATGATCTGCCTGTTCCTTCACCCCCTTCACTTGAAAAACAAGAATCAGAAGAATCCTCAACTGAGCATGAAACGACAGGCAGTGAAGCATGTGAGAGTGAAGAGGACACGGAAGGATGCATCACTAAAAAACCGACTTTGATTAATCAAAGCATGTTAAATGATCTGGTGCGAGATTTGACATTAACTAAAGACAAAGCTGAGATACTAGGTTCACGTTTAAAGCAGTGGAACTTGCTTGAAAAAGACACTAAAATTTCCAAGTTTCGACTTCGTCATGAAAAGTTATCATCCTTCTTCGATGTTAAAGACAACTTGTGCTATTGCAAAGATGTTTCTGGCTTGATGATCGAATTAGGTTACGAACATGACAGTGATGAATGAAGACTATTCATCGACTCTAGCAAAACTAGTTTAAAAGCAGTTTTGCTACATAACGGGAACGTTAAACCATCTATACCTGTAGCTCACGCTGTAAACATGAAAGAGACATATGAAGCCATGAAAACTTGCTTGGAGGCTATCAATTACTCTAAACATAGCTGGAAGATTTGCGCAGATCTAAAAGTTATATCACTACTTGTTGGGTTGCAGTTAGGTTACACTAAATACATGTGTTTCTTGTGTCTGTGGGATAGCCGAGATGACACTAACCACTTCAGAAAAAAAGCTTGGGAACCACGTGAAAATCCGACAGTTGGAAGGTTTAACGTAAAACACACACCTCTGGTAAATCCCGAAAATGTCCTTCTACCTCCACTACACATTAAACTGGGGCTGATGAAAACCTTTGTCAAAGCAATGAATCATGACGGCGCTGCATTTATGTATTTAAAAGAGAAATTTGGACTTTTCAAAAGCGAAGCCAAACTGAAAGAAGGAGTGTTTATTGGGCCGGAAATTCGAAAACTACTGCTGGATGACCAGTTTACAGAAAAACTTAATTCTACAGAATTGGATGCTTGGAAATCATTTAAACAGGTTGTCGACAATTTTTTGGGCAAATATAAAGCTGAAAATTTTGTAGAAATTGTTGAAAACCTGTTGCAAGCCTACCAACGATTGGGTTGCCGAATGTCATTAAAGCTGCATTTCCTCCATGCTCATCTTGACTTTTTTCCACCGAACTTGGGGGCAGTGAGTGATGAGCATGGAGAACGGTTCCATCAAGACATTGCTGTGATTGAAAGCCGCTATAAAGGAAAGTCTAACGCTAGCATGATGGGTGACTATTGCTGGTTTCTGCAGAGAGAAAATGATTCATCTTATATTCGCAGTGCTAAACGCCCTAAATTGTTATAGATACTCAAGTAGCGTTATTTGTAAGTATGACTGAGGTCAGTTGTTCATTAAATTTTGAGTTTGTGCTAACTGACTTTGTTCTTGTGACTGCTAAGTATTATCATTGATCACTTAGATTAATTGTATGCCATTTTTGGTATATAAAGGCTATCGCAGTGATACTATTACGTAAAATTCAAACGAAAATACACAAAATGACAGTTTTCAGTATCTCAGAAACTAGACGTGATAGAAAAAATCCGGCTTCAGATTCGAAATCAGCGCCCCCAAATTAGCCAAAAACAGTTGAAAAACCCTCAGATACATGCGATAAATTTTTTTTTGTTGTTCAGTGTAATTTACCACTGAGATCTTGTGCTTAATGATCAATGCGTGTGCTCATGAAGCTAGAATTGTTTGTGCTCTCAAGTAGTGAGCAAGAATTAAGTAATAAAATAATTAATTAGTAGTAACTGATTCTTAATATTGCTTGTAAGAAACATTGTTAAAAAACATGGAATTACAACTAAATTTGTTATAAACTCCAGCGCAGTAATTGATTTGTCGCCATTGCTCACCGCACTTCATTGTAGTGCAAGCGACTTTGTGAAAACAGCAAACTGTGATGACATTGCAAAATATTATGACCAAGCCAATTGATCAAACATCGCGTTAGATAATTTAAGGTTGATGTCATTTGCTCAACAAGTAGAGCTAGTTGCACTTGTATGAAGAGCGTTAGCTTTTGTCGAGATTCTAAAAGAATTACAAAGATAGTAGTAAGTTTACAAGAATTATAGAATCTGTGTAAAATCTTTAAACTAAATACATGGTTGTTGAACAAGTAAAAAATTGTTCTCAAATTTGTTCAATTGAAGACTCTAATCAAGGTTTATAGTTATAGCCATTTAACCGATGTGGGATTAGCTTGCATGCATGTGTATGCTGTGGAATCAGATACTAATAATACTGTTGATATTTTTACGCTTTTGACGTAGTTATGGGAAACAAAAGAAATACTTTTATCATTTAATTACTTTCTAATTACAAACGTAACTAAATACGAAAAAATTTTTGAGTAAAGAAAGAAAAACTCCTCAATTTACAACTCAAAATCTACATAATTTATATCAGATTTCCGATTACAAAGATTGGTTTCTACCTGCTTATTCTGTCTACATTGTTCTGCTGCCTTATAGCGTGGAGAGAATGCGGATTTATGATCCAGGTATAGATCTTAGTTTAGCTCGATTTCAATCAATTAGAATCTATCCCATGTGATTGCAATGCTGAGATCTATTGCAAATTCTTGTTTCGTTTTTTACTTTTTACCAGCTGATGAAACAAATGACTACTTTTTTGTTTACCACCATTAACGGTACCATAGATTTAGAAGCACAAATACATTGAGTTTGTTCCACGAAAATTCGTTTTGGTAGCCGGCGTTTCTCTGGCAAGGACAGAGAAGGAAAGAGCGAGAGTCAGATAGAAGGAGAAGAGAAGAGAAATGGCAGAATTGTTGGTGTTGCCGAGACCAACAAAGAGCGTGCAGGATGGCGCAAGCTTTAGCGGAAATACTTGAGCATACCGGGCCTGCTGAAAAGAAAAGGGTGGCCTCGATGCCACAGAGAGAGCAGCTGGCAAGCATACCAGACAGGTCTTTGCCAAAAGGGAAAGGAACAGAGCCGTCTGTCCAGAGCACCAGATCGTAAGGAGGGCACTTAGTGTCAGAGAAGTAAAGAGAACAGCAGCAAAGGAAAGAAAAAGAGACGAGTATTCATCTGTTAAAGAACAGTGAGAGTCAAAGTAAAAAGCAAAGTCATCTTGACGAGCTTTTCGAAAATTCAAGGAAGGGAGACGTTCGTTGGGACGAAAGATCGGAAAAAGAGGGACGGTTAGTAGAATTGGTAGGTGATTAGGACACAGGTTCTGAAGCACCTCCCAGGAGCAAGATAGGGCGAGAGCGAAAGGAGCAAAAGAGACGTCGGGGTAGGAGCGACTGCCAGAGGAGCGATGAAGAAGAGTAGGTATGTCAAAGTCATTAAGGGGGAGGAGGTCAGAGGAGATGACCCGATCGAATGAAAGCACTGTTCTACATTCAACACGAGTACTAATATCTAAACAAAAAAAAACACAGAATAGTTTGGAACAATAAGCTCAAGCGAAGTAGGTAAAGTAATTGCAATAAATGAAGGTTTTTGTCCCCTCAAAATGATAAAGTGTAGAAGAAGGCAGGCTACAAACTCACAAAAGTTAAAAAAATTGTCAACGGTCGTTTTCTTGTTTTTTGTTGGTGGAAGCGGAAGCGGAATCGGAAGCGGTTGAAAAATAACCGCTTCCACATCCCTGGTTACAGCAGACTTCTGTGTAGGATGGTTATTACCTTGAAGAAGATTTTTTAAATGAGGAGTTGGGGTAATAAAAAAATTTAACTTGAGTTTTGGATTTGTTGTCAAAAGTACTCAAGGCACATATTGTCATAACTCCAAAAACAAGCTAATGAAGCAATTTATTTGCGTAAACACAGCTTATTAGGCATACGATTTCATGTGACACCCCATGGAAAGTTGAAACTGCAGTGCTTGACTTTATTTTATTGAACCCTACCAATAAAATTTTAAAAACTGAAAACAAACCAACTTTTTGAACCGAGTTTAATACTAAAGCCGTGCGGCGTTTGATGTAAATGTGTTACAAAAATCAGATGTGTTACCAAACTTGTTGTGCTGGAATCTCGATATGGAACAAACTCGATTAACCCTTTAAGGATCCATGTGACACATATGCACCATGTTTGTTGATAGTTATATCATTATGACGTGTAACCAATTGTCTGAAATCCATTTATATTTCCATTGTTACCAAACAATTGCCGCATTGTTTCAAATTTTATGAATTTAAATTCTTATAATCCTTAAAGAATTAAAAAGTGCTTCCCAATTCTACATAAATAGTAAGTTTGGACCAGCTCCGTTAGACCTATTTTTGTAGAATAGAGTATCAATTCGGCTCAAACTACATGATAAAAACAACAATTTAAACTTAAAAGAAGACAGCACGATGGTAAATTGTTCATCAGTTTAAATTTTATTGGATATTGTGCTTGTCCTAAACAACATCAGACAATAAACATTGTAGGTGCAAAAAGCTGTTCCGCGCATTTGTTCGATGTTGACGTAACAACGACGCCACTTCGGTCAGTCGTACATCTAGCATCGATGAGTTTTGCTACCTGTTTTGTCGGCCTATGAAAAATCATTTGCTCGTTTTACTAGAATCTCGTCAAGGATTGCTATCTGACAAGCTCAAATAAAGCAGGTGGTAAAGGAACAAATCCCTCTGCCTTCCTCAGATATGTCTAATTCTTGAAAACTTGCAAGAAAACTTGGCTGCGATCTTAGCAGGTTCAGGCTACTGAGACGAAAAACACAATTCATCACAGTAGAACCGGGTTTGTACTTGAACTTGTAACAAATATTGTTGGTACGGTGTATTTCTGCCCAAACATTGCAACCAAACCGGGAAATTGGTGTTAAGTAGTTCCATTGATAGTCATAGTGAGGTTTGAACGCATGATTATCGCTGCTGGGTAAGTGATTCAACTCACTTCAGCACGATGCCGTAGAAAACATGAAAAAGATAATTTTGCAGCACTGGTTGAAATTTTCAGAACTTAGAAAAAATATAGATTTATAAATTTTGCAATTTAAAATATCTATATTGATTTACTGTGTATACAGAACTTTATGTTTCTTTTCGTTTAAGTATGAAACTAGAAATACTTGCTGGTATTTTTAATTACTATAGCTCGAAAGTTGTCCCGTTGTAAAGCTACAGAGTTTAAATATATTTTTAAAGTTCTTTATTATAATTATATTGACCATTCACAATACATAGAGGGCAATGTAGCTTATTCATCACAAGACTAGCAGGCTGTGGGAACAATAAACAGGGCTGATAAACTCTAGTGCATGAACAAACAAAAATGAAGGATTAAGCTTGACGTGCTTGGTTTGCAGTTAATTTCGTAGGCAAGCAAATAAGGGCATTGCTGCACCTCGTTCAAAACCACTGCAAACGAAAACAACCACAAGCAAACACTTCTTTCTTTGATTTATAATTTGAAACTTTTTTCCGATTTATAAATCTTTTTCCCTTTCCTCACGTGACACTTTATGCAATAAAAGTACTCAAGCAAACTTGAATTATTCGGAGTTGCCACAAAACCTATTTAATCAAACCTTTGACAACTATAATTGTTTCAAATATTATAGCAAGTTTGTCATATAACGATAGCTCTCATCTCCCTATGGTTATATTTGATTATTATTATTATTATTATATAACACCAATATGACGGTTATATTTTCTCTCCTTTTCCAGGGCGTCCTACGACATGTTACGTCTTAGATCGGTGGTGAAGTCTTTTTTGCACCTTTATTTAAAATGAAGGCTTTTTTTTACTTAGGTAATCACCTTGCAATGAGCTGTGATTTGTTTGGCATGATGGTCTTTTTAAAGGCACACTTGTGATGTAGGTTCTCAAATAGTGCGTGAAAAGTTGTCTCCATTAGAAGTAAAAATGAACTTTTGAAAACTGAATGGTGCTTTTTTTACAACTTGATTTCATCTGTTCTTGTAACATTTCGACACTCCTGTGTGTTTGAACGCTTTTATGGCATTATTACGCTTAACAACTAATCTAAACAAAAGCACAGAATAATCCTGATGCACAAATGTTCAACTAGATGCAATAAAATTAAATCATATTGTACTTTAAACTTGAAAGCCCTGAAATGTGAAAATTCTTTCCCTAAAAGTTTGAAGTTGTTCACTGGAGAGTAATTTTTCTCCGGTCATAAACCACTGTTTAAATCTTTACAACATCTTTAGCAATAGCTCTTTAAAGATTGCTTTATAAGATATCTTTTGAAGACTAAGAAAATAAAACGGTCTACAAAAATGTTTCAGCTGCATCTATAAGTAAAGCCCGTTTCATTTTGTTAAAATTAACTGTATCAGTAGTAAAGATCCTACAAAACTTTTACTCTATGTGCCGAAGTATCGTACCAGTGCTTCTTTCAACATACCACTGGCCAAATAAAAGGTTCGCTTGCGAGCGCGCGCGTGTGTCGCCGAAAACTAAGCAGTAGGCTACGAGCTATACGAATGCCAGAAATTTTTAACCCCTTGGCTGACTAGTCCTTCGCTGTAGACGAAAAAGAAATTTTCAACTGCTCGAGATGTACTCAGTATCTAATACTAGTGGAACTAAGACTAAACAGCTTTCTCGTTTAAAATAAGAAATTCCAAAAGATGAACTACGGGTAATGCGCAAAAAAATAATAATTGAAATAAAAATCTAATGCAAATAAAGATTAGGCTACGACGAACTAATGCGCCAAACCAATTATTGTTCACAATATTTGATTGAGCGATGACCCAGCATTACACTCTGTGATTGCTGCTATCCCAGTCACACCGTTTAGGAGAAAAGTCTTAGCGCACAGCGCAAACTCATTGTAGCATCAAAGGCACTCTTGATGATGGAATCAAATTTAATTCAAACGCGAAATAATTCGATTGATCATGTTGAATGTTATCGACACTGCGATAGGTTTTCTAGAATAAACAAACAATCATAAACAAATAGTCAAACCTCACATTTCATTTAAATGCAAAATATAGTATAGCAGAATGATCAAAGTAGCAAATAGCGATGGCATTAAGCCTTAGCAGTAAGAACGATGAATTACAATAATTATGCGAAAAAATGTAGAGAAGCACTTTACTTTATACACAGCTAAGTTTATGGCTTTTTAACTGAGATTTAGCAAGATATGCCACAATAGATGTACGGTATTATCACTGGTACTATCATTATAGTTCTGATTCACTCACAAATTAATTGACAAGAATTTTATATTAAGGTAACAATTAGCACTCGTCGTCAACAAGAAATTCGGTTGCGTATAATAAATAAACTTACTGACTGAATGCGACTTTTCAAACGATTCAAACTTTGTAGCAGAGATTTACACTTTAACTATATTTTAATTTTGAGAAAGACCTGAAATGACTTCAAGTGCTGCGGTTTTATAGTGCTGCAAATCTACAAGAATCTCACGGGAGCTGGCGGAAGTAGACAAAGAAAATTTCACAGAATTGGTTGTCCTAGATCTAGGCATTATTTCTTAAAATTGCTAACAGCACAAAGTCACGAATTATAAATGTAGGTCTCCAGTATCTATTTGTAGTGGATGTAGAAACAGGCCTTGCAATTTTACTATGGTGAGAATCAGTTTCAACTAAAATTCTCATAAGAAAGATACCGCCAATCTGATCTACTGTATATCTGCACCTTTAGGGTCTTATGTTGAAAATGAAATCCAAACCACACTTGAAAACATGACTGATAAAGAAAGCAGAAAAGCTACTCTCACTAGCGGCATGGCTTGCCACATTTACGAAGAGGATAACCACGTTAAACTTTGGTAGATATTGTTTTAATGAATTACTTTTTGTTTATTTTTGTTTAATTTCAAGATGTGGGATGTGAGCTACGTTTGATGAGCTGGCTCGAGGCATAGCATGGTGAACCCTAATTCGCACAGGGAATAGTAGCCTATAGGTTTGACCAGGGGTACGCAAAGAGCAGCTCGCAACTTGTGGCCCGCGGAAGAATGTAACTTGTGGCCTGCGACCACAGAATGCATTTCAGGTCGACTTCTTGGGGAATTCAGCCCTGTTGAGGCCGATTTCGTAAGATGGCCTTTAAAACAAAACTTCTTAAGTGTTTCGCTCATACTTGTACAAGCTTTCAATGTAATACCAATACCATCGGGCTGGCGAGCGTGTCGATGGCTTTGGAAGTAGCACATGAACTTCAGTGTTAACAACTTGATCTAAAAATTGACATTTAACGGAATTTTTCTGAAATAAGAATCACAGCTGACTGCTACAACAACAGTTTGCAAGCATTTTTTCCAGTTTAAGGGGCGTGCACCGCTGCTTTTTATTAGTAAATTCCCAAAAATTTTGGTCACTTCACATTTAGGGAAGTCAACGTTTTTATTACATTTTAACATTTAATAAACAAGTTTAACTGAGTGAAAAAATTCGTCCATAATCTAATATTCATTAAACTTGTTCTCAAAATAAGGCTATAAAGTACTTATTTTTATGGGCCACTGTTTTCGTTTGAGGAAGAACATTAATCTATTGGAGGTAAAATAACCCGGATTGCCTTGGTTGAAATTGTACCTGAGGCTATATACGAAACAAAAGAAGATTATGCTGTTAGTGGAAAAATGCTGTATTTGGGGGTGCAAATACTCCCAAATTTCAAAATCGTTTTACTTTTCACAAAAAACTACAGATGTTAAATGGGTTTCTCCCGCAACACTGCTTTCGTATGGAGGAACAACCAATTAAATTTGGTCCAGTATGCTTTGAGTTGACTTGGAGTGGCGTTTGGAACTGATACTATATACAAAATTTTGTCGCTGTCAATCAGGCCAGATAAATAAAAGCAATTCACGACTACACTTTCGCACATGAAAAAGCAGCTCTATAGATTAGCGCATAAAAAGGGCACTTAAAGAATTTGGGGGTATTCAGTCCCCCTTGTTCCAAGATTCGTTGCTCCGGCACATTAAATACACAGTGTTTATGCAAAACTCACTTCAAGAACTATAACTGACCTGTCGAGTCTTACACTAGTGCAAAGTTGGCACGTCTGCAAAAAAAATTGCACGATCCTGGTTTAAAAAACGGTCGCAAAATTTTTGTCTGCAGTTTGCAGATATAAAAACTCGTTTTCGGAATTGACGTCTGCTCTTTGCTGGTTAAAAAAATCAGTTGCGTAATTTTCGGTTGCGCTTTTGTGCTTTAAAAATTCAGTTGCAAATTTTGCACTGTTCTTCATTGCTTTTTTCGTGTGTCCAGCTACGTCAAATTGCAATAGCAAAATACTGCCAGCAGCTAATTGAGATGTAGATAGTTTTAGATTCATAAAATTACTTAAAATACCAGTTTTGCTTTGTTGCATTAACCTGCTTGTTTTGTAGCGGCTCAATAATTTTTGTAGTACTATAAAGCTCCTATTTATTCGCTTATTTGCTGTTGTGTAATTTCTGAGTAAACAATCAATTCCTGAACTAGGCTTTTGTTGGCTGAAGCGAGCCAAACGTCTTCCGCAAGCTTACCCATTATGTAAATAAACATGTGATACTAAGGTTTGCAAATAACGCAGCAGGACAAAAAGCAAAAGTAATAAGAGGATAAATATGAATTCTAATAGGCGTACAACAATTAATTTATCATCATTGCTAACTACATATGCAGTGAATTTTTCTGAAATTTTTTGTGTACCTCCAAGGGGCCTTTGTGAAATAACGGTTGAAAACTACTATTAAAAAAAAGAATCTAAATATTTGACCCGACTTATATTGTCAGATGCTATTCACTTTTGTGAAGACAGGCTGCCACAAATTAAACTGACACGCTGTCTAAATAAATGTTTAGCAAACAAACATGAATTAGGAAATGTATAGAATATCGTATACTAAGCCAACATCTTTCTACAGCAAATCAAGTTATCGAGCACAAACAGGTTTCACTCGCCCACTTTGCTTGGCTACGTGTTCTCGAATATTTCATTTTCTCTCATCTGTGGATTTTGCTGATTGATTAATTGTAGGTTTAAACATCGGAGCGAACTTCGAGTATGGCTACTTGATTCTTGATCACGCCCAGACCAACCGGCTCTTTATCTATTAATTACTCGTGCTAACTTGCATAATGTAACTACTCTTACTATGTATCTTCAGGACCAATCCTAAATGGACATTTCATATATGTCATAACATGCAGTTTCATGATTGAAAAGCAAATAGAACATTAACGAAAAAGCTTAAAAAATGAAATTTGCGAGTACATTGTCACATTCTGCATCACTCATTCACCCATTACATGACTTGCACAGATATTGCATTGCACATTAGTTACCGAATGTTCTTTTCACACAAAATCATTGCAAGAGGAACATGTCTTTCTGGTCACTCTGTTCTTTGCTCTTTCGCAGAGCTGACAACGTTTACGAACTTTCAGAGACTGCTCATCAATGACGTCTACTTGGTGTTGCTTGTATTTTGCCAAAAAGCATTGGATATCAGCGGGAAGATATTTCATCACTGATCGAGTTTGGAGATGGGGCCTCATCGAGCTGATGGCCAAATATTTAAGAAATTGGCGTCTATTTTGAACTGCTTCTTATGATCATGCCGTGTTAAATAAAATGTGTGCATTGACTCCAGCAATGTTTTGCAGTTGATACAAAATACACAATAGCCACCTGTATCTTCTCTTTGACACAGAATGATTTCCAAATAATTGATCGACAGTATCCAATCTTTCTGTGATAGAATTATAAAGATGTATGGCTTTTCGGTTTCAGAATTTATTGAAGCACTTTTATGCATTATTAAAAGAAGAATGACCGACTTGATCTTTTGGGAAGAAAAAGAAAATAAAGAAACTTTTTTTTAAAGCCAAACATCAAAGAATTGACATTTTTGTTGTCAGTAGACAAAAGCTAGTGCTTTGCATAGCTACTAGCGTGATGTATTGAAGGCACAAAATGTAATCTAAAGTGTTTCATTTCTTCATAACATGGTCAACAGACCAGCTGGAGTGAAACCACGGTGATATTGTGCTATCACTAAAGTGCAATAAGGATAGAATAAATAAGAGCTTGCCAAACACAATTAAAGTAGAGGCATACTTAAGTAAGCACGTGTTGATACAAAATACACCAACGTGATTACTTAAGGGTTATGGAAACCGCTGTATTATTCAAGTGTGAAAATCAATTCATTATGATAACCGCTTCGTGTAGTGTCCCCTGTGATTGATTTGCTTGCAGTTCCACATTTGCATCGAAATCTTCACGCTCCTTTTTCCCTTAACTTTGCTTTTTTCTGCTCTTGGCAATTCCTGTCATGCGCTCTTGTCCAAAAAACAAATTGGATAACATTTCTATTATGCTGCTGGCTTGCAGCGACAGTGATGGTTGTGGCTGAAATGTATCCTTGAGCTTCAACGACGCCACTTGGTTGCCAGAGAAAACCAATTTTACAACAGGGTCCAAATCAGAACTTTGCAAGCTGTCGTCAAATTATATGTGTGTAATGGAAACAAAAAATATACCAAACGAGTGAGGCCTGCATGAAAAACAAACAAATAAAAGTGATTTGTCTGAATAGTTTAGCTGGTTCGGTAAGATGACCTTTAACTCCAAAGTGTTACGTTGTGAGCATACTTTCTGTATACATTTGAGTTATACGGACTTTTTCAGTTATCCTGACCCGTGCGCGCATCATTTAGCCCGGATAAACGAAGATCAAGTGTACATTTTACATATTGTTAAGGACAGTTATTTCGTTTGAATTGCATTGTATACAATACAGTATATACAGTTGTGTTATCCAGACATTATTACTATACTGACCGGTTTCCGCACCATTTAGTCCTGATAAACGATAGTCGATTGTATTCGATATCATACTGATGCCATACCTTTTTGTTTGCATCTATATTCACTTTTCACATATCCATTGCTTAGATTAAGGAGCGTGGCAAAAAGCAGTCGTGCTGATCGACTTCTGTAACGTCTTTGATGTTTGCTTATATAGTCTTTAATATCCAGCAATGGTAAGTTTATGATGAAACTTTATCTGAAATATCGTCGTCACGAGAGATCTACTGTTAAAATTAAGAGATGTTTTACAACTTCATCTTGAAGCATAGCGTGCTTGGGCAGTAATATTATTTTTTGTAGGAGACAGATATCCGTAGGCCTATGATTAATTCTTTTTAAAAATTAGCTTTATTATCCAAGCCAGGCCTGCATAATTGTGTCACGTGTGCAAATGGTTGTCACGCAGATTTTATTTTGTATTGGACTGGACATTCGACGCAATGTATGCTAGGGTGCTGCACTTATTAATTGTCTTACTAAATGCCAATTCAAAGAAGCTAACAGTTTTGAGGCGCTCGTTTTATGGATTGCTATGTACGCATTTTACCGCAATGAGTCTGATATTTATGTAGTAGCCTAAGTGCCCACTGGAATACGCTTTTGAATTTAAAGTTGTACATGTACACTGTTAAAGATTTCCATGATGATGCGACTGCGCGCAATAATTTAGAATGAAATGTTGTAGCAGCATTGAAATTCAAATGTAGTAGCAAGTTTTCTATGTCTAGGATTTAATGTTCAAAGAGTAAATTATAGCAAGCGTAGATAACGAAATACTGTATTTGGTTATTATTTCTAAAACTGCTTTCGGCTACATAATTCAAATTGATTGCGGCCTATTTCCAGCGGTTTTATCTTATTGCTGAAAGACTTTCGCAGAGCCAGCTTTTGCTTGCTTAAACATTCGGCACTAAAATAAAGATAAAATCTTTTAAACTTGGCTTACCGTAATCAAATACAGTACTTCGTTATCTTTACTTGCAATAGTTTATTTTGCGAACACTAAATCCCAGATGTAGCTGATCTGCCACTGCATTTGAATTTCGAAGCTGCTGCTATATAAATATTCTAGATTATACAGGGTGGCCGAAAAGTCCCAAGACACTATACATGTACAGGCTTATAAGCTTTGACATCCAAGTCCTTTTTCATATGATCCATCATGGTAGCCCTTGGTATTCCAAGTTTAGCAGAACGTTTTCTGGTGGATTTCTTGGGGGAGTGTTGCAGTGATTCTTGAACACCAGCACACGTTTCCTTTCGTGTTTCAGGCCTGCCACTTCTTGCCTGATCCAGAACGCTACCTGTTTCAAAAAATTTCTTCTCCCACAGATACAGATTACTTCTTGATGGCGCGGGCTTTCCAAATCTTTCTGTGAAAGCACTTCGAATATCTTCCATAGTCATGTCATTCCTGATGCGGTCGTGAACCCAAACAGCAGCAATTAAGCGCTCCTCAACAGTAAATACACTGATGTCAGTCATGACCTGAAATAACCTAAATAACCTGAAAAAATAAATCAAATAAATTGTTTTAACAACATTAGAATATTAAAACAGCAAATACACTGATGTCAGTCATGACCTGAAGTAACCTAAATAACCTGAAAAAATAAATCAAATAAATTGTTTTAACAACATTAGAATATTAAAACAATCATATTTAACAGCATTAAAATATAAAAAATAGAGTGTCCTGGGACTTTTCGGCCACCCTGTAGCATTTGTAGTCTTCTCCAACGAGATTGTAACTAGATAAGGCTATTTCAGTTAACCTTGATTCCCATTGACGTTGATGCCTTAAGAGAAATCTTACATACCGAAACAAGGTCTGTCGACATTGTCACAAATTTATTTGAGTTGAATCGATGTCTTGAAGTAAATAATTATTCTGTTATATTCTACAAAAAATTGTTTCCACATGTGAATTAAAATTTTATTTAACCAGAGGGAGGTTCTGTCATTGTTAATGAATCAACTGGCCCAGTGTAATACTTAAATTGCGGCCACTTTGAATACATAGCGAGCAATATTCACGGCGCGTTGCAGACATCTGAGGGGTGGGAACTCCAACAACTTTGATATTAAAACTTTGATATTTTGCTTTGATATATTTGCTTTGATATTAATATATATATATATATTTGCTTTGATATTAAAACTTTCATAGAGCAAGTATGAGATCGATTTTGGAGTTGCGTTTTGAAGTTTTTGAAATTGCTTAGGACGAGATAAATTTTTCTACATAAATCACAAACAAGTAAACAGTTGCCTTGAAGTACGCGATGGCGTAGTGGTTAGAGTGTCCGCTTCGCAGTCGGCAGACCTGGAAGTCAATCCCTTTGTCGAGTCATACCAAAAGACTTTAAAAAATGGTATTCACAGCTTCCCTGCTTGGCGGTTGGCATTTAGAGGATGTTGTGAAGAACAAGCCGGCAAGTTCGCTTCTTGTGTCTTTGGGCAAGGCACTTAAAGGGACGCCCCCGCCTTAATGTGGAAGACAGATGGCCCAGACACATTGAAAATGGCAACTCCCAAGCGAGTGCGGACGTCCCGTCCAAAACATAGCAATGCAATTCGCTTTGTCGTAAATGGAGAATAAATATGGCAAATAAAAAAAAAGTATTAATTTAAGGGCCATCAACAACAAATCCACAGTGCGATCATCTTGTTTTGAAGTAATGTTAGTAAAATGAGATATTTCTAAACTTGCGATTTGAGCAGCAAAAATAAAAAAAATCTGAATTTTTGTTTGGCTTCTTGTTAGGCAAGGTCATGTAATGTTACATGCATTATTAGCTTCAAACAATTTGTTTCTTGCAAACTGTAAGATTCAACTTCAGTGTTGCCAAATATATCGATATATTTGAAACATATTCCAGTGATTATCTTGGATGATGAATTTGTGAAGCTATTTACTCAAATGCACTTGTACTGTATGTCAAAATAAAGTTCAACTTATTTTTGGTCGTTCCACAAACAAACCGTGAGATAGAGTTTGCATTTTCAAAATGCGAGCTCAAAATTTTAGATCGTCTCATAATGAAGTAATGTGTAAACTGAGATGACGTAATAATAAAACCAATTAAATCAAGACCTCGGCTCACTGAATTGTAAACTGGCTATTAACGTGATCTTATGTAAGTGGATTACACCTCACCACAAGGACAATTTGTCGCTTGTTTAAAGCAAACTGTTCTTGTAAATTGACTGAATTATCCATTTGGGTCTGGTAAACATGACAAACAATGAAGTTTAGTTTACCTAAAAAGCACTACGAAATATAATTGCCATGATGATTTACATCTGCCACTTAGTTTATGTTATTTTTATGCATTATACTAAATAGACTTGAAGATATTTTGCTTAGATTGAGTGTATTTTTGTTCACATAACGGTAAAACTGCAGTGGTCGACACCATTTTATTGTACTCAAACTCCAAAAAATTTAAAAACTAGAAAGAAACCAAGACTTTTAATTGTGTTCAATCCTAAGACCGTGCATTGCTCACTGTACATGAGTTGCCAAAAAATGATCTGAAATGAGTGCAATTTCAAATGTGCTTCATATTTCCACGTGAAAAGTAAATTCATACCCAACTCTGACTGACCAATTTTTTACTTTGCTGTTGCATTGTTTCAGTAATTTGGAGATAACGTGGCGTTATCTCTTTCTCTATCGCCCCTGGCATTAAAGAACCAATGTCATGTATTGAGTTTCTCTTTTTTGATTTGATTTCTGAGAGAGTGGAGAAAATTTCTTCACACAAATAGATTGTAGGCATCTGTATTAAGATTGCAATGGCCTTTTGTGCTAGCTTTTCATATTCATGGAATTTTAGAAGATAAACCCAAAACATGCAGTAATCCATTTCTTGGAATGAAACTTACTGATTTAAATCTGCTCGAAGTTTCAACTCTTTCTCATCCTCAGTTGGTTTATCAATAAATAGCTGCATAATTCACGAGTTTTGTTCCAAACGTTTGTCATCATCTTCAGAAAAGTATGCAGCCAAATTTTCACTAAGTAAGTTCAAATGAGCAACAATGAGTGTAGATATGTTATTTTCCAAAGAAACGTCTTTAAGATCCCATCCACATTCTCTCATATACTGATTCAATGAGGGAAAGTCATTAAAGTTGTTTGATAAGATGATGTTTTTACAGAGGGGGATTTTTAGCTTTAGTGCATTGGTTTTGCTACTTACTCGAAATATGTCGCCCACCTTTCCTTGAAGACTGAGGTTCACTTCATTTAAACGATCAAAAATCGACGCCAAATAGGCTAATTTTGTTAGCAACAGTATGTCACGGAACTTTGCAGCTTTTTGGTTCTCCTGTACAGTGCAATAGGCTGCTAATTGTTCTCAAAGTTTAAACAAACAGGAGAACACTTTTTCTCAGGATAGCCACCGCACCTCTAAATGTAGAATAAGTTTTTTGAAGTGGAGCCCATTTCATTACAAAGTTTCGAAAACAGTCTTTATTGTTTTGCACTTTTCCGCATCGAATTTAAAAAATCAACAACTTCCCGTAGAACATCGTTAAATTCATTTTCTTGACCACCTACCACAGCTGCATTCAATTTAAGTTTCTTCGTAATTAATGCCTCACGGTATAGAATACAATGAATTCCTACACATTCTGAAGACAGTTGTTTTATTCTTTCAACCACGCCCTTCTGTGAGCCTTGGAAAGCTGCGGCGCCATCTGTTGTCACAGATTTACACTTTGACCAATCTAGTCTTTTTCGAAAAACTCCTTCAATTTCTGGAAAATCGTTTCAGCAGTTGCTCTTACTCCAACTGGTTGACAGAAGAGATAATATTTAACTATTCTGTTGATTTCTATGTCGGGAAATCTACAGAAAACCATGAGCTGAGCTTTACTGATTATATCAGTGCTTTTGTCCAGTTGTATAGCAAAAGAGGAGGCTTTTAATATTTTCTGAATTAATTGTTCTCATTTATCGGCGGATATAACAGAACATCGTCGTGCAACAGTAGTGTCAGAAAGCGGAAGTAGCTTGATCTTATTTACTTCCTTTTCACCGTTATGAATTAAATCAGCTGCAATTTCCAAACATGGTAACACCACCCGTTCAAGTTCTGTGTATGGGCGTTTGACTTTTATCATGTGATGTGACATCTTCAATGATGCCAATAGTAGGTTCTGGTCTTGGGTTGATTGGAGTCCCATTTGCTTACCAAACAAATTACTCTGTTTTTTCTGAGTAGACAGGTGTGATTGGAAGAACTCCTTAGATTTGTTCTGATGTTCTGGATGCTGTTTTGTGAAATGGCTTCTAAGCTTCGATGGAGCGACATTGGCATTGCCATAAATGGTCAAGCAGAACATACGCTGGGCTGGCGGATAATTATTTGCCTCTTCACCTTTTAGAGGAAAAAATCCATAATTTATGTAATCTTCATTCCATTTTCTTTTCTTCGGTATCGTTTTTGAGCGTTTAGCAGAAATAGGTTCATGTGCAGAAGATGAGGCTGGGATTTCATTAAATTCTTTATTGCTATCATCGCGAAAGTACAAAGACATTGCAACCTGTAAAAAACCAAAGTAAAATTGCTTAAGTACAAAAAATAAAACCGAAGTTATCTGTAATACTTTGGCATGCTTCAAACCCAGTTACTACCATAAACAATAGTGGTGTTACTTACTGTAGGTTTTATTTTTCTTCCTTAATACTAGCTTTACAGAGGGGTCGTTTGCGACCCTGGTTGTTGTTTATTTGCTTTATATCTTCTAAATGCGTGACAGAATATCCATGAATCGCTTTGACTTTTCCTAAAATTTATTCTAGATTACATTTCAGGCTTTGAAGCTTTAAAAAAATTTCTTGCTAGTTGAGTTTTTGCGTCTGGAAAAAAGCTACCCCTAGTTTTACGGAGGGGTCGTTTTCGACCCTTTTCATAAAAAACTCGTTTTTGCAGGAACCAGGCATTATTAGAAACAAAGCTGCCTGGTGAAACATCTTGTTAGTAGTAGCAAACAATAGCTGGTCTGAAACCGTTCAAAATGTGACCACAATGTCGAAAGAGCCTTCTAAGTAAATACTATGACAATGAAAAGCAGGTACTGGTATTCTAACTGTGTAAGTTCATTTAGAAAGATCCTTTTAGAGACAATGCTCTGTTTGTAGTGCATCATACTAGCTGCAATTGAAGTAATAGTTATTTTGTGGATAAGAAAACAGGTGACAACGATCAAAAGAAAAGTGTAAATACAGCTGGTCAAAGATTTTCGTGTATATTTTTTCACATTAGATTCCAGTTTATTACAATAGTTGGTGTGAGGTGAGTACCGCTAGCAACAAGGTACTTGCGCTAGCCAATATTAACAAAGTTTTCGCCTTAGCCAGAATAGTTTCATTCATGAAACACGTGTACTAGAGTAAACTAAAGCTGTTTTGTGAATATTTGTTAGATCATTTGTATAACTCTAGAGTGCAGAATTTGTTTATTCTATAGTCTAAAGCAGTGGTCCCCAAACTTTTTAGACCATCGACCCCTTTATGGAATTCTTGATTTCTCATCGACCCCCAGGCATGTACAAAAAAATAAATATTAATGATAACTAAATAAATAAGCCGTTTCCATATACATTAGTAAGGGAAACTGCATACCAAGCCCTGTGAAACTGTTGTTCTGTATCTCTTCCCCCTTTTGAATATCTTTTATGAAATAATAGGGAAACATAAAGAGAAAACTTTTTTTTTATTGTGAAAATCATGACATTAGCAATGTACAAATTATTGAATATAACACTCGAATTCAACATAAAAATGTTCAAACTTTTTGAAATATGTGGAAAGACATTATGATAAATAAATATGTCCCATGCAGTACTGGGAAATAAACAGAGAGAAGAATGTGTTTGCTCTCATTTTACATAATATTTAATGTACAGTATGTTCCACTTACACAGGCTATGATGAGTTGATTTGTGGTACAGAATTTGAAAATTGCAGAAAGTGGAGTATTCATTCTCGAAGCTTTTCGTCTGGCACTTTTTAAGAGAATCCGTCAGAAATAGAGTGAAAAGGAGAAGTGAGTCACTTATGTAGAGACACAGTTGACGAAAAAGAAAAAAGGGAAAAAAAGGCTCTATCGTGATTGGTAAAAAGAAGCGACCAATAGAAGGAGCGGAAACTAATGTGTGATTTTTAGACCATAAACGAATTCCTTTTGTTTGCATAAATTTGGTTTGGATGTTTTAATGTACGTGGCTTCAAGGGTGGAAAGGTGAAAAGAAGTACCGCCACGGGCAAGAATAAAAAGTTTGTTATTATATTCGTGTGCGCATGTAGGGTTTTGTAAAAGATGTTGTCCTATGGCAGAAAAGGAAGTTTCAGTTTTAAAGCTTCTGATTGGCTTGCAAGAGCGGGCCAATGTGCTTCGGTCCTGAGAAATATGCTTCTGGAGTATGGTTTTCGGCACGTGCTGCTTAATCCTCTGTTGTAGCCTTTGAGACGTACGACCCACGTACCGACTATCGCAGTGGCACAGAAATTGATAAACAATGTTGCTTTGATGAAAAGCGGGTAGTACATCCTTTTTGGCTACAGGCAGAAGTTGTCTGGTGGTGTAGACAATGCATGGTTCAACTGCAAAGTAACAGCGTTTGACGGCCGTTTTAATTTGCATTTCGTACCTCAGCGAAACATTGCCCAGTCATGGCAAGTGAAGACTTCTTCACTTATATTTTGTTCAAAATGTATTTTTTAAAAGTAAAATCATTTTGTTATGCGTAATCATTGCAATACAGCATACTATCAGTTCACAAACTACTGCAAGAAAAACGCAATTAACAAAACCAGATCGGAGTCGAAAACGACCCCTCCGTAAAACTAGGTGTAGAAAATTTCCCGTAAAGCTAGTGTTAAGCTGTTCTCATTCCATATTTATTGTACCAATATTTCAAAGTGAAATGCTTATACTGTTTAACCTTAGGACCTAACAGTTGGGTTGTAACAGCCGCCGTAATTGTGGTTATTTTGTAATAATACAAGTTTTAGTGCTACTGACTGATGGCTATTGTTTACGTAATAATGCAGAGAAATGGATAGAATTAAACAACTCCACCCTGTACATAATATCAGATTAAGACGAAAGTTACCAGTAAGGTTTGATCTTAGCAGTATACCCTCTGTATACTTTTTGTAAATTGTATACCTTACTTACAGCTTGGTATACACTTGGGTATACCGTACACCCGGTTGAGAGCACGGGTCCAGAGCATTAGTTCGATGGTGACGGAACAACAGCGGCATTTTCGTCCCTCGCATGCGGCATCAATAAGGTGTGATAGTTGCATTGGTTCCCATGCTTTTGTAGCTGAAGGACCCCTTTTGCTTCTTTGAAGTAATAGCGGACCCCCATTTGTTTTTAAGAGCCAAGTAAGTTAAAACAAAATTTGCTTTAAAATTCAAAATGCAATTTCTTAGAATGCCTGAACTAGAGCAAAATTTTGTTTTAAAAAACAACCTTAAAAATCAAACTTCAATCGTTTTGAACCAACCTAATCGTCTGGACAGAAGCAAAAAATTTTGCCCTACCAATTGTAGATTAAAATGGCGCTCGAGTTGACAGATTATGATTGATTCCAGACTTAAAACAGCACCACAAACAAAAACAGCATGATACAAAACACATTGAAATTTAATCATGTCATATTCATCAAATTAAGGTAATCTTTACTGTATTTTCATTGTTTAACCAAATGCATAATCTTGTTAGTAGCAAGGATTATTTCAAACCATATATTATTTTTCATTATTTCGTTCTACCGACTAAAAGCAGTTCACACACTACAACTCATACTGCAATTATGGCAAATTGCAAAAAGACAAAATTTTTGCAAAATAACACGAATAGATAAAGCAAAACAGCCAAACCATTTGAAAGGCCATCCGCTGACATTCACATAATTTGTTGGCGATGAAGTTCTAAGAAAAAAAACAAACTTTGTCTATAATACAAAAACTAAAGAAAGTGTCACGGACCCCTTAATAATTGTTCACGGGCCCCAGTTTGAAAGATCATAAATTTGTTATACTAGAACCTCGTCGAGGATCACGCGCTGACAGCTTGACAATCACAACTGAAGTAGATGGTACGAATAAAGCTACCTTGTCTTCTTCGAACATGCCTCACTCTCAAAGACTGGCAAAAGAGACTAACTGTAATCTCAGAATTGCTAGGCTACGGAGACTGCAGTGACAGTTCATTGCAATAGAATCCGTTTTCCACTAGAACTTGTTACAAATAATGCTGGCACAGCGCATTTGCACCTACGCATTGCAGCTACACTGGAAAATTGATATGAAGTGCTTTTCCAGTGACAAAATAACGTAGTCATCGTGAGATTTGAACGCACGATCATAGGAGCAATGTGAGCCATCCAACCCAAAAGACCACGTTGCCGGAGACATAAAAATACATAAATACAGATGATTTTGCCGAGCCTGTTAGGATTTTAAAAAGCAAGTCAAAATATGAATTTTTCAGTTTGCAAATCTATTGTTATTTACTGCATATAAATCATATTTCTTATTATTTTAATGTGAAACTACAAAAACCAACTAATGATTTGGTTATTATGGTTCGAATGTTTTTCTGTTGTAAAGCTACAGACTTCAAACATATCATTAAAGTTTTTGTGAATGATTTCAGTGACAAGTCTAAACATTGCAAAGCCATTGTAACTTATTTGTCGACAGGCTAGCAGCTTATGAAAACAATAAACAACGTTGATCAACTGGAGATTGTAAACAATCAAAAATGAAAGATTGAGCTTCGCGTGCTTGGTTTGCAGCCAACTTCAGAAGCAAATTTCTTCTTCTTCTTTCGGCTTTTCCCTATTCGGGGTCGCCACAGCGCAAAAGTATTTTCCATTTCTCCCAATCGACTTCGTCTCCTTCCTCAGCTCCAACCCTTTCCATGTCTTCTCTTGCCAAATCCATCCACCTTCTCCTTGGCCTTCCTCTTTTCCTTCTACCTGGCACCGCCATCTCCATCATCTTTTTTCCCACCTAGTCTTCTTCTTTCCTTTTCACGTGGCCATACCAGCGTAGCCTTGCATTCTGAAGTTTGTCTCCTAGCTTTGTGATTTTCGCAGTCCCTCTCACGTATTGGTTTCTTATCTTGTCCTTTCTTGTCACTCCCAGTGCCCATCTCACCATTTTCAATTCTGCGACTTCCATTTTTCCCACATGTCTTTCCGTCACTGCCACCGTTTCCATTCCATAAAGCATGGCTGGTCTAACAACACTTTTGTACATTTTACCCTTAAGCCTTACTGATAACTTCCTGTCGCACAGAACTCCAGACACCTACTTCCAACTCATCCTGCCTGCTTGGATCCTTCTTCTCACTTCTTCCTCACATCTTCCATTGCTACTAACTGTCGAACCCAGGTATTTGAAGCTTTTTGCTCTCTTTACCTTTTCTCCTTACAGCTTTAACTCTTCTCCATTATCCACATCCCCAGCCTTCAAATACTCGATCTTGCTCCGGCTCACTTTCAGGCCTCTTCTCTCCAGTGCATTTCTTCACATCTCCAGATCATCCTCTAGCTCCCTGCAATTTTGCCCAGACAGCGCTATGTCAAATAGAGTATCCCACGGTGCGTCCTTCCTGATGTCCTTTGTCAGCTTGTCCATGATGATGGCAAAAAGGAATGGGCTAAGTGCTGAGCCTTGGTGAAGTCCAACACCTACCTTGAATTCCTCAGTCAACTCTAATGGACTTCTCACAGTTGTTGTCGCTCCGTCCTAAATGTCCTTAATAATTCTTATGTAGCATTCTGATGTTTCAGCCAACCGCAAGTATTCCCACAGTTCCTCTCTGGGTACCCTGTCGTATGCCTTTTCCAAGTCAATAAAGGCACAGTGCACTGCCTTCTGCCCTTCAGTCCACTTTTCCAACAGCATCCTCAAACAGAAGATTGCGTCGGTGGTACTCCTTCCTGGCATGAACCCAAATTGTTGCTCAGCGATCGTCATCTCCTTCCTTATTCTTGCTTCTAATACCCTCTCCCACAGTTTCATAGAGTGAATCATCAACTTGATCCCCCGGTAATTTCCACATTCTTTGATGTCTCCTTTGCCTTTGTACAAAGGTACAAGCACGCTCCTTCTCCATTCATCTGGCATCTTCTCCCCTTGTAGGAGTCTATTGAAGAAGTTCACTAGAAACTCTACACTTTTACTCCCTAGAACAATCCATACTTCAACTGGTATGTCATCAGGTCTTTGCGCCTTTCCCTTCTTCATCTTCCTCAACAAGTCCTGACTTCTTCTCTAGAGATATCTTCCGCGTCCCTTTTTGTCTCTTCTGTTCTCATTTCTCTTCTTTCTCTAGGGTTTTCCTGGTTGAGTAAGTTGTCAAAATACTCCTTCCATCTTTGTTTCACTTTCTCTTCTTCCATCAGCATCTCCCCAGTTTTACTCTTGATTACTCTTACTTGTTGTACATCCTTGCTTTGTCTGTTTCTCTGCTTTGCTATCTTAAACAACTCATTTTCTCCCTCCTTTATTTCCAATTTTTCGTACAGTTTCTCGTATGCCTTGTTTCTTGCCTTTGCCACTTCTCTCTTAGCTTGTGTTCTTGCAGCTTCATAGGCCAACTTGTTTGCATCATCTCTCATAGTGTCCCATACCTTTTTAGCATTTCTCTTACCCTTCGGTTTCTCCTGGACTTCCTGGTTCCACCACCAAGTCTCCCGTCTGCCTGCCGTGCTAATTTTTCCCGATGTTTCACCCAATTCCATTTTGGCAATACTCCGTATCATCTCAGCTACTCTTTGCCAGTCTTCCTTTCCACCGAGTATTCCGCTTTTAATCATTTCCAATTTAAATTTGTTCTTCACTTTCAAGTCTTTCAGCTTACACCATTTTATTCTCTTCATTGGTATTGGTGCTTTCGTCCACTTCAACTTCAGAAGCAAACAAATAACCTTATTGCTACACCTCGTTTGAGACTTTAATAACCACATATTATAACTCACAGGGCTGCACGACCTTTTCACAGTCGGAGGCCGCATTGCAGACTTTATTTTAATTTACTGCCACAAGTCAATCAAACTGAATATTTCATCAGTTTACATGAGAGTGATTAATTTTTGCTTGCTTTGATATCAAAATTTTAAATCCAAAACTTTCTGATCTTGAGCAAATTTTTGTTAAAATTAGGTTTTTTCTGTTCATGTAAAGACAAAAACCTGTTTTTCGGGGAGAGCTCAACTTCAAATATATGTGCAACGGCCGCAGGTTGTTCACCTCTAATATACCACAAACGAACAAGCAGTTTCTTTCTTCTATGCCATTATTTTTTACGTTTATCTATTAACAAAAATAAATAATGTCATCTGACATATTGCAGATATCACAATATAGCGAAAGAAAATTTTTGCAATGCACAACAATTTATTTTCACTTTGTGCTCCTCAATTTTATTTGATTACTCTTATGTTTGGACATCGATGTTTTGTAGCAGTCATACCTAAAAATTCTACAAATAACTTTGTTCTTTGATCCTGCAAATAATTATCCCTTTAAATAACTTTGTTCTTTGATCGGATTTAAAAAATTTTGGAGGAAACCATGGCTTCGGTGGCCCGCCTGGTTACTCCTATAGACACGATGTAAAACTTTGTAGCAAATAATAAATACCGTACTTTTTCTTGCAAATGTGTCAAGACTTAACATTGAAAATGACATTAATGTAATTCTTAGCAAAAAGAATAAAGCCAAAATGCTCGTAAACATTTTATTAAAACGTTTCGCTTTTCTACTAAAAGCATCATCAGTTAAATAAATAGTCACCTAAGGTCAGGCTAAACAGATACTGCATTGATAGCTAACCGCTGTACACCTAAATTTAGTAAGGTTATCAGAATTATGACAGCACAAATTGATAAAACAAACAATTGCCATTAACTTAATTAGCAAGGCTAACTTAGTAGCGCTCTTTCTATACCTATTACGTATTAAACAAATAAATTGGTTGCGATGCTCCATCCAGGTTAATTTGTGGTTGAGTTTTTTGAATGAGTAAGGTTTCTCTGATTAGTAGCTTTCTACCGTTGTTGCTGTGACCAAGTATTTCGAAAGAATCGAAATTAATCTTGTGGTTAGGATTGCGCACAAGGTGCTTTGCTACATCTGATTCTTGATTTTGTTTTCCGTTTCGTACATGTTCTTGAATCCGTGTGGCTAGATTACTGTGAGTTTTGCCATTGCATGATTGTCCACATGAGCAATTTAGTTTATACAGAACTGCTGCATGGTGCAATAGGGTTTGACGATCTTTAAATTTTGAAGCAATTGCCAATATTGTGTCGTGCACCAATCTGAATCGAAATTTTGTAGGAAGATTTTTAATTGAATACTGCCGAATTTTTTTTCAAATTGCAACGATATATTGCCAAGGTAAGGTAATCGCAGAAAAAGGGAAATTTCTTTGCTTTCTGAAGTTTTCAGACTTTCAGAGTTGTTACTTGTATCATGTTTCTGCATGATTGGTAATTCATGTCGCTTGTTCAAGAATGTAACTTTTCGAGGGGCATTGATCATTGATTGTATTGTGTCAGCTACAGAAAGACCTAGAGCAGTGGTTGGTAAACTTGCTTTAGCAGCGAACCAAAAGTACCGCCCATTTGCAAGATTTCGGTTGGCCAAATTAACTTTTTCCCAAACAAATTTGTTTTTTCGCTTTTTTTGCGATGTTTAAGCATTGCGACGTATAATAATATTTTTAATCTTGTTCAAAAGTTTGGCGATGAACAATCGCTTAAAGCGATTTCTATCATGATGGATGTCATAAGTATGTAATATTACTTTTGAGCCAATTTTTGCGGCGCGCTACGCCATTTCCGAACGTGCACGATCTTGCAAGTACGTCATTTCCGTTGAACACGATCTGGTGAGTACATGAATTTGGAAATGTGTTTTACTAGCATGAGAAAACTTCCTAGTTTACAACCCGTGGCTATTAATCTAAGAGTGATTGGCAACTTTTATTAATTGAGTAATTGAGAACTTTTAATCTAAGTGGCTATTAATCTAAGAGTAACAGTTTAATGAAAATTACGTTATAATACGAATTATAGGAGCTGGTGTTAGCCTGTTTAAGATATTACTTTTAATTAATTGATATTAAGGCATATAGGCTAACTGCAATTCGTTGAATAAAATACCACTTCCACGACCGGTTTTGTTCCTATTAGAACTCGTCAGGTGGACTCAGGTATTGAACCGACGATCACATGAATTGCTTCATGCGGTTTATGCCACTCCGCCATCAGTTGAAAGGGCCGATGGCGGAGTGGCATAAACCGCATGAAGCAATTCATGTGATCGTCGGTTCAATACCTGAGTCCACCTGATGAGTTCTAATAGGAACAAAACCGGTCGTGGAAGTGGTATTTTATTCAACAAATTGCAGTCAGTTGAATTTTATTCAACGGTATTTTATTCAACGAATTGCAGTTAGCCTATATGCCTTAATATCAATTAATTAAAAGTAATAGTTTTATGAAAAGTTACTTTCTCAGCTATAAGAACAATATCTGCCAAGGTAAAGTTGCCAATTACTCTTAGATTAATAGCCACGAGTTGTAAACTAGGAAGTTTTCTCATACACAAAATTGATGTAACCAGGATGTTATGAAGCAATGTGCTAGAGACAATCACTAGAAAGATGTCAATCTGTACTGCGAATAAATAAAACAAAATAGGAGATGAGGAGTAGCAGCAGAACGATTTAGGTGGAGATTGGAAACAGGTGATCTTTAAAATTACGTGTAGTGGCAATGTAAGTTTCATTTACGCCTATTAGTTTATGTTTGCAGCTGGCACACTGTATCGAATTCATCACTATCTGTAGTGTAAAACAAAACGAAACAAGCAAACTGGTCGACCTTTCATACTGAACACTAAGCTGTAATTAGTGCTTTAAAAGTCTTTGACAAAGAGATCGAACCCAGGTCTAATATGCTCTAACCACTACCATATTTGTACGTTTGATAATTGGAAAAAGTTAGTTTGATCTTTTAGTTGCATAAAATAACTTTGTAAGGGATTTAAAATCTGACAAAAATTGATGTTGTTTCGTTTCGGTAATACGTAGTGTCAAATATTAAGCTTGATACATAAACTTTTTGGAGTAGTTGAGTTAAAGTTGTGTTTCACTGCTATGTTCAGAGGTAATAAAGTGAATGCACAGTAAAGGAAATTTAAGTTTAAAAACACTATGAGATAGAATTTTGATTTGAATAAACATACAGCAACAAAAGTATTACATAGTGCAAAAATAATGCGAAAATGCATGATGGTTAAAAAATATTAGTCCGATTGTTGACCATTGAACTGAGTTGTGACAATAAGTTGAAATTGAAAACCAGTACATTGAGCGCGCACAATGTAACTTAGCGGTCTTCAACTTCAATATTTCTCGAGGATGTCAGATAAAAATCTTTTATTGTTCAATCGTTTCAACGTTGTGAGTTCAATTTTTGTGACAATTTTAACAAGTGAATAAGCTTGTATCTAAATAATCATAAGAAATGTTAAAGTCTCCAACTACATGAACATTTTTAACCAAAAAATATTAGTCAGCGACCCCTCTAGAAATCTGAGTGAAAATACAGTAAGAAAGCAGCTAAATGTTTCGCTTGTGATTTTGAAACTGGAGACTTTGGAATGTTGCGAAGCACTGTAACTGGGTAAACCCACAATACAGAATTCTTCATACCATCAAAGATAGTTGCTTCAGCCATTTACTCAATAAAGAAATTTCTGGGATTTGGACAAGTGGTCAGTTAGCTCAGTCGGTTATAGCGTCGTACTAACAACACGAATGTTGCGAGTTCAAGCCTTTTATTGGCCATTACTGCCTTGATAGCTCAGTTGGAAGAGCGTTAGACTGAAGATCTAAAGGTCCTCGTTTCAATCCCGAGTCTGGGCATTTATTTTGTGCGAATGTGGTGATGACTGCAGCATAATAGTTTTGGAGTGTCTCAAGTAGTTATTTTGATTGGAAAAACAAACCGCACTGTGCAGATTTTTACCTAAATCGGTAATTTTGCGGAGATGATTACATTTTATGTTTGTTGGCAGTGATAAGCCTGAGTTTTTTTCTTGTCGGTAAACTATGAAAAGCTTTGTTTTGTAGTTGTTTTGAATTCTTGCGCCAGATCTGGGGGCTTCTTGTGTGCATCTGGAGTTGATGAAAAACGGAAAGATTCGTCTAGAATTACACTTTAACACTCCTCCAACGGAAACAATCAATGTTATAATTCATGCAGAATTGGATGATTGACCGACTGATAGAAACGCATTGATTGATTTTCTGATGGACACACTACAGATTGAGAGGATATTAAAAAACGACTCCTGCGCAAAAAAGATTTTTAAGGGCATTTATCTTAAAGATCTGCCTACTGTTGAGTGTCCTGGGAGTTATGTTGTCAACACCGATCCGAGCACTGCCCCTTGAGAACACTGGGTTGCTATGTTCTTCAACAATCAAGGATCTGCTGAGTTTTTTGATAGCTACGGCTTACATCCAATTGTTCAACAGATTTTTTAGATTTTCACTCCTCATCCTGGATCTACAGCTTAAAGACCTTACAGAGTTTGATATCTGAAGTCTGTGGACAATATATCGTATACTATATCTTATTTCGCTCACGTGGTTGCTCTCTATCTGAGATATTGAATCATTTCTCCAGCAATGTCAGTTTAAATGATAAAACTGTTGAACGCTTTATTCAAAATTAACTGAAATAAAATTGCAACTGTCTCAAGTGTAATGTTGAAAGAAACAGAATTGAAAATAAACGAGTGTTTTGTAATACAATATAAATTCGATTTACATCCAAAATAATCACTCTGCAGATAGGACATTCTTTAGAATCAAGTTTTGCAGTGCAATTCAAACACCCAAAACAGTATCCGTAAGGCATCGCAAAAGCATTAATTCGAGCGTCGAAACACAATTTACATACAAGTTATTGAGATGCGTCACACTCTTTTGCTTCAGATAGGGGAATTATGTTTGGCTCTTCATTTTCAACTGAGGAATTTCTTACAAACGTCGGATCTGCTGCTTGTTCAGAAGTAGCAAACTCGAATCTCGTTCCCAACAAAAATTCATCTTCTGAGATGCGAAAGTTGCTGTGTTGGATGATGAAGTAAGTTCCAAACGTTCTCTCTAGATACGCACACGCGGGCCAGTATTTTGCGAGCTCAATTTCTGGGATGTCAGTGTCGGCCCATTGAAAAAGACATAATCCGCAATAAAACAAATCGCTCAATCGTCACACTGCTTCTGTAAAAAAATCCAGCTTTGGCCATTCTTTCAGGGCTTAAATTATCGACTCTGTGAGGCCAAGCATCCGAGAAGGAAGAGATTCGCGTTGCTTCCGATTCGAAGTAAGGGCACAACATTTTAACCAAATTTACTCAAACCTAAAGTCGGATATATGAGTTAAACACTGAAAAGAATCAAACATTTATTGTGTTATAGTCAGTGGCAAGGGTTTTTTCTTCTTTTAATAAAGTTCAGTACTTCTCAGTACGCTACTGGATTGTTTTTTCTTCCGGGCTGTGTGTTTCATCTCTTTCAGACTTTTTACAAGTGTTGCTAGCTCCTTTCTTATACCGCAGTTTTCGCTTCTAATGATGAAACCAGATGATCGATCTTGGAGATGTTGAAAGTATTTCTCGGGTGTGAAGATAAACTCTACCTTAAATCGAATAAGAAAGTTGTTCACGGCAACTTCTTTTTTGAAAATCTCCACTCTTGTTTTCACTTCACAGACATCACCGTTGACAGTTGGGTGAGAAAATTACCACCACGTAAGGACGTGCATCTGCTGGGCCTTTGAAAGCCACAAACGGTAGTTCATCAAGCATATGCTCACACACTTGAATAAGCTAATCGGTTGAAAAGAGAGCTTTTCCTCTTGGCACAGTCAGCACGCCTTTCCTCAGCATCTCACCATCTGAGGGTATTGAATTCCCTTCTTTGGCGATGTCTTTGAAGATTTTTCGTATTTTTCTTGCTTCTTCTTGGTGTTTTCTTGCACGCCCCAACAGCTCCGTTTGCTCCATCAACCAGTCGTAGCATGAGGAGTGGGGATCTTCGTCTCTCTCTTCATATTCGTCGACGATTGAAGTATGTGTCTCGTCGCAGCTTTCCATTGTTCTTCATCTGATTTTCTCGCAAAACATACCGCTTTTATAGAGAAATGTTAACAAAGGAAGAACAAAAATCACTATTCTTGCCTATTCTTGCCTGTGATCATCTCCGTAAGGTCTATGCTTCTGCTGGCGTCAGATTTTTTGTTGATAATAAATCTTTTTGATGTTTTACATCGATTGTGATTGGTTAAAGGTTTGATGACGTGATGTTTATGCTTCTGTGTTCATCAGATTTTTTGTTGATAGTAATCTTAGCTGATTTTATGTTGTTGACTGAAAAATATAAATTTGATGTGGGTGGATTTAGAATTTGATAGTTTATGATAGGATGTGTTATGATAGGATGCAATTTTTTGTTTTCTAGTTGTTATATAAAAAGATATTGTAAATTAGATGCGTGGTGAATGTTTATAAGTAAAAGTTTAACAATTATTGAAGTAGTCTCAAAAACAATTTGCACACAACAAAGGTTAAATCTTCTTGGTTTCACAATATTAAGCCTGATTATTGATTAAAACTGCTGAATTTAAACAAACTTCATTGTTCTGACCTTTGTATTCGAATGTTTCTACTACTGCACTTACAATTTTACTACCTTACTGTTACATGTGAAGCAATCTTATCTACATTTCACTCAAAGATCTCCTTATGCTACTAAAATCTTCTTCTAAAAACTGCAAAACTAACGGCTAGTGGTACAAGTTTTTGATTGAAATTGTATAAAATTTAATATTTTTCCTTTCACCAAACTCTTCTGGAAGTAAACTCACAACGTCACTCCACTGCATGTCATTTTTCTCTAACAAATCTGATAATCTAGAAAACTGTTGGTTATTTTCCTCTAAAACTAACGACTAGCGGTAATAAACGTAAATGTTTTCATTAAAATACCTGTATGATCTAGAAAAACTGTTGATTATTTTCTTCTGTAAGCTGACAAATAGGGATAAACAAGCAGATTTTTCCCTCAAACATCTGTCTTTCATCATACTGGTAGCTACATCTATACTCCCCCAACATTGTACCTGCGGTTACTTCTAAAATCTATACTCCCCCAACATTGTATCTGTAGCTAGTTCTAAAATCTATACTCTTTCAACATTGTATCTGCAGCTAGTTCTAAAATTTATACTCCTCCAAGATTGTATCTGCCGCTAGTTCTAAAATCTATACTCCTCCAAAACTGTATCTGCTACTGGTTCAAAACTACTGGTTGTACTAAGTTATTAAATTATTTTCTTACGCACATTTTCAGCTCGTGATGGACACGTAAATTTCTTCCTCAAACACCTGTCTTTTATCACACTGGTAACTACATCAATACTCCTCCGAGGTTCATTTTCCTTCATGATTATATGGAAATAAGACTGAATCCATTACCTACATAGTTCTACTGAAATGATGTAAATTAATTTTGACCAACTGCAAAACTGATATCAAGATAACCCTATCGAGTAAAAGAAAACACCTCCAACAAACACATCTAGAAGAGTAAAGAAATAACATTCTAGGGGATCAAAGGAGAAATCGATCAGAGGCTATATGATTTTATAAACAATTTCAAGAAACAAAGTGAACGATTAGGTGGGATTGATGCTTACGCTCGTAAGGAAATTGTTTATGATATAGCACCAAAGGCTTTTATCTTCAGTCACGACGTAGAAGTTAATGTTTCCCCTTTACAACAGCTGTGTTTACAGTAAAACAAAAGATCGTTTACAAGCAAAAAACCAAAGTAAAATTAATATTAATTAGAAAACTTCTGAAATGGGGGTATTCTGAAGCGAGGATACAGCATCAAATCAAGCCATTTTCAAAAACAAATAAAATCCTTTTTAAAACAAACAAAACCATTTCCAAAACCAAACAGCAGCATTTTCAAAAACAAATAAACATTCCTAAAAAGAACTCAAACAAAATCACAAAACAAATAAAACCATTTTCTTTCAATTGTTAAATCCAAACAATGTTACAAGTTCATGCTAGTAAAACATACTTCCAAATTCATGTACTTACCAGATCGTGTTCAACGGAACTGACGCACTTGCAAGATCGTGCACGTTCGGAAATGGCGTAGCGCGCCGCAAGCGCGCCGTAAAAACCGGCTCAAAAGCAATATTACATACTACTGATGTCTGTCAGAAACAGAAATGTGTCAGTGAGTTCCTCAAAGCAGGAAAAGAGCAAACCAAATGACGTCCACTTAATGAATGTTTGTGACAGCAAAGCAATGAATGTCAGCATAGTTAAAAGATAAATTCTCAATTGCAAAGTAGTGACAGAGAAATGAGCGATAAACTTCGTTCCTGCCGCCCGAGCAAAGCCACGAACCAAACAATAAGTCTTGTTTAACTTGCCATACTTAATTGGGAAATAACAGGGAATCAAATATGCATGGAATCGCGCGTGAATGTGGATGTTGTTGAAAAACCTGATACCCTCTCTTGTGTGGAGCAAAATGACTGCCAGGTGGGTTTTGGAGATACTTATCCAGAATTAGAAAGATTACCGGATGACTGGCAGACAAGAGCTATTGCATTGACATGAGACTGAAAAGATTGTATTCCTGGACCGAATTGTCACTGCTGATGAAGCTTGGTGGTAATATTACAGGCTGGTATCTTCAACAACAGTCAATCACATGACACCAGTTACATTCTCCAACAACAATGAAAACAATGCGTACGGTCTTTTGAAGGTAAATTTCCATCGTCTTTTAGATTTTTTAAATCTGCGGCAACCGTCAACTAAATTTTACGTAAAAACGTTGACCAAAGTAAAGCCCTTGATTGCCGCACCAGACGAGAGAGGAAAGAAACAAAGAAAGAATGATCGATAATCACACACCACAAATTGTAGCACAAACATGCTTCATTTTTGCTCGAATTTGAGCGGCTTTCCTTCTTTATTGTTTTTATTTTCATCACCATCGGGAATTCCAAGTAAACATAAATCTGATATCAAACACCTTGCTTTCAAGCTACTTGCGGAATATTGTGGATATAATCTTACTATTTTCAAGCTACTTGCCAGCCCTAATCCATAGGAATATATTGCTAATGGCAATCAAGATGATCTCAGCACCTCGGTTGAAAATCAATGACTAATTGCAGGGGGGAATAATTGTTTACGCAGGAACAAAAAATTCACAACTCATTAAGTTTTATTCAACCGGATTGGACCGCAGACACGGTGCGGAGCATTTCCAAGTTGAAAACGTATTTTTAAAGATCTATCACAAACTGGGGTAGTTTCCACACCGAATACCTTTTTTCTGAAAAGAGATCAACCTGTGAACGCTGGACAAAAACAATACTGCCAAAAGAAACATGGTTCTACGGACCGTAATTCGAACACCCCCAGTATAGTAATATCATTTCATTATGGCTGGTAGTTCAAATCAACAATGTACTGTCGACCTTCTAATTACAAAGCTCACGATCACAACATGGGTCACGCGAAATATTGTTTAGTACAGTTAATTTTTTTGTAGGACTTGTTGTTCTGGTGCCAATAGCTACAACGTCGCCTGTACGAGGCCCATTGCACTTCTTTGATAATCACTAAATAAACTCAATTTCATATTACCCCCACATTTTTCCTACTGCTGAGCGTTAAGCTTGAAATCTGTGAATATCATTTTTAAACTCTGTGTTTTGATTTGACTGGGGAATTTAAACCAAGTTTATCACGGATTATAAAAAGGACGTTCTAATAGTTGCACCACCGTACTGGTTGCTCAAAGGAACTTTCTATTTATTAATACTGCACTCAGAAGTATTTTTGCAAAGTTGTTCTCCAGCCAATTTGTAAACAGATGCAACCAATTTGCAGTCATCGTTTATTGGTTTAGTTTAGTTAAGAATGATGGGAGAGCGATCAATCGAGATCCGAGATCTAAGCCTCGATTAAGATGTTAGCCTCAATCAAAATCAGTCGAAATATCACTTCCATAAGACAGCACCAATAAATATTGACTTCGGAAGGATTCAAACTCACGATTTTCATTGTTGGACGTTCTAATCGGGAACCTCACCTTAGCCACTCGGACACACATACATGCTAATTAGCTGTGCGAATTTCGATAAATGACCACCGAGACCTTAGGCTTGATGATCAATGCGTGTGCTTATGGAGCTAGAATCATTTGTGCTCTCAAGTAGTGAGCAAGAATTAAGTAATAACGTAATTAATCAAGCAAAAGTAGTAACTAATTTTTGATGTTGCTTGTAAGACACATTGTTAGAAAACATGGAATTAGAACTGAACTTTCTGAACACTACAGCGCAGTAATTAATTTGTCACAATTGCTCACCGCACTTCATTGTTGTGCAAGCGATTTCGTAAAAACAGCAAACCGTGATGACATCGCAAAAATATTCTGACCAAGCCGATTGATCAAACATCACATCACAACTCGGTCACTATTGACAAAGTGCTAAAAGTGGAAAAGTCGATCGAGGCGCAGATGATTTTCATCTGCCGCAAATACATCTTATGTACTTTGGGCGTTTCTTTTGTAGTATGTTTGTTCGGCGAGTGAGATATAATTTAAGCTTGATGTCATTCGCTTATCACACAGATATAGTCGAATTTGTATAAAAAACGTAAGCTTTTGCAAACATTCTAAGAGCACTGTAAAGATAGTAGTAAGTTTACAAGAATTATAGAATCTGCGTAAAATCTTTTCAACTAAATATATGGCTGCTGAACAAGTGATAAATTGTTCTCAATTTTATTCAATCGAAGACTCTAATCAAGGTTTATACTTAATAGTCATTAAGCCAATCTAAGATAAGCTTGCGTGCATGGGTATGATGTGGAATCTGATGCTAATAATATTGTTGATAATTTTGCGCTTTTGACTTAGTTATGGGAAACAAATCAACTACTTTTGCCGTTTAATTACTTTCTAGGCTAATTACTAACGTAACTGGAAACGGAAAAAATTTTTGAGTAAAAGAATGAAAAACTCCTAAATTTGCAACTCAAAAACGGAATTATTTATATCAAATTTTCGATTACAAAGATTGGTTTCTACCTGCTTGTTCTGTCTGCATTGTTCTGCTGCTTTATAGCGTGGAGAGAAAGCGGATTTATTATCCAGGTATAGATCTTAGTTTAGCTCGATTTCAATCAATTAGAATCTATCCCATGTGATTGCAAAATTGAGATCTATTGCAAATTCTTATTTTTCACATTTTACCGGCTGATCAAACAAACGACAGCACGTTGGTTGACTACTATTAAAAGTACTACAGATTTAGTTGCAAAAATGCATTACTATACATTGAGTTTGTTCCACCAAAATTCGTTTTGGTGGCCGGCGTTCCTCAGGTCTTGTTAGAAGTGCTTTCAGCCACATGCGTCACAGGTCAGCTAGTGGAGATCATAAGCTCGGATCTTTTCCTATGTCCGTTTCTATCGATTCTCCCCTATGCTGGTGACGTATTGACTAGTTTTTATCGTCGCTAGAATCAAAATTACTCACTGATACATTACCGTCCATTAGCTACCTTTTAATGTCACCGTGACCAATTCTATTCAGCATAAACTATTCATTTTTTTATCGAAATAACAAATAAACCACTTTTCGATCATCGTTGCTAGTTTTGACTTCAAGATTAAGTTTCCTTTTGGAGACAAAAGTTAAAAACTAGATACCAGTTTTGCTGTGCTGCAGTCAATCTGTAAGTTGTGTAGTTGATGCAGTTAATTTGTTTTTTTGATTTAGAAGAGCTAAGCTCCAGGAGTCGGCCCACCAGTTCTGGGGGAGTTAAAGCTCCAGGAGTTTCCACTGAACGAGAAGTTGTACAGTGAGAAAGCGTTTCCCAAAGATGTTTCGCACGAAGAGACCATGGCAGACCAGGACAAAATGAGATGAAAAGTGTCTGAGTTGGATTATTAAAGGCGTTATTGCAAAGATGTTTAATTGTTTCAATCCTGGAGAGACACTGTAGATGTTAAAAAGAAGGCTGTGTCCGTAAACGAGAAGAAAAAAAAGGCACAGCAAGTGTAACGAGGAAGCACATATCCTTCGATGGAAATTTTGGGGCTTGTGGATCGGAAAATTTGGAGTCAGTTCTACGCCTCCAGCGAGGAAAATCCGAGAAAAAAACAGATTGGAGAAGTAAAGAAAGACAGGCCTTAAAGGATACTGAATAGCTGAAAAATTGCAACCCGCTCTGTGCAAGTCCGCATAAAAGCATTTTAGTGCCAGATATAACTTTAATAAGTGCCCAGGTCCATTGCTCTCTGAGAGAAGTAAGCTTAAAGAGAAGAGCTACTATCAAATATGACAGAGTGTGCGTAAAAGAAGCAAAGAATGAAAAAGGGCAGTGTACATAGGAAAAAGCGTAGGTAGTTTAGAAAGACATTTACAGATGAAAAAACGTTATGAGAGAAGGAGAAACAGCTGATAATTGCACGACTGGCCAATCGTTGAAGGCACTCCTAGTTTGCGATGTCAATAGCGCTGAGAAGGGGAAGCTCAGAAAGAAAGAAACGCATAAGCTGACCACGGCCAATATAGCTTTTTAGAGTAAGATAATAATCTCGTATTATAAGATCAAAATTTCGTATTTCGTAACATACTAGGCGTACGATATCATGTGACACCCTCTGGTAACTGTAAACAGCAGTGGTTGACATCATTTTATTGAACCTTTCCAACAAAAATTAACTAAAAACAAATCAAAATTTTGAACCGTGTGTGGAGTTTTTCGACGACGGGTGACAGTTCCTTTGCATTGACTGAGACCTAAAATGGGCGCAACGGCAGTCAAGACGGAAGAAAGCACGACCGTAAATCACGACATTTATTGCATCAATGTTGAAATAGTAGAATCCGGCACGCTACCCATGCAGTGATGGCAGCGATAACAAAACACGACGGTCCGCCAAGATTCAGCGAGGAAAGAAAACGAGAGAAAATCGATCTTTTGTAGCAACCCCCGCTACTTGCAATAGGCACCTATTAAGTGTACACTGGAGGGGGAGGCCCGGTTTGTGAATGAATAGTGGAGTGTACACGGCGATGAAATTATCAGGAATTGTTGCCTTACTGAAAAACCATTCCAGTGTACACTTAATAGGCGCCTATTGCAAGTGGCGGGGGCTTTCCACAAAAGATCCGAGAAAATTTCCTATCACATGGTCGGTGACAAAATTGCTGCACACCTGACGATGGACAAGGTCGCTCCACATGTCACGATGATCACAAGTTGCTGCACACGTCACGATGATCACATTTCAGCTATGTGGATCACGGATCAAAGTAATCTTTAAACTTCAGGCTGCTGAAATTTACTTATCTCCTACGTAGGTGACGAACTAATAATTAGTCAGCGCGGGCAATTGCTCCAGTCGCTATATAAGCAAGCCTAGTAAAACTCTATGACTCGTAAAGACCATTAATTACAGATACTTTGACAATTGAACCGATTATTATAAGCAGTATAGGAGATGTCGTTCCACGGCAAGACTGCCGGAAAGCCAGACAGGCAAAGATTCCTGCCGTAATATTGAATCGCCAGGCGTTATAACTTGATCAAATTATTGATTTTGACGCATAAATAAAATTGTTACAAGAGAAAGAATACACGTTTAAAAATTTTGAGAGCAAAATGTACAAAAACATAGTAAATTAACTTTTGATAAGATATAAGACAGTATATATTTGGGCAATTTCAAAATTTTGATGTAACGTTAAGTTCACATAAATGCTCAAACTGGTGCCGTTGTGTTTAATACCCTTTTTATGTTTTGAAGAAATGGACCTAGAAACATTCAGCAACATTTCCTCCGATATTTGATCTCATTCTTTTTCAATTGCTACTCTCATTTTAGCAATTGTTTCAGGTTTCCTGCTGTAAACTTTGTCATTTAGAAACCCTCACACAAAGAAATTCACGAGTGTCAAATTTGATGAACTAAGTGAATATTCAGTTGTACCTCTTTCTCCAAACCATCTGCTTTGCATATTTTTATTCAGATAACTTCTCACATCACGATGAGCAGGTGCACTATTTTTTAAAAAGAAAACTTGGCATCTTAAAATCATCCTTGCCAGCGCGGTATAACAGATTCTTGGTTTGGAGAAAGAGATACAGTTCACCAAATTTGACATTCGTGAATTTCTTTGTGTGAGGGTTTCTAAATGACAAAGTTTACAGCAGGAAACCTGAAACAATTGCTAAAATGAAAGTAGCAATTGAAAAAGAATGTGCTCAAATACCGGAGGAAATGTTGCTGGACGTTTTTAGGTCCATTTCTTCAAAATATAAAAAGCGTATTGAACAGAATGGCACCAGTTTGAGCATTTATGTCAACTAATCATTATGTAAACATTTTGACATTTTCTTCAGTGTCTTATACCTCATCAAAAGTTAATTTGATATGTTTTTGTAGATTTTACTCTCAAAACGTGTATTCTTTCTCTTATATCAATTTTATTTACACGTCAAAATCAATAATTTAATCAAGTCATAACAATTCAAAGAATGCATACATTTTTTGAAACACTCTGTATTGATATAATAATGTAATTATGTGAAAGCTTTTTGTGTTTTGTTTTTCTTGTTAAAAAAAAGTAACAAAAAATGCTCTGAAATAGAATGTAGGAAGCACATAGGAGCTTGCAGCCCAAGATCTGTCCATGAATAACAATGAATACCAATCTTACATGATTGCTAGACCACTCAATATGTTGCCACCAATAAGTTGGTTGTGACGTATAGACTAGTCTTCATTTAAAACCGCTTTGTTCTAAACAAAACCATAGGGCAAAGCTTAAGGCAGCAAATTTTAGATATTTCTTTTTTGATGTTACATATAATGGGTGTTCTGGAAAGTCACTGTATACTTACATATTTATTAACATACCTGTTTCAATATAGAATACAGGAGGTAAATATGAATGACAATTATAAATTATGTTGAAAGTGACTCCCCTTAGCATCAATACAAACTTGGGCCCTTCTTATTTTGTTTCAAAACACGATTTGGTCGAAATCTAAAACATAAAAAGAAATTATTAGAAAAGTGCACAGTGACTTTCCTAACACTCTGTAGTTGTTTGACGCATATTGTTGCAATGCAATCCGTTGTGATAAAATGCGCTTTTGAACTAGTATTAAAAGTGTTGAAACAAGCAAACAGGAACATAGATATACGCTTTAGATAGCAAGTTTTCCATAGCAGAACAGTTTTCGCCTGTTATACACAGGATAGTTTTCGTGTACATGTAGATCCGCTTCGGAGTAAGGACTAGTACTGTACATTTCCAACATAAGCATACAATGCGATATCATACCTTTGCCTATGACCCTCTAACAAAACATCGAGAGAATCAAACACTTCACATCCGATCGTCACCACCATAAAACGATGCTACGACCCATGGGACCGAGTTGCTTGCTCCATAAACTCGGCCTCCATTGCAGTGCTTCAAAACCGTGAAAGTACAACTCTTTTGCAGATAGTAAGCAGATGTTTGATATTTAAAGCGGTAGCACAGCTAGAGTTTGTTTTGCTGGAAGTGTCTTTACAAAGTCAAAAAGTATTTTTCGCATGAAACCTTTACTTTAATTTAATTATTATCATAACAATATATTTCCAAACCATTTTTGAAATCTCTTCTTCGATCAATGGTTGGGCACCACTGCATTGTAAACAAATTCTGTCTCCTCACCTTTTTGCTTACTTTGCACTTCCTCTTCTCAAAAAAATATTATTTGCATTGGGCTACAATCAATAGTGGTCTGCACTTATCCTTGAACTGTAGTTGCTATTTGTATCATTGCCATTAAATCTAACAGTAAGCTTTGCTTTATAAAGCCACCTCCTATCTAGCCCATTTTGCATTCAATAAGCGGTTTTATTTATTTTCTAACCATGAGACGAGTACTGCATAAGTATGTAGCAAAGCTTGGCAATGCACAACTTTAGCGCAAGTTTTGCAAGTTGCGCAACTCTGCAAAACCAGCTGCAACTGCGTTAACGTTTTCTTATTTTTATTTCGTAATTTGCGCAGCGCTTTCGGCAATTGTCTTTTTCATTGTGGAAATTACGGTTGTGGAATACAATGTTTTTATATTTGCTGCATTTGCGAAAAACATTTTTGCCGAATGGGCACTGTCTCTTACTTAGTGAAATATAAATCTTTTAGCAATACCTTTTTTGTCAAATACAAAAGTTTTGTGCTTATGATTAAATCATTTAGGTCACTTCGATTTTGCGGTGGCGTTTACACTAATTGCATTTACATTATGGGCTAGATAAAATTAATTTTGCACATGAAAGTTTTGTAAATCAATCAAAGAAGTATTTAGCTATAATGTTAGTTCAATGATGTCGTTGGTATTTTATACTTGCAAAGATGTAGCAGAGCGTTGTGAAAAGTATTTAAAAAACTTATGTTGTTGCTATAAATTGTCATAAAATAATGACTTTTCAACCGGTGGAAAGAGTAAACTTTTGTTTTAATTTTTGGCAGTCGTGCCCCAAAAAATTCCGATCGATTCTATCTTTGATTAAAGAGGGAAGCTATCAATTTTCAAAAGTTTATCTCCAAATTTATAAAAGTGCACAAAAAGTAGTTACCAGCAGCCTCCAAGGTTTGCTTTGGGTCCGGGTCATCCTCTTAATGCCCCTATCAATATCATTATTTACAGCAGAAATGTGATAGCTGCAAATGATACCGCCAACGTGATCTTTGTCTGCCCCTGCATTGCCTTTATGTGAAAAACGGAATTCAGGCCACACTTGAAGATATGACTTGTAAAAGAAAGCAGATGAGCTAATCAAACTAGCGGCATGGCTTGCCATAATTTAGAAGAGAATTAAACTTTTGTGGATGGTGTTTTAATGAGTTGCTTTGTGCTTATTTTTGTTGAATTTTAAAACAACGACTTTGTTGTGGATGTGAGCTTTGTCGATGACGCTGGCTCGAGGCATAGCATGATGAACCCTAATTCGCACAGGGAATAGTAACCTATAGGTTAGGCTAGGGGTACGCAAAGTGCAATTCGCAACCTGAGGCCCGCGGAAGGATGTGACTTATGGCCTGCGACCACAGAATGCATTTCAGGTCAACTTCTTGGGCAATTCAGCCCTGTTGAAAACGACCTCGTAAGATGAACTTCAAAACAAAACTTCTTAAGTGTTTTGCTCGTACTTGTATAGGCATTTAAATATAATACCAGTATAATCGGACAGGCGAGCGTATCGCTGGCATTGGAAGTAGTACATGAACTTCAATGTTTACATTTTGATCTAAAAATTGACATTTTGACGGAACTTTTTCTAAAATAAGAACTACAAATTGATCGCTACAATATTTGTTTGCAAACATTTTTCTAGCTTAGGAGGCATGGATCCCTGCTTTTTATTAATAAATTTCCAAAAATTTTGGTCACTTCACATTTAGGGAAGTCAACGATCTTGTTACATTTTAACATTTAATAAACAAGTTTAACTGGGTAAAAAAATTCGTCCATAATTTTATATTCGCTAAATTTATTCTCAAATTAAGACTGTAGAGTACTTATTTTTATGGGCCACTGTTTCAGTTTGAGGAAGAACATCGATCTATTGGAGGTACAGTTGCCCGGGTTGCCCCCGTTGAAATTGTATCTGAAGCTACATACAAAACAAAATCAGATTATGCAGTCGGTGGCAAAATGCCGCATTTGAATTGTGATTGAAGTTAATTGGGGGTGCAAATAGTCCGAAATTTCAACTTTCTACAAACTACGGGTTTTGAATGCGTTTTCTTCCGCAACACTATTTAAGTACGGAGGAACAACCACTAAATTTGGGCGAGTATGCTTTGAGTTGACATGGATTGGCGTTTTGGGACTCAGACTATATACAAGATTTTGTCGCTATCAATCAGGTCAAATAAATGAAAACAATGCATAGCTACACTGTTGCACATGAAAAAGCAGTTACATAAACTAATCCATAAAAAGGGCATTTGGAAAACTTGGCGGTGTTCAGTACCCCCTAGCTCCAAGGTCTTGTGGTTCCTGCACAAACAATACACAGCGCTGATGCGAAATTCACGTCAAGAACTATAACTGACCCGTGGAATCTTCCGCAAATGTAAAGTGATCTCCATCTGCAAAAAATTGCACCCCCCTGGTTTAAAAAACGGTTGCAAAATTTTAGTTTGGGGTTTGCATGTATAAAAGTTCGTTTTCGGAATTGAGGCTGCTCTTTGCTGGTTAAAAAATTAATTGCGTAATTTTCGGTTGCGCTTTTATGCTTTAAAAATTCAGTTGCCAAATTTGGGCTGGGCTTTATTGCTTTTTTTCGTGCGTCCAGCCACGTCAAATTGCAATAGCAAAATATTGCCAGCAGTTAATTGAGATTTAGATAGTTTTAAATGCAAAAAATTACTTTAGACACCGTTCTTACTTTGATGCATTAACCTGCAGCTGCTCAATAATTAATGTAGTATTACAGAACTACTATTTATCCGCTTATTATTTACTGTGGAATTACTGAGTGAACAATCATTTCCTGAACTAGGTTTTTATCAGCTGAAGCAAGTCAAACGACTACAGCTTGCTTACCTACTAGAAAAGTAAACATGTGAAACCAAGGTTTGCAGATAACGAAACTGGATAACAGGCAGAAATAATAAGCGGATAAATATGAGTTTTGTAATTGGCCTACTACAATTATTTTGTTATCATTGCTAACTACATATGCAGTGAATTTTTCTGAAATCTCTTGCGTACCCCCATGGGGCCTTTGGGAAACACTGGTTGAAAACCACTAATTTAAAGTTTTATTGTTTGAAAATCAGCTTGTTTCAAAGTTTCAAAATCGATTGTTAGTCTGTTAATTAGAATATGCGTTAGATTTATGAGTGGTTGATGTAAAATTGGAGTTTTTTTTTTAAAAAGTGGGAAGCTAACTTTTGTCGGAGTACCCGTAATGGCGGGATGTACAGCAGTATTTCAAAGCAAAAATGGAAATATAGAAGATTAGATGTATTTATATTTTCGGAACTTAGCCATAAATTGTAGAAAATAAAATTCATTATTAGCTTTTTGGTGCTTAACACGTTAACCGCCACATGCACCACCGGTGGTACATGGAGGTTTTTTACTTACAGCAACATGTACCACCAGTGGTACATATCTTATGTTTCCAGAACGCCATTTGTTCACCGGTGACCAAAAATTTTTATTCACTCACTCATAAAAGTTCAGAAGGAGCAAAACACACACCAACCTCCTCCATTCGCTGCTGTCACTGAACTGACTGCAGCACCACAACAAAGTTGTGGCGGTAGGGGCAAACTTCTTATATCTGGCGTGGCGGTTAACGTGTTAAAAAATAAGGAGAATTTAAACATTTCACCCGACCCTATATTGTCAAAGGCTTTCCACTTTGTGAAGACAGGCTGTCGCAAACCAAACTGACCTGCTGTCTGAATAAGTAAATATGACAAACAGCAAACAAACATGAATTAGGAAATGTATAGAATATCGTTAACTAAGTCAACATCTTTTTTTGCACTAAATCAAGTTATCGAGCACAAACAGGTTTCACTCGCCCACTCTGCTTGGGCGGCGTGATCTTGAATATTTTATTTTATCTCATTTGAGGATTTTCCGATTGAATGATTGTAGGTTCAAACATCGGAGCGGACTTCGAGTGTGACTACTTGATTTTTTATTACGTCCAAACCACCCGGCTGTTTATCTATTAACTACTCGGCCCAATTTCAACGTAACCACTCTCGCGATGGGTCTTGTACAACAATCTTAAATGGACATTTCATATATGTCATAACATGCAATTTAATGATTCAAAAGCAAATAGAACATAAACGAAAAAGCTTAAAAAATGAAATTTGCGAGTACATTGTCACATTCCGCATCACCCATTCACCCATTACATAACTTGCACTGGTATTGCATTGCACATAAGTTACCGAATGTTCTTTTCCCACAAAATCATTGCAAGAGGAACATGTCTTTGTAGCCACGCTGTTCTTTGCTCTTTTGCAGAACTGACAACGTTTACGAACTTTCAGAGACTGCTCATCAATGACGTCTACTTGAAGTGGTTTGTATTTTGCCAAAGCGCATTGGATATCAGCGGGAAGATATTTCATCACTGATCGAGCTTGGAGATGGGGCCTCATCAAGCTAACGGCGAAATGTTTAAGATATTGGCGTCTATTATGAACTGCTTCTTCCGACCAAATCATGGTAAATAAAATGTGTGCATTGACTCCAGCAATGTTTTGCAGTTGATACAAAATACACAATAGTCACCTGTGCCTTCTCTTTGACACAGAATAATTTTTACATAGTTGATCGACAGTATCCAGCCTTCCTTTGGCAGAATTATAAAAATGTATGGCTTTTCGGTTTCAGCATTTATTGAAGCACATTCACGCATTATTAATAAAAGAATGACCGACTTGATCTTTTGGGAAGTAAAAGAAAATAAGATACTTTTTTTAAAAGCCAAACATCGAGGAATTGACATTTTTGTTTTCAGTAGACAAAAGCTAGTGCTTTGCATAGCTACTAGCGCGATGTACTGAAGGAACAAAACACAATCAAAAAGTTCCATTTCTTCATAACATGGTCTACAGACCAGCTGGAGTGAAACCACTGTGATATTGTGCTATCACTAAAGTGCAATAAGGATAGGTTAAACAAGAGCTTGCCAGACACAATTAAAGTAGAGGCATACTTAAGTAAGCACGTGTTGATACAAAATATACTAACGTGATTAGTTAAGGGCTATGGAAACCGCTGTATTATTCAAGTATGATGAAAATTAATTTATTTTGATAATCGTTTCGTTTGGTGTCCCCTGTGATTAATTCGACTTGCAGTTCCACATTTGTATCCAAATTTTCACGCTCCTTTTTCCCTTAACTTTGCTTTTTTCTGCTCTTGGCAATTCCTGTCATGCGCTCTTGTCCAAAAAACAAATTGGATAACATTTCCATTATGCTGCTGGCTTGCAGCGACAGTGGTGGTTAGTGGCTGAAATGTGTGCTTGAGCTTCAACCACGCCACTAGGTTGCCAGAGAAAACCAATTTTACAACGGGGTCCAAATCAGAACTCCGCAAGCTGTCGTCAAATTATATGTGTGTAATGGAAACAAAAAATATACCAAATGAGTGAGGTCTGCATAAAAAACAAGCAAATAAAAGTAATTTGTCTGAATAGTTTAGCTGGTTCGTTCAGATGACCTTTAACTCTTAAAGCAAGTGTTACGTTGTGAGCATATTTTCTGTTGTATAGACTGCTCTGCTGGTTTATATTTTGCTTATTCCTAATTGCTTTTTTTGTCATTGTAACTCACTGCTGTTTTGCAAAAGTAACGTTAGTTATCACGTTACTATAATTATCGCACCGCTGTGTCAACGATTGACAGTAAAGAGAATTGATATAGACACGGTCCCCGTTTATCCGAACCTCGTTAATCCGAACTTCGGTTTTTCGGACAGTGGCCGTGACACAAAAGTCACCAACTTCTCTCCACTTCGCTGTTCTACATCCCCAGCCCTAGTCATGTAAATATAATGTAAATATTTTAAGGTAAGCAAAAATTATAGGGCCGTTGTCTTTTATCTTTTTCAGGACGGCTATGTCAATTTATTGGCATTAACTGTACAGGATTTGTATTATACGGGTTTTTTCAGTTATGCGGACCCGTGCGCGCATCATTTAGCTCGGATAAACGAAGATCAAGTGTATATTGTACATATTGTTAAGGACAGATATTTTGTTTGATTTGCATTGTATACAGTACAGTATATACATTTGAGTTATTCAAACATTATCACTATACGGACCGGTTCTGGCACCATTTAGTCCTGATAAACGATAGTCGATTGTATTCGATATCATACTGATGCAATACCTTTTTGTTTGCATCTATATTTACTTTCCACATATCCATTGCTTGGATTAAGTATCGTGGCAAAAGGCAGTCGTGCTGATCGACTTCTGTAACGCCTTTGATGTTTGCTTATATAATCTCAAATATCCAGCAATGGTCGTTGACGTTTGGTTAGGCACCCAGACTCAATCTGGGCCAGCACAAATCAAGGCCAGGGCCGAGGGTCTAACCTTTTACCACCCCGGGCTGCTGTGCTGCCCAGATTAGATGCTGGCAGTGGTGATGTTAAGCCACCATCGAGTTGTATTATCCAAAACCGGCAGACCACGTATTTCTCTTGGTACATGATGTATGAGACATGAAGATATAACGTGATTTGCAGTTTGCTCAGTGGCGCCACATTCGCAATTCAGTGATGGAGCAAGATCCCATTTGCACATGGGCAAGTGAAAACGCTCTACACCAGTCCGCAGGCCTTTGAGCCTTACCCAAGATGTCCTGAGCAGACTCATTCCAAGTGGCTTTGAACTGATCTTGGGAATGAAAGCACAGACCCTTTAAGTACTCTCCAAGTAGTTCGTGTTCCATTTATGCTTTGTCCACTGCTTCACGTGGATGTCCAGTTTAGACAGACTACCTAATAGTTTCCACGCAGCAGGTACAAATGGGCGCGTTGATCTAAGTCTCCCCGAATGCGCCTCTTGCTGCCCAGCCAACTGTCCGTGCAGTGCATGGTTGGGATCATGGATAGCACGATTCACCAAGCAGAGAGTTGCTCTTAATCGGCGGAGCTCAGCTGGCTGGATGCCTGCGAGGACAGGCAAGTCCTCAGTTAGTGTAGGACGCAAGCATTCAGTGGCAATGCGCAAAGCATCATTAAGAATGCTGTCAATGAGGAGAGTATGCCTACCACAACACAAAACTGGTGCGCAGTACTCAGCGATGGAGTAGATCAAGGAAAGAGCAGAGGTGCACAATGTCTTGGCACCTGCACCCCATCCGGATCCCGCAAGTTGCCTCAACAGCGCGACTCGGGTGGAGAGTTTTTTGCGCAAAGCCTCGAGGTGTTGACGGAAAGTGAGCGACCTATCCAGCTTTTTCCCAAGATACGTTGGGACTGGACAGGGTGGCAATCGGTTGCCATTGTTGTAAACATTAAGCTCACGTTTGGCCTCTCTGTTGTAAAGATAAAAGGCCGCCGTCACCGTTTTCGTATTGCTGAGCTTTAGCCTCCAAGTCTGAAGATAAGCTCAAAGTGTAGTCATGTCTTGGCTTAGAGTGTCCTCCACAGCCTTCCAATCTCGAGTGAAGCATACAGGAATGCTAAGTCAACAGCATATGCATATTTCTGAGAAGGCATAGAAAGCAGATCGCATGTGTAGATGTTGAAAAGAAGGGCGGTCAAGACCGACCCCTGTGGGTGGCCGCTTCGCAAACGTCTTAACCTGCTTTGCTTGCTGTCACCAATAGTAAGCGTGAAGCTTCTATTCCGGACAAGTTCCATGATCATCCGGACCATGTACTTATCCGGTAGAAGCCTAAGCAACTTGCAGGTGAGACCACTGTGCCAGACAGTGTCATAAGCAGCTGTCAGATCAACAAACACGGCACCAGCATTCTTCTTGGCTTCAAACGAGTCCTTAATGTTTTGAGTAAGCAAAACAGTCTGATCCATGGTTGACCTTCCCCGTCGGAGCCCAGCCTGCTACATAAGGAGAAGTGGGTCAACAATCGGCTTAACGCGAGCGTGTATGAGCCTCTTGAGGATCTTGTAGGGGACCCAAAGCAAGGAGATGGGACGATAGCTTTTCGGGTTCTCAACAAGCTTCTTGGGTTTAGGGATCGCCACTACCAGTGCTCTTCTCCAGATTTTTGGAATTTTAAGATGGTGCAGGCAGGAAGAAAGCAAGCCACACAACCAGGACTTCAGTGCACCTCCAGCATGAGTTACTAGCTCCGGTCAAATAAAATCTGGGCTTGGAGCTTTTTCTGGTTTCAGCTGTTTGACGGCAGTAGCGAACTCCTGAGAAGTAAAAATTTTAGAGATGTTCAATCGACTTGTTGGAGTGGCCCTCCAAATATCTGACACTTCTTGTGAGGTGAGTCGAGATGACTCACGGTCAATACTCTCGTATCTGCAGTTTCTATTCAGCTGGGACGCAATAGCGTTAGCTGATACAGCACAGTGACGAGGGGAGCGCCGTGATCTACCAGTTAGGTTGTTCAATGTACTCCATGCTTTTCGGCTGGAGTATGAAAAGTTGATAGTTCGGACCATGGATCTCTGCGTTTCTTGTCGACCCTGAGGAGCAGAGCAGTGGCAGTTCTGTTAGAGTCACTTCCTTTAGTCCACTGCAGAAATGTCCGGTAGAGGTTCTCGCACTCATCATCCCAGAACAGTATGTGGTTATGTCGACGACCGCGAGGGATAGAATTTTTGGCTGCTGTTCTGATGATATTGCATAAGTCCTGATAGGCCAGATCCACATCCGGTGAATCTGGTAGCAACAAACTCTTGGCAAGTTTGTTGGTCAATGTATTGTAGTGGCTCCAGTTGGCCTTGCGGAAGTTCCATCTCTTAACAAGCTTGCTAGGAACAGGTAGAGTAAGTCGTGATTGAACAATAAGCGAGGGCCGATGTTGTGACCTAGGAAACTTCTCTAAGATGCGTCTGTCAGGTACACGGCTGTCTGGACTAACACAGACAAATGTCAGACCAGGATTGGTGTCAGTGTTTTGGCGGCCAGAATGAAAGGTGGCTACATCCTTTGGTTCGTGGAAAGGATCAAGGCTGTTAAGGCTTCCTCAAGCAACAAGGCACTCTCCATCCATACTGCTGGTTTTATAGCCCCAGTTGACATGTGGACAATTAAAATCTCCAGCATAGAGAACGGGGTGAGTGAACACTGAGAGATCAGACGCTTGCAATTGCGTAGGTTGAGTTTGTAGATATTGACGATTCTACAACCATCAACGTTCACGCACAACCACTTAGTCTCCCATGCAGCTGGAGACTGATCAACAAGTATCCATTTTAGCCAGTCATGGACAAACGTGACAAGGCCATGCTCCCTGCTTAAAGAAGACCTAGTTAGTGCAAATCCTGATATTGTTAGCTTATCTGCACAAGTGCAGTGGGTCTCCTGAAGAAGAATGACGAGCGCCTCATACTGCACGGAGAGATGATAAAGTACATTCACCTTGCTTGCAGTGGAGCCTTTGATGTTCAGCTGCAAGACTGCTGGTCTTAGAAATTTGTTGACGATGTGCCTTGACAGGGGCACAGTGCTACGCCCTGAAAAGGACGTTTGCCAAGTAGTAGGCCCTGGGTAAACATCGGGGTGAGGAGTTACTCTTCCAGGTTGGCAGGTTGGATTTCTGTCGGACATTTCTGAAAGACGTACTAACAGCCCAGGCTGCGAGAAAGCACCTGCCATCTGGGCCTCCAGCGATGGTAAATTTATGATGAAACTTTATCTGAAATATGGTCGTTATGAGAGATCTACTGTCAAAACAAAGAGATGTTATACAACTTCATCTTAAAGCATTGCGTGCTTGGGCAGTAATATCATTTTTTGTAGAAGACAGATATCCGTAGGCCTATAATTAATTCTTTTTAAAAATTAGCCTTATTATCCAAGCCAGGGTTGCATATTGGTGTCACATGTGCAAATGGTTGTCACGCAGATTTTACTTTTTATTGGGCCGGACATGCGACGCGATGTGTGTTAGGGTGCTGCACTTATTAATTGTCTTACTCTATACCATTTTAAAGAAGCACACAGTTTGGAGGCGCTTGTCTTATGGATTGCTGTGGACGCATTTCACCGCATTGAGTCTGATATTTATGTAGTAGTCTAAGTGCTCACTGGAATTCGCTTTTGGATTTAAAATCGTACATGTACATTGTTAAAAGAGTTCCAAGATGATGCGACTGCCACGATAATTTAGAATTGGATGTTGTAGCAGCATTGAAATTCAAATGTAGTTGCAAGTTTTCTATGCCTAGGATTTAATGTTCAATGAGTAAACTATAGTAAGCGTAGATCAAGAAGTACTGTATTTGATTATTTTTTCTAAAATTGCTTTTGGCTGCATAATTTAAATTGACTGTGACCTATTATCTGGGATTTTATCTTATTGCTAAAAGGCTTACGCAGAGCCAGCTTTTGCTTGCTTAAACATTCGGCACTAAAATAAAGATGAAATCTTTTAAGCTTGGCTTACCGTAATCCAATACAGTACTTCGTTATCTTCACTTGCAATAGTTTATTTTGCGAACACTAAATCCCAGATGTAGCTAATCTGCCACTACATTTGCATTTCAAAGCTGCTGCTATATAAATATTCTATCAGATAGATTATAAATAATCTCGTATTTGTAGTCTTCTCCAACGAGAAATTGTAACTAGATAAGGCTACTGCAGTTAACCTCGATTTCCGTTGACGTTGGTGCCTTGAAGAAATTTTACCGAAACAAGGTCTGCCGACATTGTCACGAATTTATTTAAGTTGAATCGATGTCTTGTAGTAATTAATTGTTCTGTTATATTCTACAAAAAATTGTTTCACTATGTGAATTAGAATTTTATTTAACCAAAGGGAGGTTCTGACATTGTTAATGAATCAACTGACCCAGTGTAATACCTAAATTGCACCCACTTTGAATACATAGCGAGCAATATTCAGGTCACGTTGTAGACATCGGAGAGATAGGAACTCCAACAACTTTGCTTGATACTAAAACTTTCTTACAGCAAGTATTAGATCAATTTTGGAGTTATAAATTGCTTTGGACGAGATAAATTTTTCTGCATAAATCGCAAACAAGTAAACAGTTCTCTTGAAGAACTAATTTAAGGACCATCAACACACATCCACAGTGCAATCATCTTGTTGTGAGGTAATGAGATATTTCTAAACTTGCGGTTTGAGCAGCAAAAATAACAAAATCAAAATTTTTGTTTGGCTTCTTGTTAGGCAAGGTCATGTCATGTTAAATGCATTATTAGCTTCAAACAATTTGTTTCTTGCAAACTGTAAGATTCAACTTCAGTGTTGCCAAATATATCGATATATTTGAAACATATTTCAGTGATTATTTTGGTTGATGAATTTGTAAAGCTATTTACTCGAATGCAATCGCATGTCATAAGGAAGTTCAACTTATTTTTTGTCGTTCCATAAACAAACCGTAAGGGAGAGTTTGCATTTTCAAAATGCGAGCTCAAAATTTTAGATCGTCTCATAGTGAAGTAATGTGTAAACTGAGATGACGAATTAATAAAACCAATTAAATCAAGACCTCTGCCCACTGAATTGTAAACTGGCTATTAATGTGTTCTTATGTAAATGGATCACACCTCACCACAAGGACAGTCTGTCGCTTGTTTAAAGCAAACTGTTTCCGTAAATTTACTGAATTATTCATTTATGTCCGATAAACATGACAAACAATGAAGTTTAGTTTATCTAAAAAGCACTACAAAATATAATTACCATGATGATGTCACAGCTCCATCACCATATTTGCAATTGCTTTGCTTCTACATAAAAATATTTTGATTGACCTGACGTCTTAACTTCCAGCTTTTTGATTGACGTTTACGCTTCAATGAAAACAAATTCATTGGCAGCGCTATAACATTGCGTCATCTACTAGCGCTAAGTCGGGGGTTCTTAACCGGGGGTAAATTTCATTTACCGAGGGGGTAAATTTACTAAATCATACAAAGCAAACTATATTTTTTACTATTAAAAAAGTGATAGTGTTGCACTGGATTATGATCAAATATATAGTTTAAGTAAGTTTTCGTCTATTTATTTTATATCTACGCAAGTGTACTACCATACTGTGCTACATTTTTACTGTTCACAACCTAATTTGGACTTTGACCACAAAGTAGGTTACAACTTTGCTAAGATTGAAACTTCCTTTATTTCGCAATAAATTGCATTGTTTTCACAATGGGTAGACCGTGGTGTAGCTCCATTTGTCTCCTACTTCTTCATAGCATATTAGACAGGAGACAAAGAACAGACTGTACTGTAGAGGTCTTTTGCAAATAAATTATTTTGCAATCACTAAATACAGGTTTTAATTTAAACAACCTGCAGTTATTATGTCCAAAAACTTCAGTGTATCTTTTTCTCCAAAGTGCTTGGTAACGGTTCCATGAAGCCGTCAATTTTAAAAGCTCATTTTACTTCATGCCATTCTACACATGTACATGACAACCATAAGTCTTTGCTGGCCAAACGTGCTCGATTTCGTGCTGCAGGAACACTACCTAAATTAGGATTCTGTTCCGCAGACAAAGCAGGATTGGAAGCATCATATCGTGTTGCTTACAGAATAGCAAAAGAAAAGAAGCCACATACGATTGGTGAACGACTTATCAAACCGTGCGCAATGGAGATGGTTGAACTTGTTTGTGGAGTAGAACAAAAAAGAAAACTTGAGAAAATTGCTTTGTCAAACGATACAATACGATGTCGAATAAGTGACATGTCACAGGACATTTTAAATCAGGTAGCAGACGAAATTCGAGCTAGTAAAGCAAGAATTAGTCTTCAGCTAGATGAGTCAACTGACGTGACGAACTGTGCATATTTGTTGGTTTACTGTTGATATGAGCATGCTGGCGAGTTGAAAGAGGAATTCTTGATGTGCAAAAGTTTGGAGACGACAAGCAAAGGGGTTGATGTTCTGGAAAAAATGGATAACTTTTTTCAACAAAATAATATATCCTGGAATCATGTGGGTTCTCTTTGAACAGACGGTGCCCCTTCTATGCTCGGTGCCAAGTCAGGCTTTACAACTCTCGTGAAAAAACGCGCACCGCACATTATATATACTCATTGTGCCCTTCATCTGGCAAGTAAAACCCTTCCAAAATACTTGAAAGCAGTATTGAAGCATGTGATTGAATGCGTGAATTTTATCAGGGCACGTGCTCTTAATCATCGTCTTTTCAAAGTGCTTTGTGATCAGGTGGGATCAGAACACACTGTTCTCCTTTACCACACAGAAGTTCGGTGGCTCTCTAGAGGTCTCGTTTTGTCTCGAGTTTTCGAACTGTGTGGTGAAATCGAGACTTTTCTTGGAGAACGCAAATCCCCATTGAGTAAGCATTTTGACGACAACAAATTTATTGGTGCATTGGCTTACTTGGCAGACATTTTTTCAAGTTTGAACCAGCTCAATGTGCAGATGCAAGGAAAAAATGTTACCATTATAGATGTACGTGATGAAATTCAAGGCTTTCAGACAAAATTTGATCTGTGGAGTAGAAAAGTTCAAAAAGAAATTTACGCAAATTTTCCGACATTTGATGATTGGAAAGTCAATAGAAGTAGCAAGGAGATTTTTGACCTCGAAGTCGAGATATGCCAGCACCTTGCCACCTTAAAAACAACTTTGATGGTTACTTTGAAGGTACAATTACCAACAGTACTGCTCCTTGGATAACTCATCCCTTCGAAGCCAAGTTAGAAAGTATTGCTGACGATGATCTTTGCAAAGATGAGTTGATTGGTCTTTAATGTTCAACGACGCTTCACTCCAAGTTTATGTTGTGCAATGGTGACTTTTCCAAGTTTTGGTGTGGATTAGTCGAAGAGTGTCCTATGCTGACTAAGCGTGCATTTGAGGTTATTATACCTTTCGTAGCGACTTATCTGTGTGAAGCAGGATTCTCTTCACTGTTAACTATTAAAACGAAACTTCGATCTCGCTTAGTTCCCAAAGACGACATGCAAGTAGCTCTTTCAACGACTGCTCCAAGAATCTCAGAAATTGTTCGTGGAAAACAAGCACAAAAGTCTCACTGATTAACTGTTGAAACTGTGTGTCTTAATTGTTAAAATAAACGAAAATTCATTAACATTCTTGTGTGATTTATCATAGCTATCTAGGACATTTGAGCATGGCTATATTTCTTAATATTTTTACAAGACCCCGTCAAAAACAATCGCGTCTTCGTTTACTAAAAACACTTTTTTTGATATTTGCTGTGGTAAACAAGACAAAAAAGAATGCTTTACATTTATCACAAGGGGCCACCAAGAGGGTGGGGTAAATTTTACTTTTTTCATTCGGCAAGGGGTAAACGAGACAAAAAAGGTTAAGAACCTCTGCGCTAAGTTAATCTTAAAATAGTCTTTTAAAAGTTTAAAACAGTGGTGCACAATTTTTTTACTACTGGAAGCCGCATTGCAGTATTTGTTTCAGTTACATCTGCCACTTAGTTTATGTTATTTTTATGCATTACAATAAATAGACTAGAAGACATTCAGCTCAAATTGAGTGTATTTTTGTTCACGTAATGGTAAAACTGCTTTCAGTTTGGAAACCACAGGGCTATATTATATGTTTCATGGGTAACCGAAAGACCATAAATTTGTTATACTGGAACCTCGTCGAAGATTTCACGCTGACAGCCTGACAATCACAAATGAAACAAATAGTACGAATAAACTTACCTTGTCTTCTTCGGAAACGCCTCACTCTCAAAGACTGGCAAAAAGAATTAACTGTGATTTCAGAATTGCTAGGCTACGAAGACTGCAGAAACAGTTTATTGCAATAGAATCCGTTTTCCACTAGAGCTTGTTACAAATAATGCTGGCACAGTCCATATCCACCAAAACATTGCTGCAGCTACATCGGGAAATTGATATGAAGTGCTTTTCCAATGACAAAACATCGTAGTTATCGTGAAGTTTGAACGCAGGATTATTGGTTCCATGTGAGCGCTCCAACTCAATACACCACGTTGCCGCAGACACGAACATATATAAATACAGATGATTTTGCTGAGCCTGTTGGGGCTTTAAAAGCAAGTCAAAATATGATTTTTGTCAGTTTACAAATCTATTTTTATTTACCTCATATAATTCATATTTCTTATTATTTAAATGTGCAACTACAAAATCCAACTGAAGATTTGGTTACTATAGTTCGAATGTTTTCCTGATGTAAAGCTGCTGCAGGAGCTGGCAAACTCTTTTTAGCAGCAAGCCAAAAGTGCAGCCCATTTGCAAGATGTCAGTTGGACAAATTAACTTTCCCAAAACAAACTCGCTTTTTTGCTATTTTTGCGATGTAAACATTGCGGCAGATAATAATAATTCTAACCTTGTTCAAAACTTTGGCGATGAATAGTTGTTGAAAGCAATTTCTATGATCATCAATGTCTTTCAGAAACAGAAATGTCCCAGTGAGTTCCTTGATGCAGGAAAAGAGCGAACCAACTGACGCCCATTTGATGAATGTTTGTGGCCGCGAAGCAATAAATGTCAGCACAGTTAACTGATGAATCCTCAATTCCAAAATAGTGACAGAGACATGAGCGATAAACTTCGCTTCTGCCTCCCAAGCAAAGCCACAAACAAATTTTTAAGTCTAGTTCAAGTTGTCATACTTAATTGGTAAACAACAGAGAATTAAATGTGCATTTAATCGCTCGTGAATGTGGGTGTTGCTGAAAAACCTGATATCCTCTCTAGTATGCAGCAAAATGTGTGCCAGATGAGTTTCGAGGATACTTATCCACAATTAGAAACATTATCGGATGACTGAAAGACAAGAGCTATTGCATTGACATAAAACTGAAAAGGTTATATTCCTGGACCGAATTGTCGTTGGTGATGAAGCTTGGTGGTAATATTACAGGCTGGCATCTTCAACAGCAGTTAATCAGATGGTACCATTTACATTTTCCACAAAAATAGAAACCATATGTATCATCTTTGGGAGGCAAAGGTTCGTCATCTTTTAGGTTTTTCAAATCAGCGGCAATCGTCAACTCTAAATTTTACGTAAAAACTTTGACCAAAGTAGAGTCCTGGATTGCTCGCACCAGGCGAGAGAAAAGATAAACATTCTTTGTGCAACACAATAATTCCAAGCCATCACATATATCTGAGCACTGCAGAATACGTGACCACGTTTAGCTGGATAGTGCTATTACATCTGCTGTGAAGCGCAATCTCGCACCATTGACAAAAACCAACTTGGAGCCTTGGAGCCTTTTTGTGTTTTCTGCTGGATGGACGTTACCTCCGAATTCCGTGCGTCTGGTGTGTCACGTTGCGTTGCTTTGGATTGTTCGGCAAGCAAGTGCCTACTTTGCCTCTATTCAGATTTAGTTCAGGTTTTGAACAAGAAATCGACGAACTGATGAAAAAGGAACAGCCTCTTCAAACTTAAATATAGCAGACATTCCTCGTATGTCGATTGTAACGATATTTCAACCAGATCAATTCGTTCTTTTGACAATCTATTATTCGAATTTAACGTTTCGCTCCCCTTAGTTACCGGGGAGCTTCTTCAGAATACGGTAGCTGTTAATAAAATTCTTAACAGCTACCGTATTCTAAAGAAGCTCCCCCGTAACTAAGGGGAGCGAAACGTTAAATTTGAATAATAGATTGTCGAAAGAACGAATTGATCTGATTGAAATATCTTTCCAAACTTGTTATCTTTATCGTTATCATCATCCGATTGGGCCAAATACTTATTATCTGTAGATCTGGCTTTCTGATTTTTGATGGTCAGCTTCTGAGTTTTGTTTCTACCAAGCTAACTGCAAGCTATAGCAAGTCAACGGTAAGATATTGTCAACGGCTTAATGTCGTTCATTTAGGCTCATTGCTGTCCTCTACTGTCAATTTATTTACTCTATTTCCTCCACCACATGAGGTAAAGCGCGTTTGTTTGCGTATTCGCTTTAAAGCCTTTGATAACCTTGCTAGTCTACCACGTTTGCAACGTTGATTGCATTCCATACACGATACGCCAGACCAATTAGATTCAGTGTTCAGTTTTTGATGCATTAAGTCGAAATCAGAAGCAAATTAGTTTACTTAACAATTGTAAATTGAAGTTAAAAGTTTAAATTAATAGTTTCTCAAATTTGGCATTGTTGGCACTTAATAGAAAACTTCACGACTTAATCCTAATCTAAACAAAAATGATAAAACGCAGTTGGTATTTCGTTTTTTTGTTATGAACAATTGTTTGAAGAAAATTAGTTTGGTAAGTAAGTGAACTGTGAGCTATGTATGTTGTTATTTAATTTCAGTTGAGCATAGTAATAAAAGTGTGTTAATGATCTAAATAACACACAGTCCGCTTCGTAGTCAATAGACCTTGAGTTGATTTCCTAAGTCGATTTATACCTAAAGACTTTAAAAAATGGTATTTACAGCTTTCGTAATTGGCGCTCAGCTCAAAAAAGACACTGTGGAGAACAAGCCCGCAAGCTTGCTTGTTGTCTCCTTGGGCAAGACACTTAACGGGATGCCTCCATCTTTATATGGCAAACAGATGGTGGGGTCAAGCAGTCTATTCGTCGTGGTGGCCCAGTCTAACTAAATAATGCAAAATGGGCTAGTGAAAAGCTGATAATCTGACAAGCTTCTCCAAAACAAAAAATCTTGCTCATACGAAGAATGATTTAAGGGAAATCGTTGATTGATCGTTATTTGCTTTGGATTAAGTAATTCAAGTTAGTGGAGAACGGCGAGATTGAGCTGTTCTAGATTTTCTGCTTAAATACTTTAAATACTTTTCTGCTTAAATACTTAAGAATTACTCTCCAAGCTCTGTCTGAAACGTAAAAATCGTCATCAATCATCCCAAAGTTATCTTGAAGTTCTAGGTGAGACTTTTGAGTGGAGTTTTTGCAAAACGTATCAAACAGCTTTGCGGTTTTTGTACTCACATTGTTTAATTTTGCTGGTGAACTTCATCTTTTGACTAGAGAACAATGATGCAGTAACTAACACAGCTTTTACAAACTTAGTTTAGATTACGTTGAACATATGAAAGCAAAGAAACAATGTGATAGCAACTACAGCATTGTGTGAATGAAGCTTTAGGTTTAAAAAACAATATCGTATTTGCTATCGATCGTCCCAAAACTAGCGTTTCCAATAGAAACCTTGATCATTTGGCAAAGTTATGCAAATTTTCCTTCTATAAGTAACAAGTAATTATACGTATTTTTTTTGCTTTTGTCACCAGGCATCTTTTAACTTCTCAATATAGCTCTTCTGGTGTAATTGAAAGTTAAAATGATCTTTATTTAAATTTTAAATCTACATAAAATTCATAAAAACTCAACGTTTCGAAAAACTAAAATCAGTTTTTCTTCGTTAGGAGTGACTAAAGTTCAAACACAGACAACGGTTACATAGTAGTCAACAGAACAAAAAGGAGAAAAAGAAAATTATGGCAATAAACAAATGCAGCAGCGACAACTAACGGTCAAAAATTTATAAATTTGTACAATCCGGGATAAAAACTGTTAATTTTATCGTTAAAAGAAAAATCAGTTTTGTACATGTAAAATGATTCTAAAAACCGTCTTTTCTTATAGTCACTTTCAATAGCTAAAATTGCAGAGCTTTCCCAATCAATTCGGTGTCCATTTAAGCAAACGTGCTTCACTAGAGCAGATTTCTTTTTTAATTCCTCATTTGTTTGTTGGGCAATTATATCAAACCTGATATAATTGTAGTTATATGATATAAATTTAGTTCTTTGATAGTTCATGATTGTTGTGTTATATTACGTATGTAATTGTTTTATGTTGGAAACGCTGCCTTGCGCCTTGCACGCCTTGCCTTTTCAAATTATGCAAACCTCGTAAGCCATGCTGACAAGCTTACATTCTTCTGGTGCAATGCAACGATTAAGTAACTGCAATCAAGTTTCACGCTGTGTATATTAAGCAGGTGTCTGGGCATTTTCATTCTATTACGTTCTTAAGTTCTAATGTACCGTTGTGAGTTGAACTGAAACCTTGAGTGGAAAATTGTTATCATGTATATTTAAAAATACAGCAATGATGTTACTTGATTGAGGTTAAATTTTCTCAACACCTTTCATTTCACCACATCACAGCACAATGCATAAAAAAAAGACAGACAGCAAGCAAAAATATCTAAAATGGCGAGTTTTATAATTGAGTTTGGTAGCAATTATAGCATGTCTTAGATTAGCTATTATGTTCATTTATTATTTAGCGCTAACGACAGCTTGATTTGAGTCAACTATTTCGTAGGATAAATCAAAATAAAATTTAAATCATTTTGGACCATTAGAATATAAATCATAATGATTTTAGGAGAATCTCCACACAAGTGAATTAATAAATGACGATTCCATTAAGAATATCAATAGACTTAAACTTTATAGAGTAAAGTTGTGACTGGAATCAGTCAATAGTACAACTCACACTTTATTAACAAATCGATTTCACTAAAATAGCATCATCAGTGTTCTTATTCAAATAGAATCTATTTGAATTTATCTATTTGAATAAGAACACTGATGATGCTATTTTAGTGAAATCGATTTGTTAATAAAGTGTGAGTTGTACTATTGACTGATTCCAGTCATAACTTTACTCTATAAAGTTTCAGTCTATTTTGGACCATTGTGACGAATTAATTTTGATTTGACGTAGTTGTCAAGTTTGAGTCAGCAAATTTGTTTTAAAGGCTTTTTTTGTTCAGCACTAGAGCAGCAGCAGCCAACTTTTTTGTAGCCACGAATCTTCATATCTAAAATATCAGTTTTGCGGACCTCAAGTTAATTTTGCTTGAAGTCTAATTAAAATACTACTGATTCTTAGTAGATAATCCTCCAATAATGTAGCAATGTTAATTATGCTATGCTGTAAATGTTGTAATATGATTATGAGTGCTGCAGCAAATAATAGCTTAACTTTGAAAACAAAACTAAACAGTTAACATGATCGTAGGCAGAAAAAATATTTAAAAGTGTAACAGCAATTTTATTCATTATGGTTTGGCCGGGCATTGAACCCCAGCTCCAAGTTCCTTATTGTGCTTTGCTTGCCATTTACACCTTGGTTCGCGCTTCGTTATTGAATCCCGGAGCTTGTTTGTTTACCTTTTCTTTTATTTCCTTATCAAAGCGTGAGGATTTCTTTGTTTGTCGTTTTGCCATTAGTGCCGGTTTTGTCTCTGCATATAGTACAGATTGGATCTCTTTTAATAAGTTTTTAGTTGCAAGTTGTTCTGCCAGCTTGCAAATAAGTAGATAAATTTTAGGCTTTATTTATTAACGTAGAAAAGTTTTCAATGTATGTTTTGTTCTCAGAAAAGCGTCGTCGTTCTATTAGCGAAGTAGTATTGCAGACATGTACAACTGCTCGAACAATCTCATAACATTCTGTTGCAGTTCGAGCTCAGGATTTTTTGCAATAAAAAACACCAAATTTTTGAATAAATTTCTGATAGTTTACATGGAAAAGCTTAACAAAAATTACAATACTTTAATCCAGACCTTTTAGTTTTTCTTGGAATTTCATTCCAAGTTGCACGGAATCCTTTTGCTGCAACTAATAAATTTAATACTTAGTTCTTAAATGATAACAAGTGATCGAATTTTTGAGGAGAAACCAAAAAAGACTATCAGCGCTGCAACCACAACAAACGATAAAAAATTTTTGATACTTCGCATGAAAATGGCTTATAAGGGACGAAGCAATTCAAGGAGATATGACTTTTAACCGCTCCAGCTCCGCTTGTAACTGTTGCTCAAATAAAATATCAATAATAATTATGAAAGAAATCTCACATGATTTAGAAAATTGGCAAACACTGCACTTTTAAAAAGCCATTATGTCCCGCTTCTGCAAAAAATCGCAATCGTTTATTGTTTTCACTTCGATAATCGCTATTATAGCCATCAGCAGAGCTATAAGTAATTTTTTAAAGAGAGCCCAAAATATGTTTTGGGCCTTAGAGTTCCTCAAGCTTTTTAAATGACGTTTTATGAAATCCACGTTTTGCGGCTGTTACACTGTATCTGAAAACATCTTTATTCAAAAAATTTGTAGTTGCATGACTTTTGTGGTCCCCCCTAGCTCCGTCTATGACTATAACCCTACCAAAGCTTTTTCACTCCATCAAAAATACAAACTATTACAAATTCTTTCTGAAAGAAAAAGTAATAGCTTGTAAGTGTTTTGTAAAGAGCTTGCGGAAAAGAAGCTTTTCATTTAGTGGGCTTGCTGCTGGCTATAAATTGTTTTTTTTTAATTATACTTAGTTCTACAAGGCATTTACCACCTGCTAAACTCACCACACATGGCTGACATAAAAAAAAAACTTATTAATTTTATCTTGCAAACTTTTCCTAATAATAACTTCATATAAATGACACTGGCTTCTCTAACATTGAAAGACTGATGTATACATTTACCATTAGTGCATTGAGTTGCACGCTAAATTAAAAAATTTTATAAATAAATGGAAAGTTTTTTGATTTCCTATTGGGTTACAAAACCAAGAAAATTGGTAATTGGATCTGCCTTTAGATGTTGTTATTCTCAGAGTGTTGGAAACATTTTTTAGAGAATTATTTTGAGTTTGTCTGCTTTTTTGCAGCAATAATTCCTTAAATCCCTTTTATGAATATAAAAATACACTTGACCCTCATTTTTCCGAACTAAATCGTGCAGAAACCTGTTTAGATAATGAAAAAGTCCGGATAACACCAATGTATTTATGCAATGAAAATATAATAAAACAATCGTCTTTGACAATATGCTTCAGTATTGTGACATAATAAATCAAATTTTTGTGTATGTTTTCAATGTTACCTCATAAAATGATATAATTTTTTGTTCACTCAGGTTGTGTTTTTGTACGGAACGGCAGAATTGTTCACCAATACCGGACAAAACACGATGTTTACGAGCGTCGGTAGCCGCCTATCTGCCATTTCTGTCACTACGCGAGGTGCGCGTTGTTTGAATTCATTTGTCGGCCGTCCGGACTCGCTGTCTTGATGAACCAAAATTCAGATTAACCTGGTTCGGAAAAACGAGGGTTGAGTGTAATCAAATATCTCATTTCTCGTCAGAAACTAAGAGATAGACTAAATGCACCGACAAAATCGGCTTACGCTATTGCAAAATCTAGAAAAATTTTCAAAGCTGTAATGCAATTACCTGTTTATTTCAAGTGAGAATAAACTTGACTTGACAAAAGTAAAATTTTCTTCTTGAAATGACTAAAATATAAATCTACCCCCTCTTCCCAGTTTCATAGTTAGATAAAGCGTTTTCTTATGCTGTGTCTACTTTGTGAATGTAGCGATCACAGTTGACTAAAGATGCTGGTAATTTAAAGGTAGTGAAGTTGTAATTTGTGACCATCGCAGTTTTTTAGTCACAACCTTTGTTTATTGTGTGCTTGATGAGTTAAATAAGTTTTTTACAAGCGCTTTTAGTAAAAAAAATTAATTTCCCACAACATCAGGTATTTTTTGAGTAAAGTTAATTACGTTAAAAAGTAATAAATTTGTTTTTGATTTTGCTGATATATGCAGAAAAACCAGATTATCAGTAATAGCTTAAACATTGAGCAAGATGACCAGAATAAGGCATCGAAGAAGTCGAAGAAGACGTTGCCCAGCTAGAGCAAATGCATCTGGAGAAAGAGCAACGTTGAGACAACAAGTAATTTAGGCCTACAGCGTGAAATACAAAATTATGTAATAGTTATTTAATTGTCATGCTTAGTAGTAAGTACTACTTCATGTTCAATTGGCTAGTACATTGTAAAAAGCCATTTTTTCACAGATTGAAAACCAATCATCTTGCTGTAGCAAGTAACTGAAAATTGCGTAGATCATCATTTCAGGCTGGACAGTTTTAAATGAAATGTCATTGACTGCAGTTTGCATTTAACATCTCTTAATAAAATGGAAACTATTATTAGCAAATTTTAAAATGTAATTCGTTACTCATTTTGACGACCATATCTTTTGTATATATGCCTGAAGCTTATTATGCTTGAGTATTCTAATTTGACTTTCGGTTACAGAAAATATTTTCTTTTGGCTAAAGCCTAGAGTGCAACAACATACGACCCGTATAAAAGTTATTGATGTTGTTGACAAATTGTATGTTTGCTACCACAAGCAAAAAAGTTGTGAATAAATTGCTTTCCTTCAGCGCACAACAACTCAGACAACCTGAAGTTTAAATGGTTAATCTTGTGATTACAATTAAACTTATAGATATTCCAATTGCACTCATGTAAATCCAGTCATATTATTGTGTTTCGTGTTAGATTTTACATTTTGCTTAAAAATTTTGCAGTTTCAACAACAAGGAACACCACCTGCTGGGAATTCAGAACAACGATCAAGGCAAGAAAACAGTGATCGTACGTCTGTAGGAGAAAGAATTCAAACTGGTAATAGTTTGTTGGGTTCTGTTCTTACTCGGTAGTTGGTCAGATAGCATTACTTTCATTCATTCATTCATTCACGCGTATGAGTTCATGCTCGGTTTGCATGTCTTTCGTCAGACTGGGCCACCACGACAGGTAGACTGCTTGGCCCCACCATCTGTCTGCCAAATAAAGACGGAGGCATCCTGTTAAGTGCCTTGCCCAAGGACACAACAAGCCAGATTGCCGGCTTATTCTCCACACTACCTCTTATGTGCTGAGTGCTAAGCAGGGAAGCTATGGATACCATTTCTTTAAGTTTTTTGGTATGACTTGACAAGGGAAATGAGCCCCAGGTCTACCGACTACGAAGCGGACGCTCCAACCACTACACCATCGCGTCAGTTAGCTTTACTTGTTAGCATTTCTTGAACCTATATTGAGCCAGGCATTACTTGAGCCAGATTAGCATTACTTGAACCAATATTACGTCGCATGATATTTGTCTTTTTATCAGTTCAACTCTGGAAAAACTGCCTGGTATCCAAAATTAAATAAAAACGTACGATTGTTCAGCGAGTTTACAAGTCGTAAAGGTCTATATTGTCACGACGACGTCAAAGAAAGACAAAATAAATATCAAAATTTTTTGAATTTGTACGCTTCAATTCAGCTGCACACGTTCAGACTCAAACAAAACTCACCAAGCGAATTGCATTTTACAACGATATATTTTGGAGGATACCGTTGAATCTCAATGCTTGCGCTTATTTTGCAAGCAGTTTTTATTCAATATCTTGTAAAAAAGTAACGCAAAATACAGTTCTAACATCAAAAAAAATCTTTATTTTGCTCCAAATGATTTATTTATCTTGTTACGGTAATAACACCATAACCGCTTTTTTCAGTGAAGTTATGCTGTAACATCGCAATAACCTGTTTTTTGCTTTCACACAGCAAGTATCTTTTCTATGACGATAACGTTGTTTATGCTTAGCAAACATTAGAATGATGGCTAATCATGATACTGCTTAGCTTCCGTTTACAATAATTAACAGTACTATAATGCATGCAACATTGATAATTAATCGGCAAATTGTAACCAAAGAAACAACAATACAGCGAAGTGGTAGCAATCAACTTGAGTTGGACCTCATAGTTGTGCATAGAAACACTGTTAATGAGCAAACACCTGATACCAAAAAGTTCGTTCCAGAAAAGTAGTTGTTATTCTGGTAACGAAGTGCTTGCACATTGTGTGATTATAGAACAGCAAAAATATAAACCGAACATATGATGTTTAATTTCAACTTTTATTGAACTTGCAGTTTGTCTGCCATTCCAGCAAGCAAACTGCACTAATCCAATTTAATGCATAACATTTTGATCTGGGATTGTAAAATTGGGGGGAAGAGAGGCCGTTGAAGGTTTATAGGAAGGGAAGGGCCACGATGTTACGATTCGCTATTTAGAGAAGACCTTTACTTGTTTTGGAGAACAAGTGATTACCACTTTAAATCAATTCTCTACCTAAATAGGGTTTTAACGCTGTTATGAAGAGCAAATATTGACAGTTGCCAAGGGGGCCCGTCCAAAAATGTTTAAAAATCCCTGATTGAGAGCAAATCAAATAGGTCTACTATCACCATCATTGCAGATCTCACAAAAAGCTTTTATGTAGAACATGACCTTTTACGCATGAACGAAAAACAGATAATTGTAAGCAAGCAAGTACTTAAAAGACCGCACTAACTTCTTGAAATGTCGCATGCGATGTAAAAGCCACAATTTTTTTACCATTTTCTTGTAAGAGGTTAACAAACATGTCGTTTTAGCAAATAGGTTTCAGCCAGTATGTCACTAAAAATTTCCCAGATTGCACACATTTTAGTTTGCAAATCGGTAAATTTTCAATTTAAATTAACAATTGTCGTTGAAAACATCAAAACTTACAACTTTCATGTAATATTAATTCCAAAAAATAAAGTCCCATAAATGAACAATGCAATGGCAAGAGAATTTTAGACTAAACAGAAACTAGTTATATTGCTGTGTTTAGGTCCTTCTGTCATTGATCGACGGCAATTGGAGTCCCATACCCATTATCATTACCATTCAGGTGACCTCCATTTTATTTTTTTGTGTAGAAACTTGAATAATTCGCAGCCATCTTAATTCCAAAACGCCTTCCTCCCGCAACAAAATTGTTACAACAATTTACTTTCGCATTTCTTAATTAAAGGGTAGTTTGACGAAAAATCATTTGACCAAAATTGAACAAGCAACTTCATATTCAATTTACTCCTGAATGATGCTTGAACTCAGCAACCATTTATTTAGAAGTCGATGCTCGATTATAATGACAATCTTCAGCCAGCAAAGTATCTGGGTTGCTTACAATAAGATATCAACAGATGTAAAATTTTCTTCCTATACCTCTTTGTAGGTTGTTAATTGTTCTATTGCTGACTCTTTTTCTCACCTAAATTTGTGATTTTGCTAGATAATATATTTACGTCATGATACCTAGCTTCTCTTAAGATTTGTGCACCTAACTTTTTGGTTATATGTCACCAGCAGTTTTTTATTAATTGCTGAGCTCACAGCTATTAAGATGGAAGTTGTTTGCGCGAGACACCATCTCGATGCAATGTATAACATATTCTGGAATAAACAAGACTGCTTCAAAAACCGCTTCATGAAAAAAGTCAACAGATCCACGAAAACCACGTCAACGCCGAAAGTAATAGCGTTTTCCTGACACCAGAAGTGTTTTGTGAAAAAAGATGCTACCTTTTTGTGAGGGCAAAAAATTGTTACATATTGGGGGCGTTGGCTACACACTTACCATTATATTTCAGCTAATTCTAGCGAAGTTCGAGGCCAGACGAGCACTAGCATGGTGACAGAAGAAGGTGAGTTACAATTTTTGACTCAAAACATGCGTGAACCAAGCCTAAATACAAATAATTACTAAATTACAAAATAAGATTTGGTGTCAAAATTTAAAATAATGCATGATTTTCAGTATTGTATTTATAGGAATCAAAGGGTTTTAAAAGGAATCTAAGAAAAATGCTTAGATTATAACGCAGAGTCTACAAAGTTGCTCTGATTGTATCTTTAAAGCTATCCATTGTATTCATGCATAACATCAAATAAAAACTATGCATTTTTGCAACTAACATGAACCATAGGACTTTAGCAGAAACTGTAGACCCCCGAAAAATTGACACGCATATTCAAAAATCTCTGAAACATCACTAACAAGTTTGAAGGCTGATGTGAAGGGGTACCTATCGGAAGTTGTTTTTTTCCAATTGTTGGCTTCCATTTTCTTTGGCTAGGGTGCAGATAGCTTTTGAATATTGAAGAAGAGTGGTATCGCCGGTACCTAGGAGGTAGCACAGTTATTAAAGCGTCCGCTTTGCAGTTGGTATTATATTCAGCTTACACACTTACTATTATATTTCAGTCAATCCTAATGAAGTTCGAGGCCAGACAAGCACCAGCACGATGACAGAAGAAGGTAAGTTACCATATCCAACTCAAAACATGTGTGAACCAAGCCTTAATATAAACAACTAGCCGGCTTTGCCGGCGTCGCCCGGCAGATGCCCTCCATCAGTAACGTCGGGATTGGGAATTTTGGTTCAGGCGGCCAAGCCGGCTTCACATATTAGGCTTTTGTATGAAGAGTTACCAAAAGTTTATGCGTTTTCTGCACATAAGATGTTCACGACTTTTTGTGCTCTTTGTCCTAATAGAATATCTCATTTCAAGATCCTGGCTATGCTTTAGGTCTATGTGCAAGGGAGCCTTGCATTTCCCCGTAGTTTGAAAGTAGGGAACACATTTCTCATATTAAGCTATTCTACATGTAAAGCAAAAGGGCAAAATTGTCTTTCGTGAGGTGCGATTTGACACAGCAACGCTGTTTTCTTTTGATTTTTCCTTAAACTTTCTCATGTCTTCGCTTGCTACGCATTATGTAGCATGTTCTTTTTCTCCCTGCTTGACTTGTCCTGGGGAGTTAAAAATATCTTTGCTTTTCCTCAAATGTTTGGTTTGACCCCGGTAGCTCTATAAAGCTATTATAAAGCAAGGTATCAATAATATTTTCCATGTGGTGTGATTTAACATAGTGACGTTATTAATTTCGCCGCAAACTTTCTTAAGTCCCTGCTGGCTCCGCATTATGATTCATATTTGTTTTTCCTTGCTTAGTTATGCTCATAGAAGTTAAACAAGTTCTTGCTTTTGCCAAATTTTTTGGTTTGATTCCGGTAGCTTTATAAAGCTATTATCAAGCAAAATAGAAAAAATGTTTCTCCTAAGTATGGTGCGATTTAACCCCGGCAGGCCATACCATCACCCGTGCCGATTTAAAACGTACCAATTAATGCAGCTTCACCAGCTTAACCGTACAAACAATTGCTAGAGCCACAACGAAATGTTTTAGTAAATATAAGCCATAGCTCCTGTACATGTAATGGTGATCATGTTGGTTTATTTATGAAGGCTGGAAGTATTCAAACTGAAAGAACGATTACACAAACTACCATTCGTAATTTTTAAAAAAGTAAGAGGGGAGAGAGATGAAACATAGTCCAAATTAATGGCGTCGCCCAAATGGTGGTAATTTTGACTCATAAAGAAATGAGTTGTTTGGTGGTAGGCATGTTTGACGATTTGGTTGGCCTGTTTTCGTATTAATATTGGTGAAATTAAGATTTTTACCAGCGCCATTTGCTTTAGTTCGGCCTTAGCATAAAAGGGGGTCATGCCTTTCTTTAAGTTATGCAACCTATTGCAATAAACGCCTATTGAGCTCTTTTCAAACAAAATCATTTCCTCTTAATCCAGTGTTGCAGATTGATGTTATTGTTGTTTAATTTTGATCTTTTCTTAAATTTGGTCTTTTATTACATTTAGCTTTGCCCCTATCCACACCTACCTACATTTAAATGAAGATTAGTGTTTTGTACCGATAGGCTTATTCTTGCAATTACAAATATCAGCAATGGGCTTTACCATTTATGTTCGCTATCAATATAATAGTGAATAATTTTGCTGCCTGCTGCTGTTTTCACTAAATAGTGGCAAGAGTTGTGATGTCATTTATCATTATGACCTCACAATGCGTTTTGAGCCATTATTATTAGGATTGCTACTTACCACTTTTTGTTACTGTAGGCAAATTGATATGAATTAACGTCTCTGACTGCGTGCATGTTCCTTGGCCCTGGCATAAACGCCGCCATGCAAAAAGACGAGCCGAATGCAAATGCAAAGAGATGAAGCCATGCAAAGATAACCCGAAATGAAGCACCCACATTTCAGTTATAGCAGTAGCGGCGCCCCCATTAATAATGTCGAGCTTGAGAACATCAAATCAGCTGGTTACTGCGAGAGCCTTGCCAAATTGCAAAGGAAATTGCTTCAACATTTAGATCATATGTAGCTTGACACTTGCATTTTGTTGCAAACGATATGAAAGGACCATCTTTACCCCATCGTCTTTATCTTAGGTGATCATCAAGTGTTTTGCTTGGAGTAGGCTACATATTAAAATTTGTGGACTTTGAGTCTTTTGAATAATTTGATTAATAATGCCAAAAATTCATGCAATCGAGAAAGAATAACCAAAATGTACCAAAGGTTTTTCTAAAAATTGCAATATTGTGAACTGCAGGAACTAAAATTTTGTGTGTTTCTAACCGGTAGTCAACATTTCATAAATATTTGGAGACTTCAGTTTTTGATGAATCTTTTTGAAAACGTCAACAGACAATGCAAAAAAAACACGCTTGTGAGGAAAAGTAGTCAAAATGTACCAAAGAACTAACTTTGTTTAACAATTGCAAGTTTGTTATGTCAAGTAGGATAATTGTATAACCAAAAATGAAATATTATATATGGCAACCAATTGTTTATCAGCCATTATAAACTAATTTTTAGCCTCAACTAATTGGAGAGACATATTGCTGGAAAGGATATTTCATAAACTTTCAAAGGATAGTAATTGTTAGCACTTTATTATAATGTTTTTGTATTAAAGTTATCTGTTTTCACTGAGCTCACCACCTTTGGGAGGGGTAAAAAGTTACACCACAGGTCTTAAAGTTCAGTTTTTTCAGTATAAAAACTGATATTAATTGTATGTATTATACACTATCGGACTTGTCTTGAAATAACCTTTAATTTGTTGGACAAAGTTTGAAAATCGACTGAGAAAATAGGTCACAAATCAGTCTTGTAATAAACTGGTTTTGCAAAAAGGTTGCAATTTTTGAAAGCATCTTGATATTACGATCTGCGGTAGCGAATATTTATGTTAATGGTACGAGACATATTATGACGTCATAGAGCCAGTTTAAGCGTGCAAGTGAAAAAGAAAAAATGCTTAGAAGGCTTGAAGTGCTTAAATAAATAATTGCTCGTAGCATAATCAAATGAACATTACATGTTGTAAAGTAGTTTTTATCAAAAGCACCTTATTAATATCTCCTGAAAAAACGTCTAATCGCGTTTCTGCAATAAGTACTTTTTGAGATAGAACAAAAAACAGATTGTTCAATAAATCATTGATTGTGAGTACTTTTTGAGATAGAACAAAAAACAAATTGTTTAATGTTTCATTGATCGTGAAGTCATTTTAGACCCCACACAAATGAAAGTTTTTGAAATGTGGTATGTCGGAAGCTGGTTTTTGTTTGAGCAAAAAGCGGTTGTCCTCTGTCAAGTAATGCGAATTCTAAAAAATTTATTTTGGGGTGATAACGTCATCATGACGTCACGAATACCCTGATGACACTTACTACGGGGTGGTGATCAATCGTGCCAAGTTTGATGCTTGTACCTGTAGCAGTTTCAGAGGAGTTAAAACGGACACATAGACAAACAGACAGAAACACAGACAGACGGAATTGCGCTTTATCTATATATATAAAACTCAAAGTCTGTCTGTCTGTCTGTCTTTCTGTCCGCTATAGAAATAAAACTGGAGACATTTAGATACAAACAAACATATGAATCTTATATAACTTTTTCCAGGGAAGCCAAGTACGGTATTTTGATTTCGATCAGAATCGTCTATGGGGGGCTACGAGCCTATATTTATTTTCCTTCTCTGCAAGCGAAGCATTGTTGCATTCGTTACAAACCACAAGTAAAAAAGTTATTTTCTATATATATAAAACTCAAAGTTTGTCTATAAGCCAAGTACGGTATTTTGATTTTAATCAGAATCGTCTATGGGGGCTACGAGCCTATATTTATTTTCCTTCTCTGCAAAATTTTTTTGATCATGTGAAATACGGTTACTAACGACCGTAGATTTCACCTCAAGAAATTATGACATTGGTTGTATTGTTCAGTTATATTTTCTTTCTTTATGATCAGTCTTTACATTTTACCCGATCAACGACGGGTAAATCTGCTATCTATATATATAAGACTCAAAGTTTGTCTGTCTATCCGCTATAGAAATAAAACTGGAGACATTTAGATACAAACAAACATATGAATCGTCTATGGGGGGCTACAAGCCTATATTTATTCAACCTTTATTAAAATATGGTTATTCAACGTAAAAATTTAATCAGTCTTTACATTTTACCCGATCAACGACGGGTAAATCTGCTATAGATTACTAAAGTACAAAACAAGATTAGCATCAAAATTTCAAAAAGTAGATTTTTTCAGTATTGTATCCATAGTAATTAAAGAGTTTTGAAATGAAGCCGGAAATAAAAATTACGATAGTAATTATGTGAACATTTCGACATCAACTTATCTCTTAAGCAAATGTTAAATGCCACAACCAAATTAATAAAGGCGAAAAGCAAAGCTATAAAAAGAAATAGATTCTACTACATATAATGCATGCAAATATTTATGCAGTAGTTGCTGGGTGGCTAGCAACAATAGTCAGAAATGCCGCGAGACTTGGCATAAATGCTGATGTAGTTCTAGTGCTTGGTCCAGTTCATGAAGTGCTATAAATTACAAGTTGCAATCAAAGTTATTACAAGGATGTTTCATAAAGTAAGGCCTCCATTTTTTGCAATGTCGCTACAAGGGGTTGGAGCAAATTGCGTATTGCGTTTTTGTAATGACTGACTCTTCACATAGTCAACCTGTACTTTTTATCTTTTTATTACTTTTGGTAATAACGCAATGATAATTTCAAATTGTGAGTAGAATTTTGCCGTAAAAGTAGTCAGCATTCATTTTGTCTTTAATTGTCATAAACACAATTGTAGCTGCAGATTCAAGCTCATTACTTTATTTCAATTTATTGATTTTTCGCAGCTTGGCATTTGTTAAAAAATATTGGCCGCAAGCTGAAGATTAAGAGAGCCCAATAATTTAGTCCAGCTAATTTGTCAAAAAAAAGTTTTCATAGAATGAGTGAAAAGATGTCAACAAAATGAGCAGTCAATATAAAATTGGCTAGACTATGACGCAGAATCTATGAAGTTCCTCTGATTGTGTCTTTGAAGCTATCCACAGTATCAATACACTTGATCAAATAAAAACTATGCACTTTTGCAACTAACATGAACCATAGGACTCTAGCAGATAGTATAAAACTAGGAAAGTTGACGCGCATATTTAAAAATTTCTGAAACATCGCCGACAAGTTTGAAGGTTGATGTAGAGGGGTAACTGTTGGAAGTTGCTTTTTCCAATCGTTGGCTTCAATTTTCTTTTGGCTAGAGTGCAGATTGCTTTTGAATATTGAAGGGGGCGGTATCGCCGGTACCTAGGCGGTAGCGTAGTGATTAGAGCGTTCATTTCGCAGTCGATAGACTTGGGGTTCATTTACCAAGTCGGGTCATATCAAAAAATTTTACAAAGCGTTATTTATACCTTTCCTGCCTAGCGCTCAACACAAAAACAATAGCGTTGAGGGCACGTCACAAAGCTTGCTCGTTGTGTCTTTGGACTGGACACTTAACAGAATGCCTCCATATATATGTAGCAGACTGGTGGCGGCGCCAAGCAATCTACCGTTCGTGGTTGCCCAGTCTAACAAAAGACTAGAAGCGAAAGCTATTGAGAAGCTCACAATCTAATATGCTTCTTCAAAAACTGAAAGATCTTGCCCCTACATAGAAGACTATAAAAATTGATGGTAAGTTATTAAAACTTGAGGTTACTGCAATTGGCTGAGTAAGTGCAAAAAGAAAAAAAGGTTGATCTATCAAGGTTATGTCGACTTAAAATCTAGTGCGAATTTTCATCTGTAGCATTTCTTAGAATCGAAACTAGTGCCAGTAATTTGGTTATTTCAACATTTTTGCCCTCATAAAGATAATTGTGTGATTGACTGGTTGATTGGGGCTATAAAGCAAATGCATAATGGCGCCTGTTTCTTTTCTATAAAATAATTTATGCTCTGTATATGATCTTGTAAAAAAGCTGGCGATAAAGTTTTGCTATTTCGTCAATTATAGCTTGATCGGCAACTGCATTAAATCTATAAGTAAAAAATCATTTAACTACGCTCGTATTTCATTTTGTAAATTTGTGTACTGAAAAAGGACTTACTCTTTCGTTTTTCTTTCATTGTTCCTCCAGGAGCTGCTCTTCCCCGGATATTTCTCTGGCTTTCATTTCTTACGCCCTCTCCTGATCTTGTAGAACCTTTAAAATGACGCATCTTTCTGATTTTCCTACAGTTCTCTTTTCTGTTTTTTTATTACAATGCGCATTCTTTATATTTCAATTTTCAAAGATTTTTTGGGATGAGTTTGACGCTTGCTCGACTCTCACCAACCTCATTGAAATGATAACTTCTTTCTCGTTTTGTTTTCTGCAGCTGCACTCTTTACTTCTCTTTTGCATAATTTTTTTCACAATCCAATCTTAAGGCCAGCTAACAAATAGAAAATTCGCAGTTGAAAGTGACCCTAAAAAAAGTAAAATTGGTGTTGAAGAGAAAAGGTAAATTAAGCAAAAAGAGAAAGAGAGGGAGAGAGAGAGAGAGAGATGCTGTTGGAGTTTGGTCTCGCGAGGTTTTCTCTTAAAACAGAAGATTCCGTTTGGACCCGGGTTGAGAGCCTGACATCAGTTTTAGTGTGAGTTTTCTTGTCATCAAAGCAATTTTTGGTATCTTGCCAAGTCCACGTGCTGTGTTGGTATGAAGGAGGCAGTTGTTGGTTCAACTCGAGCTTGGATGAGTCCTTCAAGATTTTGGCCAGAATTTAACTTGGTCTAAATATTGAGGACTTCATTTGTTTGTGAACAGGAAAATAAGAGCACGCTTATTGAGGTTTTACTACTCTGTCTGCGTGGACTTCGAACTCGATGCATTGATAATCAAAACCTGCCGCTTTTTCTGGCTGTAAAAAATTCAGAAAGGTGAGTGTTGCAAAAGATGTGGTTAGATAAAGACCATCTCTTCTAATTTTTGACATAGTATCAAAGAATTTAAGCAAAATTTATTTATTTCGAGCATTATGAATATGCTCTTGCTGGTGTAGCGGGTTAGTCCACTATCTTATCACTCCGAGTAGATAATAAACCACAAAAATAGTTTTGAAACAATATTTTATTAACTCTTTGCCAGATACAAACTCTTTTTTAAACAACCGAATGTCCAGAAAAGTTTCAAAGCTCAAAAGACGCAAATCTCCAATTGATTAAAGAAATGCAAAACTAAACTACATCACCTACTAATTTGCCGACGGTGCACAAAAACTGCGAAGTGATTAAAAAAGCATGAATGAATTTAAACAAAACATCCGATAAATTATTAACGAGCAAAAAATCCAAGTAAGTGGTTCCGACATAAGCTTCCCCCAAGATGGCGATTGGAGATCGACATCAACAAGGTCAACTCAGTGTCGGAGAAAATAATCTGAAACTCAAAAAAATACCAATACATAATACATGGTAAACTAAAATTCTAAACAAATAACTTAGGCAGTTTATTAAGCCGTCTCGCCAACAATCAAGAGGGCATACGAGACATATTAGTCACGACACCACCACTAGCACCATAGGAAGTATGTACCACGAACCAGAAGACCTGTAATATAAAAATGCACAAGTAAATAACGACCCAAAAGAATAATCTTGTCTTACCAAGGAAGATAATCTTCAGCAAGGAATGAGCGGATATAATATGACGTCAGTAAAGCTTACTTACCATTACTAAAGATTGCCAAGGTATATGTGTCAAATTTCCATTGGAAGGAGCCGGCTAGCAAGAGCAAAGCAGATTAGTAGGACGAGAGAAAACAGCAAGTAAGACCTCTGGAATTGGTTGATTACCAAAAGATGAATGAACTAAGGGGGTCTTAGGTGACCAAAGTTTCGCCTAATGTAAACTATAAATCAAGAATAGCAGGAAGTCTGATGACACGCCCCACTCGACTGCGTCTGAAAATGGGATCCAAGTGCGGAAGTTGAGGTGATCATGAAGAAGATAATTGAACATTTTCAGTAGATTCTGTAGCCTCGCAGGTTGAAGATTGTAAGGATTTATCTGTTTGAAAAAGAGGTAAGTGTGCAGTTTTTAAACGGTTAATGGAAACATTGTTAAGTACTCCATTCTGTAACAAAGTGAAGTACTTATCAGCTTTACAGATCACTTTAGATGGTCCAAAATATGTTCTTTCCAACGGAGATCTTTTCGCACAAAAACATAGTCTGCATTATGTAGTTGCGGGTCAATAAAGGATGCATTAGAAGTAACAAACCGAGGAGGAATTGCACGAAGTGAATGAATAAATTTGTTTAATTGATGAAAATACTCAAAATGGGAATCAATTTGATATTTACGAAACTCAAAATATTGACCAGGGAGACGTGCACTTGAACCAAGGAATAATTGTGCAGATAAACAGCCAAGATCTTCTTTTAATGAAGATCGAATTCCCAGCAGAACGCAGGTAAGGTGAGAAATCCAATCAACGTTAGCATGGGTTTTTAGAGAAGTTTTCAACTGTTTGTTAAACCTCACGCACATGCCGTTAGCGGCAGGATGGTATGCACATGTGTGAGAAAGTTTGCATCCCAAGAACTCACAAAGCGAATGCCAAAGATTAGACGTGAATTGTCTTCCACGATCACAGGTGATGGTTGAAGGGCAACTAAAACTAGCAACCCAGAGCAAAAGAAGTGCATTAACGATGGTTTCGATTTCAATGTTAAGCAGAGGAATAGCTTCGCACCAACGAGTGAACCTATCAACAATAGTTAAAGCATAATAATAACCGTGGAATTCATTTAGAGGACCAATCAAATCAATGTAAATATGGCTAAATCTATCGTCTGGAGCAAGAAAAGTTTTTATTGGGGCTTTGTTGTGACGTTGTACTTTGGCAGTTTGACAGGGTATGCAAGTTGTAACCCAATCTTTAATTTCAAAATTCATCCGGGGCCACACAAAGCGCTCTTTAATTATACAGGGTGGCCCAAAAGTAGGTATACACTTATTAAAAGTAGGGTTTAGGTCCAAAAGTAGGTTTGTAGTTCTCATGTAGGCACTTTAAACCTCTAGAATGATAGTTATATCTTAGACGGAAACTGTTTAATCTCTTAAGTGCTCAAAATGTCCTCCGCCAACATTGCCACATTTACACCTGTTCAAAACACTCTGACACACAGTGCGGCACTAATTTCGATCTTCATCAACTTCTCTGAATGCGTCATAAATGTAATCTTTTAATTCATTTACTGTTTTGGGATTCTTTTTATACACCTTGTTTCTTACATCACCCCAAAAAAAGAAATCCATTGGTGTCAGGTAAGTGAGCGTGGTAGCCATTCACTGCTACCCCTTCTTCCGAACCAACGCTGTGGAAGGACTTCGTTAAGATAATCTCTTACTCTTAACGCCTAATGTGGAGGTGCTCCATCTTGCTGAAAGAAGAGTTCATCGAAATCAGGTTTGGTTTGGAGTTGTGGCACTACCACTTCACAAAGAATTTCCAAATAATTCTCTCCATTAACTGTATACCTACTTTTGGGCCACATAAAGTGCACTGCTGGTAATTTCAAAGCGCATAAAAAATACTTTAATAACTGTATACCTACTTTTGGGCCACCCTGTAGATCGAGTAGCCCTTATTCCAGGATGAGAAAGGGAATGAAAAACATCAAATACCTGTTTACGCATGGATTCGGGAACGATCGGCCGAAAAGGTCCAGTGGAAACATCACAAATGATGTTTTTGTTACTGTCAGATAACGTTCGTGTTTCAATAGAAAGGGTGGTAGTACCTAAATTCATCAAGTTTGAAATGCTTGCATTGGCTTGTTGTTTAGCCGCCATCTCGTGCAAGGATACTGGAGGAAGTTCTTCAAACAAAGCATTGCATTGAGTCCGGGACAAGCAATCTGCAACAACATTCTTTGAACCTGAAATATAAATGACGTTAGTAGAATACTGCGCAATAAAATCAATATACCGACTTTGACGTTCAACCGGCGCGATGGTGCAGTGGTTAGAGCGTCCGCCTCGTAATCAGTAGACCTGGGGCTCATTCCGTATGTCAAGTCATACCGAAAGACTTTAAAAAATGGTATTCACAGCTTCCCTGCTTGGCGCCCAGCATAAAAAAGGGATAGTGTGGAGAACAAGCCGGCAAGCTTGCTTGTTGTGTCCTTGGGCAAGGCACTTAACGGGACGCCTCCACCTTTATGTGACAGACAGGTGGCCCCACCCGTACTTCACCGGATTATAATTGTAAAGTTGCTAACCCAGCATGTCAGACGACTCTTGGGTACCCACCAGTGGCAGTCCGCCTTGTTGGTGGTTGGGCTACCAGTCACTCAAGACTGGTTCGAAATGGGCTGCCATCTTCCCTTAGCCTAATATCAATTAGGTTGACGGCATGAGCCTGAATTACCGTTCATGCCGTACCTCCATCCCAAGGAAGAGGAGGGGAAAACACACACACACACACTTTGACGTGGCGAAAGATTAGTAGAAGGTGCCAAGATAGCACGTGTGATACTTTTCTGGTCAGTGACAATCTTGAATGAACGTCCTTCAAGAAAATACTTGAAATGTTTCACAGCCATATACAGGGTGGGCCAATAAAATGTTACCACTTTTCAATCATACCCAAGTTTTCAAATGTGAATTTATTTAAAATTTTTATTCAAAGATTTGTGATAAGAAACATTAAACCAACATTTAATATCAATGAATTTGCAAAATCTGAACTCTGTAGGGAAAGAAATAAAGATCTGTGTTCAGTATGCGTCTGAGAGTGGTCCTTGAGAGGGCAGTCTCCCTCTGACAAACATCTGGTCGATTTTCTTGGTGATTCCTCCAGACGCTGTCTCACGATCTCTGTGTTAATGGCTGTTCTCGCAGACCTTGGCCTACCACTATGTCCTTTATTCGCTTTGGTCGCATATCCTGTTTTCCTGAATTTTCGAAGAAGATGTCTGATTGTGAGTATACATGGAGGATTTCTTTCCGGAACGTCAATGACGAATCGTCACTGAGTCTGGGTTACCAATTTAAATTCAAAATATGCTTCTTCGATCTTTACTCTCTCCTTCACAGTATATTGTTTTCGATCCATTGCTGTGAGAATTCAATGTTTTGTTGTTAGTATTTTTGAGAATAAAAAAAATCTATTTTGGAAATAGCAAGGATTCAAAAAGTAGCAACATTTTATTGGCCCACCCGGTACATCGCAGTCAGTTCTTTATCAAAAACGCTGTATTTAAGCTGCGCCTTGTTAAATGCTCGGCTGAAAAATGCTAATGGTCGTAACTCACCGTCGATCTTTTGATGTTATACTGCTCCAGCAGCGACATTAGAAGCATCAGTAACAAGATATATTGGAGCATTCTCGACTGGAAAGGCCAGAGTGACAGGAGAGCAAAGTTTGTTTAACACTTCTTGGAAAGCATCATCCGCGTCTTTAGTCCATTCGATTGCCTTCTTTGAATATTTATGAGGTGAAAGCAAAGCCAAAATAGGTCTAGTAATTTCTAAACAATTGGGAATAAACTTTTTGTAAAATGCAATCATACCAATTAAACGTCGTAACTGTCGCATATTAGGTTTAGGAAAATTTACGATGGCCTGAACCTTGTCAGCAATAGGTTATATTCCAGTGGTATCAATGTGATCACCTAAATAATTCAAGGGCGAAACACCAAATTTGCATTTATCCAAGTTAATGGTTAGCGAGTATTCAGAAAACCTTTCTAATAGCTTTCGCAAATGAGTTAAGTGAGTGTCATGATCTGGGCTGAAAATAAAAACATCATCTAAGTAAACGAAGACAAAGCCAAAATCCGATGTAACTTGATTGATAAATCTTTGGAAACACTGTGCTGAATTTCCAAGTCCGAAAGGCAAATAATTCCAACAAAAGAACCAAAAGGAGTGATAGTACAAGTTTTGTTCACAGAGTCCGGGTGCATCGGAATCTGATGAAAGGCACTTTTAAAATCAATCAAGGAAAATATTTCGCAGCCATGTAGAGAATTGACAAAATCGTTTAATATCGGCAATGGATAAGAGTCATGCTCTGTAACAGCATTGAGAGCACAAAAGTCAACAGTTAAACGATACTTACCTGGTTGCTTTTTTTTGACCATGTGTATGGGAGATCCCCACGGGCTGGTTCCCGGTCGAATGATCTTCGCATCCAGTAATTTGTCCATTTCTTCTTTTGCGATTTTAGTCATCTCAGGACTTAACTTGCGAACTTTGCTGTGGATAGGTTGACCGTTAGTTTTGATGACATGACAAATATCACTTTCGATTTTAGTGGGTGGTTGGAAAAGCAATAAGGACGGAAAGTCGTTGATTACCATTTGTTTGTAAACTTCAGCATTAACGCATTGCTCTTTGGAAATCAATGCTTGACAAGGGGATTTGTGTGACACTTCAGATTTAGGCTGAGCAAGTTCGAACACGTTAGGTTTTTCGGTTTCTATTAGACGTTAAGCTTAAACGTCAATAGCAAGCTTGTAATAGGATAAGAAGTCTGCGCCGATAATAGCAGTGGTAGTGTCCGCGACAATAAAGTTCCATTTCATTTCTTTTTGACTAAGGCCTATATCAATTGTTAAATAACGCTTACAGTAAGTCTTCACTTCAGTCTGATCTTAGGCAAATAGGTTGCGAGACGTAGCAGGTTCTTCGTTATCCACATAAGACAAGGGAATAATACTTACAGTGGCGCCAGAGTCGATTAAAAATTTCATGTCAGATAGAGAATCCTTCACAAAAATTAAGTTAGAAGACAAAAATGGCTTACGACTCGTGATGGTCGCAAGCCAGCTTACACGTTTTTTGATTTATTTAAACACGGGAACATATGACATGGTTCTCCATGGCATTTCTTAGCACTGACAGGACCACAGTTATAGTGGTACCAGCACAACTCAGGCACGTCGTTGGGATTGAAAGGACTACAATCACTATTACGTGAATAGTAATTGTCAGGTCGCCTCCGGTAATTAGTATTGTTTGAATGATAAGTGCTGTCGTTGGGTTTTCCTACATTCCCATAACTTGCTGTGGAATGGCCCACATCACAAGAATACAAGTTCGATTCCTGATCAGGTACAGTTTCATAAAATTGTAATTTAGGCGATTTCATATCAGATGCACAGGACGATTGGGAATTATATTCTAATTCCGCATAAATTGCATCAGCTTTTTGTGCAATATTGTCTAAAGAAATATCATCACCAATTAGGTACAACCTTATTTTGGATGGTAAAGCTTGCAAAAATAGGCTACGTAAGAGTTGGATCAGAACGCCATCTAACAGTTTCCCGTAAAATGAAAATTTCATTTTCCATAACAGTTCCGATGGCTTGTCATTACCAAGTTTCATTCTAGTTACAGCAACGCTTCGTTCTTGATCAGAAGCACCTAAATTTTGAATCAATAGTTTCTTCATCTCGATATATGGTTGTGGATAGTCCATATGTAGAAGCTCTGCAACAACTTCAAGATGCGAAGGTTTTAGTTTAATTAAAGTACATCTAAAGCGGGTTATTTCACTAAAAATTTTTTGTTCTTCAAAAGAAGCTTCTAAGATTTTAAACCATATCTCAGGACTCTCTTGAGAAAACGTAGGGACAGAGTTTAGTAGAATACTAGAGTTGGCAAAACCTTGAAAAGACGTTAATCCTACAAAAGGATCTAAATGACTCTTTGAAACTTCTGAATTATACTTACTTGTTGTAAGATTGGATTGACAAAGATGAGAATTAGTGTGACAAGTTGCGCTCTGTGGCTGTTCATACCTGTTAATGTAGCTGTTTGAAAGTAGAGTGGAAAGATAGACACGTGAACATGACGGTATGGAATCTTTCAGTGGCACATATCGTTTGTTCGATGTACCTGTAGTTAAAAGTAGAACAAGAATAAGTGCTCGTATGATTAGTGCTGGACAAAAAAGGCGATGATGGATGTTGGACAATCGCCAGTGGTAGAACCCCGTCTAATAACGATTTAGGAGAACTTACAATTTCGTTTGATTGTTGGCGGGAAAGCTTACCAAGCCTACCTGAATTATCACGCTTAAAAAACGACATAATAGAATACTACGTTAACATTAATCAAGCTATAATAATTTTTAATTTTAATATAATTCAGATCCAGTTCCAAGCAATTAAGCGAATTAAAACTTCCACAATTTGTTGAGCGGCAGAAAATTTTTAACGTTCAATTGTCAAATTTTTGATTTTCAGTCACGTCGCCTTCTGATTTTCAATCACGTTGGGGTCACCAATGTAGCGGGTTAGTCCACTATCTTATCACTCCGAGTAGATAATAAACCACAAAAATAGTTTTGAAACAATATTTTATTAACTCTTTGCCAGATACAAACTCTTTTTTAAACAACCGAATATCCAGAAAAGTTTCAAAGCTCAAAAGACGCAAATCTCCAATTGATTAAAGAAATGCAAAACTAAACTACATCACCTACTAATTTGCCGACGGTGCACAAAAACTGCGAAGTGATTAAAAAAGTAAAATAATCAGAAAGGTAAATTAAAATAAGGTGATGTAACGCAACTTAAAAGTAAAATACAAAATTAACGCATGAATGAATTTAAACAAAACATCCGATAAATTATTAACGAGCAAAAAATCCAAGTAAGTGGTTCCGACACTGGTAAAAGGAAATTATCAAAAATTTTTTTCGGAAAATATATTGTTTTTATGCCAATGCGTAGGGTTTTGGTGACCAAAAATATCAAATTTTTGAAGTTGTCACTATTGATAACGCTTATTGAGCTTTTTTTGTTAATGTCTGGAGGGCATATTTATTTGAAGGCTTTGAGTCTTTGGGTCACTTACCCCCATTATGAGAAAACTTTTGTTCACAGTAAACAAATGAAGCTCTGTCATCTTCATAATTCTCTGGCTTGCTATTCCTCTAGCCAGTGCATATTTCTCAATTGACCAACAATTGTTCAGTCTTGCATGAATTTTTTTACTAGTTAGCAAAAAAGTCATTTCATTACGTAAAAATGTGCGTTAAAGTTGCAAGTTGTGAAAAAATGTATTCATGTAGTTATTTACAGCATAAATGTAGCATTAAGGATATTTTTGTTTGGTCAGCTTAGAGAAAAAATACATGCAATTTGATTTGCATGACTGTTTTCAATAAAAAATGTGTTTCTGATTGTTTTAAAAAGTGAGTAGGTTTTAAAAGCTCAAGTATTAATAAACTTTCAAGAATTAATAAGCACACTTGCATTATAAAGATGCATATCGATTTACAGTATTTGTAAACCAAAATAGATTTAGAAATTGCTTATTTCCTAATCTCTCATTTGATTGTAATTCTGGTGAGTGCAAGCAAAAAACGTGCATATAAAAACAAGGAAGTTACCAAACAAATAGTGTAAATTGCAGCAGGCAGCGAAGTCACATATTCTGATTATACGCTTGAAAAAGAAGGACTACACAATCATCTAACAATAAATTAAATAAATCAAAATATATAAATTAAATGAGTAGCGTTTGTGCCTTTGTTGTCAAAGAATATCCTGAATCAAAAGAAAGCTTTACAGTCAAAGCTGTTGCTCTTTTTAGTTCTAATGCCGTTACTGCTTATGCCAGAAATAATTTTTCAAAAAAGTGGCATTTTTGATGGAGAAAAACTGACTTCCGATATTCAGCGTCACTCAATAAATTACTGAAAAACTAGTTTTGAATGTCAAATTGCCAGCTGCATATTTAAAATAATTGAGCTACACTGACAAACTTCAGACCAAAAATTTACCCCCCACACATTTTTGGGATTTACTGGGCTAGTGGAAAAAATTTCCCAATTAAACTTCAGCAGACACATATCGGGTTTCTCAAATATTTTAGGCCTATGGCCCATTTTTAATCCATTAATTCCTGAATTATTTTTTTTCAAATTTCAATTTGCACCCAAGGAACTGTTGATGTTTGAGGTCAAACCCTGCAAATGCTTTTTTCTTTTATTTTTTTGTGAAAGCTGACTGATTTAGGGCTTAAAAACATCTGTGACCATATGGTCACGCTAGTACAGTACATAGTGAAGCCACTTTTTGTTATCTTATATCCATTTTAGGACAATTATTGCAAGCAATAAGTATTATATTAGTGCCAATTGGCTGCACCTTGGCATATATATTATTTAGCAGACACATACAGATGTCTACGTCATAATGACGTCATTCTATTTAAAGGTCATCCAGAAACCGATATTATATTGCGCTGTTTGTGCTGTATTTTTAGGATTTTTTTGAACTGCGCTTGAACTTTTCTTTTTTCATCCTCTGGGACTTGCAGGCACTTTTACCCTTTTTATTTTAGAGGACCTGTGCTATCCTGTAATTACGACTCATAAACATACGATTCGGAAAACGAAATTTTTTATTGAAAGCAGCAAAGTCACAAACAGCAATTCACCAGCTTTTCAGTGATCACATTTTTTTCAGTTTGCTGTTCCGTATGACAAGTTTCAAAGCAATCTATGCATAATCCAACTCTGCACTTGCTGCATATGGTTTGACCAACTGAATTGCAGGTCTCTCCAGCACATCGCTTTCACTTTTTTAAAGATACAGCTTTGACAAAAGGGTCAATTCTATCATATTTCGTCATATAAAAAATTACGAGTTGGCTTAAAGTGATTGAAGAATTGTTGCTTCAACATATTCAATAAAGGGCAAATTTGCTTAATTTATCAGTAGAGTCCTATTGGGTGTTATCAGCACAATAAAAGCTTTGCGTTATTTGCAGGAAACAATCTTTTACATTGCTTCATACACTATATACAGTGGAACCCCGGTTTGCAACCACCTCGATAACAAGACCACCCCGTTATCAGAACCACTTCAGTGCGACCCCCAGTAATTTACTATGGTAATGCATTGCATTCTGTTTCAATAACGCGACCACCCCGATTTCCAGACCAAGACCACCATATTTTGGTCCAAAACTGCAAATTTAACTCCGCTAAAGCGACCACATGTGCTCAACAATTCACTTTTGTGACCAAAACAACAAGATTAGGTAAGCGCGTGCACACACAAAGAAAATACAACTGCGCTATGAATGACCAGTGTGACGTACACATAAAGATAAATTACTGACAGTGTTTCTGGTAGGTAGGCTACTACTTAAATATTTTATATTCATTCTGCAGTTTGTTTTTACTGTACGGTATCTCATAAAAAACAAAGGGCACTTAGTACAAAGAAACCGAAGGAACTTCAATCAAACAAAAGGTTATGGTAGTAAAACAAAATGAAAGTGAAGAAAAATCTCAGAGGGAACTTGCTAAGATTTCGGCTTAAGCAGAACTCAAATACAGAATACACTTTCTATTGGAAAGAGACGTAGCCAATCTTCTTACACTTCTCTATGAAATTGAAAAAGGACTTTGTGAAATTTCAACAAATGCATTGAGACAAAAATCAATTCGCGACTTTTTTAATAGTAGTGATTAAATGCATGCATATTTATGTTTTTTTCTTTTAAAATAAAAACTGAATTTCGTTTTCGAATTGTGCTTACTTACGTAAATCACTGGTTTCATTTCAAAGTGCAAGTCCAACTGCTACAAACATGATGTTCCGAAGCAAAATCCTCTAACATGAGCAACACGCTAACGCGACCGCTTGAATGCGGCCCCGTAGGTGGTCAGGTAAGCGGGGTTCCACTGTAGTTACCCACATCGTCACCTTGATCCCTTTAAAGCTTTCTTTGGGAATTTGCATTGTAATCAAAATTTACAAGGACTCTCAAGAAGCATGCCATCTCCTCAGCAGACAATTTTAGCTCTGAATAATTCTTGAAGAGAGCATATTGGTTTGATTGCTTAACCAAAAAATTGACAACATCGTTGTCTGCAAAGAATTCAGTTGGCAACTGTAGTAAACTCTCGGTAGTCTTGAAAAGTTAGATCAGGAAACAAGGAATCTTTTATGAGCAGATCGTCATCACTGCATTGATCTTAATTGATGGATCGATTGGGCTGATTTAATATTGGCGCAGTGTTTGCAGCTGCTCAAGTTCTTCTTTATTGGAGATTTTCTGCCCGACAGTTAGAGCAATTTCTGCCCCAGCACGCAGTTGTCGTCCTGTCAAGTTGTCAATCGTTCCTTCTTCATCTTCACTGGCCTCATCCTCATCCAAATCCATATTTACTGGTGAAAGAGTAATGTATACTCCACTAACATCAAGATCTCCCTTTTCATCGTTTATCAAATTATCGACAACATCCATGAGACAAAACCTAAAAACATACATTGCTGTAAAAAACGTATAGCAAACTACAGTTTTTTGACCTCTTATGTTCTAGCGTAACCATATGATCATACCAAAATACATTTTGTGCTCTAAAATAAAGTTTAAAGGTCAGATTGAAAACCAACATATATCTAAAAAGTAGATGTAGTATTGCACCATGGCACTATGAGGTAAAACGATTTTGACAACAACAAATGCAGGAAATGCTCTAATAAAAATTAGCACTCCCACTTACTTGAAATTTTTCAAGCTTTTGGACATTGCTGTAGTTTTGGTCTTAAATTGTTGCAAACGCAGCAGCAAATTACCATAAGTAAAAAGTATTTTTATTAGAGCAACTCTTACACTACCTTGTACATATAACATTTCAAAAGACAAATAAGCACGGTTGAATCTGGAGCACTTCTAGCTAGACCAGAAAAATGTGACCATATGGTCACGCTAGTAATGAATGGGCTAAACTAAACAGTTGTCTGTGGCACAGTTATATTATTTTTTTTTCAGTAAAGTTATGTTATTAGTTAAAATTGAAATAACATTTGTGTTCTACTTGATGTATGTGCTGTAACCTAATCAAGGTTCACCGGTTTAAAACCACTGTTCTAGACAACTTTATGGCCTCTTGACTTGTTATATGTCGTGTATCAGAGAAATAAACCTTATTATTTACAAGTTATAATGCGCTGGCGATAGTGAGGAGATTGCTTAGTCGTGGTCGTGATCCTACTAGTTAGTCGGTTCAAGATAATCCAAGAATAACAAATGGGGTGGCTGAGTTTATTTGAGGATTTATGAGTACAACTTCAAGTTACTCTCCAATCAGAGAGCAACTCATTGCGAAAAAGGCAATTTAAAAAGTAAAGTAAAAATATTAAACAAGAAGTAAAATTCTCGTTTGATCGCAAAAGAAGGTAAACAGAATTAAGAAAAAGATCATAACGACAATTATAAAAACAATACGCGTCTGCTAAAAGAATAGAAAGAAGAAGCATGAGCAACGAGTAAAGCTGGAGAAAAGGGTTGCAGTGAAGTGGCCAGACACAAGGCAGAGAAATGGTTGCTAATCAACATAAGATAGTGTGGGAGCAGAGATGCTCAAGAAAAACTAGATTAGCTGAAAGGCTCTTGGAAAAAACAAACTTGGAAGTGAAAACTTGAAGCAGTAGAACAGAGTTTAGAGAAGGAAACCTCCTGCTGGGGAAGAAACAGAAGATGTGAAGCAAGAATAACAACTTTGGAAGCGACGATGGGAATTACACACTTGCAAAGAAAGAAGCACCAAACATGCATCTACGCTAGAGTTGTGCTTAACTGTTACTTCTGTACTAACAGCTACTTTGAAAAATTTATCTGTTACTTTTAACTGTTACTTTATATTGGTTATGCCCTTGTGACGTCATCACCATATCAAAGACAAAAGCAGTTTCTTTGAGTGAGCCACTTGAATTTATTCATATTCATCGCGACTAGCATTATAGGTAAAAAGGTGATCATTGGTTAGTTTTAATTTAGACGTAGGGATTACTGTCAATAAATCGAAGGATTCAGCAGCACAAAACTAAGTCTCTTTTTATGTCTAAAGGAGTGCTCAAATTATCTAAAACAGAGGGGCAGTGAAAAAAGTAGTTTATCAAAATATTAATCATAGAATTTAGGGACCACATATTGCTTTGAGATGGCTATTTGTTACTCTAAGGGTGATGAGCTTGGTAAATTATTTGGGCAATGACGAAAAAGAGCATCACTTTTTTTATAAGTCAAAGTACATTGATAAAAATAACAAAACAATCTTTTTGAAATCAAAATTCAGTTTATGATTAAAGCTCTCAACCTGCATTCAACAAAAAATAGTTCTATAGCATTAATTTTTAGTTGTTTTTGTACAGTTATTAGATAATTACGTGACTACTGGTGGGTTTTCGCGTTGAATCTTGAGACAAACGTTAGATAGGAAGACATTTGAAAATTTTTTGTGTCCGCAAAGGACAATTAATTTTCGGAAAGAACATGCTCTGCGAAAAGAGGATCTATGCCGACATTAATTAAAGCCATATTTTATCCCGAGGTGGACGGCATTGCACATTTTTTTGTGAAGGCACCAAAGTTACTTTATCCAAATTGTATCAAAATGTCAACTCAATTTGTGTCTATAAGTCATCTTGAAAAAATTAATGAATTTTACTTAAATTTTATTCAAACGACGCATATTTTTTGCACAATTTTGATGACCTTTAAGTTTCCAATTGCTGTAAAATAATATACCCAAGCATCATATCGCATTTGAACGTTCCGTTAACTTGAAGCCACATAAATACTGTGGTTATTTTTAAAAGTTTCATTTCAAGTGTAGCGGTCTTTTTGGTAAAATATTTTCAGCTGTACCTGCATCAAGATCTCGGTACTTTTTTTTTAACTATGTGCCGATTACCGGTACCGCGATGCTTTAAAAAAAAACGACTTTCCGGCACCTTTGATAATTCTTGCTTGCGAGACCGCTTCCAAATCATACCGAGCTACATTGCCTATTATTGATTAGTCACTATAAAATAGAAAAAGAAAATTTCCTGAAACAATTTGTGAATATTTAGATTATATATCGACTAGTTTTAAATTAATCGTGAAGAAATTTTTGGGCATATTAGACGCTCTAAAACCCTGTTTTGGCTCTTATTTTGGCTCACTTGGATCAAAAACATATCTTTGTATTGCTCTTAGAGTGGTTTTAAACAAACTGTCCTCTGTTTCGTGGTTTACAAATGTCTATAAAATATTTACGTTCTTGAAGAGAAGTTGATCAAAAAGATTTTTTGATAGCGCACCAACCAATAACATTTTAGCGATTTTATCATGGCCATTTCAAGACTATGGTAAAAAGCAATCGTGGAACCATTGTAAAAGTTGCCGCGAACTCAGCTAGAGCTTGCACAATGGCCACGCATTTACTCAACACAACGTAGGCCTAAATTTGTAGCAAAAACAAATTGTTCGAGTGGAATAGCGGCAACAAAATTCGTATAAAATGGTTTGATACCCTTCAGCCTTGCAATGGGTTTTTCATCGACCTTACATTGAGTAGGCCTGCTTTAAATGAGTATGTCGGTGATATTATGAGATTATTGATTGATACAAATGTTATTGTGCTGACATATAATTTATTAAGTTTCGTATTGGACAGGATCTGAGCTACATTGGGGTGTCACAGCAATAACAAAGCATGGAAACTGTACTACGAGCAGATTAACTGCAGAACGCTATGGTTTTGGAGCTAAGCTGCTGCGCAGACGCAGTTTTTTATCATTAAGCGCATTAACCCGTTCCTTACCAATGTTACCACATGGGAACATATTATTATCGATTGTGTATTTCTTTCTTACATAACTAATTTTGGTAGCATTATAAAGCAAAAATGATACAAGAAAACATTTTTCTTTAATTTTCTGTAGTTTTCGGTGTGGCTTATTGCATTGTTCGAGAAATTTTAAAGGCGAAAAATGTCGATAAATAAGCTTTAATCACATGATCAGTTTCCATAGCAATATCACGTTTGGGTAACATTTTTGGGAGTTAGCGATAGTGTTTTATTAAAAAGCACACATTCCTTGACATGACATACTAGTTGCTGCTTGCAATTTCCTTGTCAGTTGCAAGATATGAAGCAGTTTTTTCAATGTTCCAATATGGGAACATTGGCGGTTTTGGCTATCGTAAGTTTTATTGAGGATAAAAATATAACTTCAGTATATTAGGCTCAATTGGAGCAGTTTGTGATATTTATGTGTATACCTTGTCACAGGACATGTTGAATTGTAGCTATATTAGCTACTGGTAACAGTAGTTGTAGCTTAGTTTATATCCTAAGCTTAGGCTGTGATGGAATTAGGCAAGATTTATCATCATTGGGGGAGATGGACGATTTGTTCGTAACTACGAGAGCATTTGACTGCAGATCGAAACAACTTAAAAAACGCAATAAAATGATTTATCATTTTACTTGTCGTTAAATATTTTTACGATTGAAAAGCGTTTCTTTAAACTTTTCAAGCTATTTTGAAGTTTATCTGTAGTTGATAATGGAGTAGTTGTTCAATATAGTGTTTGATTTTACCATTTGCTACTTTGTATTGACATGCATCGAATTGCTGCCCTGCAACTTTATTTGAAGCATCAGGCTATAAAACTAAATTGCTGTTGCTTTGTGCTTACAGGTTTAATTAAAGGTACAGTGATTCCTAGTTTATCGCAGTAGATGCGTTCAAAGACTCCCCGCAATGGTGAATATCCACGAAGTAGGATCACCGATTTTTACATATATATTTATGTGTTTTAGACATTTAAAACCCTCCCTGTGCCATTATTTAACCCTCCCATTACAATACTGCTCACTATGCTAAAATAATAAGAACAATTACTAAGAAATCACACAAAATATTGCAGAAAATAAGAAAGTAACACTTAAGATTAAAGAAAAAAATATGTATATGTATGCGAGTTGGCCGAGCACGCAAAGTGCTGAATCCGCGGTGGGTGATCAGCGAAGTAGCGAGGGATCACTGTACTGTCATATTTGGCTATTTTGATTTTATTCATTCCGGTGAGAAATATGAACCCAAAATTATTTTATAAGTCTTCATACAGACGTGTAACTCATGTTACTACTATGTCACAAGTGAGAAACCTAGTAGAAACAATAGAAAGACCAAGAAGTGTAGTTCTACTCCCGCCTGCTGGTGGTGATGATTGTGATCAAGCAAGTGATAATGAAGAAGTTCCTCAAGACTTTGAAACGGCTTTTGAACTTGCTGGTGAGCTCAGAGTGAAAGAAGATATAGATGATGTAAAGGAGAATCAAAAGATTTTCTGACCGAGAGAACCAAAAGAATAAAGCGAGCTTCAAACAAAAGTATGTGTTGGGACGTGTACCACAATGCATCCTGCTTGTAATTTTGAACAAAAAGTAAAAAAAACATTGCAAACATGTTTTATATTTTTGGGTTTTTTGCTGCAACCCGCCAATGTTCCCATATAGGAACATAAATGTATCTCAAAATCCTTTTTAGTCAAAAAGATAATTTTTTGTATATCAAATCAATGTTTTAGTTTAGTCTTATACAGCGAAATTGAATAAAAGTAGACAACTGGAACATTTAGTGGTAAGAAAAAAGTTTAAAATGACGTAAAATGAAAAAGTGCGGTAAGCACTTGATATTTTAGAAAACATTTTAATGAAAATCCGCCCTGTCCCCCAAGTAAGCTTTACGCAGTGTGACGGCAATTTGAGATAGTGACCGTCACATGGACTTCGGATGAGGTGTCGTATTCTCAACACTGATTTCCCAATACATGATTTATTTTGAAATTGTATTGTTGAAACCGTTATCTACAAATAAGCAGGCCATAAACAACCAATCATAAATTAACAAATACCTTAAACTTACTGGCGATTGTGACACTTTGTTTTCTTTTTAAGGCAATTAAGTTAGCACAAATTTTGGTATATCAATTTAAGATTCTGCACAACAAAAATATGAAACTTTATTAATCAATAACACCGTAGCCTGCACAATACTTTTTGTTGTCTAACAATGAAGCTCAATCCAACTGTAGTTTAGCAAGGTTTTCGAAATAATTGAGAAATGAGGTATCGCAGACAAGTTACGCTTAAAACCAAACAATGATTGATTGAAATAAAGTGATTTGATTTATTCCAATTTAAAGCTTAATAGCAAGTGCCGTTATACGCCAGCAACACCCGGCTTTCAACTGCGCTTAAACCAGCCCAGACAGTGCGGTCATTGCCAGAAATCGTTGGTAAAAATTATTGATAACTAACATAATGAAATTTTGGTTCAAAAAGCTACAACAATGTTCTCAAACTGGACATTGAGTTTTGCCTATGTTTCTATTAATTCACATAAACGTTTTTAGTTGTTGTGTTTCTTATAGAATCTTTATATTTAAGAATAAAAATAATTTGCAAGCTATGACAAGCTTGAAGTTTTCGCATCTTGCACACTCTCTATCGCGTAGTACCTTGTACTCAGGGCCGTAATTTCGTCAGGTGGGGCATCGGCGCAAACATCTATTATGGGGCTCCCATTTTTTTCTGTACTTAAAATTTAATTGAGCTACTTTTCTCAACACAGGAATCATTGACGACTCTACGTTATAAAAAAATTTTTCAATTAAAACAATGAGACCAAAAAGCATTGAGCTGAACAGGTAAAAAGGGCTAAAGCTTTGTTTACTGTGCTTGCAATTAAAAGGCTTTAATTGGAATAAAATTTCACCAATATTGCAACTATTATTGCAATATTGCAACCAATAACGCAATATAATTTTTGTGATTGCAGTGTATTGAAATCGAAATAATGGTATGGCAAGGATTTCGTGGGGGGGGGCAGGCTTCAACAACAATTTTTTGATTGTTTAATATAAGTTCAATCAAATAAACGTCGCAAACCGAAATCGTTTTATCATGACTTAAAATAATTATGTGCAATCTTTTGAGGCAAGGTGCTTTGTGAGCACTATCAACGATATTTCAGCACAATGGAGATGTGCTACGCAATGCGGACAAAGTGTTTAACTCAAAAAGAACTAACGTACAGTACACTGACTTCACCACAAAAGACACAAATTAATAAAACACAACACATTGAGACCTATTAAATAGGCAACCGTAATTTACTTGCGGGTGGTTGCAAACTTAAAATCTTTTTGTCTTGCTTTTGTTCTAGCGAACTGCTGGATAGCTTTTCCAAAATCTAAATTTTTAGCTCGTTCATTTTCTACCGATAGCAGAGCCAAACCGCTAAGTCTCTCTTGGGACATGGAGCTTTGAAGAAAGTTTTTGATCAGTTTGAGTTTAGAAAAAGATCTCTCTGCCCTAGTAAGTAGTATGTCAGTCAAGAATTTCATACCGTCACAAAATTTTCAAATCTTTCCTTTAAAGCATAGACAGTATCATATCGAACAGACCTCCGAGTTGGATTTAACGCTTTTAATGTAAGATTTGAGCAAGAACGATCATGGACATCCTGAAGCTTTTGCCACCGCACAATACGATGTTCGAAAAAATTATATATTGGCTCAATGGTGTCGTAAAAAAACCGGGTCTCAGTCACGGCTTTCATGGCATCTTTTAACATCAAATTTAAATTGTACGAAGCACAATGCTCGTACTAAGCATGTGAAGCCTTATCTTGGATCTTCTTATGCAAGCCGGATTACTTTCCGCTCATCACTGCAGAGCCATCATATTTTTGTCTACGGCAGTTTTTTTATGTAGTTTAAGTCCTTTCTGCTGAATGCAGTTTTTTAAGTCCTTCTGCTGAATGAAATTCGTTATCAGTTTGTGCAATTCAATAGCAGATGAATCCTCAACTTCGGTAAATGACGTAAACACTTTAACAACTTTCAGTTCTGATGGCGTTCCATCATCGTAGTGATCGACTTTGACATAACGAAATATTTCACTTAACTGGTCTTTTTGGCTGACATTTTAAGTGGTATCAAAAATAATGGCAAAAAAAGGAGCGCTTTGTAGTTCGCTCTTTATATCACGGAGAACTTCTTTAGCTAGTACTGATATTAGTTCATTTTGTATCAAAGGACTTAAATATTTTGGAAAGCCTTTAGGTAGTTGTAAAAGTTTGTCTTAAACAGTATCGTATTTGGAAAGAAGCTGTTTGATAGAGAAAAAAATTGCCGTTTTTATCCTTCGAAAGTTCTTCATTGGATCCGCGACAAGGTAAATTGCACTTTGCTAACGTAACATTTATTAGTCTTTCCATAACATTTTGCCAAAAGTTTGTTTTTTTCCAAGAAAGACTCGTGTAACGCTTCTTCTATTGTCTCCCTGTTTCTTCATTGCTGTTTTATGACTCACCCTATCGCATGATGTGTGGAGCTTTCGTGGCTTCGAATTTGCTGCGATAAATGCCTCCATTCATTTAAACCTGCTGTACCCCAAGGGTTTTGAAGTGCGTAAGAAGTCCCTGGTGAGCCATTTTCATGAGAAAATAACCAGCACGGCTGGCAGTAAGCACGATCCATTCTTGATGAATAACATAATCAATATCTTTGTAGTTTTAGACCTAATTGTGTTACAAAACAGTAACAAGTTGTTGAAAGTGAACAACCGCTTTAAAGCAGATCTGTAGGGAAAGGTCCTTTTTGGTTGTTTGGAACCTGCTGTAATAATTGCTTTCTTGATCTCTGAGTTTAAAATAACAGTAGGAAAAATCGTCATTTTTGCTTGCATTTGATCTATTTTTAGTAGTAGCGGAATTTTCTTTCTCACGAATGCTGTCGTCAATAAGTTGGGTAGTAGATTCTGTCTCACGAATGCTAACGTCTGGATCATTCGCTTTGGATGTTTCTACAGTAGTCGAGCTGGCCGCGAACTCAGTCGTTGAAAGTTTATGGCTACCTCAGCTCTTTTTCTCCTCTTAGCTGTCTCTTTTGTGCTCCGCTTTGATAATTTCTTTTCATATTAAATAGCATTTAACTAGAGTTTTGCAATGTTGTTACTGAAAACTTAAAAAGTTTAATAAAGTTTAAACAACGATTAGTAAAGTTTAATGCAACAAACTCTTTTTGTTATTGTTTTTCCGGCTCACAAAATAGTACTGCTGCGATCATAAGGACTACGGTATGTCTAGCAAAAAGAATTTAAATAGAAAACTCATACTTGACTTTTCAATCACTCAAATCACAACTGCTTTTAACGAAAGAACTTATTAACAGAAATCACAAATCTGATTACTGACCAATTGAATACATCTAGCACCTAGATGGTTAAACTAAATCTACGTAGCTTATGCAAATAGAATAATCATTATTCTCACAAACTAAGGCGTTAGATCCCACTAACTCTTAAAATTCTAACTTTTGCCACACAGGCAAAACAGTAACACAACAAAACGCTGACTTTCACAGCACAAATTACGAATTTACCTATTTATACAAAGCGGGCAAAATTTACCAGAAAAAATTACTAACTTTGAGAAAATACTATATTTTCTTACTTAATTATTTTACGACGATATAAGCCAGCCAGACAGTTACTGTTACGTCACAAAGCACCAAGTTAAAAGGCTGGTAAACTGCAATACTATTAAGTTACTGGACTGTGGTGGAAATCTGTAGAATTATCTCGAAACCATCGCGTAACATTACGTATGACATATGGCAAAAAGCAAAACTTATTAACAGTTACAAGGTAAATTTAGCTTAAACTTTTTTTACTAAACAGACTTAAGCGGGGGTAGCGTACCGTTTACGTCACAATTAAAATGAATACGTTACAATTGAAACTTTAAATATATTAAGAAACACTTCAAATAAATTAGATGGTTAGAAATAAATTATTGAAGAAGTGTGACATTTAATAATAATAAGTTTACTTGAGCTTTTAACGAAAGTATTTTACAATAAAATATAGCAATGTGGGGCACCCTCGTGCTGGGGCCCCGGTGCATTGCACTGGATGCACCGGCAGTAGTTACGACTCTGCTGGTACTACTTGAGAGCATTAATTACGAAGTAAATAAAGCATGATGTTCAGGAATACTTCACGTTGATTACGGTTTGGTATTGCTTGAAATAGTGGCGCAGTCCACTGTGTGACATAATAAAGGTAACCTAAGCAATAAGTTGTCAGTTTGAATTGGAGTACATGAATTGCGGTTATACGACCTTTGCAATGCTTTAAAAATTTTTGGTTAAAGCAACTTTTGCAAACACTTTTCAAAAAAATATAACGCAATAACAATTAAATAGAGGTGGAATAGATTTATGGAAAAGAACAAGCGGATTTATGAGCCATATTATTTTGATTATTGAGCAAAAGACAAAATAGGTCAGAATACTAAGAAAAAACATGCGCTTTGTGGGTTTAAATTACCGCCAACATAGTTGAGCAATAAAGTATGGATGGTGGTGGTTGTAAACATTGAGCTTTTCCTGTGTTTTTTTGATCTTTTATGAAAGTTTCTCAGCCCCAAAGTTAATTTAGGTTAAAAGGCTGGCAAAATTCATTTTGAAACAAAAAATGTAATCTAGTTGTGTAATGTCATAAATAATGTTTTGTTTCAGAAGCAGTGGATAAGCTCGTAAGATTGATAAAGAAAAACAGAGAGAAGGAGATTGACCTTGAGCATATTTCTTGGTGTTCAGACGTAAATTCTTCTGAAATCCCTACTCTGCATCCCGAAATATTTGAAGTAGATTTTTATCGAGGAGGTGCAAAATTCAACTACCAGCTTTCTGCTGATCGTCGGGTCACTGTCAACCAGTTGCTGTCACTTGACAACAGATTTCAATGTTTAGTTGGGCCTCCTGGTGTTGGAAAAACCACATTAAGTAAGCGCTTAGCCAAAAATCAAACGTATAAGCTGTCTATCCATCTCAGATTTTCAGAAATTAATTACAGTAACAAACTAACCCTTCAGGAACTACTTCTCAACAAAAAATTTACCAAGTTTGGAATCACCCCTGAAATATGTCAAAAGGCATTTTCCTGGATTCTTGCCAACCACTCAAAATGTCTTTTAGTGCTGGACGGGCTTGATCAGGCTCAGTTTGACCTGATAGATGAGCCAGCTCATGAAGACCACAATGAAAGACTAAACGTGAGCACTATCATTGCTTGTCTATTCAATAAAACATTTTTGCCGCAAGTTCAAATCATTGTCACTTCACGACCTCATGCCTTGAACTCTCTCCATCACTCGCTGCGACCAGAAAAAATTTACCGGCTGCAAGGACTGTCGCAAGATGACGCTGCAACGTTACTTCGATGCTTTGCAGGCGACCGATTTGAAGCTTTGTGGAGCCAGCTCAATCAAATGGGTCCAAAACTGAAAGACTTATGCAGAAGCCCATTGATTCTGCAAATGTTTTTTCTATCCCAGATCAACCCATCGGAAACTGTTGGAGAGGCGACAACTTTGACAGGAATTTTTGCCACCGTCCTTGAAAACTTTCAGCGTTCCAAACACAACCGAGCAGAATTTGACAAGGTTTTAATTAAACTGGCTCGTCTCGCTTACAGTACTTTGATCAAAAACCAAATCATAACTTGGGTAGACTTAAAAAAAGAAGATCTTGACGAAAATGAAATCCATGATTTGATTATCGTCATTCCCGGGCACAAGGGCATGTCCTTTAAAGTTCTTGATTTGGAAAAAACGCTGTATTTTTCGCATCAACTTTTTCACGAATATTACTGTGCTTGGCATGTCTGCAGCATTACAGATGAAGAATTCCGAGGATTTCTAGAACAAACAAAAATGGATAAGAATTTTGATGAGATCAAAAGATTTCTCTTTGGACTCGTTTATGACGTCACGAAAGATCAAGGTAAGCTTTTTTTTTAATAATTTGTCGCTAAATAAAGTAATAATACACAACATATATAATAAAAAAACAAAAGCCCTTTTTAAAGTACAAAAACTATTTTCAATCTGCAAACACTTTTAAAAGGAAATTACATGTATTTTAGAATGAACTATCTCACTTTCTTGCTTTTAATTCTAATCCCAGATGCCTGACATTTCATATAAACCAAATGGCAGTGAAGAGATGAACTGAGCTTCGAACTTGTAGTCGAAAGTCAGCACATCGAGCGTTTAGTGCATCCCATTCCAAAAGTTCTTGCAAGAGCTTTACATGATTGATTTAAGAAGTCGTTACACTTTAGCAAGATTATTCTATGAGGACACTTTTGAAGAAAAGTGAAAAGTTACTATTGGTTTTCGTGCTAACATATTTGGAGAAATAAAGAGAGCAATGACATCCTAAATGCCGCAAAATAAATACAATAGCATTGTAAAAATAATGAATCAATGGCTTTTTATTAGCTGTTGTCATCACTTACGACCTCATTATAATCTCGATATTGTGACCATGAATTGTATTGACTGTAAAGGGGTATCACATATGTTTTTGTAGATGAGAAAGGGTAGTTGAAAACGGCATGTGAATCCCAAATGCAAGATTTTCTAGGCGCTTACATTAACATTGACCTTTGTTGCTATTTACTTTTTTCTTGAACGTCTTTGTGACTAAAGAAAGTTATTTAATTATTGTCAATAAATGAGTGTATGGGATCGATTGAGTGAGAAAATTTGCATTTTTTCAAATATTTTCAGCTGCCACAAATCCACAGCTATCATGGGTTGTCATGACCCTTTAGCAGAAAAATTCACTAAATGAGGCAAAAAGAGTCTAAGCATCTTAAGAAATTTGCGATATTTTACTCTTAAAACAACGTTTCTTTGCGAATGATTTTGTACATTGTAATGCATTGCATTTGCTTTAGTCAACACATACTTAGAATATTGGGCTTGGTTTAATCGGACTTGATGACTTCAGAGCGCATATACAAAGTACAGGACTTGATCAGCATTTTTTGTTTATCGGACCAAGCTGTTGACGGCTACGGTGGCTAGAAACGCAATTAGACTAAAGAAAATGAAGCTCCTTCGCCCATGGTATCTTGAGAGAATAAGCCCCAGAAGATTTTTAATATCTTTGAAGGACACTCAAGAACTTTACTGAAAGATGGTTATTTTATTGTTAGTTCCCCTACCAAAGTCCTGGTTTTGTCCTGCCAATGGTAATGCTGATATCTAATGTTTTGTCAAAATATAATTGAAACATTATGCAATTACCCTCGTATACTAAGTAATGCAACCAGTAGGTACTGGTGTTGGTTGGAATGTAACATCATATTGACTGTGAGGTTGCGATACGCTACAAGTTATTAAGAAGTCATCCATTTGCCGTTTTTATCCAACTGAATTAATTAGCGTTCTAATTTTGCAATTTTATTTCGTTTCCAAACAAGATGAGCAGGCCAGTACATATTGATCAAATTAAATAGCAGCCAATCTTACGAAGAAAAGAGCCAGGGCAAGTCGCGCCAATTTTACAGTGTAGCATAAAACTGCTGAACCTAATATAGAAAGTTGTCAATTGCTCCTTAATTTGTTTTGCATGCTACGCTCCTGAATATGATAGACTGCTTGAACTCTTAAACAACTCATTAAGTGATTGATTTTGCAAAAATATCAGCAATGAAAAATTAATCCTGATGCCTGGAGCGCGTTCTGCAAAACAATCACGAGAAAGGAATTGCTGTATTTAATTTTAGGCATATCTTGAAATCCTATAACAAGCTGCCCTCTACACCAATGGGGTTTATCGGGACAAAAGCTATGACTTTAATATAGATGCTTTAAAAAACTGATGTTGATGTTTAAACAATCTGCTGCAACCAAAAAAAAATTAATTCTAATAACCCCAACACTAACAAGGCGAGCTGCCATTGGTGTGAGGCAAATAGAAAGTTTTTCTGGCAACGTCATTGATTTATGATTAATGTTATGGAAACCAGGAATAATTTCTCTTCTTAAAGTTGCAAGAGCTTACAAAAGGGATGCTCTCGTGGATAAAGTGCAGTTGATTCATGCTAATCCCACAGTTGCTAGCATTCGCTTTGCTACAGGAAAAAAGGAAAACGTGTCAATCTCTCATTTTGCTTGGAAACCAGTTTTTGAAACCGTTGGTGAGTTGTTGGTTTCCAAAAAGGACGGTGGTAATGTTAAACACCACCTGCCAGCCAATGTTCCCTCTAATTTTTGATAATGCTGCGCGGAAAAACTAAGGAGTGCGCTGAATCACAATTTTACTGAGCAAAATTTATGAAAGTCTATTACACAGTAATAGAACATAAATTACACATAAAACACAATTTACACATAAAACATAAGTTACACAGTAATTTTGAACTTAGAGGCTACTTTATAGCCCACTTTTGTTCATTTGTGTTCAGAATTTCACGTTTGTCTTTGTGTGTCATCCATCGCTTGTAGACCGCATCTAGATCAATAGTGTTTTCGAAGGAAAGACAAAATTTTATGCGCATCAAATTATCCAAATGATTTACTTCTAGCCTGTTTCTAGATTTCGTTTCAAGTGAGTTCATTAGGCTAAAGCCACGTTCGCAATCGGCACTTGATGCCTGAAATGTGCTGCAAATGTCTAGCAGAATAGACACCCCTTTCATGTCCTCGTCCTTTAAAACGAAACTGATAACATCCGTAAAAGTCTGAATAGATCCAGTCTTCACTTTCTCGGCAATCAAAAATTTGAAGTCATCATATTGTTTACATATATTTGATATGACATTCTCCTCACAGTTTGGTATAACGCTTGAAAATCTTCTAATCAGTTTGTTTAAACTCTCTTTGCCAAATTCAAAACTTAAATCCCTTGTAATGGCGCAATGGTCAAAAGCTTGCCAATCCAACAACTCGTCATCTGGAAATCTTTTCTCAAGATGACTTCATAATAGTTCAACAAATCTAAGGATTACAGTCTTGTCGACATCATATTCAATTGAATTAAGAACGTTTTTCACTGCATCACTCCAATGAGCTGTTTCTCCAAGATACTGCGATCTATTTTTACATATCTTAGCCTTTACATACTGAAATGCTTCAATAGTTGTCAGCCCACTTTTTTGAAAATATTTGCATATTGATGCTAATTCTCCCATAACATCATTCAGTACTGTCAAAGTTAGTCGAAACTGTGGATTTAGTAGTCTCTTTAAACAGTACTTATTGATTGGATCTTTGCAAGTATTTACTTTTTTGGTGCAATATTCAATCAAAACGTTGTAATTTTGCACAAAAGCGGCGACTGCTAAATGCCTAGACAACCACCTTACATCATGCAAAGGTCGAAATGCCACGACATCACTTTCTGAAACGTTGGCCAATTCCCGAAACTTCTCATTTTGAACCGATGACCTGCTGAACACTGTATCAACTGTTCTAAGTAATGTTTCAATATCCTGCATTAATGAAAGTTCTTTCCAAGCATCTTCAACAGCTAAGTCTTCTCTGTGTGCAACGCAATGCTGTTCATACAAATGAGATATCTCACGTTTTAGAATTGCAGCCACGCCATTATTTTTTCCTAGCATGACAAATGCGCCGTCTGATGTGAACATCACCATCTTCTACAGATCAAACCATTCTCATTGTAGAATTGTTTTATTGCTGTCACAATAGAGATGCTATTACATTCAGACAACTGTACAATGCCGCCGAATGTTGTTTTGCAAACGATTTCTGTTTCAATCCGATACTTCAAATAAACAATCAGCATTTTCTGAATTGAAATATCGGTACTTTCATCGATTATTAAAGTGTGGAATGCTGAATTTCGCAAAATTCAGTCATAAGTTCAGTTTTTTAGAGGAAGCTTATACACTCTACAAATTCAAATGCATAGTTTTTGCTGCGCCAATTTTCTGGAATTTCAACGTATTTTGCAAAATGCTCGTGAATACTTTGTACAGAAAGCATGGAAGCATTCAGTTTAATGGCAAAAATCACGTTATCAATCAGCACTTTTACCAAATCTGAAGATGACCTCTTTCACTCTTTTATCTCTAATCTGACGCTACGATCTTCCGCACTCTGCTGTAGCTTCCGTAAAATTCCACCACTATTCATATTCCCTAGCTTAACAACTGATTCAAAGTGTACTTTTTGACTGAGATACCGCTTTAAGTGATCAAGTTTCCATTCATCCCACTTTTTCCCCGTGCTGAATTCACTTTTGGTATTTGCATTTAAACGAATGGTACAGACAACAGCACCAGCAGCATTGTATGTGAAAATATCTTACAATTTTTACCCTTTGTTTGTCAGATGATGACATCACACTCGTTTCGATCAATTCTGACAGCCATTCTTCCTTGAATCTGGCACAAGTTTTCTTTTTCGACGAATGCAGACTTCCTTCTGCTTTTCTTTTGTGCATTAGAGTATAAGAGAATATACACCTCTTCGCAAATGTAAAGAAATAACCACTTCAAGTAAAACTCCCTCTAACTAGAGTTTTTCACGTTCAGTATTATCTCTGCAAACCAAGTAAGTGATAATTAAGTAACAGACTACAGTTTTCGTTATGCTTGGCAGCTCAATTTCGCCTTTCTCTCAAGTATTCAAACTTTGCAACTCAATGGAATTTTCCATTGCTTTTGGTTCATTATGGCACGGGCAAGTATCAGTTTTGAAACCTTGGTTTTCCAGTGCAACACACCTCCTATACGCCTCTGAAAATACCGAGCGCACAAAAATCAGCAAAGTGAGAAATTCTGACACTTTCTTTGATTCTTGCCGGTTTGCTAATTTTCGTGCGCTGACTAACTTCTTGTTTTCGATTTTTGATCTGAGACATAGGGTCCGCTAGAGTCGCCATGGTCTAAACCATCGGGGTTTCAAAAATAAATTCAATCGGATAATCATATCAGGAACGCCTGTAAGCGATAAAAATATACAAAATCCATGCAATTCTTCCATTTGTCTAATGTATTTTGTTAGCGGCAGCTGGCGACAATTTGATGAAATTTAAGACTAAACTGTTCTGTGCCCTCGAATCGTCCATGCTTAAACCCCGGGAATCATTGACTCGAGATGACGCATACACTTACATTCCTGTGGCTATCGTCAGGTGACAATTATTTCAGCCAGGTGGTGGCTTCGTTCAGTAGCGGGCGGTTAGCAAGTGGTGGTAACTGCGCAAAGGGAGCAACTGCGCGGCCGCGCAGGCGCGCAGCTTAGAGGAAACATTGCTGCCAGCTCGTGTATGGAAGCAATTCTAGAACCTAATGATATTTTACTAGCTGAAGTGTTATTTGGTAAAGCTGGGAAAAACAATTGGCTATTGTTTTTCATATACATCCTAACTTAAAAAAATAATGAATTTGAAAAGATCTCCAACATACACTTTAGATGATCAGCGAATTTTTTTGACAGTAAGGAAGAACAAATCCGATAACATAAACTCAATTCATAACCACTGATTTTGAAAAGGAAATATAGTGTATTTTGAATTAGTGGTTCTTGCTTCTCTGCATTTGACAGTTAAATACTAGTATTTAAGCTGTTTGCCAGTTCCGTAAATGAAGAAAGATTTATTTGTCGGAATGATTTATTTATTACGATTAAATGTTAATATTTGGTTATAGTTAGATGCAGTAATAGATATGCAGTCATTATCTATTTATAATAAGGGGTGTACTCTATTTTATTAGGTGATGGAAGTCAAATAATTTCTCAAAGTTGTTGGTCAATATAGCCTTTCCTTTCAAAGGCAGTCCTTAGTTGATTATTTAATTTTTTTCTTTTAACATTTGCGCTATCCTATGTTATAAGCTTATCGTAATCTTCATTAAATTGTAAAAACAGGTATAGTCTTTTTTCTACAACTTTTATTCATAGAATTTACGTCTCACCCCACAGAGTAACATGGGAGCTTTATCAGAATCGGGGTAACTCCAAAATTCAAAGTAAGAAATAAGCTGTTACTTTGTATATAAGTATTTCGGTGTTTGGATGAACTTGCCCGGTTACCAAAGATGAGGAAAGACGTGAGAAACTTAAATTCTAGAAACGAAACTTGTCGAAAGAACATCTATACCTGTCTATAAGATCTATACACACGAAAAATAGAAAATGCCTATTTTGGAAGTTTTTGTTGGAAGTCCAATTTTTTTTTACGTAAGATTAGTTTCGTTCGTCACAATCATGCCAACATGATTTTGCAAATTGCTGCTTAGAAAATGAGTAATAGGTTACAGTGCATTAGTATGATACAGGTTAAACGAGAAAAAATAAAACTTTTATTTTTTTCTGCAAGACTTGTCTTCAATCTTTGTCTGAATATTTATCACGAGCGAATTTTTTGAACAAGTTAGAAATTAGAGGTAGCTAGAAATTATGAAAATTCCATAAACCGGCCCAACTATTAATTATCTGCACCAGTAGTTTCCAAGCCTTTAAGGCTTTTTTAAGTTTTAAGTCCTTACGCTTTAGATCTTTTTTGATTTTTATATTGTTTTTTTTCTTGTTTTTTCCCATTTTGTATTAAGTTATTTAAGGTCTACGCGTAGTTCATAGCGTTTCTTTTATGTTATTTAAATTGACTATTGGTTAGTAATTTCTATTTGTAATTTGCATAAATTTTTTTCTTTATTTGATTTTTGACGAAAACTGAAAATCCATTAAGGAAATCAATTTTTCTTGAAATAAACTAATTTCTTTGCTATAGGCCTACAAGTTGTCAAGGCACATACATGTATTCAAAACAGCAGCAAGTGTGCTTTTGAAAACTAACTTGCAAAGTATTCTGCAGCACTAGATGTCAAGGCGGGTCATTTCATGACAAATCACCACAAAAAATAATTTTCAACCACTACCTCTCCGATTTTGATGAAAATTGGTGTATGGCGTTATCTTACGGCCAAACCTTACCGGTGAAAATTTTAGATTTCTACGACCAATAATTTTTGAGTTGTAGGGGGATAAAGTTTTGCGGAAAACAAAAAAAACCCTTTCAAAAAATGCATTTGTCTTCCTCAAAATACGGTTAAAATATAACATGTTATACATGATTGGAGTCAGAAAAGAACAAAAAATTTAAATATAGTATCAAAATATTTATAGATATTAATATAAAAAAGTTATTAACTTTCAAAAAACATTTTCTCCCCCACATCCCTCAAGGATTTTAAAACCCCCTAAAAGTTTTTTTCAAAACAATTTCATAAAAAATTTCTTTCAAAAAACATTTTTTATCCATGAGCCATAAAAATATGCGATAAAAACAATGGGTATAGACCATTTATTATGCTTAACACTCGATGCAAATGATCCGCTACAGCAATTTTTAAGGCAAATATTTCCAAAAATTTAATCAAAATGTCAAGAATTTTTTATATACTCAAATTTCAATCTTAAAAATATTCTGTATTGAAAAAGAAAGATAATCGCCTCAAATTTTGCAAAATAATTAATAATTATCAGTACTTATAACTTGAAACAATATTTATCAGGGATATCTAGAGCATCGAGATTGATAACTTTATTTAGTAGCGGTCATTAGAAGTGTCACTTTCTCAATTTCTACAAAAGTGAAATCTTATTTCTAAATTGCTAATTTTGTCTTGATTATGAAGTAGTTGAGTTGTTATAGAAAAAAGAAATTCAATATTGCGATAGCAAAGGCTTTGTTTCGAAATTCAACCATATTCGCAAACAGATAAAGTGGTAGCTATTTCACACATAAATTTGGTAGAAAAGTTGCAGTTGTGAAAAACATTGCGTACATTTCATGATTTCCAGCAACACTTGCTACAAAAATGTAGCCAAACATTGCTCAAGTCAAGTTCTTATTTTATTTGCTTGCTCAGGGCCCATTTACATTGTTCCATATCAAACAAAACACAGAAGGAAGAAAAAGTAGAACAAAATATTTAAGTAAAACACTTGCGTAATGAAATTTTTCTTTTAAGTTCATTTTGAAGTGACCAAATTTTAATACCATAACTTATACACTTGATTCTTGAGCGCCAGTTAAGCATTTTTTGAAGAATTTTGTCTAAATTGTTATCAATTTATTAACCAAGGCACAGGAAACTTCTAAATAAGCTGCACAGTTGCACAGTGGAACGATAAAAAAAAAACACAAGCTTAACTGAATTTGTACAATGAGGGAATAAATATTGCAATAGCAAAATAATTGTCATAAAAGGCAATTTAAAAAGATGCCTTGGGTGTTAGCGTACGCAATAATGGCTTTAGAGGTGGGAAAACTGGGCAACTGCCCAGCCCACCACCCGAAACTTTAAGGGGCCCGCCGTACTTAACATTCGTACATCATCATGATTGAACTAGTTTTTTAAGCTTGAATACTATTATTACTTTGTGACTTGATCGGTTTTACAAAGCTTTAAAAGCATGCCTATTGCCTATATACCTTGGGTTGTAGAAATTTGTTGAAATCGATATTGATAGGTGACAGCAATATTTTTAATTTTTTTGTTCCTGCACATTTCCAAAGTTTGCTTTTCTTTTGCAAGTTTTATTTTGTTAAATTTAAGTCTAAAATATTGCTTTTGTTTATTGAAGCTGATGTTATGGTGCTACTGGTATTTGTCTAATGTTTATGTATTGTTGCCCCATGCAGTTTTGCAATATAAATCCGCACGCCCGCATAACACGTGTTTTTCAGGGCTCCCCTAACTACCTTTGTCCAAGTCTCCCAAAGCCTAGGGCCATTACTAAGCGCACAAATTTTTATCAAACACTTGAGTTGGAGATCTTTTGAGCTTGTACAACTGCTTAAATGTTTTAACCGATTTTTAGCAAAGAAATTAAATGCACTTAGGAAAATCAAAACAAAGTTCCAATAATATGATTCCAATCGCATGTATGAAAATTACATTTTGTGCAGGATAGAGCAGTGGCAGACAAACAAAACTAGCTCTGGTCTGCATAGCTTTTGTGTAAATCATATCACTGCATTACTAGCCTTAATCCACAGCTACTAGCAATGGTTTATTTGTACTTTTGACCCTTCTTGAGGCAATTCAAAAGTGCAGGAAAACAGAGTTCTCAATTCCATTCTTCTAGATATTCCTGATAATTATAAAAAAATCGTTTTTGGAAAAATACACAAATGAAAATTGCAAAAAATATATCTAGACTGTTAAACATCATTTAAAGTTATTAGTTGAATTTAAAGGTGTACATAAATAACTGTAACAAGTTAAATATTAGTTCGCTTATTTCATAATAGCTACTTTTTTTGTTTAAAGTAATATTGGATCTGTGAGTTGCTAATTTTAAGGATAAAGCAGCCAGTATTTTTACGATATTTTTTTGTTCAAATGGCAAGAGTCTTCTATTTCAGGATAGCAATAATATTTATTATATTTACTCGAATACAACAATTTAACTTTAAAATCATCAAACTCTTCATCGTAAGAGCTGATAAATGCCACCAAAACTTTGTCATCATATTTGCAAATGACATAGTATCCAGATTTTGGGTGAAGTAAATCTTGAACTACGTCTTTTTTTGAATTCTTCCCTCTCTTTTATCAGCATTTGATGTTTCATAAATTTTAACTCTACCATTGCCAGCTGGAATTATTCTATGCAATTTTTGATTTCCAGGAATTAATAGAGCATTTTGGAATCTGGTTACCAAAGATTTTTTTCTCAATTTCTTCACTAGAAGTATAAAAAAAACTTATTATTACATTTGCTTTTGCTTTGCTTTGTTTGCCATATTTATCCTCCATTCACGAGAAAGCGAATTGTATCGCTATACTTTGGACGGGAAGTCCGCACTCGCTTGGGAGTTGCCTTATTCGAGGTTTATGGACCACCTGTCTTCCACATAAAGGTGGGGCGTCCCGTTAAGTGCCTTGCCCAAGGACACAACAAGCGAACTTTCCGGCTTGTTCTCCACAACCTTCCTTAAATGCCGAGCGCCAAGCAGGAAGCTGCGGATGCCATTTTTTAAAGTCTTTTGGTATGACTCGATAAGGGGAATGAACCCCAGGTCTACCGACTGCGAATCGGGCGCTCTAACCACTACACCATCAAAATGTATACATGTTCTGAGGAGTTAATATATTTGATTTTCAAATGGTCTCTGTAGTCTAGCTTTAGTGATCATCTTTTTCACCACTTCTCCAATTCCATCACAAGCACTTTTTACATGTGAAGCTGCAAAAAAGTGCCACTTGCACTCTACATCAAAATCCATTTTGTGATAACATAAATTTATAAAATTAAATATTTTTTTTATTGTCCAGCGCAACCACCACTGTAGTAATAAATTTTGCTCAGTTCGGGTATAAAGCACTTAATTTAGGCATGAGAGCAGATATAAAAGTGTACACCATAGATGCATTATGCTTTGTGCTTGGGGATAAAAAACAAAAACTTTTATGGGTAATTTCATCATCATTTGGTTTCTCATGGTAAACTACAAGTGGTTGTACAGTACATTGGGAATTTTCCCAATGAAAAATTGGGATTCGCCTTGTATGAAATTCTCAGAAAAATTCTACAATATTATTACTTCATATATGAGAAGATTGCTTTCTAGATTTTGAGGAAAAATTTCCAGAGATTTTGAAATATAGTAGTGTCTTATTGATTTTTATATTCTTTCTCTCAGTAAAGTGCTAAAATCATCAAAATTTTCTGTTTTTTTCAACAAAGTGCGTCTGTCCATTGTCACTCCCTGTTTGTATTTACCTTCTACATCTAAAGGGAAAGATCTAAAGTGAAAACATAATTATATTTTGATAGTTTGTTCTAAGTTATTGGTGTTGTCAGCTGACGTTCGAATTATTGAAATATCATTACGCTTTCACTCTAGACCTTTCCCTTTCATGCATTAGCCACTGATGAGAGCGTCACAAAAAGCTTATTGCAATAACAGCTTTTTTTCAAAGCTTTATTAAAAATAATCCATTATATTTGGATTAAATTTGGTAAAATCTTTCCCAAAAATTGCTGTAGCGGATCATTGGTATTGAGTGTTAAGCATAATAAATGGTCTATACCCATTGTTTTTATTGCATATTTTTATGGCTCATGGATAAAAAATGTTTTTTGAAAAAAAACTTTTAGGGGGTTTTAAAATCCTTGAGGGATGTGGGGGAGAAAATGTTTTTTGAAAGTTAATAACTTTTTTATATTAATATCTATAAATATTTTGATACTATGTTTGAATTTTTTGTTCTTTTCTGACTCCAATCATGTATAACATGTTATATTTTAATCGCATTTTGAGGAAGACAAATGCAATTTTTGAAAGGTTTTTTTTTTGTTTTCCGCAAAACTTTATCCCCCTACAACTCAAAAATTGTTGGTCGTAGAAATCTAAAATTTTCACCGGTAAGGTTTGGCCGTAAGATAACGCCATACACCAATTTTCATCAAAATCGGAGAGGTAGTGGTTGAAAATTATTTTTTGTGGTGATTTGTCATGAAATGATCCAGGCACTAACTTTTGGACTTCGGCAATTGTAATTGTTTTATTTCTTAATAAATTTGCTAGATTTAATTGAGCGCATTTAGTCTTCAGCTTCATGTTAAGATTTTTACTCATACCAAGCCGCCAAAAAAATTATAGGTTTGAACTAACGTTATTGGCTTGGGTCTGGATCAAAAATTGTACTGATGCTAATTAAAGACAAAATAAATGCAAACAACATATTAATTATACTTTAACTTGTAATTTCGAACAGTATTTTATGGAGCGGATTGGATAGTAAAAGTGGTGACAGTATTTATACCATGTCTCGCGGTACCCCAAAGTATTGCAAATGACACCTCGGTTGGGAACCACTGATCTTTGTCAACATCCTTACAAATAAGTTGCAATGTAACTGTATTCTGCCATTTGCAGAGGCATTGCAATGTTTGTTAGTAGAATTACTCTTGAAAATTATACCCCATAGAAAATAATAAGCTATGTAAAGTCATGCGTGCAAATAAGTTGGTTATAAATGAATATAAAATTAAATTCATGTTGTGTCGAACTTATTGCTGTAAACCTCTATTTAAACAATGTAATCTTACCATTAGAAAATATATGAGTGAGAATGTTTCATTTTTTTAATTAATGGAGTTACTATAAGCAAACATTTATTTCGGAAAGACCATATAAACATATTTTGTGCATAGTAAGACTTAGACATTTACAAAACCAAACTACTCTACTAACTCTATCATTCGCTAGTGATAAGCCGCTAAAGACAGTGCTTTATGAAGCAGAGCTTTGAAAATGTACCTTTGAGCAATAGATTTATTAAAATGATTATTAATTTAGAGAAGAACGATGAAGCAAATTCAGTTATGAAACAAAGAACCTTTTGCCCATTACCTGAAAACAAAATTAAAAACAGCTGGGAAAATGTTTCTGTCTTCTATTTTTTGAATTTAGAGGCATTTTTTGAAGTTTCATAACACTTTGCCAAAAGTTTAAACAGCCAGCCAAACTGAAAAACTAAATTTCAAATTTCAAATTAGAACGATATGAAATAAGTCTGGGTCTCTTAAAGAATCAGCAGCTTGATTTGATGGAAGGCTATTAAGTGACAAGTAGTGAGATAGCGTATGGCACGACGTCACAAATGACGAGCGCAATTCGCGCAATTGAAATTTTCACTATTCTTTTATTTTATCGCTCGCTTCAACTTTGTACAAACTTTGTCTATTTGCACATCAACTGCAAATAAAACTGCTTAAACCCTATATTCATTTTGTATGATATGTGATTCACAACAAAATACCGGGGTTGACGATACGATAAGTGTTTTACAAACATTTGATTATTATGTATCACATACGCTGAAGTAGGATTTTACACTATATCAATTATGTCAACAAAATTTTTGTGCTAATATTAGCAGTTAATTTTACGTCTGCAGCTACTTTTTTTACAAAAAATTTGATGTTTTTTAAAATTTAATTCGTGATTGAGGGGTTTAAAAAGAACTAATTGTCGACTCGTGTAGCGTAGAACGATTTATTGGCACCTCAGGCGGGTGGGATAAAACACTAAGATCTCATAATAGCATTATCACAAAATAAATCAATGCTGTTGCATGGAGCACTTCTTGCAAAACCATTACGAGAAAACAGTGGTTGTCCGTCTGCCGCTAGCATAAGCTACACTGTTGAAAAAAAATGGCATCAATCTCTGATCTTCATCCCAAACAAGTTTTTTTAAAAACTTTAGGAAATCCAAAGAGAAGGTGCTACTATTGAGCTCGACCAGCCAGTCCATAAATTGGAAGCAACATCAGAATCTAAAAATAGGCTACCTCTAATAAGCTGAACGGCTACCTTGTAAAAGTGGAAAAAATGACTTACCACTAACATTTTATTTTCTGAAGAAATTTAGTGACTTAAAAATAATGAACCAGATAAATCTGCTCCTCGCAGATCTACATCGTCTCCAGGTATTTTCAACAAGATATGGACTTTTTTGTCATTTAAGTGGGAAAAATGAAATGAAATAAACTGATTCCATAACCTGTGATTTTGAAAGAGAACTACTTTGTCTATCGCCATTTCTAGCTTCTCTGCATTTGACTGATAAATATTTAAGCTATTTGCAGTACCGTGATAACCAAAAATGATCCCCTTCCCCTAAACTGTAGACGTAAGTCTTATTAAATTGGTTAGTGACAATATTCGTTTTAAAAGTTGTAAATTTGCGGAAAGTTTCTACAGGTAATACAAAAGACCAGCCACACATATTACAGAAAAAAAGCGCGTTAAATTTGTCAACTTTGCCACCGATTCTTAAGACGATACAGCTTCCATACGTTTTGTAGTAGCGCTTCATGTTGATTTAACGTAAACCTGTAGTTTCTTTGACATAATTTAAATTTATAAACAAACTTCAGTCACACTATTCAACTACAAAGCAATAGAATTATGCCCGCACAGCCAGACGTAGCAAAAAATTACATGATGCATCATCGCTCTGCACATACAAAGTGCCAAAACAGAAACAGTCGTTCTTTTGGTATTCTTCCAGCATTCTCCTCACAATGAATATCGAATCCACTTTTTCTTTTCCTGGCAAAAATCGAAAGTGCATTTTATTCAAATTGATTAGTGTTCGTATTCGCCTTTCCACTGTCTACTATCAATTTCTACTCTTCACAAAATAGCTCACGATCTACGCTGTTCTTGCTGCTCAGGTAGTAGCAACTAATTCATTTTCACACGGCTGCTATTGTGAATTATTACCTGGCCACTACTTTAGTAATGTGTGACCACAATCATAGAAGCCATGAAACCCAATTTTTTTTTAATTCAATCAAGAAATGAAGGCATTTTGGCATAAAAACAGGAAAATAATTACGTTTATAAAATTGCTGTAAAAAGATCTTTGCCTTAATTTTGGGTCCAAAATAGATATTTTTAACTGATTTCATATTATTGCCTTTACCCTCAAACTTTGCTTTGGGCTACGCGACTGAACACAATTAACTTCAAAGAATTACCTTTTCTACTCTGAAACTAAATTTCGTTCTTTAAGTCTACCACTTTCACCACGTCGCTTTGACGCGAGATCTAGCTCATGCCTAACTGTCAATGGTGGAAATCAGATGGTTTATACAGATTCCTACAACCAAGAGCGGCAAAAAGCACCCATTGTGACAAGTATTAAGAAAAAATTATGTTTTGAGCATTTTAATAAAATAAAAAGAAAACATTTCTGAGAAGAAAATAAAAAGTTGGAATAAAGATAACGTATTAGAGCTATTTTTGTTTTATAGCTCAAGTGTTGTTTCCCTCTGTGGCATTAAAAAATGCATGTTGTTATTAAGGAGGCGTCCCTTGACTTAAAGTTGAGATTCCTCGACCGGGTGGTACGGCTACCACGGACCTGTCTGTTTGCAATTTTTGCTTGTACAGCGAGTTAAACTTTTTGGGTGTTTGTCTTTAGTTTTTACTTAGTATTAAATACATTTTATTTATTTATTCTAAGGGCTATGCCTATTTTTTTAGATGATTGAAATCAAATAATCTGGTAAAGTTACTGATTTTTAAAGCATTTCATTTCAGAGACGCTCGATATTCGCTTCTTTTGAATTCATTATTTTTTAACGTTTCTAGTGTCTTATATTGTTTGACTTACTGTAACCTTGATTCAATCCCCGATTCGTTGTTAGGTAATATCAGTTTTGTTCTTCATAAACATGTCGACGTTATTGTACTGTAGTAACTTTTTGCAAACTGCTACAAAAGACATGAGTCTACAACAGATAGGGATGATCTAAGTTACACAAAAAATTTTTTCTATTTTTACCCATCACCTTAATGTTTTCAACCCATACCAAAAATCTTATTATAGTAAAGTTGAAAGCAAATTAAACGACGTTGAGAGAAGTGATGCTCAACTTTACTTCGATCAACCTCCTGATATTTGACAAAGCAGTTCATATTACAAAAAATATTAAAATGCATTGCTTAGATTGTCACCAAAAAGCAGCAACAAAGTTACATTGACCAGTGGCGTTGAAAGAGTTCTTTGGGGATACCCAATATAAATGCCGAAATCTGGGAGCAGAAATGCTCTTTCAAAGAAATGAAACTTCAAACCTAGTTTCTTTTAAAATTTTATAAATTTTAAAAACATTCTTAAAAACAAAACATTTTAAAATAAAAATTTTTAAATGTTTTGCTTTCATACATATATTGCCTTATACTTATATATCTCTACCCGTAATTCCACGTAGTTTGTCGCACGCTCATTCTTTTATATAAAGGAATTCAAGCGGAAAAAGTGTGCAACAAGTTTGGGCGATAATGAGTGCCAACAAAGAAAGAAAGTATTCTTTAACAATGAAATGAATACCTTAATAAATTCTTAAACAAAAAAAGGAAGAAGACTAAAATAGGTGGAGAACATATTCCAGAACGTGAGACAAATTTCTAAGAAAGAAGTCTGAAAAGCGATACAGAAGATGAAAAATGAAAAGAGAGTTAGTCCTGGTGATATACCAGTCGAAGCGAACGTGGAAGTGCTTGGGGTAGTAACACTGAATTTATGTTAACTAATGTAGTCAATGCTATGTTAAAAGGAATAAGATGTCAAAAGTTTGAACAAAGAGTACATTGATACCAAGTTTTAAAAATAAGATGGAAGTGCAAATTTTAAAACTAGCTCTTTTTAAAAATCTTAAATTTTGAATGAATCAATAAAAGATTCTTCTTCGTCGTTTGAGCTATTTGTTGCGAGCTTTATGAAGAAAGATGTATATATAGGCCACACTGCGTTAGCGCTCACCATCGGTTTGCAAGTCTTTAGTTAAACTGGGGCCACCACGACGGGTAGATTGCTTGGCCCCACGATCTGTCTGCCACATAAAGACGGAGGCATCCCGTTAAAGTCTTTCCCAAAGACACAACAAGCAAGTTTGCTTGTTCTACACACCATCCCTATTTTGCTGAGCGCCAAGCAGGAAAGCTGTAAATACCATTTGTTAAAGTTCTTTGGTATGACTCGACTTGGGAAATGAACTCCAGGTCTACCAACTGCGAAGCGGATACTCTAACCACTACGCCATCGCGCCGGTGACTTATTTGCTATGGTCATGGGAAATATTGACAAAACGTTAGTTTTGTGTTTTGTGATACACTTTTTTCAGTTTTGTTCACATTTTAATGTTCATACCCTCATGCTCTCATGCTCAGGGGTTCTTACCCGTGATTTCACGTAATTTTTTGATGCACACTCATTCCTGCTATATAAAGAAATCCAATTGGAAAAGCTGTAAAACAGGTTTGGACGATAATGAGTGCCAAAAAAAGACCAAAAAAAGAAAATATTCAAAAGCGATGGAATGAATACTTTAATGAATTTTTAAACAAAAAAATGAAAGAAAAACTGAAATAGGTGGAGAGCATATTCTGCGTTATAAAACAAATTACTAAGAAAGATGTATAGACAGTGATATCGAGAATGAAAAATGAAAAAGCAGTGGGTTCTGATGATATATCAGTTGAGGCGTGAAAGTGTTTGGGGTAGTTGTCAGGGTTCTAGGAAAATTCTCCGTAAACAAGTTTGCCGTAGGAAAACTCGCCTCAGGAAATTTCGCCGCAGTCAAATTTTGCACCCCCAGTATCTACCCCCACCCTGTATACTCCCTTCCACTCTACACTGCCCCATACATTTACATACCGAGTCTGCCCCTTCGTTGTATACTGCCTTTTGCCTATTAGGCAAAATTTCCTGAGGCGAGTTTTCCCACGGCAAACTTGTTTACGGCTAATTTTCCGGACACGAGTTGTCAGTGAACCTGTTAACCAAGATAGTCAATGGTAATAGAAGGAATAAAATGCCAAAAAAGTGAACAAAAAATACATTGATACCAATTTTCAAAAATAAGATAGAGGTGAATAATTGCAATAATTATAGAGAGATAGAGCTAATGAGCCACACGATCAAGTTACAAGAAAGAGTTAAAAAAAGAACACAGAGAGGCAGTAAAGATTTGAGAGCAACAAAATGGTTTGATGCTAAGAAAAAGTACAACAGATGAGCTGATTGCTGTGAGAATGCTGGTGAAAAAACACCCAGAAGAACAGAACTAGTTGCACTGTGTGTTCATGCACTTGGAAAATACTTGTGACACCGTGCCAAGAGAAGAATTATTGTACGAAAAAAGCTGGGGTGACCGACAAGTACAGCATATAAATGTTCAAGACATGTATAAAGGTAGCGGGAAAACCTTCTGATGTACAATTGGGTAACGAAATGATTTGACGCAGAAGTTATACTACATTGATCATTGAGCCCATTTCTCTTTGAAATAGTGATGGAAAGGTTGACGAAAAGGATCAGAGAAAACTCTCGATGCACAATGATGTTTGCAGATAATATTGCTTTTGTGAAAAGAGCTGGTAAGTTTAGTTTTAAGTTTCAAAATTGGCCAAGGTAGTATGGTTAAATTATTTGGAATAACTGTGCCAAGTAAAGGAGAACATGCTTGAAAATTAAAAAAAAGAGCCTTAGCTAAGTGGAATGAATGGAGAAGAGTAACGGAAGCAATATGTGATTGAAAGGGTATTACCAAAGTCAAGTGCATTGGAATGTGATCAGACCAGCAACGATGTTTGGGTTTGAAACGGTACCGATAATTAAAATGCAGAGATGAAAGTCGCAAATCTAAAGATGGTGAGTTTGTCGATGAAAATTGCTAAAATGGATAATATAAAAAATTAATAAATATGAGGAATAGTACATCTGAGCAAAACAAACAAAAAGATAAGAGAGAAAAGATTAAGGCGGTTTGGGAACGTTCTGTAGAGGTCAAAAGCTATATTTGAAGATGGATAATGAAAATGGACCAACCAAATAAAGAGAAGACCAAAAAGAAGGTTTATAGTTGTGGTGAAAGATAATGTAGAAGCGGTTTGATTGACGGAGGAGAATGCAATGGAATAAGAAAGATGAAGAACAATGATCTGCTTTGGATCGCACCAAGTCATGAGGTTTGCCTAATCCTTTATAGGTTATTGCTATAATCGTATTAATGACAACTAGTTGGGCGTCCACTCACAATTTCCACCTTTTGAATTTCGTAGTTATTTATTAAGTGTGTGTAATGATAGCCTTTTTGTGAGCAAAACCAGTATGTGTTTCAGAGTAAAGATGATGATTAGATCCATAGTTATTTGAATCCTAACTTTAAAAATGAGATAAAAAATACCAGGACTCTTGCGCAAAATTGCAACGTATAAGGAAAAATTTAATTTTCGGAGTCACTTTCTCCTGAATCTTTATCATCGAGCAAATCTATCCTAGCTAGCACTCGCGCTCTTCTAAATGTTTCTGACCACTGACCAGACTTTATTTTTGAACTCTTATTAGCTACAGCTACTATTAAAGCAAATATAAAATAATCAATGTACATTGGTAACTTCCGCTCGTTTGGCTCAGTCTTTTTCTCGAGGTCAATATGCTCATTTTCACAGCTTAAATTCTCACCAAAATTAACGTTGCATTGTTCTTAATGAAAGTTGCATTTCACAGTTGGAAGCAACACAAGACTAAGCTGCAGATGATTTTGTGAATTAGAGATTTTCTGCCGCCTTCTTTGTCTATTTTCTCAACTTTCTACAATCACAAAAAGATCTTTCATAATGCTTTTCTATGCCGGTCAAATTGACCGCTTTTGGCTGTTTGAGGCAATCCGGTCCCAAGATATTAAGTGAGTGGCAATTTTGACTTGTAAATTCTATGGATTATGCAGAAGCAATATTGCGGAAAGTTAAAAAGATTTTGACGACTCAATATGTATAAGCGAAAATTTGATACTTTGAAAATGCAAAACCGCTAATTTGACCGCTTTGGTTGTTCCAGTGTTAAGTATGTTCAGGAGCCCATCAAATTATAGTTCACTACAAAGAAGCTCCAGTTTCACATACGCAGAGCTTTTTGTTCTACTGATGCCACTCACATATAATGCAGCTTTTTTCAACACTAGTTTTTCAATATTTTTGTCTGCAAAAAATTAAAAAATATCATAAATAGTTTTCTTTGCTCATAAAAAAATCAAACTCACACACTTGGCAAAGCCACGAGTGCTTGCAGATGTTCATTTTTTAAATTTAGGTTGTGTGCTACAACGTTTCATATCACAGGATTATTTTTTGATGGGCATAGCTAGGTTGCACTAAACTGAAAAAATTCCGGGTACGTTTACTTTCGATAATCTATTGTGCACAAGATTCTGTAAAAGACTGTTAAAAGCCTGACAATGAGCGTGCACCAAAGCATTTGATGGTAGGAACTAGGGGTGAAAAAAGATGAATCCTGTTGAGGACGGCTTGATGCACCCAATAGCTGAAAGTTGAAGATCTTTTTTAGAAAAGATCAACTTTTCAAAATTGAATATTGCATAGATTTTAGAGTTAAAAAAGTTTTTTGAAAATGCATGTTGTAAAGCAAATTTTGTGCCTTTCCGCCGGAGAGCACAGTACCAGATCTCCCAGGATTTTCAAAAGAATCTCTGGTCTGTAAGTACCCCTCAACTCCTTTCTCGACTCCCTACTCATGATCAAAATAACCTAACAAAAAATGTTTTGCATTATAGCTAATTTGGCGTTTGGATGAATTTTGTTGATATAAAATAATGTTTTTGATTTATTTCAGATGGCTTGGAAAACAAGCGCAAAGATTTGGAAAAGTACTTGATTTCTGAACTGCAAGGTATAATAAAATTTGTAAAACTGATAATAATGAAATTATATCAACTAACGTTTTGACGAGTTACTCAGTTTAGTTCTTTTTTTTTGTTTCACAAAGTCATTGCATAATAATAAATATGGTTACGTAGAAACAATAGTAAATACAGCAAAAAAATGCGGTAATAACAAAAATACTACAATATGGAAAATTTAATTATATCAGAATCGTAAAAGACCATGCGCACCGTCAAGTTACCTAGCTAATATGATTTTTATCTATACGAAAACAATAATCAAGTACAGAAACAAAATAAGAAATTAATTAAGTGCGAGAGAAAAAGATATGCCATCGACTAAATCCAAGGCAGCGAACCAGATGACTGGTAATCACTGAAAACTCTCAATTTTGAAAAAAATCAATAAGACAAACTGATCTTAATTACTTCTTAATATTCTTTTGTCCAGAATCGGATACTGTGATAAATGAAATTTAGTATAAGCTATTGTTTGAAAATTTATCAAAGATATAAAACCTAATCTAATTATTACTATAAATTAAATAATCAACTAAATTTTATCCGTTTAGCAAAAGTAATAGTTGTTTTCTTTGAGTTATTCTTTTGCTTGGTTATGCAATCATTTGATCAAGTAATTGTGGCTGTCGAATTGCAAATTATAAATCAGTGGTAATGGTGAATTCAACTTTAGCAAGTAGGAGACTCATGCCAGACTTTTGAACGTTTATGAGCTTTACTGTATGATTTCATATAGAAATATACACTTTTTTAAACATAAAATAATCTTCAAATGTTTTCTCTACAAAAAAATCAAGCAAATTTAAAAGATTTATTTTAAAATTAATGAAAGCTTTTTTATTGAGTCTTTTCCAAAAATCAATCCAACAAATCACACGAACTTAAATATTACAAATGAATTTGACCACCCTGCTTCAATATGTTTTGCTACGTTTTTAGTATGTTATAACAAAAGTTCGCGTTTGCGCCGGTGATTAATCCTTTGGGTTTACTTTTTTTGCAAATCAAATTTGCTCGAAATTTTTCCTTTTGCTGCAAAGCATGCACCATCAAACTTTTTTTACACTGGTCCAAATAACTGAAAGAACTGAAGATTGCGGGACGGATTTGATACAAACTACTTGAAAGCGGTTGCTTATAAACTAGCCAATAATTGTGCTTCTCTAAAAATTTTACCTGCTTACAAATTAGAGACTTTAAACAGGAAAAATAACGCTATTAGTAAAGTATATGATACACAGATCAATTCTATCAAAGGGAAAATCCAAAAAACAACTCAAAAGGCAGTTTAGTCTTTTCAGAGATTCTACAAAGGAACGTTTGGGAAAAATCACTACTCATGCTTTATTTTATTTACCGTATCAAGTTATACCAAAGTCATTAAAAATTGTTTTCACCAACCTTCGGCCTGGTACTCAGCAAGTAATGTGTAGAACCAAATACAAAAAGAAATTTAATTTACAAATTAATATAAAGAACGAAATATAAAAGAAAATTTAATCGGCCGTCTTAATTTTCTTTTTGCCAAAAAAACAAAAAAGCACGAATCCTTGCGGAGCCTCCAAAGCTTACGTAACTCCTTTAAACATTTAGACAAACACTGGGGTTCCACGAAACCCCAATTAAGAGAGCACTGATGTAGGAAAAGAAATATGAAACGGAATTTAATTGTTTATGATCGATTAGAAAGCAAAAGGGCTTCTCATGACCTGAGGACATATTCTCATTTGATACAACAACAACAATAAAAATAATCAGATTCGAAACTTTTTAAGCCGGAAATAAAACTTGTTCAAAGTGACGAGCTAATAGTAAAAGTAGGGATGTGGTGGTCAAAAAGATTTTAGTTGAAATGGCCGTAATCCAGTTGAAAGGTTTTACTTTCTCGGTAGAGTAACACAAAGCAATGAAATGCCTACTGCAAAGAATACCTTTTTATGTAATTTCAATATATAAGACAGAAAAATAGATGGTTATTCTGCGATTTTTATGTTAGTAAATAAAATTACGCTATTTAGTATTCTTAATTAAACTAGAAAAATTTAAACAAAAGCTTTGATCATACGCTCATTTGTTCAATGCCCTTACTGTACCTGCTTCTGAGCAATATTTTCTATCGCCATGGTTATTTTTTAAATAGCGGAATCAATTTCTCAAAGCGTTGCATTTTTGTTTCAGTTTGCGGCAACATTTAACTCATAAATGCAGTAAACATGCAAATCATGTAGTCGTATAGAATTGTTTTTAAAAATAACAAACAAAATTAAAGTTAAATAAAAGTTAAAGATTGGTATAAAAGTTAAAGTTACAGATTGGTATGTAAAAAATTAATTGCATTAATGTTGTTGTCGTTACCCGAGCCCTTTCTGTGGATGGGAGCACCGCCGAAGACCACGGAACCCCAGAAACTCAGCGGCGAGGACCAGTGGTTGTGTACAGAAAAGAATTTGGCAAAAAACGCTCTGGCGTATGGAGTTCGTAGCAGGACAAAATGTATAATGAGAAATTCCCTGAGCCGAATGTTCGAAAACGTTGCATAACGGAATCTTTATTCCGCCGATTCAAGAGAAACATGAATATAACAAAAGACTGCCTCTGTTGCAGTAAAGACAAGAGGGGACACAGCAAGCGTGATGAATAAGCACAAGTTCTTCAGTGAATACTGAGGGAATCTGTATGATGAAAAACTTTGATTTAGCAGTATGCCCACTGTCCAAAAGTAAAGGTGAGCGGTATGGAGGGGTCAGAGGAGAGAGGCTACAGGGGTCTGTATATGGCTTTAACAGAACGATTATTCAGCATATCGGTTGTGTTATTGCTTGAAGTAAATGACTGACCGAGGACCATTGTAGTCGGATAAAGAACGAAGAAAGAATGAATTGTTCTTGCTAAAGGTGCCAAAGTACGTGAAAAAGAAAAAGCGAGGAAGAAGACGAAAGAGTAGTAAACACAAAGCGAGAGTTTGAGAGGAGAAAAAAAATGAGACGGACTAGCAGGTGCTGTCTGGAAAGCCGGAGAACTTGCAAAATGGTGCAACATTTGGGAAAAAACTCAAGTTCTCTGGAACTGACCATAAGGAAAGGATTGCATCAACGTCACAAAGTGAGCAGTTGGCAGTAACGCCAGAGCCGCCTTTGCCCAAATGAAAAGGGACAGAGTCATCAGTCAAGATTGCGAGATCGTGAGATAGGATAGAGTCAAGGTGGTCAAGAGCAGCACTGAGGCACAAAAGAGGAAAGTCAAAGCGAGATCATGAAGTAGAAAGTGTGAGCTGCGCTCTGAAAAAAAGGTGGGAACCAAAAAACAAAGGTAGAAACCAAAAGGCAGAAAAGTACTGGCAAGAAGAGCCTTTCTGGAGGAGAAAGAAAACGCGAGCGGATGAGTGATAGCAAAACCTCTCCGAAAGAATCTGGAAACGTTGGTTTAGCTTAGTATCTGGTCAATTCTAACATGGGATATGAAGATGCAAGATGAAAAAACCACTCACAAGAAGACAGATCAGTATAAGTCAGGGTGACTCGTAAGGGGTAAGAGAGTCTCAGAGAGAATGAGACGGATAGAGAAGGACGAGAGACAGCCGGTGATGGCGAGAATGGTCGCTCAATATAAATGTTACAACTTGTTAACATTGGCAGCGCTCCTTTTCGTCGTATGGCAGGGTATCTATGATCCAGATCCGACACAGCAAAAAGATGGGGACCGAGAGTTTATCTTTTTACCACCCTAACCTGCTGTGTATCCCCGATCAGATCCTGGCAGTGATAGAGTTGAGCCAGCACCTTGTTTCGTCATTCAATACTGTCAAGTTTAGTTGATTTTGATCAGAGATATTCCGCCTTTCGAACTCCGACATATCCGAGCGATTCCGTTTCTGTTGCTAAGAACTCAAAAGATGTGACTGGAAAAACTAAATCAGCTCGAAACTTTATTTATACATTAATACGCTAAGACAAATGCATTCCGCAATAAAGCATCATCAGTGCTGTAAAAGAACAATAAAGGCAACTAAATCTAAGGTTCCAAGCAATAGCTCTACTGACAAATCTACATTCATCACATAAGTAAATATATATCCAGCGTATCAAAACAAATAATTTCATATTATAGTATTGCAGTATTACCCACAAGGCAGCAGACCATTATGACGAAAAAAATACGATTAAAACGCAGGCTGATAGTAGACTAAATTTAAAGTAGTAAAAATTATTAAAGCACGGTGAGAAATAATACTAAGTTATATGCGGGGTAAAATCATTTTATTAATATTTATTTTAGCATTAAGTATGCGATACCATTTGGCTTCATAAAAGTTTAAATTTTCAAATTCAGATTTTATAATAAGTATAACAAAAAAAAAAAACAAAGGTATTTTGTTGAATTAATTATGCTTACCCCAGAATCGGTTATTATACAACATGGACAGCACTTTTATAAACAATCTAATGGCATAATCACTGGTGACAACCATTCAGTCTCGCTTGCAAACATAGCTATGCATTTTGCTACAACTCCTGCATTCCCTCTTCTAAAAAAAGCGGTTATTTATAAAAGATTTATCGACGACATTATTTTTATTGCCATTGGGGAAGACTCAACGCAAAATACAATCAAAGCAATAGAAAATAGTCTTGGAAAAGTTGGACTTCAAATAACCACTAAATTGTTTGATACCAAATGTTCAGACCAACAAGTCGAATTTTTAGACGTTCTCCACAAGCACTCATCGGACTCACCATTTAAATGTGTCACAAGTAATTATGTCAAAAAAACTGCCCTTGACAGGACTTTCATAAATGGTGCTTCGTATCACCCCTTATGGGTATTTCAATCTATTGTAGTATCTGAAGCAATGCGCATGCGGCGTGCATGCGAAAACAAAACTGACTATGATACTAGTCTGGAATATCTAAAAAACAAATGTTTTAAATCTAAATTTCCTAAAACTCTCACATCGAAGATAATTGACCAGGCCAAGTCTTGGGTGGATAGATTCATCCTATTAACAACAGCAAATTAAAGAAAAATAAGCAGAAAAAAATCGTATGGGTTACCCAGTTTCCTAAACTACTGCGGTCTAGCCAGATGGAAAAACGTCTGCAATAAAACGTAATGCTTGCATACGAGCGCCCACAGACACTAGGCAATTTTGTCGCTCGCTATAAAAAGCTTTCATTTGGTCCTCTTGAGGGTAAGGATGGGGGCATATCTGAGCCCTGTGGTAAATGTACACTATGTGGCAATCATGGCTCACATAATTCTATGGTCTCACTGATGAAACATATACGAACACCTAATGGAGTACGTCCTTTGACCCAAAAACTAAACTGCAAAGATTATGGTATTTACGCGGCATGTTGCAAAAACTGTGACAATTACTATGTTGGTCAAACAATGACATCTTTTTCACAACTTTGGACAAAACATCGAGTACTATGGAACAAATTTCACTACTCTGAAAATAATGATAATTCGGCCCTACTTAGACATTATGATAAACATCATAAGGAAATATTTACCGGTAAACCTGATATAGCGCAATGTTTTTTTGTTACATTTATTATAAAACCTGAATTTGAAAATTTAAACTTTTATGAAGCCAAATGGTATCGCATACTTAATGCTAAAATAAATATTAATAAAATGATTTTACCTCGCATATAACTTAGTATTATTTCTCACCGTGCTTTAATAATTTTTACTACTTTAAATTTAGTCTACTATCAGCCTGCGTTTTAATCGTATTTTTTTGTCACACACACACATCTAATACTGTCAGACCAATTATTCTTTAAGATGCTCGATGTGTGGGACATGTTAAAATAATGTGGTCTGCAGTTTGTTCACTAGCGCCACACTTGCATTTTGCTGAAGGAGCAAGACCCCATTTGTGCATGGACGAACCTAAACGCCCAATGCCAGTACGCAGGCGATTGAGTTTGAAGCAAGCTGTTCTGGTCAAACTCATTCCAATGGATCTTGTGCTGACCCTAGGAATGAAGACACCGAGCGCTGGCATACTCTTGGAGTACTCTGTGTCCCATGTCAAGCTCGTCCATTGGACAGCGCGGATGCCCAACTCAGGTAAGTTGTGCAACAGTTGCCGCACAGCAGAAACAAACGGGCGTCTAGATTTTAATCTCTTTTTGCTAGCAGCCTGCGGCTCAGTCAGCTGGCCATGTAAAATGTGGCCAGGATCCAAAGAACCGCAATTAACCAAGGAGGGTGTTGATCCTTGGTGGCGAAGCTCAGCTGGTTGGATGCCTGAGAGAACTGGAAGGTTGTCCGTTGGAGTGGGACGTAGGCATCAAGTGACAGTGCGCAAAGCGTCACTAAGAACGCTGTCAATGAGGCGAGTATGCGCGCTGCGACACCAAGCTGGTGCGCAGTACTCAGCAGTCGAGTAGATCAGGGACAAGGCAGCTGTGCGCAATGTCTTGGCACCAGCGCCCCATCCTAAACCAGCAAGTCGCCTCAGTAGCGAAAAGCGCGTAAATATTTTTTTGCGCAATGCCTCGAGGTGATGATAATATGTGAGCGCTCTGTCCAGTTTCACACCGAGATAGGTCGGCACTGGGCAAAATGGTAAGAATTTACGATTGTTCTTAACTTTTAGCTCACGCTCGGCCTCTCGATTGTGGAAATGAAAGATTGCCGTCAATGTTTTAGCATGGTTGAGCTTTAGCCGCCAAATCTGGAGATATGCAGAAAGTGTAGTCATGTTTTCGTTCAAAGTTCTTTCCAACACCTTCCAATCTCCAGATGAATGAGGTATCGCCAAGTCGTCAGCGTATTCATACTTCTTGGAAGTTATGGAAGGCAGATCGTAGATGTATATGTAGAAAAGAAGAGGAGCCAAAACTGATCCTTGTGGGACACCATTTTTCAGACGTCGTAGCCTGCTTGGCTTGTTGTCACCAGTGGTCAGGGTGAAGCTTCTGTTCTAAACAAATTCCATGATCATCTGGACCACGTGCTTGTCCGGCAGAACTCTCAGCAGCTTGCAGGTGAGACCACGGTGCCAAACAGTGTCATAAGCAGCTGTCAGATCAACAAACACGGCACCGGCCTTCTTTTGTGCCTCAAATGTTGAGACCTTGGAAGCTCTTTTAAGATTTGTTTGTCGGCTAAATGACTGTTCAAATCGATACTAACAAATGCAAGATCCGGGTTGGTACTTGTATTCCAGCGGCCAGAGTGGAAGCTGGCGGCATTCTTTGGGTTATGGAGTAGGACAAGATTGTTGGTATTTGCTCAGCCAACCAGGCATTTCCCATCTGCAGTGTTGGCATCATAACCCCAGTCAACATGCTGGCAATTAAAGTCGCCAGCATAGAGACAGGGATGTGGGAATACTGGGAGATCGGATACTTGCAAACGAATCGGTGGAGGTTTGTAAACATTGAATATTTTGTATCCATCAACGTCTACGCACAACCACTTAGTCTGCGATGTAGGTGAAGATTGGTCGAAAAGTGTCCACTTTAGTCGTTTGTGGACAAACATAGCAAGACCATGCTTTCTGCTTAAGGAGAACCCAGCTAATTGGTAGTCCGGTAGAACCAACCTCTGTGCAGATGTGCAGTGAGTCTCTTGGAGTAGAATGACGAGTGCCTCACGCTGTGCAGCAAGGTGGTAAAGAATGCTCACCTTGCTTGCAGTGAGGCCTTTGATGTTCAGCTGAAGGATGACAGGCCTTCGGAACTTGTTGACAATGCATTTTGATGCGTCGCCCCGCTCTGAAAAGGGCGTTTGCCACTTACAAGGCCTTGCCAGAACATCGGTAACAGCCCTACCGTTTGGGCAGATTTGATTTCGATCTGTCATACGAGTTCGGAGGTCAGGTGTACTCACGGACCGGGCTACGGCAAAGCATCTGCCATCCAGTCCAACGTGTTAACGTTGGCAGCGCTGAAAAAAGGGAACCATGCAGGTGAAGAATAATTGAGAACAGGACAAAGAAAAACTATGCATAGAAAAGACAGCGACTCCTTGAGAGGATCCCAAAATGTATCACGGATAAAACATAAGGATTTGAGGTAAGGAAAGAATTTCAACTTCCGCAATGACATGTTTGGAAAAGGAAAGAGAGTGGTTAAAGGTTATCCTCAAAAAGATGGGAGTAAGATCAAACCGAAGAGGGGAGTTCAACAGGGAGAGGAGGCGCTGGAGATTGGCACGGTGGGGATCCACCAAAAAGAAGAAAGCTTTATGTTTTACAAACTGAGACTAAGAAACCAGTGCTGTAGTTGAATGTGGGCTTATTGTGTGGCCTCCATACCAGAAAATAGGTAGGGGCAACAAGATCAGATGGCCAGGTCTTCGTCATAAATATACCACCTGACAAAGGAAGATGGAGACGCAAAGAGATCGTAGGCAGTCGACTTTACGTCATTTTTTGCTGAATCAATGTATGTCTATCATTACACACTCGTTTTTGAACAAGACTTTTGCTGGGACAGCACAGTACTTTAAATTCTGGATGCCCCTCGTGGCAAATACCAATGATGCATAATAAAATTTAAATTCCAAACCTTTCTATCAGAAGCCCAAACAATTCCCATTGCATCACGGCGGCCTCTGGAAGAAGGATCTTTGTTGAAAAAGAGATAAAAAAACTAGGGCCAAGAACGCACCCTTGCTAAACACCTCGAGGGATTCGCAAGGTCTAACTTTTGTAATTTGGAGTAACCACAGAAGCGTGCGTGTAAAAAAACTATTTATTCAATTAAACAAGCAAAAGAAGGTGAGAGGCCAAAAAATAAGCTTGTGAAAGAAATGGGGATGCTAAGCAAAGTCAACAGCCTTGAAAAAATCAATAACTGCAAGAAATCGTTCGAGAACCTGGATTGGATTTGTTGAACTCATCCAAAATGGGCTGAGAAAGATAAAGAGTTTGATTAAGATGAGATTGGTCAGGGTGGAAACTGGTTTGTCTGGAAGAGGGATTGGAGATAGACTACAGAAAAAAGAGTAGACAGAATAGAATAATCTGTTTTAAAAGCTTTGAGACGCAGAAGTTGAGTGGGATAGAACAAAAAAAAACAGTTGAGTCAAGAGATTTTTTTATTTAGTGAATGAGAATGATAGAGAAAGCCTTCCCTATGGAATTGTAAGAATGCAAAGACCAAGAAAGATTGAAGATAAGAAGAATATTTATGCCGGTTCAAGAGGGGTATTTTTGCATGGGATAGGCGACTCTGTGTGGTCCAGTGGCAGTTGAATGAAAAAGGTTGGCGTCCGCCACAGGATTGGAAGTGAAAGAGCACAAAGAGAACGAGACTCTTGAGGATAAAATTCTCGGCGGAGGCCGGACAAGTAGCCTTTATTTTTGCTACGAAAAATCTTTGGCTGACACACTGAATGTGAATTTGAAGTAGTTGGGGTAGACCGATGACAACCAGCTGGAAAAATAGTAGTTTGGCAAGTTAGATGAACAGAAAGAGGAAGAAAGATAACCCACTACATATCCAAGTAGAGAATGGATTGATATAGGATCAGATTTAGGAGAGTAAGAAGAGAAGGCTTCATACCACACTTCCGCCGCAATCAGTGCCAAAAAGGCAAAGGGCGCATCTTCAGAGAAAAAAAAGAGGAATATTCCTTTGCAGAAATCCAGTGAGAGTCGCATAAGAGAGCATAGCTTTTTCATAGAGCTTTCTGGAGATGGAAAGAAGAAAGGTGATCATTGGAATAAGGGATTGAAGAAAAGAAAGAGTGAGAAGAATAGGAAGACGGTCAGAATCTAAGTCCTGAACCACCTTCTGCGAGGAGGAGAGGGCAAGAGTAGGAGAAGTAAAAGAGATATTCGGTGAGGAGCGTCTGCCAGAAGTGCGATGAAGAACAGTAGGAGTGACAAGTTACGGTGTCAGCAACACACATAGCTGATCATGTTATGACATCGATTTCATTAACATACCAGTAAAATTATAAAATTAACGCTTACCAAAGACTACGTTTTACCATTTCCTGACCAGTCGAACAAATGCCTAGGAGTGCGATTCTTATCATTCTAGATCTGCCCCATTCCAGTTTTGAAAATTATTTGCATCATCTGATAGGCCACGACAACTGGCCTCAGATAACTGATGCAATTGCTGAGATTTTTTAATTGTTGACGACATTAAAGTGTCACCTCATAAAAACCAGTTATATTATTGATATCATTTTTTTCAAAAATTAACTGTACACTTTATGAAACACTGTATGAGAATCATTTTTGAAAAAAAATGATATCCTAACAAACAAACAAACAACAAAATATTTAATACAGTGTTTCATGTAGTACTCAGTTAATATCAGGAAACTATTGGTAATTCTCCAACTCCGAAATATTCACCCCTAGAAAAAATAATTTGTGATTTTTTATAATATTCCAATGGTATCACAGCTACAACGTTGACCTTAGATCAGGGCTTCTCAAACTATGGGTCGCGACCCCATTTGAGGTCGCGAAACAAATTGGCTGTAGTCATCCGAATTATAAGTTTTTGTTATCTTCGCAAGAAAATTAAAAAGTATACCTGCAGTAAATGATTTTGTGTTGTATTTTTAAGGGTAACTCCATCTTTACGCTGTTAGTTGTTTACTACAATGTCTGTCTGATCTTTCAAATAAAAATAATCAAAAAATTGCTACAAATTATTCATTGTTACTTCCCCTTTGTTGAAACATACTGACCGACATCAACCATGTTGACACGGCTTCCACTGGGAAGGCAATTTCCTTATTTGAGAGAATTTTCTAATTTGATAACATTTGACTTTAAAAGTCAGAGAAAAGAAAATGATCAAGATAAAAAGATCAGGAGGAAATAAGAAAATTTGCTACAATATATGTTCACGAAAAATATAATATAAAATAAGTTTTAACATGCCATGTAAAAATACAGAAATTGTGGAAAAAACGCTGCTGAACTTAATTTTTTGTGGTTGTTAAGGAAAAGAAAAATGTTTATGCCTTATTTGCAATTTGAAATCGTGTTTTTCAAGCTTAATAAAATACTTTTCGATTACTAATATTTGATAGCTTGGGAAGGTTGGTATGTTTAAGTAGAGCCAAACGGAAGCCAATGAAAAAGTACGTGAAATATGCAAGTTGTTTACCACAACAGTAGCGTATTTTAATGAAGTGTCATGTTTCCTTGCTTTGGCCTTTACACGAGAATTTAAAAAGTATTTGTATCACCTAGATTTGCGTCAATTCTTTGCTTTTTAAATGTGCATTTTCAGACATTATTTCAGGAACAAACAGTTCTGATGTATCAGTTCATTTTTTTTATAAATCATCATGCGCAATATTCATCCCGTTAGATGTGCTTAAAATTTTATAAAATTTCTTTTTCTCAAGTTTTTGTTTGCTTTACTGTTTCTATTATGTATTTTTTTGTTACCGTATAGTTACTTTCGTGATTGTGTGCATTTGCATGATTTCATCCTAGAAAAAAATACTTGAGATTGGTGATCAGTGGTGCAATTATGGTGTGGAAACAAAAGAGATAACATTCAAAGGATATGACAGAAGCAAACAATGCAAAAAACAGTTTTTTGTGACCAAAATATGCAGAATTCTTGCTTTGCAAGGTTTCTTCGTTTAATGCTTTGCCCTCTAAAAGGAGATTGAGTTCACGTAATTTATACAATAGCTTGATAATAAGATCAAGCTTATTACTGCTGCATAAATTTAAATCTAAAAGTAGGCCGCAATCTAGACTCCTTGCTGAGTAAATACGCGTTCTTGAGTGGTGACGGTTTCCTGAAATTAAGAAATAAACAATAAATAAAAGCTCAAAAGCCAAAAATAATTAATGCACTTACTAACAAATGCAAGGGTTTGCGCCGCACAAGACTATCTTTCAAGAGAACGAAACTTCAAAAAATTAAGCAATTATAGCCTACTGTTTCGATACAGAAAAAAGACAAGGTCTTTTTCTTCAAACCCAAAATTTACGCCTGGAGAACAACGCAGTAACCAATTAACTGCATTACTGCAGTTACACTTACTTAATGCTTCGCTCCCTGCTCCCCCCTCAAAACGAAATTGTTTCCATACACGCCAGTGATTGTAATGGGACGTTTATTGCTTAAATATTATTAATGTGTAGGCTACCCATCTAGGGGTCGCTTAAAAAATTCGTTTGTAACATCGGATTGCGGAACAAAAAGTCTGAGAAGCCCTGCCTTAGACGAAGTCTTGATTATAGGTTGGTTTGCACCGAGCACTACAAATATTGTATTTGACTGCTACTCTTGCCTTATGCTCAGCATTGAAGCGCAGAATGAAAGAAAAGAAAATGAAATATATATTACTTTACTTTTTCGCAAGAAACACAGCTCGACCAATGCCATAAATTAAACCAGGGAGTAGCGAAGAAGTTTTCAGTTATTGATTCAAGTTACCCACTCCCCTCAGCAAATGTAGAAAAACACATCCACGTGAATAATGGCGAAGTAGAATTATCTTTTATCGCCACATATGCCATCGCACATTTTCCATATTTATGCATGAAGGCTCATGATAACAAAATAATAACACATAATTATCTCACCATGGTTTCTTAAATTGATTTAGGGGTAATTGTATTGTTGATGACTTCAAGATTGTCAAACAAATTTGCAGGCAATAGTTTTCAGCACTTATTCTACAAATTCATGTTTGACTAAACAGTTTGCCAATGACTTTATAGGAAATTCGATGGCTTTTATACTATTTTAAGCTTTCGTCACTCGCAAAGTGTTCATCCCGTGTAAGTAAGCAGTGCCTCGCCTAAACATACAATACATTTGTATCCATATTGCTATCGCAAACGATGTGATTTAAGTCTGAGGTAGAGCAATGCTTGCAAAGCTATGAAAAATTAGAATACGGGTGGTGGAAAAAAGTTTAACATAACGCCCTATGCCCAAAAAGAAAATCAATTAAATAGGGCTGGGTTTACCATTAACCAAATACCACAAAAACTATAGTTAGTCGTGAAATTTGATCAAAAAAAAATTTTAACTACTTTCCACCCAAATGCTTTCTTTTAAGTTGTTTCACACAGCAATGCTTGCTAAGGGTTCTCAAGCGTCCACCTCCATTCCCTCAACATCACAGTAGTAATGTTGCAAACTCTTTCTCCAAGGCTTGTTGTAGCTGTTTTCTATGTTGTGCGTGAATAGCTTAAACGTTTAACAATAGAACGACCAAAAAAGTTTACTTCTAACGACTTCTTGGGTCGAAATCGATCCCCTCAACAAACACGTCGTTTTTTCACATAATGTTAAAAAATAAATTTTAATTATTATCTACACTTTTCTATGGGCTCTCACGTACAACAAGTTATCATTTTGTGCACTTTGCAAGAGTCTTCTTCGATATAAGCTTATCTGTCGGCATATTAAATTTTCTCTCAGCAAAAAGTGCATGCAATCAGAGAGTGTCAAAATATTTTTCGGTTACGATGTGACATATAACATAACTGCAAAAAGGAATTAATAAAAATCACTCCGCAGCAGCAGGATATAAGTTTTACTGATAATGAAAGCAATTGTAATGTTCTATATTGCAAGATCTTTGATATCCTTCACTAACTGCCTGCAACTGTTCATGCTGTCTGCTCTTACTTATGCTAACAACCGTCAGGAGTTTTATTACACGCCTAAATTAACGCTGTCACTAAATATTCTAGTAGGCATACAGAATGCACTCTGCTAAGAAAGAGATTACCAGTAGCGTGGTTATCTGCAACTACAAACAGTCAGCGAGTTTGATGCTGCTATGGCAGATTGAAATGCTGTATTATTGTTGTTTGGATGCTGGCCAAATTTTGTAGTGCCAAATCAACAGCACGAAAAAAGTGCTATATCGCTCAAACAAATAACTTTGTAAATGAGAATAGTTTCTGTACAGTTCTAAGATCAAATATAAATGCTATTTAGAGATTACACTAAGCAATTTCAGTTTATAAATTTCTATCTGGGTAGTTTTTGACACCTCGATCTTTGTAGGTTGTTACTTGTTGGCATAAGTAAGAGCAGAGCTTTTGCTAACTGTAAGATAACTAACGAACTTTTTGCAAAAAACTTTATGGTAGCATACCATTTTGTGGTAAATATAAAGCTACTAAATTTTGAAAATGAGCCACATGAAATATATCCAAGACAGTTAAAAATTTGGAAAAGAGTCGATTTTGATCTCATTGGTCGTTCCAATGTTAAATAGTCACCATCATTCATGCGTACAAGCTCATGTTGGTTGGTGGTCTTTTGTTGTTAGTTTGAAACGACAAGTGTACTACTTGGCCTCAACACCTGTCTGTCTCATCAAGATAGATATGTCTTAAATCAGCGTAGTTCAACTACGGTCCGTGGGCCGCAAAAGTATTATTTTCGACCGGTAAACGAATTTAAGAGAGCGTTTGGAAATCAATTAGCGAGTTTGATTTGTAAAACTGAAGTTTTGCATTAAAAATGTTCTCAACCAGACAAAGCACTACAGAATAGTCTCCAACTTACCATCAATAATCTAGAGTATTTTTGTATGGTAATGCAATATAAGCCTTGTATTTGCACAAAAGCAATAATGTAAGAGATTTCGCGAACACAGGGATCCCCGTAAACCTTTGTCATGAATGTATTTAATTCTTAAGATTTCTTTGGTGTTGTTTCAGTTTTAATATTTGTGTCAATTGTTTTATTCATTATTCATTCATTCAGTTAAATAATTGTGTCAATTATTTTATTCATCATTTTAAACATATTGGCTCTCAAATTTATAGGTTATTTACACAATGGCACACCAACTAAAACTAATCGGACCACCCTGTCCTAACTGAATGATTTACCCAAGAACGCAAGCGAACTTACCGCCGTTTTCTCCACACTTCCTCTTTTGCGTTGATGGGTAAACGAGGAAGCTGGGATTATCGTTTTTTGTAAAGTTTTTGGTAGGACTTTACAAGGGAATCAAAATCCAATTTTTTTGGTATGACTTGACAAAGAAGTCAAAATATTAAGTGAAACCACTACATGACTGCTTTGTTATTTAACCCTTTGAAGAATAATGTAACACATATGTTACATGATTGTTAACTGTTATATCATTATGACGTTGTAACCATTTTTCTAAAATTTATTGTAATTTGGTTATTACCAAACAATTAAGAAATTGTGTCAAATTTTATGAATTAGAATCTTATGATCCTTGAAGGGTTAAGTAGTGGTGCTAGGCTTTAGTAAGGTCACTATATTAGCTTGTTGAAAGCAATACCACAACATTTATCACAAGCTGTACACGACATCACTCATACAAAACAACTTGCATAATTTGTCTTCTGTAATCATAATTGCAATTGGGATCGCTTAGCCTTGAAGTGCAAAAACGCTGCAACCATTTGATTTTGAAGTAATACGTATTACTTGATTATTCCGAAATAGCAATAAAAATGATGTGGGGCAAAATTGGCAAGAATTGTGTGTGACAAAAAGATTTCAACATTGTTTTTTGCACTTGATTAAAAAGAATGCGCTGCCGACATAGAGGGTGAAGAAAGCTCAGTGAAAAAACTGCATGATGATTTTTGAGGAAGAGGCATTTCATTATTACCTGAAATTAATTCATTAAGTAGAAAACAAGTGCATCAATAAAACAAAAAAATACTGTGGAAGATGATGACGCAAATATATGAGCATGGAAAAATTTTTTTCACGTATTGCACCAGTATCGGAATGTTCAATGCTTTTCATTGAAAGTATGGCTTAAGTACTGCAGCACTCATTTTTTTACTGGCAATTCATTTTCTGTTTCTGTCAGTAGGACATCAGCCTCTTCGACGTATCTAACACAAATTTTTTTTACCCAAATGATCTAAAAGTAAGATATACGAATTTCATCTTAGTGTGATACTGCAGGCAGATCCCTCTAAGTAGGAGATTTGCCTGATAACTGCTAACTGGCAACTAGCAATCTCTATGTTTTGTAAAATTAATAAAGCCCTAATAATGATCCCACACACCTAATAGGGCTTAATGATGTGACTCTTCGTCCATATTATATGTGTGTGTGTCCTCAAATAAGCCCTTGATATAGGTATTGCTGTATCATAATATTTGGTAATGCATTATTTTCTTGCACACAATATTAAATCTATTGTGTATTAACCATTTTTATTAGCGTGTGTTTTTTGCACCCGCCTGATGAAACTCGATAAGTTTGTAACCAATCGTGGATTATGGATATGTTGCACTGGTTTGTTGTGTTGTACTGTATGATGTTGGCGATTATTTTTGAGCAGTCTTTCTATTTTACCTTACCTTGATCTAAAAATAACAAAAAAATGTAATTGTAAGACTGATTTAACATAGTTACAACGTAACCATATTAACGTCGAAATAAACTTTTCACCTAAGTAAGTTATTAGAACAGATCAGTGACATAATACAGATTTTTGCTTGCACAATATTGATACGAAATTGGCGTACTTAAAATGGTAATAAAAAAGCAGCTAGTAAAAAATCAAACCATGATATTTAAAAACTAAGTTTTGGGGGGAAATTCGTGTATATTGGTATAGCTAACTATAGTTTTCTGTATTTTATTCAACTAGCATGTGTTTAAATTTTCATATTACAAATGACGTGTGTAATTTGGACATCACTTATCTATAAATTAGAATAGAATGTTTTTCTTGAAAAACTTTATGATAGAAGTTACAGAAATTATTAAGGGGCAAGCACAAATTTGTAGCAAGTCACGCATGAGCAACTAGAGTAATAAAGTGGTATTTTTTACAAACACTCAAGAATTTCTTGATTTTTATTCCCTATTTGTATTGTAAATCTTTAAGCCCAAAACTAATCAAATTATAGATATACAAATTGTTTAGAATACCGGCATTGTTCGATGTAAAATACAGTCGCACCCAAAAGTTTAGCACTATCCATGACTATTCACTGTGTTTGCAATTTGTTTCTTTCTAACTCGTTTTATTTTTGTCGTATGCGCTTGATCCTTTGTTTATCTATTGAGACTTAACCTATCAAACAAATGATACACCACAAATGTAAGAAAACATCATTAACTTTATTATTTTAATATTTTATAAGGCATCCTATGTTTTTTATTACGTTAGCCATTCTGTGGGGCATGCTATCTATAAAATTGCAGCAGTATTCTGATGTCATTTTTTGAGTCCACCCAATTTTTATTGTTGTCTTTAATGATTTTTAATGATTTCATACTGGTAGGATGCTGATTTGCTACTTCATTCTTCACCGCATGCCATAAATTTTCGATTAGACTTAAATCTTGATTGTTACCTGGCCAGTCCAAGATATCAACATTCTTTTCCCGTAGAAAGTTTTTCACTGACTTTTCCCTATGGCATGGAGCGCCATCGTGCATGAAAACATTGCAATCATGCACCATCATGTGGTAAAACTACATGAGACTAAACGAATGTTAACAAAGCATAGACACTCTCATTAATTGCAGAGTAGCAGTTAGTATTATACAAGCACATACAGTAATCCATTAATACAAACTATTTATAAAACTAGATTTAGTATATTTATTTAGTAGATCATGAATCTTTTATTTATTTATTTGTGTATAATTATGTGATCATACGCGTCCTTATGAAGAATGCAGACATGGTTTTTCTTAGGATGCAAGCAAGATTCTTTGTACATGTCGTAACTCTGTAGTTCATCAGTAAGAGAAGAAAAGCAAGTGTAGTGCAGTAGAAACTTGGACATATCGTTATACGCTTATATATATATTTTCTAAATTCTGTGACGTTGTATATGTTTTACCTGATAGACGATGGAGTCGATACATTTCTACGGGAAATCTAGAATCAAAACTCTTGTAACGTTAAACAGACTTTTATAATTGACAGAAAAAATTGATTTACAATCTCACACACATAAAAATGACAAATAAATAATGACAATTCTTCCTTCAAATAATGCAACAAGTTATATCACAGATGAAGACTAAGGAGACGAAAATGGATTGGGGTTAATTTGTAATTTGCTTAAGCATGCTCTTAACAGCTTCAAAGCAATGAAAACAATGATAATTATGATGAAACTGAAGATGATGGCATTGAACCAGCAAAGAAAAAACAAAGAAAAACTGTTTTATCCAAGAAAAAATGGCGGAAATTAACCTGAAAAACGACTTCTCACAATGAACACCTGATGATGATAAAATAGAAAAACTAAAAGCAAAAAAGGTGTCTTCAACAGCTTTCTTTGAATTGTTTTTGATGACGAGCTTATTGATCTCATGGTTGAGGAAACTAATAGGTACGCTTCGCGAAATGATAAAAGTTTAAATGTGGCGAAAGAAAAATGGATCTTGCCACTAGTTCATGTTTTTGTCATGGCTGATAAACGAACTTGTTGCCGGATTACTCAACGTCTTTACGTACCTTGATGATATCATCGCAATGTCCAAGACTAAAGAACAGCATGCTCAGCTCCTTGGAAAATTGTTTGATTGCTTCAAGATACACGGCTTGGTTGTGAATGAAACAAAATGCGTGTTTTGCGTGAGCACCTTCAATGTCTTACGCCACACAGTTTCGGAAGATGACATAGCCTCTAAGCGAGGAAAAGGTATAGACAATTACAAAGTTTCTGTAATCATCAGCAATAAAAAACAACGGAAATTCTTGGAGATGTATCAATATTTCGCTAATTTATAAAACACTCATCCCAATGTTACAACCCTTGCATGCTTTGGTAAGCTCAACTCCATGAAATCAATCCTTGCGCTGGATTGCTGTCTCGAAAAAATTACTTTATTTAGAGCAAAACTGCCCTATCACATGTAACACAAATATCTTTCCGAATATAACCGCTGCAACAGAGTTGTTGGTTGATGCAAATGGCATGCACATAGGTGCCGTCCTTGAACAAGTCAAAGATGATTTATGCGTGCCTCTCGCATTTTGGTCGAAAGATTTGACCCGTGCTCAACGTGGGTGATCAACATTTGACCGAAAACTTTTTCCATGTTTCGCAGCCACTAGATATTTCCAATACTACAATTATTCAAAAGAATTCACTCTTTGTTCTGATCACAAACCTTTAGTTCACAAATTTCACAGTTTAACCTTCTCTGCCTTACCACGTCAACAACGTTATCTTGACTACATTGCACAATTCACAAACAAATTTGAACACGTCTAAGCCAAGTATCATATTGCTGAAGCAATATTACTCCCCAACGGTTGCATTGGCAACTTAAACACTGTCTTACCGACAACAAAAGGCTTAAATTATTTTAAACCAGCATTGGCTCAGAGATGACGATGAAACTCAACAATTACGTCTTCAAAACAGCTCTTCTTTACGTTTAATAGAGGTTCCTTTAGCTGACCACGGCAATTCGCTGTTGTGTGACGATTCACAAAGTTGGTTGCGACATATATTTCCCCGATGCCTACGGTTTGGCGTCTTTCAGCAGTTTCATTCCTTGTCATATTCTGGAATTAAAACTGATGTCAAACTTATTGGCGACAGATTTGTCAGGACTGGCTTGAGAAAAGACATCGCTAATTTTATCAAGACATGCCAACAATGTGCCAGAGCCAAAGTGTTACAACATGACACCACTCCTTTAAGCCCAGTCCTTCCCCTTCCCTCAGAGCGTTTCACCCACGTCTATGTGGACGTCACAGGTTCTCTCAATGACTCCAGTGGTTGTCGTTACCTCATGGTAACGATTGATAATTTTTTCGAATTCATACTTGCCATACTGTTTGTTGGTATCTTCTCCGAGGAATGTGTCAGTGCTTGTATTCAAAACTGGGTGGCAGTTTTTGATTATCCAAAGAAAATTTTTTATGACTGGAAAACACAATTCATCTCCTTTTATGGCATAAAATGTGTCAATTTTTGGGTTGCCAAATAAGGCATTCAACTTCTTATTATTCACAGGCCCAAGGTCTTGTCGAAAGATTAAACCACTCATCAAAGGCAAGCCTTTGAGCTTACGAAAAATTGTTTCGGTGATACCACGACTTACCTCGGGTCCTCCTTGCTTTACAAAACAGCCCCAAACAAAATTTGCATTCTCTCTTGCCCACCAATTTTGTTTTTGGTGGCTCTGTTTGCCTATCAGGAGAATGTTTAGAACCTCAGGCAGACGCTCCTACACCAACACATGACTACATAAGCCTTTTTTCTAAATATGCAGCAAACCTTACTTACCATCAGTCTAGAGCTACCCACCGCCTTTCACATCTAGATCTCACTCTTTTCACTTCCCAGTACTCCACGTTTACATCCGCACAGACACACAACAACTACAAAGGATCTATGGCCCCCACTACAAAGGATCATTTCTTGTCGTTTTCAAAAGCGAAAAATACATTGTCTTTTTTAAGCCTAAAACAGTCAAGTAGCCGCCTGTCATTCTACGCCGCCCCTAGAAAACCACTCAATGTCAGCGGCTCCACCAACTCCACCGATCCCTAAAAAATCTTATCCCATTTACACTCGTCACAAACCAGATATACGTCCACACAACTGCACAAAGCCCCAACATTCATCTGATGGGGCTCTTGTTACCACATATCCACTACATAGATTACAAACCAAAAGGAGATATCAGGTTAAACCTCCTGAACGTTTATATGATTTCGGCTAAACTTGCAAATGAAACAATGGAGCTTCTTTTATTTTTTTGTAGGTATGTGTGTGTTAAAGTCATTGCTGTATATCGTGCTGTTATGTATCGTCAGTAATTCGATGTGTTGCGTGAGGATGTCCAATTTAAGTAGGAATTCGGGCACTCCTTTTTTTCAAGTCAAGCTGGGAAGATGTCATGTAGAAGCCATTGTTACGTCAAAACAAAGTCTGTTCATAAGTGCGTTGCTGCCACGTTTTGTTCTTTTTTCTCCGTGACTTTCATGTCAGATTGTTGTCGTTGCTTGTAAGAGAACAGTCAACTAGAAATAAAACCAGGCCAAAAAGTACCACGCGGAGTTAATGTTCAGCACGCAAGTTAAAAGAAGCGTTAGAAACTCATGCTCTACTTGTAGGGACTATGTTAGACTGGATCATTGCCAAGTCTATAGTGCTTGACCTTAACATCTGTCTGCTACATAAAGATTGAGGTAACCCATTAAGTGCCTTACGCAATGGCACAACAAGCTGGTCAAAATAATAGTGTTCAATCTTGAAATGATTCTATTTAAATTAGGGAAATCGGTGGTTACTCTAGTTCAGAAAAGCTGAAACTACTTTACATCAGCTTTGTAAATAGATGTAATTCACAAATGGGAATTTGAATATACCAGCCAACACTTACACAGAGTGCAGAAAATAAAATAGACACGTTGAGCAAAATTCTTTAACGTATTAACAGCTTATAATTGCCACAATGGAAGCCTGAATCTTACTATCTGCACTATATCACACCTACGTACAGTGCAAAGAAGGAGACTAACTAAAAACTACGTTACAACGATCAATTTTAACAGTTTTTTTTTTTTTTTTTTATTTTTTATTTGCCATATTTATCTTCCATTCACGAGAAAGCGAATCGTATCGCTATACTTTGGACGGGAAGTCCGCACTCGCTTGGGAGTTGCCTTTTTCGAGGTTTATGGGCCACCTGCCTTCCACATAAAGGTGGGGCGTCCCGTTAAGTGCCTTGCCCAAGGACACAACAAGCGAACTTTCCGGCTTGTTCTCCACAACCTCCCATAAATGCCAAGCGCCAAGCAGGGAACTGCGGATGCCATTTTTTAATGTCTTTTGGTATGACTCGACAAGGGGACTGAACCCCAAGTCTACCGACTGCGAAGCGGACGCTCTTATAGCACCTCATAGCGTACAATAAAATTAAGATATAACAAAGTTCGACACAATGTCTAACAGCAGAGTTTATATCTACTAGATCCCTAGGGTTTAAAATTTGATATGACAAAAATTGATTCAAATTGTCTTCAAACACTAGTCTTTTGTAACTCAAGGATGCCGAACTTTGGGCTAGTTCACATTTATTGAATATTGTTCAAAAATAAACAATTGTTGAAAAAAAGAAAAATAACGTGACAGCGAATTAGAGTGATAGTAAAGACTTGAAGAAATACTGTCACGTAAAAGAATCCAGCAAGAAGCTCAACAAATTTGGCCTGTTTATTGGACAAGGTCTGGCGCCCACTTTCCAAAATCTTCAAACTATTTTGCGAATGTAAATTTTTACATGTAATGTCGAATTACTAAACACATTATTTTTAGTGTCTCCATCAAAAATATTATTTCAACTAGTGCATTCAGTACTGCATCAATCAAATCAAAATATCTGAAGCTAAAGAAAGATTTTAATATCTCTGATCAAAAATAAATGGAGTATTGACAAGGAAGAAATAAAATATGACAGCATAATTTAAACAATGCTGTGCAAAATGAAATCTTTCCTTAAAAATTTTAACCAAGAAGCTCACATTTTAATGACACTAAAATATTTCAAAATTAATAAATATGAATAAAAAAAAAAATCAAAGCTTCAAACTGTTGCTAAAGTTCTATCCATCTAACAACCTTATGACAAAAAAATTAACTTGTCAGTTTAAGAACATCATTCGTGTTCTTGCATTGTCTAGCTCTATGATTTATTCATCAAATGATCCTGTGCGAAATGATAACAATTATGCCATAACCACATACAAACGATTCTTTATGAGTTTGATTTGTTTCATTTTGTTCAAAATCATAATTTGTATTTCATGTTGAATCCACTCTAAAATATCAGATAGTAAGTAAAGTGTTATTTTATTGTTGAATAACTAAGACGTGTTACAAGAAATGTTGATGATTCAAATAGATGTAGGCAGTGGCTATTTTGCCGTCACTTTTAATGACCTATTGAATGAGTGACATTGGTTTGTTTATGATTGATCAATCTCTGTGATGAATCACAAAAATTATTAGCCTGTAAACACCCCTGACACAAATTCACATACCATGCCCCACCATCCAGTTTACACTGCTCTATCTTGGTACTCTCCCACCAAGCATTCAAACCTGCAACCATTGTTAATGATGACAGCTTCACTAACCACTACACCACACCACACCTTCAATACTTAAATAATAGTAAACAACACACATACGTTAATATGCATCAATGGTCACAACAAATCAGTCTCCAACAATCAAATGCTGTTGGTAAATAAATGGGCAAAACAAAGTTTTAAACTCTAATTCAATTTTCGGTGCATGTAATCTGCTTACTACGCTAATTCCCACTTGCCAGTTCTATCTTTGTGGTTTACTCATCAAATGATCCCATGCCAAACGATAACAACTATTCCATAACCACATTTAAACTATTTATTATGAGTTTGATTTGTTTCATTTCGTTCAAAATCATAATTTGTATTTCATGTTGAATCCACTCTAAAATATCAGATCGTGAGTAAATCATTATTTTTAGGTTAAATAATTATGATGTATTGCAGGAAATGTTGATGATTCAAATACATGTAGGCAGTGGCTAATTTGCCATCAACGGCGTTTTGTCTTTGGATAGCACTTTGCTGTGAGACATTTTTCCGTCATTATTAATTACGTGTTGAACCTGTGACATTGGTTCGTTTATGATTAGTCAATCGCTATGATGAATTACAAAAATGCTGTGTACACTCCCACATAGATTCACATATCGTGCCCCACCATCCAGTTCACACTGCCACCCAGCATTCGAGCCTGTGACGAATGTGAATGAAGGCAGCTGCACTAATCACTACACCACACCCTCACCATACAAATAGTAGCATACAACACACCTACTTTAATACTCATCAAGGGTCACAGAAAATCAGTCTCCAACAATCAAATGCTATCGGTGACTAAACAAATAAACCAAAGCTTCAAAATCTTATTCAATTTTTGATGGATGCTATCTGCTTACCATGCTAATTCCCACTTGCCAGATTAAGAACACCATTTGTGTTTTTGCAATGTCTATCTACTGTATATGATTTACACATCAAATGATTCCATGCCGAACGATAACAACTATTTCATAACCACATTTAAACTGTTCATTATGAGTTTGGTTTGTTTCACTTTGATTAAAATCATATTTTGTATTTCATGTTGAATCGACTCTAAAATATCAGCTCGTGAGTAAATTGTTGTTTTTTTGTTGAATAATTATGACGTGCTACAAGAAATGTTGATGTTTCAAGTAGATGTAGGCAGTGGCTAATTTGTCATCAACGGCATTTTGTCTTTGGATAGTAGTATGTCGTGAAACATTTTTCCGTCATTATTGATGACGTGTTGAACGTGTGACATTGGTTCGTTTATGATTGGTCAATCGCTATGATGAATTACCAAAAAATTGTACGCCTGTGTATGCTCCCACATAGATTCACATACCATGCCCCACCATCCAGTTCACACTGCTCCATCTTGGTACACTCCCACTAAGCATTTGTACCTGCAATCACTGCTAATGATGGCAGCTGCACTAACCACTACACCACACCACACCCTCACCACTCGATTAATGGTATACAACACATCTATTTTAATGTACATCTATGGTCACAACAAATCAGCCTCCAACTATCAAATGCTGTGGGCGACTCAACAGATAAACCAAAGTTTCAAACTCTTGTTCAGTTTTTGGTGGATGCTATCTGCTTATCACGCTATATCCCACTTGCCAGTTTAACAACACCATTTGTGTTCTTGACTTGTTTAGCTTTATAGTTCACTCATCAAATGATCCCATGCCGAACAATAACAACTATTCCATAACCACATTGAAACTGTTTATGATGTGTTCAATTTGTTTCATTTCGTTCAAAATCATGATTTGTATTTCATGTTGAATCGACTCTAAAATGTCAGTTGGTAAGTAAAGTGTTATTTTATTGTTGAATAATTATGCCGTACTGCAGGAAATGTTGATGCTTCAAATAGATGTAGGCAGTGGCTAATTTGCCATCAACGGCGTTTTGTCTTTGGATAGCAGTTTACCATGAGACATTTTTCCGTCATGTCTAATGATTGGTCAATTTCTGTGATGAATTACTAAAAAATTATACGTCTGTGTACACTTTTCCGTTAATTCACATACCGTGCTCCATCATCCAGTTTACACTGCTCTATCTGGGTACACTGGCAACCAACGTTTGAATTTGCAACCATTGTTAATGATGACAGCTGCACTAACCACAACCTCAACACTCGATTAATGGTATACAACACACCTATTTTAATACACATTAATGATCACAGCAAATCAGTCTGCAAGTATCAGATGCTGTCGGTGACTAAATAGATAAATCAAAGTTTCAAACACTCATTCAATTTTTAATGGATGTTGTTTGCTTACCAAGCTAGTTCCCACTTGCCAGTTTAACAACACCATTTGTGTTTTTGCATTGTCTAGCTTCATGAATTACTCATCAAATAATCCCATGCCAAATGATAACAATTATTCCATAACCACATACAAATTGTTCATTATGAGTTTGATTTGTTTCATTTTGTTCAAAATCATGATTTGTATTTCATGTTGAATCGACTCTAAAATGTCAGATTGTAATAAATCGTTATTTTATTGTTGAATAATTATGATGTATTGCAAGAAATGTTGATGTTTCAAGTACATGTAGACAGTGGCTAATTTGCCATCAACGGCATTTTGTATTTGGATAGCAGTTTGCCATGAAACATTTTTCCGTCATTATTAATGACGTGTTGAACGTGTGACATTGGTTCGTTTTTGATTGGTCAATTTCTGTGATGAATTACTAAAAAATAATATGCCTGTGCACGCTCCCACACAGATTCATATACTGTGTCCCACCATCCAGTTAACACTGCCCCATCTTGGAACACTGCCACCCAACATTCGAACCTGCAAACATTGTTCATGATGACAGCTGCACTAACCATCACACCACACTCACAGCACACGAACAATAGTAAACATCACATCTACTTTGATACACATCAATGGTCACAACAAATCAGGCTCCAACAATCAGATGCTGTTGGTGACTAAACAGATAAACCAAAGTTTCAAACTCTTATTTAATTTTCGGTAAATGTAATCTGCTTATCACGCTATATCCCACTTGCCAGTTTAAGAACATCATTTCCGTACTTGCATTGTCTACCTATATGGTTTACCCATTAAATAATCCCATGCCAAATGATAACAACTATTCCATAACCATATTTAAACTGTTCATTATGAGTTTGATTTGTTTCTATTTTTTGAAATCATAATTTGTATTTCATGTTGAATCGACTTTAAAATATCAGTTCGTAAGTAAACTGTTATTTCTTGTTGAATAATTATGACGTGTTACAAGAAATGTTGATGTTTTAAATAGATGTAGGCAATGGCTAATTTGTCATCAACAGCATTTTGTATTTGGATAGCAGTTTACCGTGAGACATTTTTTTGTCATTATTGATGATGATTTGAATGTGTGACATTGGTTCGTTTTTGATTGGTCAATCGCTGTGCTGTATTTCTAAACTGGTATGCTTGTGTACACTCCCAACATAGATTCACATTCCGCGTCCCACCATCCACTTTACACTGCTTTATTTTTAAACTCTGCCACCAAAATCTCGAACTTGCAAACATTGTTCATGATGACAGCTGCACTAACCACTACAACACACCACACCCTCACCACTCGAACAATAGTATACAACACATCTACTTTGATACAGATCAATGATCACAACAAATCAGCCTCCAACTATCAAATGCTGTTGGTGACTAAATAGATAAACCAAAGTTTCAAACTCTTATTCAGTTTTCAATTTTTGTAGTCTGCTTATCACGCCAATTCCCACTTGCCAGTTTAACAACACCATTTGTGTTTTTGCATTGTCTAGCTTTGTAGTTTACTCATCAAATGATCCCATGCCAAACAATAACAACTATTCCATAACCACATTTAAACTGTTTATTATGAGTTTGATTTGTTTCATTTCGTTCAAAATCATGATTTGTATTTCATGTTGAATCGACTCTAAAATATCAGATTGTAAGTAAATCGTTATTACATTGTTGAATAATTATGACGTATTGCAGGAAATGTTGATGTTTCAAATATTGAATAGAGGTAGACAGTGGCTAATTTGCCATCAACGGCATTTTGTATTTGGATAGCAGTTTGCTGTGAAACATTTTTTCGTCAATATTAATGACGTATTGAACGTGTGACATTGGTTCATTTGTAGTTGGTCAATCTCTATGGTGAATTACCAAAAAATTGTACACCTGTGTACACTTCTCCGTAAATTCACATACCGTGCCTCACCATCCAGTTTATGCAACTCTATCGGGGTACGCTGGCAACCAACATTTGAAACTGCAACCATTGTTCATGATGACAGCTGCACTAACCACTACACCACACCACACCCTCACTATTCGTATAGTAGTATACAACACATCTATTTCAGTACACATAAAGGTCACAACAAATCAGTCTCCAACTATCAAATGCTCTGGGTGAACTAAAGTTTCAAACTCTAATTCAATTTTTAGTGGATGCTATCTGCTTAACACGCTAATTCCCATTTGCCAGTTTAAGAACATCATTTGTGTTCTTGTGTCGTCTATTTATATGGTTTACTCATCAAATGATCCCATGTCGAACGATATGAACTACTCCATAACCACATTTAAACTGTTCATTATGAGTTTGATTTGTTTCATTTCGTTCAAAATCATAATTTGTATTTCATGTCGAATCCACTCCAAAATATCAGTTGGTAAGTACAGTAAATTGTTATTACATTGTTGAATAATTATGACATATTGCAAGAAATGTTGATGTTTCAAGTAGATGTAGGCAGTGGCTAATTTGTCATCAACGGCGTTTTGTCTTTGGATAGTAGTATGTCGTGAAACATTTTTCCGTCATTATTGATGACGTGTTGAACGTGTGACATTGGTTCGTTTATGATTGGTCAATCTCTATGATGAATTACCAAAAAATTGTACGCCTGTTTATGCTCCCACATAGATTCACATACCATGCCCCACCATTCAGTTTACACTGCTTTATCTTGGAACAATACCACCAAGCATTTGTACCTGCAATCACTGCTAGTAATTGCAGCTGCACTAACCACTACACCACACCACACCCTCACCACTCGATTAATGGTATACAACACACCTACTTTGATACACATCAATGGTCACAACAAATCAGTCTCCAACTAACAGATGCTATTGGTGACTAAACAGATAAACCAAAGTTTCAAACTCTTATACAATTTTTAGTGAATGTAGTCTGCTTATCACGCTATATCCCACTTGCCAGTTTAACAGCACCATTTTTGTTCATGCATTATCTAGCTTCAAGATTTACTCATCAAATAATCCCATGCCGAACGATAACAACTATTCCATAACCACATTTAAACTATTTATTATGAGTTTGATTTGTTTCATTTCGTTCAAAATCATGATTTGTATTTCATGTTGAATCGACTCTAAAATATCAGTTCGTAAGTAAACTGTTTATACATTGTTGAATAATTATGAGGTCTTGCAAGAAATGTTGATGTTTCAAATACATATAGGCAGTGGCTAATTTACCATCAACGGCGTTTTGTATTTGGATAGCACTTTGCTGTGAGACATTTTTCCGTCATTATTGATGACGTATTGAATGTGTGACATTGGTTCGTTTATGATTGGTCAATCGCTATGATGAATTACAAAAGTTTTACACTTGTTTACTCTTCCTCATACACTGACATACCGTGCCTCACCATCCAGTTTACACTGCTTTATCTTGGTACACTGCTACCAAGCATTCGTATCTGCAACCACTGCTAATGATGACAGCTGCACTAACCACCACAACACACCACACCCTCACCACTCGAACAATAGTATACAACACACCTATATTAATGCACACCGAGGGTCACAACAAATCAGGCTTCAACAATCAGATGCTGTCGGTGACCAAACAGATAAACCAAAGTTTCAAACTCTTGTTCAGTATTTGGTGGATGTAGTCTGCTTATCACGCTATATCCCACTTGCCAGTTTAACAACACTATTGATGTTCATGCATTGTTTAGCTTCATGGTTTAATCGTTAAATGATCCCATGCCAAACGATATGAACTATTGCATAACCACATTTAAACTGTTTATTATGAGTTTGATTTGTTTCATTTCGTTCAAAATCATAATATGTATTTCATGTTGAATCGACTCTAAAATGTTAGCTCGTAAGAAATCGTTATTACATTGTTGAATAATTATGACGTGTTACAAGAAATGTTGATGTTTCAAATAGAGGTAGACAGTGGCTAATTTGCCATCAACAGCATTTTGTCTTTGAAAAGCAGTTTGCTTTCATTATTAATGACGTATTGAACGTGTGACATTTGTTTGTTTGTGATTGGTCAATTTCTGTGATGAATTACAAAAAAATTGTACGCCTGTGTATGCTCTTGACATAGATTCACATACCATGTCCCAGTTTCTAGTCTACAGTGCTTTATCTTGGAACAATGCCACCAAGCTTTTGAGCCTGCAACCATCGTTAAACTTTTGAGAAATAATGTCACACATTTGTTACATGATTATTTATAATTATATCGTTATGACGTAATAGCCGTTTTTCTAGAAGTCATTGTAATTTTGTTGTTACCAAACAATTAACAGAATTGTCTCAAATTTTTAGAATCCAGTGATTTTTGGAGGGTTAATGATAGAAGCGGCACTAACCATCACACCACATCTTCACCACTTGATTAATAGTATACAACACACCTAGTTTGATACACATCAATGGTCACAACAAATAGGTTTTGAACAATCAAACGCTGTTGTCGACTATATAGATAAACCAAAGTTTCAAACTCTCATTCAATTGTCGGTGGATGCTATCTGCTTACCTTGCTAATTCCTACTTCCCAGTTTAAAAACACCAGTTGTGTTGTTGCATTGTCTAGCTTCATGATTTACTCATTAAATGATCCCATGCCGAACGATAACAGCTACTCCATAACCACATTTAAACTGTTTGTTATGAGTTTAATTTGTTTCATTTCGTTCAAAATCATGATTTGTATTTCATGTTGAATCCACTCTAAAATGTCAGTTCGTAAGTAACTTGTTATGTTATTCATACTATAAAGCGCAATTCTGTTGTGTTGCAATCTGTCTGTTTTAACTTCTCTGAAACTGCTAGAGGCACAAGCATCAACTTGACACGATTGATCAGCAACTCGTTGTAAGTGCTATACGAGGGTCGTGACGTTAAAATAACGTCATAAATAAAAAATAGTGTTTTTAAATTTCCATTACCTGACAGAGTACAACTGCTTTTTGCTCAAACGAAATTCAGCTTCCAATTTACTGTGTTACAAAAACTTTCATTTGTTTGTGGTCTAAAATGACGTCACAATTAACGCTTCATTACACAATCTGTTTTTTGTTTTTTCACAAAAAGTGCTAGTCGCAGAAATGCGTTTTAAGGTTGTTTCAGGAGATTTTAGTAAGATGCTTTCGACAAAAACATCTTTAAAACATTTAAAGCTTATTTAATTATGCTACGAGCACTTCTTTATTTAAGCACTTTTAGCTCTTCAAACATTTTTGTTCTCCTTTTTCTTTGCCTAGTTAAAACTGGCCCTATGATGTCATAATATATCTCATACGATTAACACAAATCTTTTGCTGCAGTAGACAATGATATGAAGATGTTTGCAAAAAATTGCAGCCTTTTTGCAAAATTAGTTTAGTACAAACTGATTTGTGACCTCATTCTTTAACTGATTTGAAAACTTTCTACGACAAATTAAAGGTTATTTCTAGGCAATTTTGATTGTGTATAATATGTACAATTAATATTTGTGTTTATACTGAGAAAACCGAATTTTATAACCTGTGGCGTAATTTTTACGCTTCACGAAAAGTGGTAAGCAGAATAAAAACAGGTAACTTCAATACAAAATGTTATAACAAAACATTAACAACTACTGTGCTTTATTTAAAAGCTTAGGAAATTTTCTTTCCAGCAATATGTGACTTCCATTACTTAAAGCTAAAAATTGGATTACAATGGCTGATCAAAAATTGGTTGCCATATCTCATGTTTCATTTTTAGTTGAACAATTATCCTACCTGACCTAACAAACTGGTAATTGTTAGACAATGTTTATTCTTTGGTACATTTTGACTACTTTTCCTCAGAGGCATGGCTTTTTTGCATTATTTGTCGACGTTTCTAAAAACATTCATCAAAAACTGAAGTTTGTAAATGTTTGTGAAATGTAGTTTACCGGGTGGACTCACACCAAATTTTGGTGCCTGCACTTCATGAAATTCCAATTTCTAGAAAGAAACTAACTTTTTCAATAGCATGGATCTTTGGCATTATTCATTAAATTATCCAATAAGATTCATCGAAAAAATGAAGTCTGCAAATTTGAATACATAGCCTACTCCAAGCAAAATACTTGGTCACGCTTGGTCACTCAAGAAAAGAACGATAGAGTAAAGATGGTTCTTTCTTACGTTTTGCAGCACAGCGTTACTGTCGAGCTACATATAATCTAAACGTTGGGGCGATTTTCTTTGCAATTGGGCAAGGCTGGCGCAGCAGCCAGCTGATTTGATATTCTTAATCTCGACATTATTAATGGGGGCCCACACTACTGCTATAGCTTAACTGTGAGTGCTTCATTTCAGGTTAGTTTGCTCTTTGGATGGCAGCGTTTATGCCAGAGCCAAGGAACATGCACGCAGTCAGAGACGTTAGTTTATATTAATTCTCCTACAGTAACGAAAAAGTTGTAAGTAGCGATCATAATATTTCATGGCTCAAAACGCACTGTTAGGTTATAATCTTAAATGACATCTAATTGCTTGCCACTATTTAGTGAAAACAGCAGCAGGCAGCAAAATTATCCACTATCATTTCGATAGCAAAGATATATGGTAAAGCCCATTATCAATATTTGGCACGGGTAATAGTATTCCCTGCCGGGGTAAAATCGCGCCATACTTAGGAGAAACATTTTTTTATTTTGCTTAATAATAGCTTTATAAAGCTACCCGGATCAAATTTGAAAAAAACAAGGACTCATTTAACTTCTATGAGTACACCTAAGCGAAGAAAAACGAGTATGAATCATAATGCGTAGCCAGCAAGGATTTAAGAAAGTTTGAAGGGAAATCAAAATTAACAACGTCACTGTGTTAAATCGCACAACATTTAAGATATTATTGGTATTTTGCTGTATAATAGCTTTATAGAGCTACCGGAATGAAACAAAACATTTGGAGAAAACCAAGAACTTTTTTCACTCCCCATGGCACGTCAAACAGGAAGAAAAGAACATGCTAGATAATGCGTAGCCAGCGAGGATGTGAGAAAGTTTAAGGGAAAATACAAAAAAACATCACTGTGTGAAATCTCTCCTCACAAAAGAAATTTTGCTATTTTGGTTTAGAATAGCTTAATATGAGAAATGTGCTCCCCACTTCCAAACTACGGGGAACGCTAGGTTTCCTTGGGTTCGTGTCAGCAATGGACAGAGCACATAAAATTAAGGCATGGCCACGATCTTGAAATGAGACTTTCTATTAGGAAAAGGTGCACACAAAGTCGTGAATATCTGATGTGCAGAAAATACATAAACTTTTGGTAACTGGTCACATAAGAGCCTAATAGGTAAAGCCGGCTTTGCCGGCTGAACTCACGCTCTCAATCCCAACGTTGCTGAAGGGGGGCTCTGCGGGCGTCGTATATACTATGAAGCAAGGATTTTTCTTTTGCTAATATGCTGCATTTAAGATATTTTACACAACCACAACCATAACAATTTGTAAAACTGATTTTAGAGAGAACATTTGTTTGAAATTAATTCGGCCTGATGTGTCCCTACTGAAATGTGGTGAATAATTTTGGGGAAGCCATTGCCGCTTTTGTCGCTCTGCCGGAAAGAAGACCAATAGCGCAGCTAAAAGATCTTAATAATACAAATACAAATATAGGAAAGGAGCAGCACCACTCCGCAAAATAGGCTTACCATTAAGTAGTTTATTTCTGTAATTGTGAAAGCAATTACAATTTCGTCGCTACAATCAGTTTTGATTATGTTTCAGTCCCTTTTCCCTCACAAGTACCAGTATTAACGATAATTTGTGGCAAGATTCTTTGTGAGCATTGCCAATCATGATTAAGAGAGTATGATGATTACAATTTCGTGTACAAGAATTGTGAAAGTGCATGAAACTCATTAACTTTTCGCCCCTGCTCACAGAAGAGTCTGATGTGTGAAGTCGGCGCAGCCGGTTGAACTGAAATACTAAACCCCGACATTATTGTTAGAGAGACCCTGCCAAGCGACGCCGGTTGGTACAGTATAAAGCAAGAATTTTTTTGCTGGTATGCTGCCTATTAAATTATGTATATCTATATTACAAAGAATTGCAATAAAGTCCAAAATTTAAGAAAAAATCAAAATTAAACCATCAACAAAACAACTTGTAAAACTGAATTTGGAGAGAATATTTTGTTTGAAAAAAACCCTGCCTGATGGGCTCATACTAGAATGTGGCAAATGATTTTGAGCGAAGGTATAGGTGATTTTGTCGCTATGCCAGAAACAAGGCAAATAGCGCAGTTAAAGAACTTAATACCACAAATATAAAAGCGAAATAGCCCGCGCCAAATCGAAAAGTTGGCTTACCACTAAATAGTTTATTTTTCTAATCGTGAAAGCAACCACCACTTCGCCGCCACCACTTTTTGATTATGTCTCCACGCCCCACCTGCGGTTACACTTTGTAAAAGTATTAAAGATAGTGTGTGACAACATTTCCATTTTGGAAGCATCACCAGTTTAAATAAAGAGAATAAAATAATCACAATTTTTTGTAATGGTATTATGGAAGTCCATAAAACACAATCAAATTTGTTTCTTTTCACACAAAAGCCCGATGGATGAGAACGGCTTGACCGGCTGCACTCAATACTTAACCGCGACGTAACTGATGAGGGCCCTGCAGGCGACGCTGGCACAGCCGTCTAGTTGTTAAATAATTATGACGTGTTACAAGAAATGTTGATGTTTCAAGTACATATAGGCAGTGGCTATTTTGCCATCAACGGCATTTTGTATTTGGATAGCAGTTTGCCATGAAACATTTTTCCGTCATTATTAATGACGTGTTGAACGTGTGACATTGGTTCGTTTTTGATTGGTCAATTTCTGTGATGAATTACTAAAAAATAATACGCCTGTGCACGCTCCCACACAGATTCATATACTGTGTCCCACCATCCAGTTAACACTGCCCCATCTTGGAACACTGCCACCCAACATTCGAACCTGCAAACATTGTTCATGATGACAGCTGCACTAACCATCACACCACACTCACAGCACACGAACAATAGTAAACATCACATCTACTTTGATACACATCAATGGTCACAACAAATCAGGCTCCAACAATCAGATGCTGTTGGTGACTAAACAGATAAACCAAAGTTTCAAACTCTTATACAATTTTTAGTGGATGTAGTCTGCTTATCATGCTATATCCCACTTGCCAGTTTAACAACACTATTGATGTTCATGCATTATCTGGCTTCATGAATTACTCATCAAATAATCCCATGCCGAACGATATGAACTATTCCATAACCACATTTAAACTGTTTATTATGAGTTTGATTTGTTTCATTTCGTTCAAAATCATGATTTGTATTTCATGTTGAATCCACTCTAAAATATCAGATCGTAAGTAAACTGTTATTACATTGTTGAATAATTATGACATGTTACAAGAAATGTTGATGTTTCAAATACATGTAAGTAGTTGCCAATTTGCCATCAACAGCATTTTGTATTTGGATAGCAGTTTACCATGAGACATTTTTTCGTCATTATTGATGATGATTTGAATGTGTGACATTGGTTCGTTTATGATTGGTCAATCTCTATGATGAATTACTAAAAATTGTATGCCTGTGTACGCTCCCACATAGATTCACATACCATGCCTCACCATCCAGTTTGCACTACTCTATCTTAGTACAATGCCACCGAGTGTGCAAACATGCAACCATAGTTAACAAAGACAGCTGCACTAACCACTACAACACACCACACCGCACCCTCACCACTCAATTAATGGTATACAACACGCCTATTTTAATACACATCAAGGGTCACAACAAATCAGTCTCCAATAATCAAATTTTGTGGGCGACTAAACAAATAAACCAAAGTTTCAAACTCATTCAATTTTTAATGGATGTAATCTGCTTATCATGCCAATTCCCACTTGCCAGTTTAAGAACATCATTTCTGTACTTGCATTAACTATCTATGTTTACCCATTAAATGATCCCATGCCAAATGATAACAACTGATCCACAATCACATTTAAACTGTTCATTATGAGTTTGATTTGTTTCATTTTGCTCAAAATCATAATAATTTGTATTTTCATGTCGAATCGACTCTAAAATATCAGCTCGTAAGTAAACTGTTATTTATTGTAGAATAATTATGACGTGTTACAAGAAATGTTGATGTTTCAAATACATATAGGCAGTGGCTATTTTGCCATCAACGGCATTTTGTATTTGGATAGCAGTTTGCCATGAAACATTTTTCCGTCATTATTAATGACGTATTGAACGTGTGACATTGGTTTGTTTATGATTGGTCAATCTCTATGATGAATTACTAAAAAATAATATGCATGTGTATGCTCCCACATAGATTCACATACCGTGTCCCACCATCCAGTTCACACTGCTTCATCTGGATACACTGCCACCGAGTATTCGAACTTGCAACAATTGCTAATGAAAACAGCTGCATTAACCACTACAACACACCCTCACCACTCGAACAATAGTAAACAACACACCTATTTTAATACACATTAAGGGTCACAACAAATCAGGCTCCAACAAACAAATTCTGTCGGCTACTCAACAGATAAACCAAAGTTTCAAACTCTAATTCAATTTTTAGTGGATGTAATCTGCTTACCACGCTAATTACCACTTGCCAGTTTAACAACACCATTTTTGTTCTTGCATTGTCTATCTATATGATTTACTCATCAAATGATCCCATGCCGAACGATAACAACTATTCCATAATCATATTTAAACTGTTCATTATGAGTTTGATTTGTTTCACTTTGATTAAAATCATATTTTGTATTTCGTGTTGAATCGACTATAAAATATTAGCTCGTAAGTAGATTGTTATTTTTTTTGTTGAATAATTATAACCTGGTACAAGAAATGTTGATGATGCATATACATGTAAGTAGTTGCCAATTTGCCATCAACGGCATTTTGTTTTTGGATAGCAGTTTGCCATGAGACATTTTTCCGTCATTATTGATGACGTATTGAACGTGTGACATTTGTTTGTTTATGATTGGTCAATGTCTGTGATAAAGTACTAAAAAAATGTACACCTGTGTATGCTCCCACATAGATTCACATACCGTGCCCCACCATCCAGTTCACACTGCTCTATCTTGGTACACTGCTACCAAGCATTCAAACATGCAACCATTGTTCATGATGACAGCTGCACTAACCACTACAACACACCACACCCTCACCACTCGATTAATGGTATACAACACATGTATTTCAATACACATCAAGGGTCACAACAAATCAGGCTCCAACAATCAAATGCTGTCAGCGACTCAACCAATAAATCAAAGTTTCAAACTGTTATTCAGTATTTGGAGGATGTAGTATGATTATCACGCCAATTCCCACTTGCCAGTTTAAGAACATCATTTGTGTTCTTGCTTCTTGCATTGGTATGTAAATGATTTACTCATCAAATGATCCCATGCCGAACAATAACAACTATTCCATAATCACATTTAAACTGTTCATTTTGATTTGTTTCACTTTGATTAAAATCATATTTTGTATTTCGTGTTGAATCGACTATAAAATATCAGATCGTAAGTAGATTGTTATTTTATTGTTGAATAATTATGACGTGTTACAAGAAATGTTGATGTTGCAAATACATGTAGGCAGTGGCTAATTTGCCATCAACGGCATTTTGTATTTGGATAGCAGTTTGCCGTGAGACATTTTTCTGTCATTATTAGTGATGATTTGAACGTGTGACGTTTGTTCGTTTATGATTAGTCAATCTCTATGATACATTAAAAAATTGTACGCCTGCGTACGCTCCCACATAGATTCACATATCGTGCCCACACTCTCTATTCTACGCTGTCTTATTTTGGTACACTGCTACCGAGCATTTGAATTTGCAACCATTGTTCATGATGACAGCAGCACTAACCACTACACCACACTCTTGCCATTTGAATAATAGTAAACAACACACCTATTTTAATGCACATCAATGGTCACAACTAATCAGCCTCCAACTATCAAATGCTGTCGGTGACCAAACAGATAAACCAAAGTTTCAAACTTTTATACAAGTTTTTAGTGGATGTAATTTGCTTACCAATCTAATTCCCACTTGCCAGATTAACAACACCATTTGTATTCATGCATTGTCTATCTATATGATTTAATCATCAAATGATTCCATGCCAAACAATAACAACTACTCCATAACCACATTTAACCCATTAACGCTCAGCGTCCTATTTGTAGGACAGTAACACACGTCCGAGTTTTACAGGGTTATAATCAAACTTCGCACTTTTAACCTATATATTGTATGACAAGACCCGTTTAGCTGTCACGTTAATAAAGTTAAAAAATTTTTGTGATTTTGAAATGTGGATTCGGTGGATGTAAAAATAGCAGTTTTTTTGGGTGCTGACCGTAAGTTCTTTTTGGGACTGTATTCAAAATCTGAAATAAAAAATTTTCAGTGTTTCTTAACAAATGGCTTTTTTATGAATTGTTTTAGACTAGTGGTTCTCAAACTGTGCGTCGCGACGCCCCGGTGCGTCGTTTCAATTTTCCAAAGGCGTCGCGGGATATTTTGGTTTTGTGCCATTAAGTCTAGGTTTTATTGCGTCAAAAGAACTCTGATCGTAGATTCCTTTCTTACTTTCTTCTGACATTTTCACAATAGTGTTTTTAATACACTGTTGTAACGGTTGACTTGTGATTCAAGAATCAAATTGCAGAAGTTTAACTTAATTGGCAAAAAATATATAAAGAATAAAGCATTCAGGTGTATGTTGGACGAAAACAGGAAAGATGAGTTACAAACTTAGAAGAGCGTAATTTTACGATTGAAGATGACAGACCAGTTCAAAATCTCGGAAGCATAGGGACAGTTATTTATGTAATTTATGGGTCACATTTATCTCGCAGTACGGCAAACTAAACTGTAGGATGCTGTCTGGTGCGTCGCAAAGTCTCGCAAGCTTTTTCAAATGCCTCGCATCGCAAAAAGTTTGAGAGCCACTGTTTTAGACTACTGACAAGAAAAGTTTTGAAAAATTACTATTGTTACCGAGTGATATAAACGCAAACATCACTGTCCTATAAAGAGGACGCTGGGCGGTTATAAGCACTTTTATCGTGATTTACGAGCTACGTTTGTTGCGTCTTGCTCAATTAGCTACGCCTTTGTATTTTGCGTGCAAGGACATTGTATAAACACAGAAGCATAAATAGACAGTTTACTGCCTCGTGATTTTGGCATAGATTTCAGAAATCAGAAGTACGGTAATCAACAGGATAGGTTTAATTGCCAAACAGTAGCTACTTTCAGAGAGGTGTACGTATTATGCATGGTTTTGTACTTTAGGTTAGAAATTGATTTTATAAACATCTTTTTTGATATCTTGTACATGCTTTTATACTCGGTTTCAATGCAGTTTTTTAAGCTTTTGACAGTGTTAGTTAGTGAATAAAACTTTGCACCAAATTTATTGAATTCGTGACAAGTATAACGTTCCAAGCATCTACAATCTTGCAGACAGGTAAAAAAAATAACGATATAAAAAATGTTTTTCTGCGTCTGGCATTTAGGGAACTGTAGCTTCTCTATCCTTTACCCTCTTATATTTTTTACAGTCATTGGTTGTGATGAGTCGTAAAGCCTTTGCAAATGTCAAAGATGCAGTGAATTATTTACTTGGTTCAGATATTTGTGAGACAATGACTGTTATTCCGCCCGATGTTTATGAACTCACGGATGAAGACGAAGTTGATGAGGAAAACCTGGATGCGCCAATAATTTATGATATATCTGGAGGAATAGAAATTGCTGATTTCAAAAAAGAGCTTAATGAACAACAAGATCCTTCAACATCGAAAAGGCCAAGAAAAGCTAAATCAAAGAAAAAGTGGCAGAAAAATTTTCCCACATATACTAAATGGTCAGCACAAGGCAACCACGCAGCAACAAAGTTTGAAAGCGTGGCTAACAAGTGAAAAAGATGACATGCGGGTCATACGATCACAGATTTGAGGTTAATGATGAAGTGCTGATAGTTAAATGGAAAGATAACAAAGCTGTTGGAATTGCATCAAACTTTAATACGATTCTGCCGGAAGTTTCGGTTCAGCGCTGGTTCAGTGAAAGCAAATCACGCATCCCAATTGTGCAGCCTTATGTGATCCAAACGTACAATAAACACATGGGTGGGGTAGACCACCACGACTGGCCCCTGGAAAAACATTCTATTTCGATTGGAGGAAAAAATGGTACTGGTCTATATTCACGAGAATCCAGGACACGGCAGTGGTCAATCGTTTTGTACTATACCGACTTATTCATGGGTCCAATTCAATTTCAATAAAGGATTTTCGCAGAGCAATTACTACTACATATTTGAAGCTAGGTCATGGGTCAAGAGTGATGAGGAGACGCCCTCTGAGTCTTCCATCAACATCCAGGAGACAAGTTGCTCATGACATTTGCCTTGACCAGCGAAATCATTTGCTTGGCAAGAGAGACAAACAGAGGCGCTGCCAATACCAAAATTGCAAGGGCAAAACTCTCACTTATTGCTTTAAGTGTATAGCAACCTTATGCGTATCTTGCTTTCCAAACCATCACCAGTAATGAAACAAGATATGGTGTGACAAGGTTTTTTTGTCATAACTGTTGAATTCCAATAAATAACGTCTCAAAAACACGAGAAAATTTTGCATGTTTTTCGCCATAGCGGCAGTTACTGAAACTCTTAGATGAGCGCATTTACTTTACACAAACGCCAAGCGTCCTATTTATAGGACAGCAATTTCTCAAAAGTTACAACAAATATTAAAAAAATTCTACTTAGCATCAAAAAAATATAGTATTAGAAATAAAATGTTAGAATATCAATGAATTTTTACCAAAAAAAATAATTTGGGCGTTAATGGGTTAAACTGTTCATTATGAGTTCAATTTGTTTCATTTCGTTCAAAATCGTAATTTGTATTTCATGTTGAATCCACTCTAAAATATCAGCTCGTAAGTAGATTGTTATTTTATTGTTGAATAATTATGACGTATTGCAAGAAATGTTGATGTTTCAAATACATGTAGGCAGTGGCTATTTTGCCATCAACCACCTTTTGTATTTGGATAGCAGTTTGCCATGAGATATTTTTCCGTCATTATTAATGACGTATTGAACGTGTGACATTTGTTCATTTGTGATTGGTCAATTTCTGTGATGAATTACTAAAAAATTGTACGCCCGTGTACGCTCCCACATAGATTCACATACCGTGCCCCATCATCTGGTTTACACTGCTCTATCTTGGAACCCTGCAACTGCAACCATTGTTAATTCTGAATTATTCATTTATTTATTCAAAGCATTCGAATCTGCAACCATTGTTAATGAAGAATCACTACAGCACCCCACAAGTTTTGACTGATTGGAGAGCTGATTCTTGACAACCAAAGGTTTGCCATTGTGCGGCTGACGGTTATACCAAGGCTTTGTGTATGCTTTCAATTCCGATTATGAATTCATTTCCTACAGCGAGTGCAAATTGTTGCTTTCTTCTCGTAGTTTACTGCTTGACAGAACCATGTTTTGCCAATAAACAGGATATCTTTCTGGTTTTTAAACTTGGCTCGATATCTAGCACATTCCACTGCTTAATGATTTTTTTCACTTCTGCCAAACTTGGAAGCAAAAGTTTTATTTTTATGTTTGTGTGGATTGTGGTATAAATGTCAAATGGTTGAACGGATTTTTTATCTGAGTCGTATAAATATTTCCATGTCTATACGTTTCGGTAAAACGATTTTTATCATATAACAATGCTTTCGGGTATTTCTGCCATATTTTTTGTGTTGGTTAAAAAGTATTGTTTTAGGGGTCTAAATGAAAATTGCTTTTTATATTTTAGAGTACGTAAAACTATTCATGTCATTAGTTGACAATATATATACAGGGTGGTCCAAAAGTAGGTGGACAGTAAAAAATTTTTACTTAAAAATCACACGTTTACTTACAAAAGATAAAATAAAAGACCAAATTGAATAAATTTTAATACTATTTATTAAGGTAAATGCTCAAATTGTTTTCCTTCTTGATTTACACAATTTTGAAGTCTGTCTCCAACGCTTCGACATATCTTTTTACACAAATCACTTTGAGCATTTATTTCTTGAAATGCATCTCTTATGTAATTTTTCAATTCTTCTACACTTCTTGGCTTTCTAGAATAAATTTTATCCTTTAGAACTCCCCAAAAGAAAAAATCCATGGGGGTCAAGTCTGGTGAACGTGCCGGCCAATCAATTGGGCCTCTTCGACCAATCCAGGCTGATGAAAATTTTTCATCAAGATACTTGCGAACTCCCCTGGAATAATGTGGAGGAGCCCCATTTTGTTGAAAATAAAAATCATTTGAATTGGTTAGTTGTTGTAATTGGGGGATTATTTGATTTTTAAGCATTTCGAGATACTTATCTCTTGTCATTGTTCCTTCCAAAAAAATGGACCATAAACACCAGAACTTGACATGCCACCCCAAACATTGATACCAGGCTGATTTAGCTGTTTTTTTAATGTTAAATGCATGTTATTGGTATACCAATAAACACAATTGTGTCTGTTAACATGACCAGACAGTTTAAAAGAAGCCTCATCATTCCCGATAATCTTCTAAAATTCCATAGTCTTCTTCAATTTTATTTAACATTAGTTCACTAAATTGCAAACGCCTATCTGGATCATCCTCTAATAAGCCATGAATCAACTGTGGTCGATAAGGTTTTAACCCAATTTGGGCCATGATTTGTCCAATAGAGGTTTTTGATATACCTAGCTCCAAAGAAGCTCTTCTGATAGATTTTTTTGGACTTAGATCATAGGCCTCTGCAACAAGTTCCTTATTTTCCTCTATGCAGACTGTTTTAGGTCGACCAGTTTTATGGATATTAAGGATTGACCCAGTAGTATCAAATTTATCGCGAATACGATAAATTGTTTGTCTTTTTGGAGCTGGAGTACCAAATGTTTTCACCCACTTTTTTCTTACAGTTTCAGAATTTTGGGATTTCCAATATTCCTTTAATAACCATATTCTTTTATCTTTGTTTAAATTATTTGACATAATGGGTTTAAACAATCTAAAAAATCAGAAAAAGTTAAATTAAAATAAATTTAATTGTAAAATAGCTATTATACACCACAAATAACGTAGTTTTAATAGAAAATTGCATAAATATAACCAACAAATAATCTTTTTTTTACTAATATTCACCTAATTTAGGTATAAGCCAATTTTGACTACTGTCCACCTACTTTTGGACCACCCTGCATATTTTTTAAGATATCTCCTGATGTCAGCGTGATTTTGATAAATCAGTACCCGGATGCTGTTGCGCCACTAATAAAAACAGAGTTGTCAACACTAATAATTCAAGTTGACATTTCAGGTGGTGTATGTCGCCTGTCAAGTGTTGTAAGTTATCATGAATGTTATCCGACTAGTCTGAGAGAAATCCAGCAGTCATACTTGCACATATACTTTGCTGCACTCGATTTTGCAGGGACAGGGAAAAAAGTCTATGGTGAGATAGAGTTTTGTTTCCGTGCAGTGTTTGGCACTACAAGCAGTCTCAAAGAATTTCAAATAGTTTTATTCCCATAACATTGTGAAGTCATGGCTGGACAGGAATTCTGCGAATGAATTGGAAAACGTAGTTTTGTGATCACAACTCTGTGCAGAGTGTTGTTGGTGTTATAATGCAACGGTAGCTCATGTGTGCTCAAGCTCTTTGTGTGTGTGGACACTTTATTCTAGGAGGTAAAGTCCACAGAAACAAACAAGTTTAGATTATGCACAAACAATTTTGAACGTTGCATGTCGTCATTAAACTCATTGAGCTGATCATTTGTTTGCTGACAGGAGCATACATAGCGATAACTTTCGTCAGCAGTGCGTTTACTTCTAATTGTGTGATTTCGCGCGGCCGCGTGTATGTTCAGTTGACTTTGTTTTTCTTGCTTTGGCTTTACTTGATAGGAGGACCAATCCCTGGATCTGTTAAACGTATTTGACCAGATTTGTCATATTTTCCGGGCAAGAGGAGAAACAGCAGCAATTTGGTTGGACAGCTGATTTTAATGTGCGTTCAACCATAACATTGGAAGCTGGAAGGGTGGGGGTAGAGAATGAAGTGTTTTGAGTGAATTCCTAGCTGAGAACAAAGATCTTCAAATAATTGTGCAGTGAAAGGTCACACATTATTTTAGATAACACACCAAACACTGCTGTTATATTTGCCATGAAATCTTAGGCGCATGTCGCTTCCATTGCATCCGCTATTGGAATAGCTTCCACTCAACGTGTGAAACCGTCCATACAGGCCAAAACATAGCAACAACCACCGCTATTTGGTAGTAGCCTCGTTAGGTTTAAATACCATTCTTGAAACCGTCCGGGAGGGTCTTGATTTTGATGTGCAGAAGTTCTGCTGTGTCGTGTGATATTTGATTTTTGACAAGTTAAACACTGTCTACATTTCTCTCTTATGTAAGCACGCATGCCTTTCTGCTATCAACTTAATTGTTGCTTTTGCGCCACCATGTGAAAGGGAATGAAACTTTTGAAAAATTAAGTCTTGAAAAATTGTTGTTACTATGGGTCAAAAATTCCGTGTTGAAACATCACCTAACATTGCGTTTGTGAAGTTTTCCAGCTGCTTTTCCTGAATTTGCAATCCTGCAGTGTTGTTTTTCAGCTGCAATTTAGAAGCATCTGTTTGTTGGTCGATAGCAAATTGTTCACTGTTAATTTCGAAATCTGACACTTGCAGTGCATTGATTTCTAAGCAAGAAAGTGTATCTGCTACTACGTTATGTATTTCTGCAATGTGTGAAAATGTTTGACAGAACTGAGAAATACAGTTTAATTAATGAATCTAACGGCGAGACATTGTTGATGACATTTTTGTTATCGCAAACATCAAGGCTTGAGGGGTGTAATGAAGGTGACATTTCAACCTAGAAGCAAATCTAAAAAATGACCAACTGATAAAAACATCGCCAGCAGTTCTCAATCACATGTAGAATAACGTTTTTGGCAACGATTTAACGCTTTAGAAAAGAAAGTTGATGCCTTCCCAGTCTTTGATTCAGAGTCAAACTGATTAAGTGTGCTACCTATCGCTTCATTGCTAGCATCACAAACCAAATAAAGTTGCGCATTTACAGCAGGATTGGCACAACTTTGTTAAGCTTTTCTTTAAATTTTTTGAATGCATAATAAGCCTCTGGTATCCAAATCAAAACCTGTTTTGACGATTTGCCATTGCACAACAGTTTATGCAGTGGAATAAGCAGTTTTGCCTCCCGTGAACTAAATTTTCGGTAATGGTCTACAATCCAAGGAAGCATCGCAACACATTTACCATGTTTGGCTTAGGGTACTTACGAATCCCTGCTTCCTTGTCGTGACGTGGTTGAAACCCATCTTATGTGAAACTATTTCCTAAAAAATCTAGTTCTTTTTTACCGAAAATCCAAATTTTTGGGATTAAAAGTAAAGACCTGTAATTATAGAGGCGTTGGAAAAAGGCTTGTAAGTGTTCCCAGTAATCTTCTTCAGATTCACTTTAAATTATTGCATCGTCCAGGCAAACAAACACATTGGCTAAGCCATCCTTGACTTTGCTTAATAGTCTCATAAAAGTAAAAGGAGCACCGCAGAGACCAAAAGGCAATATGTTAAAACAGTAGTTTCCGAAGTGAGTTTTGATAGTCGTTTTATCTCAACCATTCGCAGTGACCGGAATGTGGTGATAAGTTGGCATAGATCAATTTTTGAAAAGATTTTTGATCCTTTCAAATTGTTCACAATATTAAGTAGATGGGGAATACTAAATGCAGGTCGGGTTGTAATACCATATAATTTTCATTAGTCACCACAAGGGCGATTAGACCTGTCTGATTTTTTAACCACATGCAAAAGACTGGCCCACTTTGAATTTGCACGTGAAATGATGCCAACTTGTAACATTGAATTGAATTCAGTTTGTACTTGTTTTAGCATTTCCGGTGAAAGCCTGCATAGTGTACTATAGATTGGCGGACGGTTTGTGAATATGTGATGAGGTACAGTATCTTTTGGTGGCAAAATTGCATTAAATGTGCTTGGTTTTAGAAAGTTGCTGAGCAAAGAATAGTAGCAATGAATTTTCTTGTCATTATTTGCTTGTTTTACGGCTTGATTTGGGAATTTTGCATTGAGATTTTCCAGGGATAAAAGGCTAGTTGAGGGGTTTCATTACTTATATCAAATAATTTTTCTGTCATATTGCATTATGAGGAGGATTTAAAACTTGGTTAAATATTTAGACGTTCCCCGATAAGGAAGAGACAAGCACTTATTTTTCACTTCTACTGTTTAAGAAATATGGAACATAAAATCATTGTCTTGAATAGGCTAACGCAGGGATTTGCACACTAAAAATGTCCACGGAAACAAGTTATCTGTAAAAGGGACGTGAAGAGTTGCTGATCGAACCCACAAAATATTTGACCAAATTGTACGGCCATAGACTTTTTAACAAACCTTGTATCGGTTTTCATGGGCTTCAACGGAATGGCGGTAATCTCCAAACTAGAATTCACAAAAAAATTTAGTTGGCTAGCATTATCGAAAACAGTACAAGTGTGTCAAGCAGCTGCCGCAATTAGTTTAAGTTTCCCAAGCACATTTATTGCTAGGGATAAGTTGTCTAGTTTGTTGGGCTGGAGTAAGCAAAAGGTAAATATTTACGCTATTATGCCCAAATGTTGAATGGTAAAACAAATATAGTTGCTATCATCCAATCTTTAGCTAACCTTCCGACAACTGCCACTGGTGCGTTATTGTTGCATTTCACGATAATTAAAATTTTGTTGTGGCGGTAAAGAATAGTTACAACGAGGGCGCGCAGTAAAATTTTGCCACCTTTGGGAATGTGGGCACCAGCATGCTGTGTGATCCAGTCATGCCAACGTCATAAAAATTTCTTAGCAAACGTCAAAGCAAAAACTATGTTGAATTAACAGATGTTATGCTAAACAACTTTCAAGAACTTTTGGTAAATGCAGTATGAGAACAATGCTGCACTTCTTTCAAAGTTACTTAAGTAGATTTTTTAAAAAATCTGAGTGACCTACCTCATGAGGAAGGTGTAGGTTTCGCCTGGATATAAAGGTCATGAAATTGGAATATCAAGGGAAATGGAGCAAGCACATGATGGTAGATTAATGTAAATCTCAAACGTGATTATCGTGATGTCGCTTACAGAAAAAAGTCATTCATGCACTCAATCATAAAAGAACTAGTTTTATCATGCCTTGCCATTATTTTGTTGATCTGCGTAGAGTGAGTACTGTTCTTTTTTATCACAAGTGCTTTTTTGTGACAAGTGCTGGACTTCTTCGCCTTAGCAATAAGCACTTAAGGACCACAATAAACGTATTTTGGTGGTTGAATGCGACTTAGGGACCACACTTTCCACTTTTGTGTATAAAGTTAATTACTATGGTGCTTTTACGTGTATATCAACAGTTTCATTTGTCATTCAATTACAATTTTAGTAAATTATGCTATTTGCGCACTGGAATATGAGACAATATCTAAACCTAAGTTTGATATTGTGGAAATAATAATGTATAAATGAAAAAAATCCCTCAAAAGGCTCTTTGAGCTCTATATATCCTAATAAACAAATAAAAATAGAAAACTGTAATTTTTACCAATTTTGGGCATTTCTGAGCCCCAAACTAAAATAATATGTCAAAAATACACCCAATTTGAAAAATTAGAATTATTTTTGGATTTAGCGCCCCAAACATATCCAAAAATTAATAAAAAACTCTTGGCATGAAAATTTGTCAAGCATAATGAGCCACAAAAATTTCTCAAAACATTATAGGAAATGTAAGACATTTCAGAAAAAGAGTGACGGAGCGTTTGACATCAATTTAGGGGATGAAACATTTTTCAAAATATTAATTTTTATTGTATAGAAAACAAATTTAAGGTTGAAGTCCATTTTTACTTTTTTAAAAAAACACTTTTGAGTTTTTGGTAAAATTAACACATTTTGAAGTCGGCCCCGGTAACACATTTTGCAGGAACCTCAAATGTTATGAAATTTTGTAATCCCATCGGACACTAAAGTACCAACAATTAGAAAACAAGAAGGAGCAGCGTTTTAGACCAAGATTTGAAGTTTATTGTTTTTTTATGTTTCTGTGCAAATCGAGTTCTGCTGATGGCTGTTTTGATCTCAATTTAGACTTGATTGATCTTTTTCTTTGTGGACATGGAACATTGCTTAAATCCCCTCTCCTCCAAAATATGATAGAGGCAGGAACCATGATCAGAAAGTTGTGATATTGCAGTGACATTATTTTATAATACATTTTTTTACAACTCTGAGTAATCACAGAGAGATCACTTGTGATGTCACTATACCATAATGCTCATTGTATGTTTTAATTTCTAATATTACAGAGTCTTACAATGTCAAAATTACAAATTTTCTCTCATAATTTGAAACGCCCTGATATAAATGTTTGTTATGGATTCCTGTAGGGCTGAAATTTATTATTCTTGCATTTATTTGATTTGTTTTCAGCACTCATGTTTATGAAAGCTGACTGATTGCGTTTACAACTACCTTCTCGTTATTTCTGAATTTATAAATCTTTACATACGCTTGTATGGGTTCTGTAGATCATGTTCTCGCTTCTTTTTCCAGGCTGACTCATTGTACCTCAAGAAAAATGGTAGTTTCAGTTTGGGAGCCGAAGCTTACGCTCCCTTTTCCTCATTTTTACCAACCTACAGCTTCCAGTTTATTACTGTGAGATATATATTTTTAAAACAATGTAAAACGTTGTCTTACATTGAATAAATATTAAATTAATTTGTTCTTGCTAAACCTTTTCTTTAGTTGAGAGAGCATGCTCATTTGCAACGGAAAGCAAGAATCAAGGAATTATTGCGAAAGCAGCTGAGATGTTTTCATTGTACCCGGGTTTATCCAATGATTCCCACTCAACACGATTAGTGCTTAAGCATGTTCAGAAGCAAATCAAGGTTGTTTATATTGGTGGAGATAAAAGCGTTGTTTCTTCATGCAATGCAATTGTGGAAATGAAAGGATCGGTAAGTTTACAACATTTGATGTGGCCTAGAAATATATTTTATTCAATTTCGGCTCAGTCTTTAATATAAAATGTACTTCTATAAAAAACATTTTGAATAAATAGGTTACTAACTATGCATTAGACTTGCTGAAAGTACAATTGATAACTTAATCGGTTTTCAGCATGCTATAAGTTAGGGGTGCCAAAGTTTTTACGATTCGAACTGCATTTCACTAATATAAAGCCTTTACAGGCGGTATAATGGCAATTTTTTTGAAGTTCTGCTGGCCCAAGTTAATGTTTATTGACCGATAAATGGGTGACGATTGTTTTTTTGTCTTTGTTTGTAAAGCAATATGTTTTGAAAGCATCTGTGACACTGTGTACAAATTAAGATGTTTTTTGATGGGGATCAACATTCTCAACTCAAATATTGTAGCAGGTAATCTTCATTAGACAATAGTCGCTGGCCGCAAAAACTTCTTGCTTGGGCAGCTTTTTGGTCACTCCTTGTATAAGCCTACTGAATCTGATTTTATTCCTAGAAACTACAGTGAGATCATGTTTGCATTTTATGGAATAAACAATTTACGAGGTAGCTTGGTATAAGGAATTAATTTTGTGAGAAGATGATCTTGAGCCAAAGATTTGGGATAATTTCTATAACAGGTTTTCAAATATTTAACGAAATTATTAAAATTGTTTGAAAACTCTACATGAATAATTTTTACTACAAGTATGATGATGTAGAAAGAATCTATACAGACATCTCCAATTTTGTTAGAAAGGAATGATTTTAAAAAGATAAGCACTTTCACGTTTTTTGTTGCATTTGTTTTGAAACGGCTGCATATAAACTTTCAGGCCAATTTATTAACGCTTATAGGCCGTGGAAAGTGATTCCTCTGCTTTCTTGTAAAAGAAGCTTCTTATAAATCCGCTCATTAGCCCATGTGGATATAATTAAAAATTACATCAGCCAGCACTTTCATGTTTATTTTGCTTTGATGGGTCAACCAGGCATTAGGTCTTGTCAATTGATAAAATTTAGGTCAAAATGGTTGTTTTTGGTCATATCATAAAAAATAAGCCTGTACCAAATTGCGAATCTGCTGATACCTGAAAATTGGCGGATATTATAAATCACTTGATATTGATAGACATCAGATATGTGGTAACCGCATAATTCACTTCGTAATTTACCTATTCTCTATAAGTTTTTTTGATTCACTTTTCTTTTTATGAGGATCAATGAAGCAGCACCTCTAGAATTTTCTAAAGATTTTACAATCTCTAACTACCTCCACCAAACTCAACTCAATCAATTTCAAAGTTTTACTAAAACAAGTTGCTTGTACGATGTATGAACTTATTCATCTTGTTCTTGGGCGGTCAAACAGTTTTTTCCCAGTTAAGTCGAAAAGTTTATGCTCGAAATCGCTCTATTAAGGTCGTTTTCCGTAATTTGCGTTCACTGCTGAGAATAAATAAAACTGATGATTTTATAGAATTTTTAACTTTCTTAACCCTTTAAGGAGCGCATTATTTTTTAATATATGTCCTTCCAGATGCAAAAAAACTGTTGATTTTGCATGGTTTTAATTCCTATAAAAATTAAGATTAAAAAGTTTTAGCAGTCGATAATAAAACATGTACTTACGGTACGTTTAAATGGCTGGCTCTGAATTATACTATCATTTTCTCTATCAGAAGATTTACTGCTACAATCAGACAAATTGAAAATGTATTCTTCTGTTTCTTGCAAATTTAATTTTTGTTTCCTATTACAGGAAGGGCCAGCATGGGTTCTATAATGCTAAATTTATTTACAGAAAAATACAAAATAGTCCGTATGAAACGATATTAAAAATATAAAGCGAAAATCAAAACCCTTTTACAAAACAACGAGAGCGTTCAAGCAAGAGAGAAATTGGCGCACACCCACTCAAAAAAAATATTTGAGCAAACACGGGCAACATTTTGTCATCAGTTAGTTAGCATTTTGAGCACATAAGTGGTAATTGGCATTTCTAAACACGTCCCCAGCCATCAGCCATCAATGAGCAATAAAGTCTCATTAAGCAGTTTACACGCTGAAGTGCTATCGCGTTGAAGCGCGCAGTTTGCCTTCAGCCATAACCTTTTGCATTCTGCGCGTGCAATTGCAGCAACTGCGTTGCTGTTGAGACTTGTAGAGATTTGTTATCTAGTTTCTATAAGATTATGTTTTGTTAAGTAAAGATTTGTTAATTTATGTTTTACAGACATATGCCTTATTTTTAGTTTAATAAAGCTTACATTGCGAAGTTTAGCTCACAAACTAATAGTGAAACTTAGTTATCAAGAAGCGCTTGTACCGTAAGGGTGCTGCTTGGCTGAAATGAGGTGAGCGCCACGGTCAGCAAAGCCGAAAATGAGGTGACCGCCGCTTAAAAGGTTAAAGCTATATTTTATGTCAGCATACCCCATTTCCGTTTTAACAGCTCTCGTTTCATGGCTACTAATGGTTAAAGCCTCTGATATTACGCGTCCTGCATTATCGATTTAATTGTAGAGTTCTATGTTCTGCTTACCATTACTGATGTGATGGATGAATGTGATCCCAAGATACTCGAAATTCTTCACCTGCTTCAAAGTTTTTCCGCAAAGATTCAAATCTACCTAATTGGTTTTCTGGAAAGATGAACTCTCAAAAATTTAAATTAAATACTAAAGAAGCGCTCTTGGTGTGGATCTTTCTTAACTAATTCATAGAATTTTTACTTATTCTTCTTATCGGTGCTTTTGATCTGGCAGAATTTAGCAGTTTCAACGCAAAATTTCAATTGAAAGTTCAAGACTTTTGAATTTGATCGCAAAGAAAGAAATATTTGCAGAACGTGGAAAGGACTATACGCTAGTAATTAAACTGTTATACTGAAAATTACTTTGGATAATAATTATGTAGGGCTAATGAGTTATAAATTTTACAGGAGTAAAAAGTTCTCCCAAAAATTTAGTGATTGAGTCATAATTACTTCCCTCTCCCCAAAAAATTTGATTAAATCTATGAATATACTGTAGCACAGCAATTCGGTTTATGCTTGCAGGTTTGGTGTTAAAAAATCATTCAAGAGCCAATGCCGCTAATTTGCTGTCAGCAGGTCCGCAAGCAAAGCTTAATTTCAATTCTTCGACGACCTACAGCCTACTCAATTTAAAGCAGTGATTTCCAGCCTTTTTAATATGTTGCCTCCCCTGCCCTGTTTGAAGTTATTCATTACCACCTTCACATTCACAATAATTGCGCCACAAAAATTACAATTGAATTATGTTACAGTACGTATAATGTCAATAAGACCATTCCTGTCGCAATTTACGTGAAATAAAGGAAACTTGATACGGAGTTCAACAATGTTTTCCTCTTCGGCTATTAACAACCATAGCAAAAAACCAGCCTCCCATAAATTCCTCCTTTTCTATCAATTTTTGTTCACCTTCCCTTAATCGTAATTTTTTTCTTCTCCCGGAATATTGGCCTACCAGGTTATAATAGGTACCATTAATTTCAAATAATAATTTAATCAACATTGAATTGGTAAATAGGTCTTAGTGATAAAATTAGTTAAATCTTTATGTCCTACAGTATCAGCTTAGGCTAGACTGCCGTACAATTTGTCCCACTAGTGTCTTTTAAACAAAATTTAGGTTAATAATCAATGTATCAGTCAAGCTTGGGAAATTTCAGAGAGTAAAGTTAAGTTTTGTATTGGCCGAAGTTAGCCTCTAAAAAATTTATTGTCATTATTATTATAGCTTTGAATAGATGGTAGCCTAAAGTACTGCGCAGTCAATTAGTTTGTCTGATCACTAGTTTCTGTGCACCTCAGGCAGACGCAGAGGTGGTCAGGGTAGCTTTTTAATTTACTTTAGTAAAGATATTGTCACTTACTTATAAAAAATGCTGAAGTAATGGTAGGAAGTAATGATTGGTATTTTTAACTCCTTAAGTTGCAAGTTAATACTTAAGCAGTTGAAGTGGAATGTAGTTTTTTTTTTGCAAAGTTTTGTCTTGTTTTGAACCAGTGGTTCTCAGTTGGGGGTGCACGCACCACATAAAATGCGAAAAGGAATTTTCGCAGGTGCAAACTTTTCTGCCAATTTGTGACTTAAAATTAAATTACAAACCACGTCTAAGGTTTACATGTTGAGAGCAGGCAATGTCGTTATTATAAAAAAAAGTTTCGCTACGGATGACATTATGTTAGAAAGTGACACATTATAAAAAAAACTCCAATTAATGTTTTTTTAAAGAATGGTTATGAAGTTAGGTTAATTATTTTAGTGGCTACCCTTTTTTTGTGTGTTTAAAAAAGTCTGTTATCAATAAAAGGTAATAAATTTGGTTTAGTTTGACAGACCATCCCCTACAGTAGACCCAGTGCCGGCGCTAGGCCAGCTGAGGCCCCCCCCGAAAACTATACGTGGGCCCCTTTATCCGCAAACAAAGTGAACCGTAAAAATTATACAAAATGCGATTGCGTCCAATTTTGCGTCTACGTACCCTAGTTTGAAATCTACGTACGTAATTTGATACGACATTTTCGTACGTAAATCGCATCGTATTCTGTGTAAAGCCTCCTTAAGTCCTTAAGCCAATCGCTGGTCGATGAAGAAACTGACTCTGACTCGTCTAATGAAAATAAATTTAATACAAAGAAGATAACGTATATTTAATACAGGTTTCAAAATGTTTTTCGGCGAGCCTTTTCAGCAGCAAACACATCAATTATGCGGTCGAGATCTAAATCTCGTACGCAAGAGCTTTCTATCGAAATTGTAGCTAGAGATGTTAGCCTTTCGTCCATCATGGTGGATCGATGGAAGGTTTTGATTAGCTTCAGTTTGCTGAAACTTCTCTCAGCGCCAGCTACTGAGACCGGGCAGGTCAACAAAACTCGAAGAGCTATGGACAAATTTGGATATACTTCCAGCATATGCTTTCGATAGATATAGCTCAGAAAATCGTTGGCTGTTTTGAGATCTTCTTTATTTTCTTTCACGATGACCACGAACCGTTCCAACTCCTCATTCATTTCCACAGGGTCAATATCGCCCATTGTTTCATAAAATTTTTGGCATGCATTAAGTAAACGATTGTGCCCGTATACTTGCAATAAACTTTCTTGATTATAAAGAAAATTAAAAATTGCACCCACAGTGTGCATTTGCTCGAAGCGTTCTTTTAAAGAAGATAGAGCATGATCCATTAGTGGCAAAAAAAAATTTGCTTTGAATTTTTCTTCTGGCGACATCTCGCTACCTTCATCTTCTGCTTCGTATTCGAACAGCCTCCTTCTTCTTCTGGTTCTACTCTCAGCGAAACTCCTCTCAATTTGCAAACCTTCAGCAATTTCACGTGCCGTGGCTACCGCGCCGCTGTACCCGTCTTCGCGATATTTCTTTAAAACTTCCTCAGTTGCTTTGATTTCTTTTTCAACTACTTCCATAGAAACACCAGTGGTTTGCATAACTTTGCTCGTCTTGTTGATGTGAAAAAGAATATCATGCCAAACTACAATTGACAAAATGAAGCTCCATGTTTCAATTCGAAGTATCAATGAACGAACATCATTGATTGTTTGACCATCTTTTTTTTCGAAGCAGTAGTTTTCCAATTCCTTCAATGCTTTTATCACTTCAGCCAAATGGTATCGTAAAGGTGAGATGCAATTGATGCGACTCTCCCAGCGAGTAGCTGATTGGGATTTGAGTGAGAGCGGAACATTCTTTTTTAGTATCGTCCATCGTTGCGTTGAAGAGGAAAACAGTGAATACAATTGCGTTAACACACCAAAAAATACCAATGCTTCAGTAGAAGATTTCACACTGTCGACTACAACTAAATTAAGCGAATGATTAGCACACGGAACATACAGCGCTTTTGGATTGATTTTCAGTAATCTCGCTTGAAAACCAGCTTCTTTTCCTTTCATGTTCGCCCCATTATCGTAGCACTGGCCTCGACAGTCAGCAAGATCTAGTCTTAATTCTTCGGAGCGCTTTAAAAAGACATTGAGCAAACCTTCGCCAGTGCTGTTATTGACACTCAAATAGCCAAAAAATGCCTCTTTTACTCTTGCACCGTGTTCATCATCACATTGAACGAAACGAAAAATGACGGTCATTTGTTCTTGATGTGATATATCCGGAGTACAATCAAGAATTATAGAGTAATATTTGGCTTGTTTCAGCTGCGTGAGAAGTGCGTTTTCAGTTTCTTTTGCAACTAAATTTATCAGCTCGTTCTGAATACTTTTGCTCAAATAGTGTTGCTTAGTTTTGTGCCGGATAATCCTATTTTGCAACTCATTCAAGACGGGATCTCTCTTCGCCAGTAGTTCAAATAAACCCAAAAAATTTCCATTTTGCGATGATCCCAGTGTTTCGTCGGATCCTCTAAAAGCCAAATTTCTTTCACCCAAAAATATTACGATGTCTATTAGACGCTTCAAAACATTCCTCCAAAATGTTCTTTCTGCAAGAAAAATCTTCATTGCTTGTTTATCCACCGTAGATTGAGTGTTAATACCCTCCTTAAGCAAAAGCCATTGGTTAAAACTCTTTTTATGAGAAGCACCGTTTTCATGATCCTTTAACTTCTTGGAAAACCCTTCCCATGTATTGATGCCCCTACTAAACGGACTAGCTAAGTTGCCAAAAAGTTTGCAGCTGAAGCAGAATGCTTTGTCAGAATCTTCAGAGTACATCAGCCATTACTCAAAATGCGTTTGTAATGAATAGAAGAAAATCGTCTTCTAGCTGCGTTGTATGGAAAATTTGTTACAACTTGCCGAGGTCCTCTTCTGATGATGTCAACCCGTTGCGGATCTGATATGACGTCAGGCCACTTCGCTGGGTCCCTATGGAGAGGGTCAAACGAACTGTGGGGAAGTGACGATGAAGTATCGATGGCCGCATTTTTTGCCCCCATAGACGTACATGGCACTGATGGTAGATTTAGTTCAACCGATTCACACAAGACATTTTCTGATTCTGCAGTTGACGCTGCTGGTGCTGAAACTAAGCTCAAAGTATCGCTGATAGGGACGGCTGGCAAAGTAGCACTATCTGTTTCAGTTTCTGCTCTGCTAACGGAAAAAAACTGTGTTAATTTGGTAAGCTTTTTAACTGATTCCTGAGCAGCAGCTGCTTCTTTTCTTTTCTGTGCTCCACTTTTATGGCGTTTCATGTTTCCGATAGACTATTTTTAAAAAATAGCTTCTAAATTATATATGCACGTAATTGGCTATTTTCAACTTCGAATTAACTCTAAGCATTGTCACAATTAAACTATAAATATTGAAAAACTAACTTCATATCTTTCTTAATCTAAAAATGCAGTAATCTATTTACTGTACTCTGTTTCCTTCACAGTAGCTGCAACCAACGAACTGGTCAGCTTTTTGGCAATTAGCTTCAAAAATTCATCATCTGACTATGACGTAACTATACGGCTTCTGACTGACTAAATGGTTGTAAAGTTACTTTTAAAGGCAAAAGCACTCGTTAAGAAAATTTGACTTATCTTATACGATACAAATGAGTCAAAGCGTCGAAAGCAATCAGAATCGAAACATGAAACAGTAGATCAAAATACTCAACGTCGAAACTTGAATATTGGTCTTTGGTTGGTATTCAATGGGCGGGGCCCCTGACCAGGCCTGGGCCCCCCCCCGACCGGGGGGTTTCGGGGGGCGGTTCCGCCGGCCCTGAGTAGACCCAGTATTAGGCCCCACAAGTGTGACGGTCTAAGCTATGCGTTATTAAAAGCCTCTAGCTTCTTATTGGTTACCAACTGCGCTGAAGAGACCTGATAGGTCAAAATCATGTTACTGTCTGCAGTTTTCTAAGTAATAAATCATTTTACACATTTATTTGTTATGAAAAAATGCAATTTTTCCATTGCTTCCTCAGTTTTTACAAAAATTAAAACCGCACAAAAAGTATTTAATATGCTTTTAACCCTTTAGCATCCAAATATTTTGCCAACCACTATTATCTATGTGGCTGTTAGCGACCCGACATATTGAAATATCTTTACTCTACTTTTTAGTTTGTTCATCTTTCTTAAACATGGTTATGAAACTAATCAACATGTTGCAAGTTCACTATTATTTACAGCTGAGTATAATTCTTTAAAAAAAAAACGACAAAATTTGAAAGAATCGCAAGTGTAACGTTTTCCATTTTCTACAAAAAGTGACCTATCAAAAGTTGAGATGAACAGTGCATACTACTAACAACAAACGATTATTGAAATAACGTGTAACATCAAAATTTAACAAAAAAGGCATGAAAAACAATAAAACAATTGGAGTTTGCTGCCTCTAACACAATAGGCAATGTAATGCTTAGGCACAAAAATCATGCGGCACAATAGGAACATAAAACTGTGACTTGTTTTTGATAAATGCAACATGGCTTATTACATTCCTCGCACACGTCAGTTGTTTTGCGATTGAGAAAAGAGAAAGAGATAAAGCTCTGTCGTCTTTTATGCTTTCCACACTAACATGCAGCTGATTGAGAAGTGCCAATGTCAATTTTGTACTTACATTTTCGTGATGATAGCTGAGTAGCTCTTGGAAGTTGCTTGACTCGCACTCGTCGCTGTAGCCATGGATGAAGCAAACTCATACCTAAGCTTTCTAAAAATATTCGGCGTCAATAACTGGCTTCTTTTTCTCTTTGTGGAAATTTTCTCAGAAAATTACCATGCTATTGATACAACAATATTGAGGCAGTTGAAGAATTATGCAAGCGATCAGCGCTTGTTCCTTTTCTGCACACTGTAATTATGACAAAGTTGGTCAACTCGGTCAACAGCTGCTTTAGTTGCATTGTAGTCTAGTATAATTTCTGGCAAACTTGAACCTTCAACAGTTTTGTTGTCATTATGCATAGTTGAAAATAAATAACCACAGCTTTGTTTTTCCTGAGTACATTTGATACCAACGTTTGCCTGTCACTAAAGTCAAACCAGCTTGATCCAATCCTTCTTGCCTTCCGTGTTACACATTTAATGGAAAGTTTTCGCTAGTTTTTCTCATTGTTTCCAGCAAAGTAATTTGTTTCTGAAGTAAATCAGCAGCAAGCTGGGAACCGGTAAACCAATCATCAGTTGTTACCTTGATTCTAGAAAGATGCAGCAATGTCGAGAGGGATTTCACAACATCAGATGACAACCCAACGTTTCTTTGATTTCTTTGACGTCCAATATGCTATTCAATGTGTAGCCAGCGAGACAGTCACACAACAAAAAAGTTTCAACCCGTACTTGTCTAGCTTGTTAAGCATATACTGCCTGAAACTTTAACCACCTTAAAATTTTATTAGTTGTTCATAAACGGTTACATAAGCGCTGAAAGCGTAATGTTTTCTGTAATTCTCAATAAACTGTATCCCCAAAATACGCACGCATCTGCGATCAGAACTTTTTGGAGAAAAAACAAAAACAAAATATGCAATGAAGTGTTGATTGTGACGTCATTTTAGACCCCAAACAAATGAAAATGTTGGTAATGTGGTAAGTCGGAAGCTGGTTTTTGTTTGAGTAAAAAGCAGTTGTTCTCTGTCAAGTAATGCAAGTTTTAATAAATTGTTTTTGATTATGACGTCATGACAACGTCACGAACCCTTTTATGGCAGTCACCACGGGATAGTGATCAATCGTGCCAAGTTTGATGCATATACCTCAAGGAGTTTTAGAGGAGTTAAAACAGACACACAGACAGAATTGCACTTTACATATTAGATTAATTGCTCGTGACGTCATCACCACATGCGGCGCCCTTCAAAGTTTTGTTGGAGGACCAACAGCGCATTGTTTGAATAGAATTTCAATGGTGGCTTTTGTTATCAGTTCATTTTCTTAACATTTCATCGCTTAAAGCTGCAAGTTTTTTCGGAAATTGCAAAGACTGCTAAGGCAGCTAAATATTAGAACACTTACTGTAAGCGAATGTGCTAAATATAAATAATTTCTGGGCTATATTTGATAAGCTAATCTAGGACAGTAGGATTATCAATTATCTAACTTGAAATTTGCAGCAACCGCACTTAGACAGTCGTCGCGTTAAGGAGGGTCAACGCGACAAACTGAGGATTGTGCAAAAAACCCATATTAGTCGAAGTAGCTGCAACTCAATTTTTTTTAAATATTTTATCGCCATTTTTGAAAAAAAAATTTAACTTTATGTCCCACAAAAGTCCTTTATCAGCTAATCTCTTTAAGTGTTTTCTACTGAAAAGGCGTTGATTTGCCCCATGGTGGAACAAATTGGTTCATCAGTTCTCTCAGAAATTAAATCGCGAATCAGGATCAGTCTCGCAACACCCCTAAAAATTGGCCTATTTTCTGGGCGTAACACTTATTGTGCATGGAGAGGGAAAAGGAAAGTAACTCTTGTCTCAAAACAAGATTGAAGACTTTTTTGTAGATGAAGTTTTTCAGCGTGACTTTTTTGTTATATTCAGCTTCAAATAAGCGTGAAGACCACCTTTCGCGCATATTTACAAAGATTCTGCGGGGGTGGGTGGGGAGAAGACTAGAGGCATTTTTGTTTTACAACAAAGTTTTTACGCGAGATATCGTACTATTTGCCATTGACTTCTTTTTGTTCTTTACAGCTTCAAACAAAAAGGAAGATCTTTTTTTTCTACATATATTGCTTGTTTTTGATAATTCTGGGGAACTGAAGGTATTTATATCTCAAAACAAGGTTGAGGGCTTTTTTATAGAGCATCATTTTTGAGCGATTCTTTTGCTCCCTACAATCAAAGTTGAAGACTTTTTTTGAAGATATACCTTTTGCAATTGAGTTCTTTGCCTATTTTGGAAATTTTTAAAATCAGGAGAGCTTACAATATTTTGGGGATGCGTGCACTTATTTCTTTTACATTGATAATACATTCAGATGGGAGGTATAGGAAAAGTGTATGACCTTTCCAGTCTAGTTTTCCCGTAACGAGTCTGGGAACCTAGCTTCTAGGGTCCGGAAAAATGATCTGACACATTTGTAGGTTTAATAAAATCCAAATAAAACAAAGAAACAAAAAAGTGTTTTCAAGTTTTGAAAAGTGGATATAATGCCATTTTGTTTTCTTATATTCGTTCAGCATTTAAATGCGCCCAGGCTCTTAGGCTTTCCAAAACAAGTTTGTGAAGAATTCTTCACAAGGATCTGAAAATGCATCCATACAAAATGATGTTGTCAAAAGAACTCTGCAAAAGAGACATTGAAACTCGCAGAGCATTGTGTTTGGAAATTCAACAACATGTCCCCCATGCAACAGCTGTGTTGTTCAGTGACGAGGCACATTTTCACCTGTGTGGCACAGTGAATAAGCAAAACTTCAGATTAGAGAACAGCCCTTGTGAGTTGCATGAACGCCCTTTGCATTGTCCTCAGGTGACTGTATAGTGTGCAGTGGCAGAATTCGGTATATGGGGTCCATACTTCTTCGAAGAAGACGTTACAGTGACTGTGAACTCTGATCGATATTGTGAAATGCTAAAGACATTTCTCAGATCAAAATTAAATATGTTCCACAATATGGACAATGCTTGGTTTCAACAGGATGGGGCAACAGTCCACACTTTTCAACGTGCAATGGGGATTTTGAGGGAGATGTTTCCTGGTCATTTGATCTCATTGCGTGGTAACATCAGTTGGTCCATCCATTCACCTGATTTAAATCCGTACGACTTTTTCCTCTGGGGATACCTCCAGTCAAAGGTGTACATTAATCGCCCTTGCTCTATTGAACAACTTAAAGATGCAATTTGTCAAGAAATTACTGCCATTCCACATGAAATCACCCATCAAGTTATAGACTACTTTCATGAACACCTTTGACAGTGTGTGGACAATAATGGGTCCCATTTGACTGGCTTAATTTTTATAACCTAATGAAACAAAATGGCGTTATATGTACTTTTCGAAAATGAAAACACTTTTTTGTTTCTTTATTTTATTTGGCTTTTATTAAACCTACAAATGTGTCAGATCATTTTGCCGGACCCTGTATAATCTGTAAATTTACACCAGTAATTCAATGCAGAGCTTTTACGCGTGACTTGTTGGATTCTGTTTCGTTTTCGGTATTAGAACAGTTAGTAATCAAATTATGCAAAAAAAGCATTATATCAATGATTATGATGTTATCGCCAACTACACAAATAATAATCACAATTAAAAAGAAAAAGGATAAATCGTGAAGCATAATTGAACTAAAAATTTTTATATGAGGCCATCACAACGGTAAGTTCATCAGTCTTTTAAATTAAATTCAGAGATGACACTGCGACCAAGATTGTTGAGAGTAGAGGGCCTACATTTAAAACCAACATTTATCCTATCATTGTGAGCTTTATATCTTCGTTCTTTGCGTTGACACCGGTCTGGGCCCAATCCGTAGGTTTACCTCAATAGTATTATGCGTAAAAATTAAAAGAGTTAAAACAATTTAAGAAGAGACCGGGGAGGGAAAAGAAACCGAGTTCCTTGTATAGCGTTAACGTAGACAACACAAAAAAAATGTTCACAAGTAAGCTCTTTCAAAGTTGAGTTACCAGTAATTTCGCAGTGAGAATTTACGCTCAACAAAACTGAATTTCAAAGGGCAAATGTACTGGTGGAGCTCATAAAAAGAACAAACTCATACACCATTCAATGACAGAAGTTTTTAATAAACAATAGGAATTAAACAGTTTAATAAATAATAGGATTAATAAACAAAGGAATACAAAGCTATTCTATTTAATTTGACAGCACTTGCATCTTTAAGTGTGGCAGCAGAAACAAAGCATAAATATATGCGAATGTGGTGGTCCAGATTTAGATTTTTTATGCACAATTTTGATAATGAATAAAAAAAAAGCAGTCCTTTTTCTTTTTCTGTGGTCTTTGGCAAATCAATCCACTCCGCCACATCTGTACGATTGATCACCTGGAATCAGATAAAGTCAATGATTGATTGCATTCATTTCTGAAAGTCATTGAATCATGACGGCACCAGTTCTGGTAGACCCTGCAAAATTATATCTATTAGCTTTGTTTTTCATCAATATTCACACTGCTCAAGCGACAATGCTTTTTAAAAATCTGCAGTTTTCAAAAGTAACTACTCAGCGACTCAGCATGTCATATAAAAAGTTTGTAATCAATTGGTTATATGGATTTGAAAATGACCTCTGAATCAGCGTAATAAACGAGCAAAAAATCAAAAACACGTAAAAATCAGCAATTGCTGAAACATAAATAGCCTTTTTAAGACCATTTTAAATAACATAGCAATCGCGGCTTTGTGACATAATAGTTTTGATGTTGCACTTCAGAGCAGCAAAGACCTAGTCGGATTTTACATTCAATTGAAACGACAACATGCTACAAGGAATCAACAATGATTTATAGCATCAAACTTACTCAGCGCAGTTGCTCTAAAAGAGTACAAATGTGTCATTTAATTTATTCACAATACTTACCAGTGCATAGAATCTATTCCAATTGGTTTTAATTCCAAGTGAAGTTGTATTCCAGAATTTCTTTATGGAAACTAAACAAAACAAACAAGAGAAAAGATTAATGAATCTCATTCTACACAGCTGTCCTCAAAAACGGAGATTTAGTCACAATGAAAAGTGGGTAATGCTAAACGAAGATTAAGAACAAGTGATTTTTTTAGACAATATTAAAAATAGATTGTCTACACGAGCTAACTACTTATATATCTAAATTACAACTTTCAGATTTCAAATATAATAGCAAAAAATACACTGAAGTAACACACAACCACAGAAAATTAGCTATGTTGCAAAAATGTTTGTAAAAAAATATAAAATACAGGGTATTTGCTGTGTCTGTGGAGACCAATTGATACTTATTGTTGAAAAAGCAATAAGTTAAAATAGAAAATTTTACTTAAAAATATTCACAAACATTTCATGATACCATACAACAATCTATTATATGATATTAATAACTCGCAGCCAGTTTTAACTTTATTGGGTCTTATTACGCGAGCGTAAAAATACTCAGTATTAAAAATTCTGAAAATTGCTACCTAGCAACCTCCATATTTTGTTGAAAAAATAATAAATTCCATAATCGAGAGTGCACCTTTGTTTTGCATTTCAAAACCTGTCTTTAGGTATTGCATTCATTTAAGTAAAAAATTATACAATTTAAAGAATAGATGGCACATTTTACTTTAATTATTTTCAAATAATGGAACCAGAACTCAATCATCTTCTATGTTTGTTGATGTTATACTAAGAACAGGATCCAAAAGCAGACATTTTATGCAGCAGATCAAAAAAATGTTGTAATTTCTTAACACCAACACCATCAATAATTTGTTCACAAAATCTGAAACAAAAAGTTATAAGCAACTAGCTAGAAATTTATTTTTAACCATGTAATGAGTTTGATAAAATTTGATTAATAGGCACAGTTGAGTGGTAAGTTTAAAAGCAACACTGGTTTCTCTTCACCGTGTCATAAACACTTTGACGTGCTGAGATTACAACTTGAGTTTGTTGGTGCAGAGCCATAAATTAGATCATTGGGGCTTTACTTATTCTGCTGACAAATGTAGACTTCAGACCTAGCCATTTTTATTACCCAGATTGGAAAGACGGCAACGCTTGACTCTTAATTGTTTTCTAACCACAGATTGATGGCTTGCAACAAATTTGCTGCAAAACGAAGCTTATACTGTATTTAGAATATTAATTAAATCTAGATGATGATCAAAGCAAAAAAAAGATGGCAAAAAAAATTGATCAGAGTCTTCGATTTGACTCATGCAACAAGTTTACAGCATATGAGGACAACGTATATTTTGCTTTTGTCACCAGGCATTTTTTAACTTCTCAATATAGCTCTTCTGGTGTAATTGAAAGTTAAAATGATCTTTATTTAAATTTTTAAATCTACATAAAATTCATAAAAACTCAAGTTTTCAAAAAACTAAAATCAATTTTTCTTCGTGAGGAGTGACTAAAGTTCAAACACAAATAACGGTTACATAATATTAATCAACAAAATGAAAAGGAGAAAAGAAAATTATGGTAATAAACAAGTGCAGCAGCGACAGCTGGCGGTCAAAAATTTATAAATTTGTACAATCCGGGATAAAAACTGTTACTTTTATGGTTAAAAGAAAAATTAGTTTTGTGTATATAAAATGATTCTAAAAACCGTCTTTTCTTATAGTCACTTTCAATAGTTAAAATTGCAGAGCTTTCCCAATCAATTTTAACTATTGAAAGTGACTATAAAAAAAGACGGTTTTTAGAATCATTTTATATACAATTTTTTTCTTTTAACCATAACTAATTTTTCTTTTAACCATAAAAGTAACAGTTTTTATCCCGGATTGTACAAATTTATAAATTTTTGACCGCCAGTTGTCGCTGCTGCACTTGTTTATTACCATAATTTTCTTTTCTCCTTTTCGTTCTGTTGATTACTATGTAACCGTTATCTGTGTTTGAATTTTAATCACTCCTCACAAAGAAAAATTGATTTTAGCTTTTCAAAAATTTGAGTTTTTATGAATTTTATGTAGATTTAAAAATTAAATAAAGATCATTTTGACTTTCAATTATACCAGAAGAGCTATATGAGGACAACATCAGCAAATAAAAAATAGCTAATAGCCTACTGATTAAAAAACATTTCAGCTATTTAGTTAGCTCACAGGTTTACCAGTATTGCTAGGCTTACTAGTGTACAGTAGCAAACTATACCGGTTAAGCTTTATGCACCTTCTAAAAAATGGTCTCTGCGAACTCGAAGATATGTGTAACTACTCTTTTACATTTTTTTAACGTTTGAAATCCACTTGATTTAAAGTTTGAACACCATAAAAATAATTGTTCAAGCGGCTTTCCCAGTTTCCTTTGCAGCTTTATGTATGCTTGTAGGCATCAAGAAAACTTGGTTTTATTGCTAGCAAATCCCACAACGCCACAAAAAGAACATTATCATATTTTATCCCTATCATAGCATAGAAGATGAACCATTAAGTTTACAGTTGTAACCCCTTTACACATTAATGAAGGTTAGGTTAATTTTTTAATAAGCAAACCTTTAGTCAAAAAAATGCTATTTCTTTAGAGAATTAAATAAAATTTGGTAAATTTTCTTAATTTGATCTGCCATTGATAAAAAAAACTTCTCAAAAAGCCATATCCTTTTAATTTTCCAAAATTATTGCTTTGCTTCCTATATCTTTACATTGTACTGTAAAAACTGCATTTTGATCCTCCAAGACGTTTCAAACATTTTCACAACGATTGGTGAAAATGCAACTAGGCCTACCCTATAGATGCATGTCATCTTTCTAAAGATTCGTTTGTCATCTTTCTAAAGACTCCTAACTGGGAGTGGTGGATTTACGGTAAGGCAAGTGAGACAGTTGCCTAAAAACTCTTTTAGTAGCCTCCTTAAAAAAACAAAAGGCCTTATTTTTTAGACATATTCGAAATTTTGGTGTTAAAATTTTTTACTCCCAAGAATTAGACCGCCGTCAAGTTGATATCCAAAAAAGTTATCAAATTACATTCGATTAGAAACAGCTCTTTTTCAGCCCTTCGCAAATGTAATCGTCAATAAAAAAGTCATTCCCCGAACAAGGACTTTAGACGGGCTGAATGTGGCCCTCCAAGATCATTTCCAAGAAAGGGAATAAACAATGGTTTTCATTAAAAAATTGGCAGTTAAGGAATTTTGCTTCACACTTCTAAAATCCTTAATTCATTACTGCTAACTTGATATAGATTCAGTTCCTGTGGTGCCGTAACTGTTAAAAAGAAGAACTGTCAATTTTTTTCTTAAACTCTTTAAATTAAAGTAAGTAAACTTCAAAGTTATGAGGAAATCATTAGAAAACAATAGTCTGTGCGTATGTAGGAAAAAATCGCCAATTAATTTGCTATTACTTTACGTTAAAAAGCTTAGCATAGAATCGAATATAAATATTTTGTGGAAATCATGAGACCTGACTAGCAAAATGGATTGCAATATTCAAAAGATAAGGCAATATATAACCTAAAAACACTTGTTTTTGACAAAACACTCAAAAGAGTAGGATACGGATTGCAAAAGCTTAGGAAATATTTCCCAACTAACCATAAAGTGACCTGGCATGCCGACTAATCTGCACCCTTAGTTGTGCCACTTTCTTAATCATACATTTATGCTAAAAAACATCATGATATAAACATCATGATCGGGCTCCGTAACACACTTCAGGTCAGTTGACGTATTGGACTCTCAAACGACCTTCAATCCCGCGCCCTCCCCCCACTTTACAGTATATAGGTGGCATTCCAAGCATTTTTTGCCACATTATGCGTTGTGATAATGCTTCTGTATATGGTTTCTTTTTACAAACAAATTCATCTTAATTGACTCCTCTTCCAAATCCAAGGTGCTTTGCGATAATATTAAACTACATTGCAAACATACTTTTTTGATTGTCGACATGATTTTTTCGGTCTCGATCTGGTACTTATCTGGCTACATAGCATAAAACTACATGAGGGTGAGGAAAAGCTGTTAATTTTTTTTTACTTTTGCTATTATGACTAAATAATCTTCAAAGTCTTTGAAAACATTTCAAGAAAATCATGCCCAATGCTTACCAGTATGGGTGCCATAGGCGCAAAAATATTTTACTTAAAAACAGCACAGATGATCGTACCAAAAGTTTGAGGGTTGACGTTGCCTTGAAACAGAGTTAACGTTTTTTAAAACATAAATTTTAGGGGGCTCAAAACAGTTCTTTATAGCAGTTGTTTTCCTGAATGCCTAGGAATGGTAAAAGTGGAAATTTTTTAACCTTGAAATAGAATAAAAAAATTATTTTTGATTCTAACCAAATTTTATATCAGATAAAAACTATTTTGCAATCACACCAAGCTGCTGAAAACATACCTTTTGGTGTTATCGTCATGATTGTTTCAAAAGGTAGAATACTAACTTAAGTCGTCACCACCCTAGAAAGAAAAAAATATTTGTCTCTGTCTATTTAAATTAAGCGAGTATAACTTTAATCTTTGACAGGAATTTGTTTTGGAAAAGTAATTTTTTATCCATTTCAGAATAGATGAAAATCTTAATCAACGAGATCTGTTTAGTCACCCAACAAATACACAAAAGACATCTGCGCTATATCATCTTGTTTTTACACGACATAGTTCGAAATGGAGTATCATAAAGTTTTATGGCGCTTATTAAGCTACTTAACTGCTGCAATTTTAAGCGCCAGAACAAGTTTTAATCATAAACGAGAAAATTTAATTTCATGTTTCATTTTTCGATACACTGTTGTTGCTGTGGCGCTAACAGTGGTTACGTGCTCAGACTTATTGCAGCTCATTGCACTTTTATTTGAGTGGCTATATTTAGCTTCATATTTTTTCACTTCATTAATCTCGTAGGTGAGCGTCAATCAGAAAGTCGGTGAATATTAATTCCATAGTTTTGACTTTGTGTAGTTTTGCTTAATGTAATTTCTCTTGAGCTTGTTTTATATAGAGGTGGTGCAATTTCTTTCTGGCTGACCAAAGTTGTTCAACTTTCTTCAACCGGTTGAAAATGCAGGCCAAATGTGCAGACTTTGTTTTTAAGAATTAATCAAAGACGGACCCATTTTTTAAACTGAATTTCTTGTTTTGAGATCAACTCGAAATAGATGGAGCTTTTACTCAAAATCTTTTCTTTTATTTGACAAGATCAGTCCGTAGGCGCTAAAGCCACATTGTTTTGCAAGCTACACAACTTTACTTTGCTGAGAGCAGGCTGCACAAGCTCTACTTAAGTGTTTAGCATCTGAAAAATTGTAACTTTAGAGACCTGGGTTGATTGTGCAAGATGACTGGGTTCTTCAATTGATCGGAGAGTTGTTCAAACAATGTATTTGTTAAAGCGTCCACATAGTAGTCGGCATACTTGGGTTCGTCTCCCTTGTTAAATCATACGAAACACTTTGAAATGGTATTCATAAATTTACTGCTAATCTTTGCATTATTTATGAGATTTAAACTGTTTCTACATATCTAGGATATATAAACAGAATATGAACTTTTCCGATACCATAATGAAGTATTTATTGCATAAACTTAGTTACCCCCTTTGTTTGATTGTGCAGTAATACTAACCAAGTTTTAAATTTTGTTTTCAAATTATTTTTTGTTTTTATTACTTTGTATCTTTTGAAATGCTCATGGGCAATATTGCTTGTAAAAGTTTAAATATGGGTAGGCTACCTATCTCAAAGAAGAAAATCTTAGCCTCTTTTTTTTTCAGCTTGCATTTTTCACCTTCCTCACATCTGATAATATCTTGAAAAACAGAGTCATTATCTTTTTCTGTAAGCACTCCACCTCACACAGAGTTATTTATTTTTTAATTTGCAGCAAATTATTTTTTAGTAATTATTGCGGTAAAACGTTTTTAGGATTAAGAACTTTTGATCCTCGTAGTTTAGTGGGAGGCCCTTTTATTTAATTGTTTATTTAAGGATTCAAAACATTTTAAAAAATACTCAAAAACTTACTGGTCTTCTGACTTTGTGATCTATGTGACTGATGTGATCTGCAAACTAACTGATGTGATCTGCAGGCAGTGAATATTGCCTTTTAAGCAGAGAATATGGATGATTTACTGAAGACAGTCAATTCTGATCATAAGGATTGAAAAGTATTCGCCATCGTTGCAATGGCTCCTCGTGGCTAAATCGCTTTAGTGTTTATTAAGTGGCACATTAAAGTTCTGCAACGGCAAGCTTATTAGGTATTAAAATTTCTTCATATTGATAACTTTTAAATCACTTCACAAGATAATTGGATGCCCTTGGTGTACATGAGTTAGTGTGTCTTGTCACTTTTTTCCGGCATTTCATCTACAGTGGTCTAGTTTTAAAGAAATTGCAGAAATTTTATCATTAGCGTGACAATATCTTTTTTAAAAGTTCTTTGTTTAAAATTTGGTCACTAGAAGCCAACTCTCTACTTGCAATTATTTTACTTAAAATTTTTAAAGCAAAAGTCACTGATACCTCTTGTACACGTTTTTGCTTTTCAAATGCCATCACTAGAAGAATTACCAGACATAGTTTATATTGTATGCACCCTTAGTTGTTCACCGACAAACTTTCTCATTTCAAAATTACTGCACTGCTGGCCTACGTCCAGCTGAGTGGTTTTTAATTTTTTTATGCCCACACTTCTACAAAGTTTTCACAATGTAATCGCACTATTAATAATTTATGTAACTTCACCCTAAAAACCTCCTGTTATTTTTCAGGTAGTCTACTCAACGTTGTGATGTACCATTGCAACAAAATTTGAGCGCTGATAACTCGAATACCACTAAAGCCTTCACAAAATTTTTTCACTTCTGTAATTCAAATTTACAACTGAATATAATAAACTTCTTTGCTGTACAATAAAATTTTCATTAAATTTGAGAAATTAGATTTTTTTGAATGTATACGAAATACGAAAACAAACTACATGACTTCGCGCTTAATTGGATTAACTTGTGTCATTGCTGTTTCTTGACAAAAATTTATGAATACATGACAAAAAATGCTTGCTTATTCCAAATATACTAAGAGAAGGATAACGATTTCGGGTTTACTTTAAAGTACAATAAAAGTAGAAGTCAAGAAATTTCAAATAATTTTGAAAAGAAAATAGCACATAACTAAACAATTGAAAATTTGTTGGATTTCTGCAGACCAACGTCAAGCAAATTAGGGTTAAAAACCACGAAAATAGACGTTTGTCATATTTGAGCAACAAATCTTCAGTTTTCAAATTTTCTAGAAAGGTATTGACGTCAAAATTTTGTGCGCCATACAACGCTCGAAATAATCGCTAGATTGTGCGTTTAAATCTCGCCGCGACTGCGTTGATGCGTTCTTGGTAAAAGCATTTTACTGGAATTTTTCTGCTGGTGACACTGCTTTTCAGTTTGGATCTCAGCAATTTGTTTTGTTATGCTTTTGAAAAAGGCTCCTACCAAGATACCTCCACGTTCTTAAGACCGATCAGTTTACTTGTGGCAGCCTTCGAATCTGATTAAAGACTGATAGACAGAGCATAAGCTTTTTTGCATGACTTGAATGGTGGATCTTTTCTTGATTGGATTGGCTTGTCCGCGAGTCTCGCTCAGCTTTGAAGAAACAACTTTTTTGACCAAATAATTACTGACACAGCGAAGTTCTTAAGTTTATGTAACAGCAGTCCTCATTTTCATTTCACCCCGAATTCACGCGAAGTTGCATGTTTTTGTTTTATCAGAGACATTATTTGTTTGATCTGGCACAATTTGATTGGCACAGTTGGTTTTCGTTAGCTGTGATTTTGATTTTGTTGGTCATTCTAAATTTAGTGCCAAGCAAGCTGGATCGTTTATTTCTCAAATTAAACAAATAAATAAACAATTGCACCTTGGATAAAACAAAATTATGCGTGGCTGCAACCAAGGTGCCCGACCGACCAAACAGAGCAACTGAAACAAAGCATTGATTAAGACTCAGTGTAATCTGTTACATTTCGTGCAATCTAGCAGATTTTAGCAAAAAAATTTGCTTCTATTTGAAACATAACAACCACTTCCGCACGTCTCGTATACCTTGATGAAACCAGGTAAAGCTTTGCTTGCAAAAATTTTTGAGGTAATGCAATTGGAAAAATGTAAATCGCTTATTTTTTTAATTTTTATTTTTTTTAAGCACTTTTTTCAGACCATAGTAACACGTTGCTTAAGTGATGACAAATATTTCTATCCAATTAAATACAATTGTTAATGTTACGGTGTTGTTGAACTTATTTTAACGAGAATTTTATTTTCATAAATTGGTTCTTGATTTGGCTTACAGGTAAATGAATTGGTTCTTAGAAAACCCGAACAACTTTCCATGATTCCCAATGATGTCATCGATCGACTTCTGCTGAAAATCAACGAGCGATTGGTAGTGGACAGATACTCACGTCCGAGTGATGAAACCGCTTACAACGAGAAACTGGCTTATCTACGAAGAGTTGCTAGATCTCGAGGAAAACCGGTTTGTTGAGATTTGATTCAAAATGATACAATCACACGCAAAAAAAGGGTTTCTAATTTTTTGCGGGAAGATTGCATATAATGTCGTCATAAAGGATTTTATTTAAAAACAGTAATAATTATCGTTATGACCTCAGCCATCACAAATCACAGCCAGAAATTAATTTTGATAATTGGGCGAGTGAGAATTTTTATCATTTTCAAATAAAATATTTGATGACTAAGTTATTAGAAAAATAGCAAACTGATAAAAACGCTAAAAATGGTTTTAACAGTTCAAGGTCTGAGATCAGCAATATTTTTTTGTAACATTTGGATTTGTACAAAACTTTCTCTGCCATCGCAGTGCAGCCAATCATTGTCTTGAGCGCATTTAAGTGGAAAAAGACTCGGGGAAACCATTAGTAACCTCACTGCAAGGTGGGAAACTGAATGAGGACATCAAGGTTGTTTTTTGCGTTTGAAACTACGTTTTATAATCTCATCTCATCTATCCCGTGGCGGTTGCCGTTGGGGCATTTTATACATAAAAGACAACAAGTTGATACCTTTGATTATCTTTGAGTCGGCAAGATTGCGATTTGATAATTGCTCAAATTAAAAAAGCTGTCTTTCAACGTAGACTTCCTAACGCAGTGGTTCTCAAACTTTTTGCAATGCAACGCATTTAAAAAAGCCTACGAGACTTTGCGACGCACCAGACAGCATCCTTCAGTTTAATTTGCCGTACTGCGAGATAAATGTGACCCATAATCTACATAAATAACTGCCCCTATGCTCCAGAGATTTTGGATTGGTCTGTCATCTTCAATCGTAAAATTACGCTCTTCTAAGTTTGTAACTCATCTTTCCTGTTTTTGTCCAACATAGAATTGAATGCTTTATTCTTTATATATTTTTCGCCAATTAAGTTAAACTTCTGCAATTTGATTCTTGAATAACAAGTCAACTGTTACAACAGTGTATTAAAAACACTATTGTGAAAATGTCAGAAGAAAGTAAGAAAAGTATCTACGATCAGAGTTCTTTTGACGCAATAAAACCTAGACTTAATGGCACAAAACCAAAATATCCCGCGACGCCTTTGGAAAATTGAAACAACGCACCGGGGCGTCGCGACGCACAGTTTGAGAACCACTGTCCTAACGCATAGATTAAAAGCTTTTACGTGAGTAAAAAGCAAAGCAAGTATAAGAAGCAAAATGTGTTTTTACATCATTTTTTTCATTGTTATACAGTAAACAGTGCTACTCAAATTTTTTAGCTCCTCGTACCGGCTGCATTTCCACCACACAGTAAAACTGTAGTAGATATATTTGATAAAACTTTGCTGCTAATTTTTTATTAGTTTTACAAAAAACAACAAATCTATGATTCACAAATGCGAAGAATGTGTTTGCTTCTTTTTAATCAACTTATTGTGGAAAAATTCACTCAATTGTGATGTAACAATAACTTTTTCAGCTCATAACTTTTATTTTTACTAAAAATTTTCGGTTTACTATGTAGTTGTTGTTGTGGTTGTGATTACCCCTCCTCTTCCTCGGGATGAAGGTGTGGTACAAACGGCAGTTCAGGTTTATGCCGTCAACCTAATTAAAATTAGGCTAGGGGAAAGATGGTAGCCCGCTTTGAACCAGTCATGAGCAGCTAATAGCTCCACAACCAACAAGGTGGACTGCCGCTAGTAAGTACCCAAGAATCGCCTTTTACGATATGCTTCGTGAGCAACTTCACAATTGTAACTCGGTGAAGTACGGGTAGGCCACCTGTATGCCACATAAAGGTGGAGGCATCCCGTTAAGTGCGTTGCTCAAGGACACAACAAGCAAGCTTGCCGGCCTGTTCTCCACACTATCTCTTTTTTATGCTGAATGCCAAGCAGATAAGCTGTAAATACCATTATTTAAAGTCTTTTTGTATATCTTGACTTAGGGAATGAACCCCAGGTCTACCGACTGCGAAGCGGACGCTCTAACCACTACGCCATCACGCCGGTACTATTCAGTTCGCGAACAACTTTTCCGACAAAAGTTTACAGGAAAAAACATATGTTGTTGTATTAGAACAGAGCTGAAAATTTAATCAATTTTTTTCAAATTTAAGGTCATATTTAATAAACAAAATTCAAGCTCAGCATAAATGTGTAGTGAATTTATTTTAAAATCAGCCTAACGATTTTCCATTTTTATCTGAATTTTGCCCCCAAATAGTGCACTTACTAAGCGTTATTGACTTTTTTTAATTCTGCAGGCTTCGTTAGCGCATTGAGAGTTGGCAATCAATTATCCTTGAGAATTACTTTTTAGTTCACCGCCAGATTTATACTATCAATAATATGCTTGTCAAACTATCCTGTTGTTGTTACCAGATCTCTTTCTTGTAACGGGAGCATGGTGGAAGGCCATGCAGCCCAAAAAAACGTTCAACTTTCTACGGTTTGGAACTGTGATTGCACTGAGAGGAAGACTCCCAAAAAAGAAATCATTTTAAAGAGTCAGCAGCAGGATAGGACAAAACGAGATGAGAAGTGCTCTAAGTTGGGTGATCCCAGGCGATATATCAGAAATTTTCAACTTTGCTCCGTATGGAGAAAGGACTATCGTCGCACAAGCAATCGATGTAAGCGCAGTGGTAGCTGTACACGTACCACACCTTGATTAGCACTAATGACCTAAATCAAAGTCATTGCATCCGTGAGGGGTCTGAAGTGGGAGCAAAATTTTTTACCTCAGAACTAAAAGCTATGAAAGATTTGAAAACGTTGTTTTTAACTATTACCGTCTCTCTTTATCATTTCAATTCTTTTACTTTTTCTTTTGTCTTATTTCCTCTTCTTTTTCACAACTTTTCATATATCTTTTCCTACTCACATTTTTTAATAACCTCCCTTCTCATCTTTTTACCTTGACTCCCATTTTTTCACCGATTCTCTCCATACTTTTGCCAGTCACCTCCTTCTTTATTTCACTTTTTACGTTTTTGAACATTTTTACCCCTATATTATTTATGATATACCCTTTTTTTACCCCATAATTCTTCCTTTTGATTGCCACTATCTCTTTCCTCTCATATTTGCTATTTTTTTTAGCTTTTTTAGCATATTTGCTATTTTTAATCCTTTTTTTCAATTTACTTTCTCTCTCGACTTTTTTCAAACTTTTTCTCCCTCTAAACCCTGCTTTTACGTTTTTTTTTATTTATAAACGCTTTTGTTCCCACAAGTCACAAGCTCTTCGTATTTATTTTTCTCGTCCCACCAAATTTTTTTGCTTTTTACACTCACATTTTAGACCCTTTATCATTCTTTTAATTTTTTCACCACTCCTTTTATCAATTCTTCTTTAAATCTCGTTTTATCCTTTTTTTACGCTTTCTTTTCCTTCTTTTATCTTTTACTCCATTCTTTAACCTCCCTCTCCCACCTATTATTTCTTTACCTTCTTCCTTCACTCCCTCATGCCTGCTTTTTTCTTTTTCTTTCCATTCTTTTATCTTTCATTCTTTTTTTACTCCAGTTATTATTTTTTTACTTGCTGCTCCAATTATTTTCCTCTTGCCCTACCCTACCTTTACTAAACTTCTACAGATGGTTGACTTTGTGAAATGTTTTGTAACATTAGAAATGGGCAGTATTAATGCAGTGAACGAGTTTAATTACAATCGGTGATGTACGTATTACGAAATTGTGTATTTTGGACATGGGGAAGCTATGAAAGCTCACTGCAGGGTCAGAAGCTAAGAGAGCCTAGAAAGCATTTGTCTAAATGAAAAAAAAATTAATTGATAACTTATGAGGCGGTTTAATGCAATGTGACCGACGCTCAGATTGAAATATTAACGTTTTTCATAGATTCATTTTATGGTTTGTAGTTTGATCGTCGCAAAAATAGGTTAAAAAGAAAGCAATCATTTCACTACCATATGTTAATTTGAACAAAAATGATCATAGGAATTATTCTAGAAACAACAAATATTCCTGATCTAAATCGAAACAAAACAAGGTCCATTCCTCTCATGATGAGAGCTCATACAATAGTATGAAATAAATTTTGGTGATCACGTTTGTGAGGCTGTAAATATTGAAAGATCGAAGCCCTGGGAGAAAATGTGGATCAAATTTGGGCCCTTCTTCCGCACGAATTAATGATTTATATCCTTTTTTCAGTTATGCATTATTCTGAGCACTAAAAACGTAAAAATAGATAGATACAAAGCAATGATTTTTAAGCTATTTTTTCATTTTTACTTGGCGATCGTATTGGAGATCAGTAATATCACGGACACAAGATTTTGTGTTTGTGGTTTGTATGTATGTAAAATATGCCACGCTGCACATCACGACAACAAAAAAATTATAGCCACAGCTCACACCACATTGCTCCGCACTGCAGCTGAATTAAAACCATGATATGTTTTTCAAAATTGCACTTCGAGCAGCGAACAAGAAAAAAAAACGTCCAAAACGCATAAACAATATTTGAGCTACTTGGCGGTCGTTTTACAGATTTGTAATATCACGGACACAAGATTTTGTATCCGCTGCCCGCATGTACTGTATGTTTGATATACCACGCTGCACCACGTTGCGGCAAAAAAAATTTTGCCACAGCTCACACCACACGGCACCGCACAGCAAATGATCTAAAGCTATAATATGCTTTTCAAAAATTAGGCGTCCAGCAGTGATTGGGGAAAAAACGTTTAAACGCATGAACAATAATTGAGTTCCTACGGATTTTTAAATTGGCGTCAAACAGACTGCTAAATACGGCTGGACACTCGGATTTCGGAGTAATAAATATCTGGTTTTGGAATAGATCCACAATTTATTTGGCCTCCGAAAGTTTTTTTTGAATTTACCAGAAGCTGCACGCCTCGGCACTTGGCAAAATTTACCAAAACAGCACGCGACGCTGCATCGTTAACATCATAGATAGTTGGACAATTCACCTCGCGTTTTTATAAAATTAAAAATTATGAACTCAGCAATAAAGTTACTACAAACATTTAATTATGACATGACAAGCACAAAAGCTTCGTAAAATATTACAAAATGTAACGCAAATCTATTGCAACAATTAATTAAATACAAGGTGGTAAAAAAAATACACCATTATTTCATCTCTTACATCCTCAGTTTAAGTATTTCAAATCACTTTGTCAAAAATTAACTGAACGCTAAAAAATTTGTTTATCAAACTTGAAAAATTGGGAATCTTTTGCTGAGTTATTATCAAAAATTGATGATGCGTTTTATTGCTACTCCTCGCTGCTAAATGAAAACTGCCATACGAATATTGAAGTTATTGATAAACCCTTCTCAATATGTCAACTGGTATACGGGTGTACAGACATTTCATCACCTAACATTTATTCACCCGACTGTTAATCACGGACATTTAATCACCAGACGTTTAATCACTTAAGAATTTAATCACACAGACACTTAATCACGCGAAAAAGAAAAAAGTCATAATGACATTATTTGTTTATTTGATAGGTTAGGGTTAGGGTTAGGGTTAGGGTAAGGCTAAGTGATGAAATCTCGTGATTAAATATCTACGTGATTAAATGTCTACGTGACTAAATGTCTAGTGGTTTAATGTCCGTGATTAAAGGTCGCGTGATGAAATGTCGCGTGATGAAGTGTGGGTAAACCTTCCCACGTTTCATTTCTTGCCGTACGTTCTTCTTCAAAACCGCAACAGTTTGAGAATTACTAGAGTAGAATCTTTCTTCAAATTGTTGAAAGTATTCCCACAAGATCTCGCCGACTGGATTGAGTACAGAAAAATAGAGTCGAAGAGGGTGAGTAGGCCAAGAAATAAGTCTACTGTTAGGAAACTATGGCCAAGAAATGTCAAAATTTTGTCTAAACAGAAATTGTGCATCATCTTGTAGTAGATGGCTGGCTATATTCACTCCATGTTTTTCTTCTTAATTCTGGAATGAATATGGTTTGCATAAATTATGTTTATCAGTTGGTATTCACTTTCATCGATTTTTGTTTTCATCTTCAAAAAAGAAATGACAACATTAGGCACATCAATAAGCAACACGAGCATTTTTGGATTGAAACTCAACCTCATGGAAGTCCTTGCATCTTGCTTCACGCCAGGAGTAAGTGAGTGTATAATGTGCCATAAGAAGAAATAGCATCGTAGGCCAGCAGATAATGCTGTTTAAGAATGAAAATAAAAAGTTTTTCAGTAATAATAGCCAATTACAGACATGAATAGTACACAAAAACAATAAATCAGCAAACAGATTTCTCGTTTCGATAAATTTTTTTGTTATAATTTGCTTGCATTTGGTTGCCTTCGGGTAAAAGTTTTGAAAAAATAGAAGCTGAGAAAATACTGAGATTAAAAAACATAAAAACACCCTGTTTATTGCTATTTAAACGGTGAAGTTGAGCGCTCTTCATAAAAAAAATTGTCAAACAAAGTTCATCAAAACAGCTTTGCATCCTATCATAGCAACTCATTTGCGGCCTCATCAAAATAATGCAATGCAAATCTTAGTATATTTGAATTTGAAAACATGCAATTAAATGACATCTTTCTGCATGAGGAGCCAGCAAAACTCAATGCCATTCTATATTTCAATACTTTTCGATTTTTTTCAACCACCCCACTTGGAAATCTGTCTTTCTACCATGTACCATCTCTTTTCAGTGATAGCTTATTTATCATCCATGAAAATATTTCTCGAGTTACTTTATCTCAGACAAAATCACTCAATTAATTGTACGAAATAATATTTTATTTGAATATTAATGCCTGCAAGTAAATTTGATTTTATGCGGTAGCGAGAACATGACGCAATCCTCTAACTCTGTAATTTGCCATCTTTCTTTAAAAAACATTTCTCAAGCTGCTCTACTTCAAACAAAATCACATCACTTGACTACAATATAACCAAGTTTACTTTTGTTTGAGAAATCAATTAGTTAATTTTACATTCTTTAGTCACGGAATATTTTTTATTGTGATTCCAGTAGATCCTTAATCTTTCAGCCTGATATCCAACTTTTCTGGTGCTACCGTAAAAATTTTCTTGGGGGTGCACACAATTTAGAGGAGTAGAAACAAGCAGCAATTGTTTCTTCATAAGTGATATAACAAAATTGGACAATAAATGCAAGTAAAAAGTACAAAATTTAGATTCCTTTTTAGTTTCACGTAAACAACAGAGTAGTCGCTAAAAAAGCAGAAAATTTGAAGATGAGATAAGATCACAAATAAAACGAGTAATTGCTCGCTTATAATTGGTTCTTTTGTCAGAGCTTAGATTTCTTAAAAGATAATGTTTCGCGATATAAGAAATGTAATGTACAATCAAACAACGACGCGGAAGCAGGATGGTGTCAAGGCTTACATAGCAAGGGCTTCAATTTAGTTTTTCAGCAATCAACTCCTGATTTCATTGCCCCGGAGGATTGGTCCTCAAAAATTCCAGACTTAAATGTCATGAATTAATGTGTTTGGAGCTTGTGATTAGCTGTGATTCAGACCAATCGGCGTCAAATACCTCTATTGATAATTTGGAAACGTGCTTGGCTAGAGCAATGCAACATAAGTCTCAGAAAAACTTGGCAAAAATTATTTTTTTTAAATAAATTGCTGTTTGACAAATTTTCCGCTTTTTTGGTGACCACCCAGGAATATTATGTGGCAAAAATAAGTTAAATAGTTTCGGAGAAAGATATAGTAGGAGTACATTTTTTTCTTACCTTCAAATTGAGGTTTGCTCCAAATTTATGCTCGCAATATACTATGCAATATCGCTTAGATAAAATGCTATTTTGTTTTATTATAGCTTTATACTCAATTATGAAGCCTAGCAAAAGTTTAAGATCATCTTGTAGTTTTTGCAAAAATCTGAATAATTTTGTTTTTCAGACATTTTAATCACAAACATTCAACACTGATTTTGCAATTTATGCACCAACACATTACAAACAGTTCTAAAAAAAATATGCAGAAATTTTGTTGACTATTAGTATGCGGTATGTTCTCTTTTGTTCTCAGTTACAGCCTTTAATCGTCGTCTCATGCTCTGTATCAGGGTTTGGCAATAATTAGCTGTTATTTCAAAGACTCAAACTGTTTTATCACATCCACAAATTGTTTGGTAAATGATGGTTGCTTTTCTGTGACTTTATCTTTAAGGTTTTTCCTCAGATTTTTTATAGGGTTTAAGCCGAATTGTTTCGAGGCCATTGCAAAATCTTTACTTTCTGGTTTTTCAAAAAATCAGATACAATTTTAGACCTGTGGCTTGGGGCATCATCATGCGTGAAGATTCTACAGTGATGAATGTCCATATAAATTTTCAGCTTATCTTTAAATAGTTTCAAATACTTTTTGCCGTTTTTGGTCGTACAAGGGGGCGAAAAACACAAACCAGCTGACCCATTGCATGACATGGCCCCCCACATCTTTTGAGTTGGGGAATGCTTCTTTATTGAAATTGTGTACCTCTCATTATATCTCTTTCTTATTGATCAACAAACGTTTTGCTTCCTTGCCGTAAACTTTTTATCGGTTGATACATCACTGAATAATACTTTACTTCAATGTTCAGTGGTCCAATGTTGATGCGCTTTAGCAAATGCTATAGACTTGGCTTTCATGGATTTAGTTAGTGAGGGTTTTCGCAATTTTAATCGGATGTCGTATGTCAATAGGCGAGAAATAGTCATGTCACTCACATTGATGCTCTTTGCCAATAATGCAGACTGTAATTTCTTCATTGAACTAGTTGGGGATCGAACAACTATTCTTTTCGTTAAATGATCATCTTTCGCAGTTGTTTTCTTTGGTCTGCCACTTCTCTTTAAGTCACTGTAACTCCTCCTCTGTCTCCAATTGACTATTGCAATGTAAACTGCTGATTTGCTGACATTACATTTCGTACCAACTTTGCGTTCTGAGTAGCCTTCTCGGTATAATTTGACAATTTGAGCATGTTAAACATGACTGAGAGAGACGTTTTTTACCCATTTTTGCAGCTTAAACTGATCACAAAAATAACTCAAACCTGTCTCTTTGAGCAACGAAAAGCAAATAAAATTGTAATTACCGATTTTAAAAAGCGCCAAGGTGACACAAACACACAAAAAAATACGAGAATAGCTACTATCATGTAAAAAAGGGATCAATAGGACGCAATTCTAAAAAACTTATTTTTTAGTGGTGGTCTTAAACTTTTGTTAGGCACTGTATATCGAACATTAAAAGAAGTAAATTTCTTGTTTTATGCGTCCAAATACGCAGACAGCACTCGAGCAGTGAATTTGTGACTTCTCGAGTGCAAAGCTGCCTTTCATCGCGTTTTCAAATTGTGGGTGTAGCGCCACCAAACAAACTGCAGAGCACGTTATTTTACCTCATAAGTCTGGTATATGTTGCGTCAGTTTTAACATCGCGCCCTTTTTAACTGGCGCAATGGTGTAGTGGTTTGAGCGTTCGTTTTGCAGTCAGTGGACTTAGGGTTCATTTCCTAAGTCGAATCATATTAAAAGATTTAAAAAAATAGTATTTGCAGCTTTCCTGTTTGGCACTGAGCACAAAAGAGATAATGTGAAGAACAAGCCGGTACATTCGCTTGCTGTGTCCTTGGGCAAGGCACTTAACGGGCTGTCTCCATCTTTATGTGGCAAATAGGTGGCTCCACGAACTGGGTCAACACCTGTCGTTGCGTGGAAGCTAGTAAGACTGACCCAAACACGGCATGCATGCCATACAAAACTACTATACCCTCGGGGTGCCGATGTATAATAATATACATTGGCACCCCGAGGGTTAACTGGTATGACGGTTGTGGATGACAATACTCGATGCTGGCTAAATACCAACACTGCCAACATCTGATCTGGACGGTAAATGGATGTTCCTTCACACAAAAAAGAAGACCACGTTTTCAAAAAATAGTCAAAATTTCCATCTTCTGCTTAGATTTTACCGTTTTGGAGTTTACAGAAATTAAATTTGTAGCAATAATATAGCCTTGTAGGTAGGAATCGCAATAAAAAATTTTATTTGGCGGAGTTAAGGGAGGCTCGAAAGCGTGATAGCCGGTAAATAATGGAGACGTTTCTTCAAACTTTTTTCTTTTTGAACACAAGCCGACAAGGTAATATAGCAGCTTGAACGTTCCTTCGTAGTTGATAGACCTGGGTTTGACTCCCACGTCGAGTCATACGGAAGACATAGAAAACAGTATTCACTGCTTCCTGCTTGGCGCTCAGCACGAAAGAGATCATATAAGGAAAAAGCCCGAAATTTGGCTTGTTGTGTTATTAGGGAAGACAATCAAAGAAATTCCTACATCGCTACGTGGCAGACAGGTAGTGAGGCTGAGGAGTTTACTCATTGCTGTGGCTCAGTCCAAGGCCGTTGAGAGAACAGTCTGAGCCCCGTATCAACGTTAATTTCGGGGCTCTTTTAATAAGAATCTGATAAACTGGAGTTGCCAGATTTTATTTAATTACAAATAGATGAGTGTTTGGCAAAATTGTTCCGAAATTGCTTTTTTTATTTTTTTAGCTCCACTCTAATGCGAATAAACATTGCTGTCTGGCTATTTTACTCTTCAAATAATCAAAATTTTATATGAGGGGTAATAAATCAAGCATAGTTATAATACTATGTTCATGGAATAATAGAAGGCTAAAAGTAAGTCAAAAAGCAAAATGCAAATGACATGCAATGCATCATTATCAAACGGCAGTGATCAACAAGTAAAATGCAAACTTCCTGTTTAATAGAGGTAACAAAACATAACGAGAATAATTCGAGATAATTTTGTAAAATCTGACAATGACAAAAATTGATCGATTCATATATAATATTTGGATTTAAAATTACGTTGTGTATAGGAATTTGTGTGCTTTTTGAATTACAGATACCAGATTTGATATTTCTGGCCACTGGGACAGGAAGTATTCTGGGAGGCCAAAGTTTTTTTAAAAAGACGTATCTAAGCAATTTTTTTGTGGCCAAAATGAAGAAAACATTTGTCATCATGTCACAAAAATTGTTACATAAGTAGTGCAGTTGTTAACAGAATAAATAAAAAGCTTATGCCTAATTTATTGTTAACATTGCGCGCGACATTTTCATAAAATCTTGCCCCTAAAATTGTCCGGGCCCGATACCAAAGGTACTCCCTAGACCTCCTTGTCAACGCACCCGACCCAGTCTGACTAAAGCAACGCAAACATAGCATAAGCTCACACGCAACTTGAATTAAACCCAAATATTCATTGAAAAGCGGCCACATTAACAGAAACGTGCCGTGCTAGGTCTACCAAATAAGGCTGTAATTAAGGTATTCAATGCCATCCCCGAAATGTATAAAAATAAACTAGTGTGAGATATTGGCAGTCGATTAATTTATTTTGAGGATTTTCCCTTTACTGCGTTTCAAATATTTTGGACCTATTAACATGTTAAATTTTTGGGACTCCAGCATGTTGCATACCAAAGTGATATGTTTTATTACCATTTCCCTTGAAATTTTAAATTGAATTTATTTTACTGAATTGTATTTATTTGAAATAAAAACTTAGTTGCAGTCAACTGTTTCATGTAAATTATGTTGCGAAGTCTGTTCTAGATTTTACTGTGCAAAATTTTCCTGTAAACCTTAATTTGTTAAAATATTATCATTTTGTTTACGCTGAATATGGCAAAATCTTGAATAAATCTTAGAATAGCTATGAACTAGTAAGTGTCCTATTAATGGCATCATTGCAAGCAGGGACGTTCGGCCCAAAGTGACTCTCGAACGCATTGTTTCCAAGCTAATTGCCACGCACACCGGTGGTCACAAGCTAATGTCAGATGCGCCAAAAAATCTTAGTATATTTCACATAAATTCAATGCACATACTCTGATTATCATGACAACTAAAATAATTCAACAGCTGTATTTTGTCAACGAAGTAACCAGGCCCAAACAGTTAGCCTCGGACGCTGTATTGTCACAAGCTGATTCCAGGTGTGCCGAATCACTTTCACATTTGCACGTGTTTCACAAAACTGTTTGGTTAAATCAGTGGTTCCCAAACTGTGGGCCATGGCCCAGTAGTAGGCCATGAGACCATTTTCAGTGGGCCACAGGGCTATTTCCGTGGTAGAGTCTGTTGGTCACAAGTCGGCCTCTTTGGCAACCAGTAGGCCTTAAGTTAAGGCGTGCTGGTTAAGGCAATGTCTAGTTAAGGCTTAACAAGACATGGACAAAAATCCCCTGGATAATAATTGCAAGCATTGTTTTGACACAATGAGGTTTTAACAGTTGCTTTGTCTGGAAGCCTTGAGCCACAAAGTTATTTGTAATTGAACTTATGCCGGTATATCATACTGTTGAAGCTTATTTAAATCTTATTATAGCTTATTTAAAGCTTATTAAATATTAACTGCTTATCAGAGACGTAGCAGCCGCCCCCCAAACCCCCCAATTGGGGGGGGCCCAGGCCAACTTTGGGGGCCCAAGTTAGTCTGAAATTGCTTTTTGGCTACATGACTATTTTCAGTTCAGCAGACTTGTTTACAACCGATTTAAACTGTAGGAAGAAATTGGCTTGTGACATCATAAGTGAATGCGACGTCATTTTATCTCGCAGAATCTAGAATATTTCGATTGATTTTCTGGTAGAATCTTGAATATTCGATTGACGTAACAATGCCGTTGTTACGCAACAATCATATAATGGTCTGGAATTCTGTTTGGCTATAAATACCGGGACAATATATATACACTGCAGAGTGCAGATAAAGTATTTTATTGACATTGTATAGAATGAAACGTTCAAAAAGTGGTGCTCAAAAGAGAAAAGAAGCAGCCACTGCTCGAGATGCTGTAGCGAAATTGCCCAAGATGACAGATTTTTTCAAGATTACTGAGCAGAGTAGACCTGGCAATAGTACCGAGAGGGATGAAGAAAACTATAGTGTACAAGAAAAAGAAGACTATGACGATCAGCATCAAAGTGATTGTGAATTTCCAGAAAATGTAAGTTGTGATTTACCTGCCAATACACAACCTTCAATATCAAAAATAACTGAATCACAATTTACCCCTATCCCTGATGACCCATGTAAATGGCCTGAAAGTATTTCTGATGCTAAACGATGTGATATAGTAAAGCGTGGACCACATCAACTAATAATGAATTTTCCATATAATAACACAACTCCAAGGCGACGTTTTTCCTCCAACCATTATAAACGTGTGTTACCTAATGGTGAAAGTGTTTCACGGTCGTTGCTAGTTTATTCTGGGGAATCAGATCAAGTTTTTTGCTTTTGTTGTAAGCTATTTGGAAAAACACTAAGCCCCTTTTATAGTGGTATAAATACATGGGAGGGTTTTTCGAAAAAACTGAAAGACCATGAAAACGGCATTTCCCACCAAGAATGCTGCAGTCAATGGATGTTGCTAGCTGAAGGGATAAGAAATTCATCCACTATCGACAAACGCGAGATGAATATTTTTTTCAATGAAAGACGTTTTTGGAGAAATGTTTTAGAGAGACTTATCGACATTGCCTTGTTTCTATCGGAAAGGAATCTTGCTTTTAGAGGATCTGAAGAAGTCTTAGGATCTCCTCACAATGGAAATTTTCTGGGTATAACTTATTTGAGCTTTTGGCAAGAAGAGATCCGATCCTAAAAGAGCTTCAAGACAGAATCAAGAATAAAAACACTAAAGATCACTATTTGAGTCCTACCATACAAAATGAACTAATTGAATTGCTAGCGACAGAAGTTGAAAAAGAAAATTTACAGCAATTGAAATTGGCAAAATATTTTTCTATAATTTTGGACTGCACTCCAGATATGTCACATCATGAACAAATGTCTCTCATTCTCCGTTATGTGCTATGTAATGAAGAAGCTGCTGTTGTTAAAGAAACATTTTTTGGCTACTTGAGAATAAGTGACAGTACTGGGAAAGGCTTGTTGGACGCTTTCTTAGAAAAAGCGACCGAACTGCAACTCGAATTGTCTGATTGTCGAGGTCAGTCATATGATAATGGTGCTAACATGAAAGGAAAACATTCTGGGGTCCAAGCAAGAATGCTAGACATCAATCCCAAAGCTGTTTACGTGCCCTGTGCAAACCATACCCTTAACTTAGTTGTTGTTGACAGTGCTAATTGATCGACGGAAGCATTGACATTTTTTGGAGTACTTACAAGGTTGTATGTGCTGTTTTCTTCCTCTGCTCAGCGTTGGGAAATTTTGAAGAAACATGTGGAGCTGTCCATAAAGTCACAATCTGATACTCGTTGGGAAAGCAGAATTAAATGCATCAAACCTCTTCGATACAATTTAAAAGAGGTGTTGCTGGCACTGAAAGACTTGGAAGCCATTTCCATAGAAAGAAAAGATGGAAGAGCTGCCTCAGAAACAAAATCGTTGATAGCTCATTTATCAAAATGGAGTTTTCTTTTGTCGGTGTTTATTTGGTATGATATCCTATTCCAAGTGAATAAAGCAAGCAAGATTCTTCAATCGTATGGAGTCTCCCTTCATACAATGGAAACGGAAATCCAGGCAACTGAAAAGTTTTTGCAAAACTATCGCACAACGGGTTATGACAGTGCCGCAACATCTGCTGTTGAAATAGCACAGGAATTGGATATTGATCCTTCTTTTCCTCCGTCAAGAAGTGGAAAGAAAAGAAGATTGTTTGATTACCAAGGTGAAGAGGAACAACGAGCTACTCCTGAACTGAAATTTAAAAGCAACTTTTTCTATCCATTAGTAGACCAGGCTATTATGTCAATAAAGTAGCGCTTTAATTTGTTACGTGAGGTTTCTTCCGCCTTTTCGTTTTTGTACACACGAGACAAACTTTTGCTTGTGCAACAAGAAAATGCTCTTCTTACTTGCTGTAAAGAGTTCCAAAAAAAGTTTGGTGACATTGATTCTGATGAAATGAGCGCTGAGCTACAGCGGTTTGTTTTAATTTTACAAAAAAAACGCAATCTCAATACGGCTCAAGACTTTCTGAACTATCTTCTAAAGACTCATTTATTTGAATTGTATCCGAATGTGTACATCGCACTTCGAATCTTACTAACTTGCCCCGTGACTGTTGCCAGCGCTGAAAGAAGCTGCAGCAAATTGAAACTGATCAAAACTTTTAATAGAACGTCTATGACAGACAGTAGACTATCTTCATTAGCCATGTTGTCAATCGAAAATGACTGCGCCCGATCTCTTGATTATGACAATGTCATAACAGTATTTGCGAACAAAAAGGTTCGCTCCAGACTATTTAAATGATACTGTGTTTTTATAAGTTTTTCATGTTTTTCAGTGTCATTGCTTTCGTTTCGCAGTGTCTGCATAAATGTCCTACTGAACTCTGGCATCGGTGCCGAATTTTTTATGACTTGCACCTTCGGTATCGGCATGCTTTATTCTGACATTAGCCTGTTTACTTATGTACAAATTGTGGTGTATTTTCTTAATGCAGCTTTTCAATTTTACACCTCTAAAGTGATATGACCTGTGCGCAGGGGCTCTTGCGCTTACTTTGGGGGGGGCCCGAAGTTGGAGTGCTACGGGACTGCATGTTGTCAATCGAAAATGACTGCGCCCGATCTCTTGATTATGACAATGTCATAACAGCATTTGCGAACAAAAAGGTTCGCTCCAGACTATTTAAATGATACTGTGTTTTTATAAGTTTTTCATGTTTTTCAGTGTCATTGCTTTCGTTTCGCAGTGTCTGCATAAATGTCCTACTGAACTCTGGCATCGGTGCCGAATTTTTTATGACTTGCACCTTCGGTATCGGCATGCTTTATTCTGACATTAGCCGGTTTACTTATGTACAAATTGTGGTGTATTTTCTTAATGCAGCTTTTCAATTTTACACCTCTAAAGTGATATGACCTGTGCGCAGGGGCTCTTGCGCTTACTTTGGGGGGGGCCCGAAGTTGGAGTGCTACGGGACTGCTGCTTATTAAATATTAATTGCAAAAAGATTCAATGGCTAATAAAAGAAAGTATGATGATAGTTACGTTAAATTTGGATTTACTTCCTTAAATGATCACGGAGTCGAAAAGGGACAGTGCGTAGTATGCTACCGCGTCTTAAGCAATGAATCATTGAGACCCAGTAAATTGAGAAATCACCTGGAAAAAAATCACCCTGAGTTGAAGGATAAAAGCATTGAGTATTTTAAACGACTGAAATCTAACTGTAAACGCCAACGACTTGACAAAACAGGAAACTTCCAACAAACTGACCAGAAACTTACAGAAGCATCTTTCGTTGTTAGCCAAATTATAGCTAAGCAGAAAAAACCTCATAATATCGCTGAAACTGTTATTAAACCATCTGCACTGGCCATGACGAGAATTGTCCTGCGTGATAAACATGAGAAAAGTCTCAAAGCTATTCCTTTATCTAATAACACGGTAAAGAGACGAATTGCAGCAATGTCAGAAGACACTAAGGAACAAGTAATAACTGAAATAAATAAATCTGCTTTCGGTCTATTCGCCATCCAGCTGGATGAGTCTGTCGATGTATCTTCAGTTTCTCAACTTATGGTTTTCGTTCGCTATGCAGCTGACACATCTGTAAAGGAAGAAATACTTTTCTGCTGTGCTTTGAACACCAGCACAAAAGCATCAGATTTAATGGAAAAAGTCGACCATTTCTTTAATGAAAACGGAATATCCTGGAACAATCTGTGTGGCGTGTGCACTGACGGTGCACCTGCGATGCTTGGTTCCAAAAGTGGATTTCAAGCACTTGTGCAAACAAAGGCTACTGGCGTTATGTTTACCCATTGCTTCATTCACCGGGAAGCTCTGGCTTCTAAAACTTTACCAAGTGGTCTGCAAGATGTGCTTAACATTACTATTAAAACAGTAAATTTTGTGAAGAGCAGCGCTTTGCACACTCGTCTATTCAGAAAACTTTGTGAAGACATGGAATCTGAGCATAAAAACCTTTTGTATTACACAAAAGTTCGGTGGCTCTCTAAAGGGAACGTTTTATGCAGAGTGTTTGATCTCCGCGATGAGCTGGAAATCTATTTAACTGATGTAAAACCTGAGTTAGCATTTCACTTTGCCAATGCAAAATTTATTGCTTGTTTGGCATACTTGGTAGATATTTTTCATTCTTTGAACACTCTTAACCTGAAAATGCAAGGAAAAGAGAAAAACATTATTCAGCACATGGACTTGATCAATGCATTTGTTGAAAAACTGGCAAACTGGAGACGAAAAGCTCAAAACGGCAATTTTGCAATGTTTAACAACCTGTCTGATATTTCCGAGTAAAACGATGAACTAAAGACCAATATTGTTCAACATCTGAAAGAGCTGGAAAGCGAATTCAAATCATATTTTCCTGAAATTAGTGCAGATGACCTGTTACTTGCAAGAAATCCGTTTCGAGTTACCCCTGAAAATGTGGAAGATGAATTGCAAGACCAATTGATTGACTTGAAAAACGACTCCAGTTGCCGAGATCTATTCGAAACTTTGCCACTTACGGAATTCTGGCTAAGCGTGGCATCATCATATCCAGAAATAAGCAAAACTGTACTCAAAAAGTTATTGCCTTTCACTTCTACATGGTTATGTGAATCTGCCTTTTCAGCTCTAGTATATATGAAGTCCAAGCAACGCAACCGCCTTGACGTTGAACATGACATTCGCTGTGCTATTTCGACAACTGAGCCAAGAATTTCTAAGCTTGTTGCTAAAGCACAAGAGCACCCTTCCCATTGAAAAATAAAATAAAAAAAGCCATTTTGTTTGTTTTTGTGTTACATCTCATATAGTACAATTAGTTAATGGCCGATTAGCGTAGTGATAAGAAACGTCGCAATCTGTGCGGGAGGTCTGGGTTTCGATCCTTTGGCCGGTCAAATCAGGCATAGCGTCGCCACTTAGAAAATTGCTAGAGCCTATAGTGTCCGCCCATATACAAGCGTATAATATATTTTGGTGGGCCACGAATTTTTTTTATCAAAATTTGGGCCACAAAGTAAAAAAGTTTGGGAACCACTGGGTAAAATGATTAAATAAATATCTTTGATTAAAACACGTCTAGTAAAAATGACGCTCCGTTTGCATACAGTTGTTTGTTGAGCAAACTGTATGCAAACGGAGCGTCATTTTTACTAAACGTGCTTTAATCAAAGATATTTATTTAATCATTTAACCAAACAATTTTGCACCGAACTTTACTGAAATTTTAATTCATTTGAAACAATTATTTACAAAACCTTAAATCCGATCAACTCCTTGCAGGCAACGAAGACCGCAGAATGAAGCTTTACTGTTTTTTGTCAGAAGTATTTTCAAGTTATTTTGTTTTTTGTGTTTTCGTTCAACGAAAGTTTAAATGCTGTAAATATTTATGTATAGATCCTGATGAGGGCGATATGTAGCGCTACAAACGTTTGAATTTTCTAAATATATTGCATTATTATGTTCAATGGTGTATTGCTAGTAGCAATAATAGCAACTTGGATACTAAAAGTCACCTCTCTACCGAAATTATATCATTTTTTTTGGTTTTGCATTGCAATAACGTAAAAACCTTTTGTGGATTATTCTAGAACGTCGTTGTGCTAAATCCGCTTTGCACTCACCAATATAGCTGACAGAGTGCATTTATCAGTTAGCAAATAAAATGAATGTAAGTATGTTTCCCACAGACACGACAAATGTAGTCATCAAGAGGTTTAAACTCACGACCCTGACCCCATAAACAGCGATTCAACCCTCTCAAACACGTTGAATGCAAACAAAAAAGAACAAAATATTCCATTAAAATGCAACCCACAAATCTATTTTGTAAAAAAATACGAAAAGACATAATTGCAACAAAGCGTAAAAAAAATTATTTTGAATACACTGCTACCGGTAGCTACGTGATTTATATCGAAAATGTGTTTCAGGAGATAAAAGAAGAGAAATGAGAATAAATTTTTCAAGAGAGAAATATTTGAAAGGATGCTGAATTTGATCATTCAACTATTTTTATGGAATCATATTCCACTACAATTATTATGTTGGGGCATAAAACAGAAATAGTTTTGCAATCTAATCAAACTTGCGTAGTATGCAATTAAATGTAATTAATACTGTGTAAAGCAATCGAAAAATGTTATTGTCGCGTTTTGATATAATAATATAGAATTTTCGGTTCTATTTCAATCTTAAATTTCTTTCAAAATTGAGGCGACGTATAATAATCGCTCGGATAATTAGGTCTGACTGCAACTTAACCCATCGATGACCACTTCCAGAAATACAAGTCACTTTCTTGTAAGCTTTTAGTATTTTGCTACTGTTGGTCTAATTAAGAAAAAATGTAAAAAAATTTTGCCACGCGCTTTGGGTTGCCTAGCAACGCGATGTTCCTCTAGAGGAACAATGGTCCAATACGGGTGCAAAGCTGCTTCAGATTTAGTGCAGCTGTTGCAAACCAGTAAGACTGGAGGTCGCTTGCTTGTATTGGTTTACCGTACGAAACTATTAGCAGGACATCTGTGCAGCAATGCACAATCCTGTCTAAGAAGATAAAACAAACATTAACTTTTTCAAAGAAAAGTTACAGAACGCATTTGATACAAAAGCTTCGTTACTGAGTACCAGTGTTTACTTTTCTCTGAAAACCCTGCGCAAAATTTATCTTTTTTGGAACAGTTTCTTCAAATTGATAGTGAATTATTTCTCTATTAAAGATGACCAGTAACCAGTTACACAGAAGATATTTAAATCTGCAGAAAGCAGTTGACGACGTTTTAGAGTCAACAGGAAGTGAAGAGAAAGATATTGTTATTTTGCCACCAGCGCAAGGTGATGCTTGTGCTACTGATGTAGAGGAAGATGATGTAGATGAGTGCAATAAAAACGATTTACTTCCAAACGATGTTGCAGGAACTTTAGAGATACATGATAATGATAAATGCGAAGTCGCTTCCAACGTATCAGCAATTCAAAGTAAAGAAAACAAACCACCACCAAAGAAAAAGAATGCAGAAGCAGTGCTTTGGAAAAAGAAAAGCAGCTTGAAGGAAATGTCAAAGGCAAATGTTATACACTTAGCTGATAGCCACCCTGATCTTGCCCTGCTTGAGTCAGTTGCACTTTTTCAATTATTAATCAATGAGGAAATCTATAGTCTAATTGCTTGAGAAACGAAGCGATATGCGTCTCAATGGGATGAGGTCATTCATCTTACACCGCAGGAAATCGAAGCTTTTGCTGGAATTCTTCTGTTGACAGGATACAACACCCGACCTCGTCAGCGCTTGTTCTGGAGCAAAGATGATGATATCAGCTGCTTACTGATATCAAGGTCAATGTCAATAAAAAAGATTTCAAGACATAATGAAGTTAATCCATTTGCTGATAACATCAATCTTCCTGCTGGAGGCAAGCTTGCTAAAATTCGACCTCTACAGGATAGAGTCAATGCTTCACTTTAGCAGTTTGGAGTGTTTGCAAAAGATCAGGCCATTAGTAAACAAATGGTACTATACTTTGGTAGATACTCTGCAAAGATGTTCATTTGTGGCAAGCCGATCAGATTTGGCTACAAAAACTGGGTTTTAGCATCAAGTGATGGCTACCCTTATAGATTTGAGACTTAAACCGGAGCGTATGATACTAAGGACAGCAGCAAGCTTCTTGGACCACAAGTTGTGTCTGCTCTTCTTTCGATAGTTGAAAACCCTGTTTGTCATTGTGTTTGTTTTGACAATTTTTGTGCATCTTATTATTTACTGCGAGATTTGCACGAAAACAATTTCAAGGCTCTTGGGACAATATGTGAAGGTCGTACAATGAAGTGTCTAGTGCGACCATCAGTAAGTATTGAAAAAAGAGGAGCGTGGCTTCTTCGACCACCGCTCGGACGATTACATGTCCATAGAGCAATGAAAGGACAACAAGGTCGTTTACTTTGGTTCAAATTTCAGCAACATAGATCCAACAAAAATGCTGAAACGCTACAGCCAGCGTGAAAAGAAAAAAAATCAGTTGTGTTCAACCGTTCTGCTTCTACCAATACAATCAAGACATAGGAGGCGTCAATCTGCTTGACAGGCTTACAAGCCAGTACAGACCAACAATTCAAGCAAAGAAGTGATATTGGTCGCTGTTTGTTAACTGTATAGAGATGTCGAGGTGGTTGCGTGGAGGCTCCATGTCACCGTGGGAACTTTTCCACCTTTAGATTTTTTGAATTTATCCGGTCATTGTAGGTGGCTTGTTGAAAACTACTAGTTCTGCGTCCTCAGACCCTAATGGAAGAACAACAATAAACACCTGCGTTGGTCTGCACCACCTTGTAAACGCGGAAACTTAAGAAGGTTGCTCAAACTGAAAAAAAACATTGTAAAAAATGTCAAGAATGTCGTGTTTGCTTGCATCCTATGAGCCTCTTGGATTACCATAAGTGATAAAATTGTGTTTTTTTTCTGGTATTTTTGTCATCGTTTCATGTCATTTGAAATGTTTCCGAAATAGAAAGTCCATACAGAGAAGACAGACAGCAAAATTTTTTGCGCAATGTTAGCTGGTGATAATGTTTTGGACCATTGTTCCTGTAGAGGAACAAATAAAGTAAACGTAAAAGTGATTACTTCAGAGACGTAATCACGCAAAAACTAATAAACCGTTACCTTTTGAAGGCTTTGTAGTTACATAAAATGCAAGTAAATTTTTTCACACTTTTGTGCTGAGACAGCATTTTTACGCAAATCAAGGTCATTCCGACTTGAGAAAAATAGCTGTTTTCCGGTGGGCATTTGCAACGGAATTTGACAAGTTAAAAAAAAACTTTTTTTGATTAATGTTTGTAAGGTCATTAAACCCGGTCTCTGTCTAAAAATTACTTCGATACAAAACAACCGACTGGTTTTTCAAGCTACCGAATAATTTGTTCCTCTACAGGAACAATGGTCCAAAATGGGTTAATAAAACTTGGAAAAGATTGGCTTCCACTAAAAACACCTTAAATCACGTTAAGAACAAAATAATGTATTCACAGAAATAATACTTCACAACTTCAAGCTTCTTCGCTCAACGATTTCAGAACTAATCACTTTACTGCACAATCAGAAAACCGCCAAACCTAATTCCGCCAAAAATAACTGTTCAATATTTGCCACGTCAACAGAATCCACAACAAATTATCACAAGAAAACAATAGCCCTTCTTTACTTCGTAAATCAATCTTTCTCTCTCTCCCCGCTACAACGCTTCTCTCTACTCTACTCTAACTATTCCATATAAAAAATCCCGTCGCCTTATATATAAATCAAAAAAAAACAATCCAGAAAACGCTAAAACCAAATCACGTGAAAAAAAGCATTACTAAGTTACGTAATAAAAGTTATGTAATCGTCCAGCGAAATTTTTCCAAGAAACTAGAATCACTAGATCAATCTGGAATCTTATTATGTCGTAAACGATTGTGACCTAATAAAGGCGTACTTACAGCAAAATCCAATTGCAAGGAAAAAAGGTCTTTTTTCAATCAGTAGCCGAGCGAACAAAATAATACAGCATCATACACCTATATAAAAACTATTCTCACAAAGCAAATTTCCTTATTCGTGACAGTTATAAATGCAAAGCAAATTGTCATTGGAAAACATATCGCAACAATTTTGTATAATATAAAGACAAAGACGTAAAACTTGATTTGTTGCTTTAAAGGCTGATTCATTACTAGGTTTCAATTGAAAAGCCTTGAGAACTTCTTTATTTTATTTCTGAACTTATTGGATGCAAGCAGTGACCTCAGTAAATTAGGTTACACTCGATAAGTGTTCTCGCAAAATATGAAGTAAAAAAGATAACTTTTGAAATTTATCAACCGCCAATCCCACGTTAACAGAAAGTGAGGATCTTTTTTAAAACCGAGTTTCTAGATACTCACGACCATAATTTTTGTCAGCAGCGAAGAAGTGTCACTTTCTAAATTAATGTTACTACCAAAAAAACATTAATTACTTTATTCCAGCCATATTAGTGACACAATTGTACAGAGTCATCGACCCACAAAACAAGTTTTCTGGAATAAAACCAAACCTGGCATAAAAGCAAGTAGATCAGCTTTCATTCACAATTAACCTTTTGTGGTTGGATTTATTTTTTCTAGTTGACGTCAGTAGTTTATGATGACTCGTTTGACGTTAATTTCGGGGGTGCTGAGGCGAAGCTTGTCTCTAACCCTAATCCTAACTTTAACTCTTACCCTATTTTGACATGTATACAGCGGGTACATAAACATGTGAAAAGCAATCCCCAAGCCTTGCAGTTACTTCTGTTTTGACGATATATGTACAGCCCTAAATAATCGGTGGCATAAAACTTAAAGGGCTTGTTTTTGGGGGTAACTCGACACGTCGGCAAGTCAGCCATTAACAGGCGAACAGGAGTAGCCGTGCGCAATGCACATGTACCACAATCACCCAAGAAACGCTTATTCTGAACTATCCAAAAACGTTGACGCGTTCTCATAAGGGTATAGGGAGGTCCAGCATGCCCTGCTTCGACATGGTCTCGATCCCAATTAAATTTGTTAAAGAATGACTCCTGGGAAGAATTAAAGAGTGTTTGGTATCAAGAGGAAGATCAGCATTCTCAAGCCGCCCTTCAACAAGCAACAAATGAGAGTCATCTACACAAGAACAGAAATTACGCAAAGACTTCAATTCGGAAATCCGCCGCAATCGCTCAGCATTTTTTGCTTCATTACCTAAACTTTTCAAAAAGGATTCAAACGCGTCCATTATATTCGCCTTTAACAGATCGACAACATCTCCAAATGAGTTAATTTGTACGTATTTCACTACAGTCATCAGCACCAAGTCCAAAAAAGTGGTATGTAAAGTAGGTTTGAAAAATGTGATCCTTTTGTTTTTAGTCATCAAGAAATGCTTAAAGGCGATGAGGCCGCGCTTTTTTAAGTTGTGAAGATCAGGAGAAGCGGCAGTTAGTCGATCCAGATCCGTGACACGTTTGTTACAAGGTTCATGGCTAACAGTAGTTTTATGCACAACCGTGGTAGGAGTTGATGGCTCCAGTTCCAGGCTTCCATCCAGCACGAATTGCGGGCCTCTCAGTCAAAGCGCATAACAATTCGGGCTTTTAACACTAGCTTCCCGAGTGCCCACGTCAGCAGGGTTAACTGACGAATGGATGTAGTTCCAAGCAACAGCTGAAGCAACTAGAAGTATTTTGTGTCCACCCGTCGTTTGACGAATCGAGGGAAATCAAGATCTGGGTTCACTGTCCACTTTAGAGTTACTTGCGAATTGGTGCAGAAGGGATTGTACTCCAACATTTGAAGTATCGCAGAGAAGGGGAAACACTAAGCATTAACTCCGCGCACAATGTGGCAGCTTCCAGTTCCTTACGAGATTTGACCCAATTTCGCTGATTGGCTAAAACAAGTTTTGGTTTTCCTGGTATGAAGGCTACGCTCAACTTCCTATTAACCAAACACCGCAAGTATACAACACATGAAAGCGCATAATTAGAAGCATCACAACACCCATGTAGTTGGAAGAAAAACTTGACATCACTTGTAATTTCGACCCCGTCAGAAAAACAATAACGAGAAGTGGAATAATTAGCAACCGCTTCCATAGATCTAATCCAAATCTTCCAATCGTTTTTAACGTCTCCAGGGAGGTCATCATCCCATCCGATACCGGACAAAGTGACTTTGAAGAATTTTTTTTGCCTTTGAGAGGTAAGAAGCAATGATGCCCAAGGGTCAAAGTGACTTGCAAGCATACGCAGCATTTCCCTTCTAGTAGAGACTTCCGATAAAGCGCTGCTTCCGCATACCCCCAATCGAGCATTTTTAACGTCACATACTACACCCACAGCTTTGCAGTCGGGCATAGGGTGAGAGCCAAGATCGATCTCCCGAATAATAGATCCGAGTTCACTCTGAGATATGTTTGATAAAATGTACTTTGAAAGGCTGTTTGCTACCCATTTACGCAGTTTAAATTCTCTACTCTCAAAAAGCGACATTGATTCACGAGTAATCATCTCATAATCAGTCGATGAGTCAGAGGTCATTAACATGTCATCCATGTAGCGGTTGTTCTCAATCATCGACAATGTCAGCCAACTAGCGGCAGTAGGATTTTCGAGAATTAAACGTTCAATGGCTAGAAGGGCAATATAAGAACTGGAGTTTATTCCCCAAACGTGCCTTGTAAAACGATAACGTTATATTTTCCCGCAGTCCAAATCGTTATCCGAGAACCAAATTAAGCAAAACAAGTTCTGTTGGCTTTCCGGCAGAAATATAGCATTTGCTCAAATCAGCCATGCATGCAAATTTTTGAAATCAAAATCGAATAAGAACGTTTACCAAGCTGTTCAACAAATTCGTGCCAGCAAACACAGCATCATTTAACGCTGCTTCATCGAAAATAACCCTCGGTTTATTTTGTTTGAAAACAAAAACGGAAAGATACCAGCTGCGATCATCACAAGCATCGTCCTTAAAGGGAAACTAACCAGCCCTCGTTAACAAGAATATCAATAGCACGATGGTCTTCTGATCTATACTGTTATTCTGGCTACCAGATATTTTTGATAAATTCATTTTATTTAGCTCTTCTGGTTAATAAACGTTACATTACCAGAAGAGCTAAATAAAATGAATTTGGTCTTCTGATCTCTCGGCAAAAAATGAGGTTTAACATGCGCACATTCGTTATATTGAGACACTATTGTCTTCACATTTTCTATCAAAAACGGAAGATTTTTCACTTTACAAAATGATGCCGGGTTGAAGAAGACCAACGTGTAATTTACGCAGTTCATTTATTTTAGGGGTGGAAGAGCACAAAATACTCGCACAACAAGCACTTGAGAGTACGTCAGCAACCTTCGTTTTCACTTTCAGAACAACATACAACAGGGGTTGGCCACACTTGTTGTAATAAAGAGCCAAATACAATACAGGCCATCATTGAAAAAGCCGCTACGCAATCCTTACTTTGTTTGAATTGACGCATTTTCCGTCCAGATAGAGGGTGATAACTTTATTTTTGGAGACCATCATTTTCAAGCACGAAATTAGGCATTTGTACCTTTTCACCGGCGCCAAAGCTTAATGTGGCGCACTGCAGGTTGCACATCCCTACACTACAACATTGTACACAAACACAACAAGAATCAAGAGAGCCGCAGTTCGGCCAACCCTGATATATAACGTCATAATTAAACACAGACAATTCTAAACGCCAACAAGCCAACTTTTCGTGCTTGATTTTGGTAGAATGCTTTACATTAAAAATAAAAGATACACTACGCTGATCAGTTATAATAGGAACGTGACTATCAGTAAGTAAGTGTTTCCACTTCCTTACTGTGTCTACGATCACAAGCACATCTTTTTTGAAAGAATAAAGCCGCTTTTTGCTGTTATCAAAAGTGCGTGTATAAAAAGCAGCAAATTTATTGTTTTGATTTAGAATGCCCGGTAGTGCAACATCATTGGCATCAGTTTCTATCTTAAATGGCGCATCCTCATCAATGGGATGTAATGGAACCTTAGCAAGGTCAGTTTTCAATTCGTCAAAGGCGTCGATTACGAGTTATCGATGGTTCAGTCATTCAGTGGCCGCATACGGCTTTATTTGTCAGATAATTGCCCTAATTTGTTAGAGAAAACCATATATTTTCTAATTTTTGACACTTCCGCCTTCCAACTTCAAGACCTTAAGACCTTGGTAATCAGCTCCATAAAGTCAAATTCTGCTTGTGCCACATTGAACTAAAAAGTTTATAGCCTAGCCAGAAAAATTAAAAAATCCCTGCTTTTGTTCTATGCCAATTTTGTGCCGTAATACGAGCAACATAACTTGTTGCGCTAGTGAACAACTAGTATCGTATTCTTCGATAATTCGGCGGCTACTTTCAATCTTTCAAGAAAATAAACTGCGTAAATGGGTAGCAAACAGCCTTTCAAAGTACATTTTATCAAACATATCTCAGAGTGAACTCGGATCTATTATTCGGGAGATCGATCTTGGCTCTCACCCTATGCCCGACTGCAAAGCTGTGGGTGTAGTATGTGACGTTAAAAATGCTCGATTGGGGGTATGCGGAAGCAGCGCTTTATCGGAAGTCTCTACTAGAAGGGAAATGCTGCGTATGCTTGCAAGTCACTTTGACCCTTGGGCATCATTGCTTCTTACCTCTCAAAGGCAAAAAAAATTCTTCAAAGTCACTTTGTCCGGTATCGGATGGGATGATGACCTCCCTGGAGACGTTAAAAACGATTGGAAGATTTGGATTAGATCTATGGAAGCGGTTGCTAATTATTCCACTTCTCGTTATTGTTTTTCTGACGGGGTCGAAATTACAAGTGATGTCAAGTTTTTCTTCCAACTACATGGGTGTTGTGATGCTTCTAATTATGCGCTTTCATGTGTTGTATACTTGCGGTGTTTGGTTAATAGGAAGTTGAGCGTAGCCTTCATACCAGGAAAACCAAAACTTGTTTTAGCCAATCAGCGAAATTGGGTCAAATCTCGTAAGGAACTGGAAGCTGCCACATTGTGCGCGGAGTTAATGCTTAGTGTTTCCCCTTCTCTGCGATACTTCAAATGTTGGAGTACAATCCCTTCTGCACCAATTCGCAAGTAACTCTAAAGTGGACAGTGAACCCAGATCTTGATTTCCCTCGATTCGTCAAACGACGGGTGGACACAAAATACTTCTAGTTGCTTCAGCTGTTGCTTGGAACTACATCCATTCGTCAGTTAACCCTGCTGACGTGGGCACTCGGGAAGCTAGTGTTAAAAGCCCGAATTGTTATGCGCTTTGACTGAGAGGCCCGCAATTCGTGCTGGATGGAAGCCTGGAACTGGAGCCATCAACTCCTACCACGGTTGTGCATAAAACTACTGTTAGCCATGAACCTTGTAACAAACGTGTCACGGATCTGGATCGACTAACTGCCGCTTCTCCTGATCTTCACAACTTAAAAAAGCGCGGCCTCATCGCCTTTAAGCATTTCTTGATGACTAAAAACAAAAGGATCACATTTTTCAAACCTACTTTACATACCACTTTTTTGGACTTGGTGCTGATGACTGTAGTGAAATACGTACAAATTAACTCATTTGGAGATGTTGTCGATCTGTTAAAGGCGAATATAATGGACGCGTTTGAATCCTTTTTGAAAAGTTTAGGTAATGAAGCAAAAAATGCTGAGCGATTGCGGCGGATTTCCGAATTGAAGTCTTTGCGTAATTTCTGTTCTTGTGTAGATGACTCTCATTTGTTGCTTGTTGAAGGGCGGCTTGAGAATGCTGATCTTCCTCTTGATACCAAACACTCTTTAATTCTTCCCAGGAGTCATTCTTTAACAAATTTAATTGGGATCGAGACCATGTCGAAGCAGGGCATGCTGGACCTCCCTATACCCTTATGAGAACGCGTCAACGTTTTTGGATAGTTCAGAATAAGCGTTTCTTGGGTGATTGTGGTACATGTGCATTGCGCACGGCTACTCCTGTTCGCCTGTTAATGGCTGACTTGCCGACGTGTCGAGTTACCCCCAAAAACAAGCCCTTTAAGTTTTATGCCGCCGATTATTTAGGGCCGTACATATATCGTCAAAACAGAAGTAACTGCAAGGCTTGGGGATTGCTTTTCACATGTTTATGTACCCACTGTACACATGCCGAAATTGTAACAGGTCTAGACTTAAATAATTTCGTACTTGCCTTTTCACGATTTACTAACCTCCGCGGGGAGGTTGATCCTATATACTCAAACAATGGGTCTACAACCTCCGTGGGGAGGTTGACACTATATACTCAGACAATGGGTCTACAACCTCCGCGGGGAGGTTGACACTATATACTCAGACAATGGTTCCACCTTTTTGTGCCGCGGCTGAGCTGCTTTCGACGCTGCTTGGCTCCACCGAATTTCATAACTCGCTTCGCAAGCGCAGCGTCAACTGGGTAAGGATCCCACCTTACGCCCCTAGTCAAGGAGGAAGTTGGGAAAGCATGGTTAAACTCTATAAAAATGCTTTGAGTCGTATCTTGACTAATGCTCGTCGGAAGCCCTCATTTATCGAGCTCCAAACCTTTACTTCTGATGCGGTACGTATTGTCAATGATCGACTTCTGACTACACTCAGTGACAAACCTTACAATTTAGCTCCTCTTACTCCCTCAAAAGCTCGCTCCTAACACCCCAATCAGCGCTTTTCATAATCGAGGAGACCTTTGCAGAGACTTTATGTACAATGCTACTTTGGCACATAGATTTTGGCTAAGCTGGGTCAAGGGATATCTTCCTACTTTCCAAGGCCGATCTAAATAGAGGGTTACTCGAGAAAACATTTCTCCTGGTCAGTTGATTTTAGTTGGAGATGCTCAAGACATTTTGAAACATGGCACATACCGCCTTGAACACGTTCATTGAGTGCATCTACAACAGCGTAGGGGAAAAGATATAGTTCGCAGGGCTACAGTTGCCGTAATAAAGAATTCTTGTACCGGAGAAACTGAGTACAGCCTTCGTGATTTATCTAAGATTGCCCAGTATGGCTTGTATAGTGTGAATTATTTTAGCGTTATTGCTTATTCGTTCAGTCATGTATGGCGAACTTAGTGCTTCTAACTATGCTTTATGTAGCATTGCCATATTGGCAATGCCACCAATTTTAAGCTGGAAATGTATTACTTGCACAGTGACAACAGAAGTAAATATACTACCAGGAATCTACCCGTGAAGTAACTTGCTTGAAGCGATCCAGATTGATAATTCATATAATAAATAAAACTCATGATACACCAGATCAACTGAGATTACTTTATTTCAAGGAAAATTGATTTTGCCCTATACAGGCACTTTCAATTTCTGCGTAAAACGAAAAAACAAAATGCATAAACCAACTTACCGCAATTATAAAATAGAAAAACAGAACTGACTATTTCACACTGGTTGAAAAATGAAAATTGGTAATTCAAAGCTGGCTAATAATATTTCGTGAAAGTAAGCTTAGTTGATCTGGTGTATCATGATTTTATCTATTATTCGCACAGTTAACGATTTAGATTCGACATCTTGCAGAGGTGCTAAATTTATCGTTACAATATTTGATTACGTCGGTGCTTCCTCACTTGTTTGTTTAAAGTTTCACTTTGTGTTGCTTTTCAAAGGGGCCCCTATGTTTCAGCACCGTAATTACGTCGCGTTTCTATTACCCCAGTTTTGAAAAACATTCGCTAAATTTTTGGTGTTTGGCAACTAATCTTGCTGGATGAATGAGCTCGGCAACCGATGCTCTATCTTAATCATTACTCACGCATTTTACCTTTTTCTCGTACCTCGCTATCCAAAGAAACGAGAGTTTGCCAAAATGACAAGAGATGTTTTTCACGATTTTTTTCGAATTGTTCTACTAATGAGAGTGCTGAAGATCTTGAACATGACATCACTGAGAAGCCCCCTATGAAAAAATCCAAAGCAGAAGAGCTCAATGACATTTTATGCCAGCCAGAAGATCAACATTTGGATCGTGTTCAAGAAAATGTCTTGACACACATGAAAAAGGAAATGACATTTTACGGAGCAACAAAGGAATGTCCCAAAGTCTTGAAAAGCTTGAAATCTTGTCCAAACTCGCTCCCACCCTCTTCTGTTGAAGCAGAAAGATTAAAATACGGTATATTGACGCTAACTGGTTTTAAAAAATTACTTGAATTACTTAAGTAATATTTCAAAAGTTACTTGTTACTTAAGTATTTTTTCAAGGTCGCTTGAACCCAGCACTATTACTATCGCTTATTTGCTCTGAAGTTTGTACATCGAAGAAATTTATGCTGAATTAGTGGATTTTTTTTTACAAACTTCGGAAGAAAAGCGGTGAAGATCTCGGCGTTCCTCTGAGACTCTTCATTTTTAACATTCAGCCTGAAAACGATCACTTCTTCTCCCCTCAGTGGCTCACTTTTTCTGGGTAAAATTAATTTCGCTACTTCTGTTGGAAGCTACCTTTACGCTCACCAATCCTCAGCCGCTTCCTTCAATTCCAAAATCTTTTTTCGTTTGATAGCTGATCTTTAAAAGGATTGCTACAAACTTGACAGTTCTGCTTCAGCCTATTCGTTAATCAGCATAGTCATCAGGAGCCCCTTTTCACTGTCTCGGTGACGGCTTCAGCTTCCAACGCAGTCCTTTTCAATTTTACCTGATCTTTTTTGCTCCAAAAACGCAGTCTTGAATCACTGGTTTAGTTTTTCACTAAACAACTTAATTAGATTGACAACCGAAGTCTGAATCTAAATGCGGGTAAAAGGATTTTGGATTGATGATATGTCAAATTTCAACAATATTAAATCACTTATTAATTTTAGTGTCAGTCAAATTTAGCTCGTTTATGTTTGTCGAAATTGATTTCAGTGCCAGATTATAGAGCAGATTCTGAAAAATTAGCCAAAGTAAACAACAGGAAGTCAAATTGATTAATCGCTGAATGCAACTCCGGTAATGACGCCTCATTTCAGCTTTTAAATTTAAGTGCTTCCGCAACCGCAAACTAGTTTTGTAGTCCGCCTTAGTAAGATTTGATTGTCACTCGTCATCACACAAATAACCGGCGCGATGGTGTAGTGGTTAGAGCGTCCGCTTCGCAGTCGGTAGACTTAGGGTTCATTTCCCTTGTCGAGTCATACCAAAAGACTTTAAAAATGGTATTCACAGCTTCCCTGCTTGGCGCTCAGCACATAAGGGATAGTGTGGAGAACAAGCCGGCAAGCTTGCTTGTTGTGTCCGTGGGCAAGGCACTTAACGGGACGCCTCCGTCTTTATGTGGCAGACAGATGGTGGGGCCAAGCAGTCTACCCGTCGTGGTGGCCCAGTCTGACGAAAGACATGCAAACAGAGCATGAGCTCATACGCGTAAATAAATAACACAAAGATAAATAAATAAACAAAACACAAATTACATTTTAATACATCAACGAGAAACGTTAAAACACCTCAGACACCCTTGCAGTCTGTAAACCTTTATATTCTTTACAATTTAAATAGAATTTCGTGCTTGCAATTCGGCTCCAGAATAAATTCGAGATCCAATATTATTCTTCAGTTTGAAACTTTGACACCGACTTTTTGATAAAGCTAGTTGGAAACACTGAAAGAGTGCTCGAGCTGGACATACTTGTGACCAACAATTATAATTTACAGCCAACGCTTTCGATTCTCGCCTTCCATCACAAACTCGATCCAAAAGCGAATGATCTTTAATGAACGGTTTCTTATAAGTCACAAACACACAAGAAATAACATGCTCAACTTAAGTCGATAAAAACTGAACACGTATTACTGACTTACCCATCGATCTGGTTTCCTTTCAAGCAACTGACCACAGCAAGCAAACATAATTCGTATTTACACCTTTTCCCTCTAATCAAAATTAAATTGTTAGGTTCTCTTATGAGCGCCAACAACGCCAAAATCAAAACTATTAATTTCAATTACAACTTTATTTTACAATTCTTTAGCAAACCAGTTTTCGGATCACCTGAAGAACAGTCACCCGCGAGTTTCCACCTAAAGAATCGTCACCCCAGACTTCAAATGGAAACAGCGAATCGTATACAGATATTGGATCACCTGAAGAATTGTCACCCCAAGCCATCTCCCAATTTTCTTCCAACTTCAAATAAACTGAATATTAAATGATTAAAGGCGGGGGCGTCCCGTCAATTGCTTTGCCCAAGGACACAACCCGCCAATTTTCCGGCTTGTTCTCCATAACATCCCTTTAAATGCCGAGCGCCAAGCAGGGAAGCTGTTGATACCATTTTTTAAAGTCTTTTGTTATGACTCGACAAGGAGAATGAACCCCAAGTCTATCAGCTGCGAAGCGGACGCTCTAAGCACTGCGTCATCGCGTCAGCAAAAGCAATGACGTCAGCAAAAGCAATGACGGCTAAAAGTTTTGGAAGGGACAAGGTAACATTTTTGGCGATGATCTTTTTTTCCTGTTTTTCAATCTTCTACAGAATTTTGGGAAAAATCAGGGATCTTTGCAAATCTGAAAGATATTTTTGAGATTTAACTTAAGCAATATCGTTTTTTAAAGCACCGTCATAATTCAATTATACAATTTTAATAACAACTTTATTTCATAATCTTTAGTAAACCAATTTTCTTCCAACTTCAAATAAACTGAATACAATTCGTTGGAAGTATCGATCCATCAAATCTGCAAACGTGGTAGGCTCGCAAGATTGCCAGAGGCTTCAAATCAGCGGTTTCCAACTGGTGGCCTATGAATCATTTGTAAACTGCTTTGTTTTCGACTGATCCCGAGACCAATGAAATTGAAAAAATTTAATAAACTGGGACACAGACCTCTATTTATTTCGAAATTGGACTTCGAGTCTAAAAACGTGAGAAAAACTGCTTTTAAACTGTAGAGCTCGTCTGTCTGTCGAACACGCGTCGAATTCCTCAACAGATTGTGTTCGAACAGTTGAAATTAACACAGAGAAAAACGACAGTTTCTGAAATCAAACACAAGCTAAGCTAACATATTCACACATACACAAAGCAAATGCAAGCTAACTTACCAACTGTTTGTCAACGAAAGACGAGACGCTCTGAAAACCGCAAATTTTGCACAAGTTCATAAAAAAGACACCAACGCGTGGAAAAAAGAGAAAAGTTCTTAAGAAATGCAAACTTAAAGCTGAGACAGCAATTTAGTGTCAGCAAATGATTGGCCGAAACAAAACAAAATCAAAATTACTCCCGAACCACGGCAACTTTTGGTCGTAAAATAAATCAAGCAATGCTGGATTCAATCCAGCTGCAACAAAAGCAATTATGTCAAACAATAGCGCTTTGCGTCAAGTGATAACAATAAACTAAATCAATTGACTGGTATGATGTTCTTGAGATATGAAATAAAGGATAGACTGATCTAGCAATTTTTTGTAAGCATGCAACAACATTCAATGGATCAGTTGTTTCTGGGTAACTATGTAAAATAACAAACAGTAACTTGCTTGAACATATTGATCGGATTTTAGTTTAATTTAAATTAAGTTTTGGATTTCAAAACAGTGAGTAGCCTATGCTTATCCACGAGAAGCTGTAAAACCTATTTTGAATTGTTGCTAGAGTCATGCTACTCAGTAGCCTGCAAACATGACTATTCCAACCAGCGGTTGGTGAGCCGGGCCTCCTCAACAGAATACTTGGGAGGCTTAGGCTGATCCTACCAACTAGGGCCGAGCTTTGAATTCGTAGTCTCTCGACAATAAGTTCGTCGCTCATTCCATCGCGCCACGCTGCTGATCATCTATGACGATGGATTTTATTAAAAAATCGCGATTAATGAACTGCGACGAAGGCATAGTAGAGGTGAAAGAAAAAGGTCGTAAATCACTGCTATTTGCATTTAGTGGATATAATTGTGCCATCAGTCGGTCAATCACTGACTGGCTCATTGATTATGATGATTGATGAAATGATTCGGTTATTTAACTGATTTGTCGGCAACATCAACGAGCTTGGGGCGCTGCTTCATGGCGGCAACAATTGCGCGTTGAAATCTCTTGTAGATTTCGTAGTTGTAGTGTGGCCAATATAGTCAAATGAAATCAAGAACGCAAGCAGGAAGACCAACACCTCGTTTTTTTTTAAAACCAAGACCTTGTTTAACAAGACCGCTTAGTCAAGACCAAACCTACTTAGGATCCAAGATTACTTCTGAACAAGGACCAAGACAATAATTTTGCAAAAACCAAAAACCAATGATATATCTATATGTGTGGTTAATGTTTACTGAATTGCTGCGACATACAAAGTAAAACCGATGCGATGGCGTAGTGGTTAGAGCGTCCGCTTCGCAGTCGGTAGACCTGGGGCTCAATCCCCTTGTCGAGTCATACCAAAAGACTTTAAAAAATAGTATCCACAGCTTTCTTGCTTGGCGCTCGGCATTCAGGGGATGTTGAGAACAAGCCGGCAAGTTCGGTTGTTGTGTCCTTGGGCAAGGCACTTAACGGAACGCCCCCGCTTTTATGTGGAAGACATGTTGCCAAGACATCTCGAAAATAGCAACTCCCAAGCGAGAGCGGACGTCCCGTCCAAAATATAGCGATACGATGCGCTTTTTTGTAAATGGAGGATAAATATGCCAAATAAAAAAAAGCTCGTTGCAAACTACGGGAATACATGTAAATGATTAAATATGTCGTAGCCTGTTAGGTAAAACCTAAATTCGCATAAAATGCATCTAATAACGTTCAAATCACGTATGCATCACAGCTTGGCATTTGACAGACTATCTCTGAACAACAAATAGTTTACTTAAGCGAAGCACAATATTTAGATCAAATTTTTATCATGCAATCGGTTTTTGTTTCAAACTAATATTGACAATTTATCATGCAGCACATTTTGGCGCATAGAACTTTACTTCGTTTATTGGTCAAAATGATTGTATGTTTCGATCTACTGCAATAAAGTCATTGATGAATTTTCTGGCTGCTTCTATTACTCATGGTGTTAACCAAAAGCCGGACCACTGCATTCTTATTCTTCACGTTTTAGTCAAATTAGCATTGCCATATCATATCAGCTTAAAATCAACACAGCAGTTTTTTTTTATTTAACTCAGAAACAAAGTGTCACCATTCACTACAGCAAAAAAATAGTATTGACACAAAAGCAAAAAAAATTCGAAATTAAAATTATGAAATAAATTATGAATTAAAATTATCCATAAAATCAGAATATCACAAAAATGAAGGTTGATAACAATTTCGAAGATGAAAAAATGTTACTATTTATGCCATTTCCCTTCAATAAAAACGAAACTTTTTTTTCTTTGGCCAAGAGTTAATTTTGACACAATGCAAACAAAACTATTACGTTACAAATATCCCCTGACTTTGCAGGCAAAAATATAACTTTTGTAGTTTCAGGATTATGGTTTGCTTATAAATGAATTTTCATTAGTCAACAGCTTGATTACAGATTTAAAGGCAAAAAAATGTTTGCCAAAGCTTTTCTCCATTTTGTTAGGTATTTATTTCTAAAAAATGGTCAAATAGGCTACTTTTGTGACATGGTCTGGAGCTCGTTCACCCTGCGCCCTCTTTGTTCTTATTTCCAGAACTAAACCTAGGACATCAGATAAAAAGCAGAAGAAGTTTGGAACATTTTTGATAGAGGGAGGTGTTTTGTTTTAAAACCGAATATGAAAAGTGTAAAGACAATTTTGGTTAAAAGTTTAGTTGAAATATTTTAGTTGAAAATTCGGTTGCTGGTACAAAATTTGAAGATAACGGAAAGCAGACCTTTGTTTAAAATTTTTTAAGAGACCACTTTAAAATGAAGGAAAATGGAAGAGCGAGAGCTTTTGTAGCAAAAATCTCAACGCAAGGCGCTTGAAAGCGATTGGTTAAAGCGGGGACCAATGGAGAGCGAGCAGCTACTGTGACAGTTAGAGGAGACATTTTTTTTTTGTTTTTTTTATAAAACTGGCTTGAATGTTTTTTTTAAGTAGGAAGCTATGAAAGTGGATAATTTGAAAGCAGTGAGTACGTGAGCAAGGATTGAGAATTTCACTGGAGTGTTATTTGAAGACTCGGAGGAACCCCTAGACCGTAAATTGATCTTGCCCCCAAATTGTACGAATGAATTGTTACGTCACAAGTATGAAAATTTTTTCTTGGTCTTTTTTCCCCTGGGTGTTCGCGAATGCAGGCGTCTATTGCTGCTTATATTTTATTGAGCTGAAGACGAGCGAATTTTAAATTTTGTATTTTGGCTTTCCAACTACTGATTGAAGAGGAAAAAGTTAAAAAAAGAAACGTTTTTTATTTTTGCAAAATGGTGAAGGTCGTGCCACCATTATACCGAGCTACACGGCTATTGAAGTTGGCTAATAATGGCTGCAAAGATGCTTAACGTCTGTATTAGATGTGGAATCAAGATTTACATCGCTGTACTCGGAGAGCAGTAGCTTTCTACGCTGGGTTATAGCAAGTGCCGGACTGTTTCAGTTTCAAGTTTTATTTTACAAATCTTTATGATGTGGTCACGGACTGCCATTACCAGAATGAATAGAAAAACTTGTGTTAAATGACATCACGACCACAAATACTGGTACAGCAACACACATAAAAAGTTTTGATAAATTGTCTTTAATGCACTAACCACGCGGGCACTGAACCCACTTGTTCAAGATCGCAAGCTACGTTGTCAAATGGATTCCGTCAGCCCACTTGAGAGTGGTTGTTTGTTTTAATAGGCCGCACTTAATGAACAATAACCTTGCTTCTATGACGCAAGTGGTGACCGCTGCTGGCAACGAACAAAAGCCTATCAAGCCGTTGCTATCGCTGTGAAATATTTTGAAGCCATGAAGTATAGTCAATAAACCAGTCTGCTCGCTGGCGTAGTAAATCACAAAACTATTCATAACACCGCGTGGTGTCGCCAGTGCTACCCATTCACGCGCATTGTTCAGTCGCTCAAACTACATCGCAGTAATACGTCATGTTGTTGTTACAATTAATCCTGACGAATGCGAACGTAATTTTCCCTTCGAGAAAGCCGTTCAGAGCTCTTTTGACCGAATAAAAGCTGAAGTTATTGCCACAAATTACTGTGCGACGCTCCTGTAACATTTATACGACGTACAATTTGAGAACCACTGTTATAAGAGGATCATGGGGGGTGAATCCAGCCGTCTGTTACAGGAAAAGAAACCAAACCGGATTTAAACATTGGATCCGTTCTCTCTTTGCCAAAAAAGATGTTAATCAAACCTTTAGATTGTTACAACACGTCCTGGTCTCTATTACTCTTAATGATTTGGCAAAACAACAACTTGTTTCTTAAGATTTGATTATCATATTTAGTTCGTAAAGACAGAGAGGGACGGACTAAAAGGCAAATTCGCTCCCTCTTTGAAGATTTATAAAACCTCTGTTGCTTCTCAATGTTTTAGTGCCTTTTAAGAAAAGACTACATCACATAAAATTAGACTCAGAAAGCATCTAGAAATCTCTGATCCTTATCATTATATCTTGGACTCTTAAAAACATCACTAAAAAGGTAGGTTAAAACCAGCATACCATGAAGTCACGATGGGTCTTTTTTGACACCATGTTTGTAATTATTTCGATCTCATGCATTGTCAGATCAAAGTTATTTTCTCAAATTGATTTGTGGTTTTACAATGTTACAAGAAAATGAAAAAGCAATTTTAAGGACAACGGAGAGAGCTATGGTGAGAGCCATGTGCGGTCAGAAAATTGTAGACAGAAAGACGACTGAAGAACAGATGGATATGTTAGGGTTGAAGGAAACGATAGACCGGTTAGCAACAGCAAATGGAGTTAGATGGTATGGACATGTACTGAGGAGGGATGACGATAGTGTTTTGAGGGTTGCTCTGAATCTTGAAGTGACTGGCAAGAGAAAGCGAGGACGACCGAGGAAGACCTGGAAGAAGCAAGTGGAAGAGGAGACAGAGAAAGTTGGTTTGAAGAAGGAGGATGCTCTGACACGAGACAAGTGGAGGGACGGAGTGCGAGAAATTGCAGAAGGAATGGGGTAAATCCGGCCATCTCTGCTAAAGGGAAACACCGGATAAAAACTGAATAACTACTACAGCAATAGCAATGTTTTTCTTTACAATCACTCCATAGAAAAAATTTTAACCAACAGTACAAAATACGTCATGTCAGGCACCGAAAATCAAAATGTAATTTTTGTATCTGAAGTCGAAAAAGGTAACATTTGCTTTGGGAAGATTTTTATCTTCCTAAATAGAGCAATACGGCGGTATGGAGACCAAACAATTGCAGAAAGATTGGGGTGAATCCGACAAACGATCAAAGGAACGCTGTTGTAGTTTGCTGGCATTGAACCAGAGATGTCCAACAACACGATGAGGTTTTCACGGTAAGTCTACACAACATAGAAAGTTCTAGAATTATAGTCTTCACAACTTGGCATTACCCAAAACAGATCGCTTTGTTTCATTATCTAACGCAGAGGTGGCCAATCTGTGCTGTACAGAGTCAAAATCAATAAAGGCCGTCATTGAAAGAACAGTTACATAACTTTTGCTTCGAACTTCCGCACTACCCGCTCGAGGACAGGTTGCTTTTTTTTTGGAGATCACCCATCATAATGCTGAAACATGATTATATCAGCAAAAGAACCACATGTCACTGATGCCATCAGTTTACACATCACTGCGCTCAATCACTGAACACAAAGCACGAGTCAGAAAAGCCACAGTTCATATAAAAATAAACAAAGCGATCGATTGCAGTCACGACCACGTTTAACTGCACCAATCAACAGCCGCCTCAACGTGGTGGTGCGGTCCCCGGCCCCGTTTGGGTTGGGTCGAAATGGCTGTTGGCCTTCCCGAGGGTCCCAGTTACCCCGGGTACTCCCCATTTATTTTTTCGCTATGCTGCCCCCTGAACGACCGCAGAAGGGCAGCACACAGCATCTTTAAAATCGGTCGCCTGTTCTCACTTTTTCTTCTCTCCTGCCCTACTCTTGCCCTCCTTCGTCTCCTCATTCTTCTTCTTCTCCTGATGAGCGGTAACGTTCATCCTAACCCTGGCCCCATCTTTCCTTGCTCTGTGTGCGCTGGAAATGTGACCTGGCGGGGCAAGTCAGTGCAATGCTGCGCTTGCTCCAAATGGGTCCATTTAAGGTGCTCACAACTTTCTTTATCTAACTTCAGAGCTCTTGGCAGCTCTCACTCTTGGAGCTGCCCCCCCTGCCGTAACACTGTGACTCCCCCCTCCTCGGACTCCTCCGGCACGTATACCTCCACTGTGGAATCCGGCCCCCCTCTGCTAATGCTGCACTCTTGCCCCACCCTCGTCTCCAAACTTCTTATCCCCCATCTGCCCATCTTATATCTCCCTCCCCTGCCCTTCCACCACCGTCCCTTGCTCCTGGCTATACTTCTGCACCTCCGGCCTCCTCTCCTCCCCCTGACTCTCTCAGGGTTCTTCAATGGAATGCTGGAGGTCTTCGAGCCAGGAGCACTGAACTACTTCACTTTCTTTCATCCCATCCTGTCGACCTTATCTGCATTCAGGAATCCAATCTTAACTCATCTTCTTCTTTCCAGATTCCTGGATTCTCTGTTCTGCGTTCTGATCGTACTCACTCCCGGTCTGGCATTCTCTCTTCTGATGCCTCGCATGCCAGCGGCGGCGTTGTCATTTTCGTCAGACAGGGCCTATCCTTTTCTGAACTTTCTACCACCTCTCTTTCTTCGCTCGATCCCTACTCTGATTATGTAGGGGTCAACATCTCTCTAAACAAATCCTCCTCGGTGTCATTTCTTAATGTGTATGCCCCCCTATTCGCTCCTCCCCAACGGATGGCAGAACCGATTCCTTCTCTCCCTCAATTCTTCCCTCCTCCAGAAATCTCTTCATTCTGGGGGACTTCAATTGCCATCACCCGCTTTGGGACTCAAGAGGTACTTCCGACCCCCGCGGGGAGGAAGTATTCGACTGGGTCATCTCCTCAGACCTCCTCCCCCTCAATGACCCTGACACACCCACCCTTCTCCGTCGCTCCTCTGGCAGTCGCTCCTCTCCTGACATCTCCTTTGCTCCCTCTACTCTTGCCCTTTCTTGCTCCTGGGAGGTGCTTCAGGACCTGGGTTCTGACCACCTACCAATTCTTCTAACTATCCCTCTCTCTCCGGTCTTTCACCCCAACGAGCGCCCCCCTTCCTTCAATTTTCAGAAAGCTCGCTGGGTTGACTTTGCCTCCTACTTTGACTCTCACTGTCCTACTGCAGAGGAATACTCGTCTCTTTCTCTTTCCTCTGCAGCTGCTCTCTTTACCTCTCTGGCAATGAATGCGGCCAAATCTTCCATTCCTTTCGGCCGCATCAAACGCCCTCCTAAAGCCTGGTGGTCTGCTGAGGTGGAAGAAGCAGTTGGTGAAAGACGCAGGGCTTTCGCTACTGCTCACAGAAGTGATGAAGATCGCCAGGCTTACATCTCCGCCTCTCGGCGTGCCTCGTCGGTTATTGCCAAGGCCAAGGCTGAGGCATGGCGGACGACCTGCACTTCTCTTTCACCTAAATCTAATCCTAAATCTGTGCACTCTCTTCTTCGCTCTATTGCTGGCTCTCCTTCCTCGTCTTCCTCCTCACCTAACTTTCCCAACTGTTCTTCTCCCAGGGAATCGGCTTCGGTTTATGCCGCTTACCTGAGGTCTCACTTTTCCGTGTCTCAGCCAAAGGCCCTGCGCAGCAGAGCCAGAGGCTATCTCACTGAGCTCCGCCGAGCTACGTGCTCTGTGGAGTCTCACTCGTCCTTTTGCTCTCCCTTCTCTCCCGCTGAATTTCTTGCGGCTGCCTCCAACCTCTCCTCATCCACTGCCACTGGCCCAGACAAAGTTGCCTATCCCATGCTAAAGCATCTTCCTCGCTCTGGCATGGATTTTCTTCTTCACATCTTCAATCTTTCTTGGTCTTCACATTCCTTTCCTTCCATCTGGAAGACATCTTCTATTATTCCCATACATAAGATGGGAAAACCTCTCGACTCTCCTGCTTCCTTCCGGCCTATCTCTCTCACCTCCTGCGTATCAAAGCTTTTTGAACGCATCATACTATCCCGTCTTCTCTTTTTTCTGGAATCTAATTCCATTCTTTCTCCCCGCCAGGCCGGTTTCCGCCCTGGACGGTCTACACTTGATCAAATTCTGTACCTTTCTCAGTCCATTTCGAATGGGTTTAACAAACCCAGGCCGGGCTCTCGGACGATCCTGTCTACTATCGATTTCTCTAAAGCTTTTGACTCTGTCTGGCATCCCGCTCTTTTCGACAAACTTATTTCGGCTCGCCTCCCTCCTTGCTTTGCTCGTTGGACTCAATCTTTCCTTTCTGACAGGCGCGCTTGTGTGGTTTATCAAAATCACAAAAGCCGTTCCTTTCGAGTCCGTCGAGGTCTTCCGCAAGGATCCGTTCTTGGCCCTGTACTTTTCTCTCTCTTCATTAATGATCTTCCGGCTTCTCTGCCTTCTTCCGTCAGCTGCTCTCTTTACGCTGACGATCTGGCCATTTGGTCCTCTTCCCCCTCGGTCCCCACTGCGGTGGAGGCCACACAAGGAGCTCTGTTTCGATTGGAGCGCTGGTCTGAGTACTGGTGTCTTCCTCTCAATCCGAGCAAATGTGAGGCCTCCTTCTTTTCAGTGGATCCCCACCAGGCTAACCTCCAGCCCAACCTCCTCCTACTCGGCACCCGCCTCCGTTTTAATCCCACTCCAACTTTTCTTGGGGTCACCTTCGACCGCACTCTTTCCTTTTCTAAGCATGTATCTTCGCTGAAGGCCAAGTTTTTTCCACGTCTCAAGGCCTTACGCTGTATCTCTGCTCCCTCATGGGGCCCCTCTAAGGAGTCCCTCTCTGTTCTGTATAAAGCTTTTCTTCGGTCCCTTCTCACTTACGCTTCACCCGGATGGTTTCCTTTCCTAAGCGCTACCAATATCACCAAATTGGAACGCCTTCACCGAGCGGCCAGTCGCGCCATCACCGGCTGCCTCTCGTCCTCCCCTATCCCTCTACTACTCACCGAGGCTTCTTTACCTCCCCTACGAGTCACTCTGACTCACTTCACTCTTTTTTCTCATGAGCGGGCTCTTCGTCTCCCAACCTCCTTTCCCATCTCAGGTTTGGCCAGACTTGGAGTGAAACCAAGACTCTGCAGATCGTCCTGGAGAGCTTTTGCGTCCACTCACCTGCTCATGCTTCCTTCTACTTGTTCTAGGGAGACTCTTGTTGCTTGCCCTCCCTGTCCTCCTTGGAATCTGCCTTCCTTCACGGTCGAGTCCACCCTTTCCTCTCCATGCTCTCGCTCTGATCCTCCTCACTCTCGCCAAGGTGCGGCTCTCGCCCACCTTGACTCTCTCCCCCCTCATGATCTGGTACTCTGGACAGACGGCTCTGTTCCTTTTCCTTTTGGCAAGGGCGGCTCCGGCGTTCTTGCCAACTGCTCTCTCTGTGGCACTGAGGCCACTCTTTCCTTTTCGGCAGGCCCAGTTTGTTCCAGTTTTTCCGCTGAAGCCTGCGCCATTCTGCACGCTCTTTGCTGGTCTCGGCAGCACCATAAAGTCTGCCATTTTTCTTCTCTTCTTCTCCTGTCTGACTCTCGTTCTGTCCTCGCCACCCTGTCCTCTCCTCCACCTTTCCTGTTATCTCAAACTCTGTGGCAGATCTGGCAGGAACTGTCTTTTTTCTCCTCCTGTTCTATCAGGCTACAATGGGTCCCCGGACACTCGTTTCTCCCGGGGAACGACGCACCTGATGAGCTTGCTAGACGGGGAGCGCTGCTTGCGCCCTCCGCAATCCCTTGTAGTCTCTCTCCTCTTACCTCTCGTATCCACTCTCGTCTTTTCTCGGACTGGAGGCGTACTGTCTCTTCAAAGTATTTTGACACACAGGTTCCATCAATTTCCACTGAGGAACTTGTGCTCCCTCGTCATGCTCGCTGTGTCCTCTCTCGTCTTTGCTGCTATGGACACAGCCTTCTTTTAGGTTCCTATCTCTCTAGGATTGGCAGAATCGAGAATTCTTCTTGCAGCGCCTGTGGACACTCGTCCCAGGACATCTCTCATCTCATTCTGCACTGTCCAGCTACGGACTCTTTGCGCCGCTCACTCTTTGGCGACTCTTTGTCTCTTTATGACCTCTGGTCCAGACCCTGGGGAGTTGCCCGGCTTCTGGGGCTCCATGGTCTTCCGCCATGCCCCCATCCCTCGGAAGGGGTCGGGTAAACAACAACAACAACCACGTTTAACGATTAGGACGGAAATAGCTGTACGTGTAATTTCCGCATGAACTTGACGTTGAGTTGCCTTTGAGAAAAGTATTTTACAAGATCTCTGCTGCTAGTTACCGGTTGAAACCGATCGGCAGCTAATCAACTTCCAAAACTGATAAAAACGTTATCTGGTAACGGTAGTCGTAAACCTAATGATTTTCTCGTTAGTGACCACCTCTCCACCCCCAATCAACGTAAATGTCACAAGTGCAACAGCCGAAAAAGGGTTTGCATCTGTTTAAATCATCTATTCACTCGACAAACGGAAAACGTCAGCTGTGTGAACAAACTTCAAAACTGGATTAGAAATATTATCGTCGTCATTACTATATTGCAGTGAACGAGCCTTAAACAGAGAAGAGATCTTTATAGGAATCTTTCTCACACTCATTGCGCTGAGCTAGCCAGACAAGGTGCGTAGCTTCAGCCATCTACAACCTCTTGTAATTTTCATCCCTCTACCTCTTGCATCCACTGATCTCTTCGTTTAACTGGACACGTTCAGTTTTACAAAAATTTTTCGACTCACAAGTACTTCATGTATCCATTGACGAACTTACTCTTCCTCGTCACGCTCGCTTTGTTCTCTCTTCTCTTTTCTATTGAGGACAAAGCCGTCTCTTGATTCCTCATCTCTACAAAATCAGCAAAATAAAAGAAGTTATTGGGCAACGCCGGTGGTCACCCGGCCCAGGGCACTTATTCTTTCCTCCCCTGCTACGGATTCTTCGCGCTGCAAGCTCTTTTCGTGACCATCTATTTAGGACCTCCGAAACTTTCCTGGCTTTTGAAGCTCCATGGTCTTCCACCACGTCTCCATACCCAAGGAAGGAAGCAGTAAACATGAACCCCCAAACTCCCTCTCAATCAACTTCTTGTATAAACGATGAAAGCGCGTGTCTTAGATCAGGGCTTCCCAAACTAGGGGTCGCGTAACGATGTTCAGGGGTCGCAGAGAGTATATCAATTTTACACAAAGTACTGCATATGCTATAGTTTCTGTAGTAACTGCACATACTATACTGCATATACTATAGTAACTATAGTATATGCAGTACTTTGTGTAAAATTGGTATACTCTCTCCAACCTTTGATGGTCGTTAAAAACTATTGCAATTGTGCAAAACATCATTCTTAACTTAGCTGTAGATTCTACGTAAATAGGCTTAGCTATAGTATGAAATAGTGGGACGTTGTTAATTGACAGCGGTTGGACTTTTGCGCATTCGTATCACGTGGAATAACTGGATGCATAACTTTTTTGTTTCGTCACTTCGGTATCATGTGGCACAGCTGGATGCATCACTTTTTGCTTCGTCACTTCAGTTTATGACGCCATAGCGCTGTGCAGACGAAAGGATAGTAGCAAAATATCAAAAAAAAACTGATCTAATTAATGGATAGCTGGTTAAAAAAAATCGAACGATAACGGCAATAAGCCTACTGCAGATGATGTTGAAGCAACGGTAGAGGTAGATGCAACACTGACTGGCAGATCGATGAAAGTTCAATGAGAAAAACGAGGCTAGTCATATCAAAAACCTATAACCGCAGTTTTTTTGCAGTATGGCTTCGCTTTCATATCGGAAAACAATGAGCAACGTCCTCTTTGTTTGATTTGAAAAAAAGCGTTGGCAAGTGAGAGTCTGAAGCCAGCCAAGTTGAAATGACATCTTCACATTAAGCACGATTCTCATCGCAACAGGTCTGTGGAGTTTTTTCATCGCTTTCTGCGAACATCAAAAAGACAAAGACAATCATTTGAAAGAAAATGTGTAAATGAAGGGAAGTATACACAAGCATCGTTTGAGACTTCCTTGTTGATTGCAAAGAGTAAGAAACTTTACAACATTGGCGAAATTTTCTTCTATCAGCTGCAATTGAAATGAGCGCAATTGTTCGCGGCAAAAAAGAGGCCAATGAAATGCGAAAAATTTCATTGTCAAACAATACTGTCCAAGTGAATTTCCAAAATAGGCAAAGATCAACGCGAGCAACTCATTCTACAAATTAAAGAAAGCCGTAAATTTACCATTCAGCTTGATGAGTTGACAAAGTACCGAGCACCTCTCTCTTAAATTTCGGAAAAGCTTGCTGATCTATCTTTTGAATCTAAGTTGCAGCTTGAATTTTCTGAAAACAGCTTCACATTGTTTGGCTTAGCGTTAGAGCAGAATATCCATCATTATGTGACTCAGCAGTAACCGCACTCCTGCTGTTTGTCTCGATGCATCAATGCGAGTCAGCATTTTCAACGTTGAGGGCAATCAAAACAAAACACCGTTTCAGCCTAAGCAACATCGAAACCGCCTTGAGACAAGTATCAACAAATATTGAGCCAGGGCTGGACTTGCTTTGTGGCAGAAGGCAACCGCACTCATTACATTAAATGCGTTTGCTTTTTGTTTTGTTGCCAATAAGCTATCTAAGTGTAAATTAGAAGGCTTTGAGTACCGGTAGCTTTTTTTATTTTTCGCCTTTCAATAATTATCACAAACGCATATTTTGCACTGTTTATCATTTTAACCGTGAAGGGTCGCGGAAAATTTTAGGAAATTAAAAGGGGTCGCGAGCGAAAAAGTTTGGGAAGCCCTGTCTTAGATCGTTGCTGACACCATGTGACGTAAACTAACAAACATTAAATAAAATACCAGTACAGATTTTTTAAAAAAAAGACATAGTAGTAAATTATTCTTTCTTTTAGGTGATTACGCTGAATTAGTTTGTTCAAATTGAATGAGCATTGTACATCAAGGCTCAAGAGAGCAAGTTGATAATTTTGATTAACGGAATATAATGATGTCACTGTGAGGCTTGCTTGCGAGTTGCTCATAGTTTAATCTAAACCTGTTAATCGCAGAAACCAATACAGTATAATTTGTGTTCTCGCCGGCGGATCTGGCTAATTACTTAATTCTGTCACACAACTTAAAGGAGGAAGTAATCCCAGCTCAATACATTATCAAGCATGAAGCTCTTCCACAGATATTTGCACAGCAAACTTGCGTGCAACGGTAGAATAACCAAATAACAATTATGGGTTCGAATCCAACCGGAAGTCATGTTTTACTGACGCTGCTTCATGATAGTTGTTGTTGATTACCCGACCCCTTCCGAGGGATGGGGGCATGGCGGAAGACCATGGAGCCCCAGAAGCCGGGCAACTCCCCAGGGTCTCGACCAGAGGTCATAGAGAGACAGAGAGTCGCCAAAGAGTGAGCGGCGCAAAGAGTCCGTAGCTGGACAGTGCAGAATGAGATAAAAGATGTCCTGGGACGAGTGTCCACAGGCGCTGCAAGAAGAATTCTCGATTCTGCCAATTCTAGAGAGATAGGAACCTAAAAGAAGGCTGTGTCCATAGCAGCGAAGACGAGAGAAGACACAGCGAGCATGACGAGGGAGCACAAGTTCCTCAGTGGAAATTGATGGAACCTGTGTGTCAAAATACTTTGAAGAGACAGTACGCCTCCAGTCCGAGAAAAGACGAGAGTGGATACGAGAGATAAGAGGAGAGAGACTACAAGGGATTGCGGAGGGCGCAAGCAGCGCTCCCCGTCTGGCAAGCTCATCAGCTGTGTCGTTCCCCGGGAGAAACGAGTGTCCGGGGACCCATTGTAGCCTGATAGAACAGGAGGAGAAAAAAGACAGTTCCTGCCAGATCTGCCAGAGTTTGAGATAACAGGAAAGGTGGAGGAGAGGACAGGGTGGCGAGGACAGAGCGAGAGTCAGACAGGAGAAGAAGAGAAGAAAAATGGCAGACTTTATGGTGCTGCCGAGACCAGCAAAGAGCGTGCAGAACGGCGCAGGCTTCAGCGGAAAAACTGGACCTGTCGAAAAGGAAAGAGTGGCCTCAGTGCCACAGAGAGAGCAGTTGGCAAGAACGCCGGAGCCGCCCTTGCCAAAAGGAAAAGGAACAGAGCCGTCTGTCCAGAGTACCAGGTCATGAGGGGGGAGAGAGTCAAGGTGGGCGAGAGCCGCACCTTGGCGAGAGTGAGGGGGATCAGAGCGAGAGCATGGAGAGGAAAGGGTGGACTCCACCGTGAAGGAAGGCAGATTCCAAGGAGGACAGAGAGGGCAAGCAAGAAGAGCCTCCCTAGAACAAGTAGAAGGAAGCATGAGCGGGTGAGTGGACGCAAAAGCTCTCCAGGGCGATCTGCAGAGTCTTGGTTTCACTCCTAGTCTGGCCAAACCTGAGATGGGAAAGGAAGTTGGGAGACGAAGAGCCCGCTCATAAGAAAAAAGAGTGAAGTGAGTCAGAGTGACTCGTAGGGGAGGTAAAGAAGCCTCGGTGAGTAGTAGAGGGATAGGGGAGGACGAGAGGCAGCCGGTGATGGCGCGACTGGCCGCTCGGTGAAGGCGTTCCAATTTGGTAATATTGGTAGCGCTTAGGAAAGGAAACCATCCGGGTGAAGCGTAAGTGAGAAGGGACCGAAGAAAAGATTTATACAGAAGAGAGAGAGGGACTCCTTAGAGGGGCCCCATGAGGAAACAGAGATACAGCGTAAGGCCTTGAGACGTGGGAAAAACTTGGCCTTCAGCGAAGATACATGCTTAGATAGTTGTTTAGCTTAGATTGTTGTCGCTGCGTGCTTTATCAAGTTGAATCTCATTCAACATATTTCAATGAAGGCCGAGTAAACTCAGTTTGAGTTTCTCACCCTTCACATTATTGCTCAGCGTCAAGCAGCAACATAATCTTGGTTTGACTAGATAAGGAATAGATTGCTGGTGTATCGTCTGCAAAGTTAAGTTCATACAATGAACCTCATCACGATAAGTTTAATGCAGGCGTCATCGACCTGCGGCTCTTTCATCCTCGTACTGCGGTTCCGCGTGGTTAAGGTTCATTTATAAAGCAGAGTTCTCTTTGCGCGTACGTACCTCGTGCGTTCGGGTTGACTCCTTCGAAACAACTGGGCTTACAAACACGACACTTGGATCGACTGATCACTTCCAGGTGTAAGTCTGAAAACGGGGGGTCATAATTTTTTTTCGAACAAGATTTGCAGACGCTGCTGTACCAAGTGGTTCAACACAATTTCCATTAACCAGGAATAATAAATATTTATGCAGATATTTTGTCGCTATTTATTCTTCATTGTTTTGTGCAATAGTGCTTTTTGCCAATTCAATCTTTAAATTTAAGTCAAGACTCCTCTCCTCGCTACGAAAGTTCAAATGCGATACAAGGATGACGACTCGTGGCATTTTTATTCATGCGTTTGAGCTCATGGCATTTGCATGACTTTGGTCAAACTGGGACTCCACGTCACGGGTGCGTTGCTCGGTCCCACAACCAGTCTGTGGAAGAAATCTTGTTGGAAAGTTGCTTTTTTCCCAGACACAACCAGCGAACTTGACGGCTTTTTCTCTTCAGTTTCCCTCTCGTGCTGAGCACCAAGCAGGAAAGCTGAGAATACCAGTTTATAAAATCTTTTGGTAAAAATCGACAAAGGATTCAAACCAAGATCTGCAAAACGGACGCTTTCACCACTACACCACCACCCGGTTCAGCGATTTACATTTGTTTCGTGGTTATTTCAAGTTTAGCTTCTTAATTCAATTGAAAAAAAACTTTGATTCGGCGGCAATTTTTGTCAATTTTTAATAGTTCAAAATATGTTTATTTTATAAAAATAATTTAATTTTCTTTGTAACACTTTATAGATTACATAGTTAACGCACAAATGTTGTTTATCCAAAGCGTAAAATTAAAATACATGTACATATATATATATATATATACATATATATAATTTTTTTTGTTGGTTATATATAGTGTAGTTTTTATTTGAAACGTCAAAAAACATTTGCGGCTTCGAGTGTTTTCTTTTGAGAGGAAACAGAGTCCAAATGACTCTTTTGGTTTTAAAGTTTTCCGACTGCTGGTCTACGGAAAGTAGCGATGTGCATCAAATCAGTCACAAATGCAAATAAAAGGCTGGTAGCCTCACCATCAACATAGCGGACTGTCATAGGTAAGTGGCTGGTGGCCTCACCACCAACATAGCGGACTGTCGCAGGTAAGTGGCTGGTAGCGTCACCACCAACATAGCGGACTGTCATAGGTGAGTGGCTGGTAGACTCACCACCAACATAGCGGACTGTCATAGGTGAGTGGCTGGTAGACTCACCACCAACATAGCGGACTGTCATAGGTAAGTGGCTGGTAGCGTCACCACCAACATAGCGGACTGTCATAGGTGAGTGGCTGGTAGACTCACCACCAGCATAGCGGACTGTCAGAGGTGAGTGGCGAAATATCGATTCTTACAACCTGCTGGGTGAGCAGCCTCACTCTTGTAATTTGGTGAAACGCAGAGCGACAACTGTGCTTGCAGCAAGAATTAGTTTATCGAAAGTAATATCAAGCAATCAACCTGAACCATAAAGACAATGAAGTGGGTCAAGACAACCTCTTTCATGGTCACAGTCCCTGACCAGCGAGTCGAAAAGAAAAAATGCAAAACTTTGGTGAATAACCAGCCGATCAGTGCGTGAAATCAACCGAAATCAAAAGCAAGCCGATTGGATTTCACTAGTTTTCGAAAATGCTAATTTGACTTTGAATTTCGATTTATTTTTAACTCACCGAGGAACAATCTGTCATATTATCATCAAATGATGTTCTGGGTGTGGACAGTATCGATACTGAATCAGACGAGCAGTAGTTCGTCTCGTTTCGTGCTGATAGTGGAGTAAGATCGTTTGCAGTTAATCGGTGAAACATACAATAAAAAAATAAGAAGAAATTACGACCATGGTACTAGGGCTGCTTTTCGAAAGTATTTCACATTATCTCCTCGTGTTCGGTGGCAGTGCTCACGATAGCAACTCACTGTATCAGCAGAACTGCAACACTGGCGCAGAGAATTTGAACACAAGTTGTTGGATGAACAAATGCATGGTTCACCGTCGTTATGAGCGGAAAACCAAATAATATAAACAATTATTGAAAATTAAGTTTAGCCACATGATATTAATTTTTTGCTGGGGAAATTTCATCTTCAAGTCATAACAAATTCTTGAGTCATAGGGGAGTGGCTAGTAGCCTCACCACCAACATAGTGGACTGTCATAGGTAAGTGACTGGTAGCCTCACCACCAACATAGCGGACTGTCGTAGGTGAGTGGCTGGTAGCCTCACCAACATAGCGCACTGTCATAGGTGAGTGGCTGGTGGCCTCACCAACAACATAGCGGACTGTCATAGGTGAGTGGCTACTGGCTAGTAGCCTCACCAACATAGCAGACTGTCATAGGTGAGTGGCAAACAGCCTCACCAACAACATCGCGGACTGTCATAGGTGAGTGGCTGGTAGCCTCACCACCAACATAGCAGACTGCCATAGGTGAGTGGCTAGTAGCCTCACCAACATAGTGGACTGTCATAGGTGAGTGGCTGGTGGCCTTACTACCAACATAGTGGACTGTCATAGGTGAGTGGCTGGCGGCCTCACCACCAACATAGCAGACTGCCATAGGTGAGTAGCTGATAGCCTCACCAACATAGCGGACTGTCATAGGTGAGTGGCTGGTGGCCTTACTACCAACAGAGCGGACTGTCATAGGTGAGTGGCTACTGGCTAGTAGCCTCAACCAACATAGCAGACTGTCATAGATGAGTGGCTAACAGCCTCACCAACAACATCGCGGACTGTCATAGGTGAGTGGCTGGTGGCCTCACCAACATAGCAGACTGTCATAGGTGAGTGGCTGGTGGCCTTACTACCAACATAGCGGACTGTCATAGGTGAGTGGCTAGTAACCTCACCTACATAGTGGACTGTCATAGGTGAGTGGCTAACAGCCTCACCAACAACATCACGGACTGTCATAGGTGAGTGGCTGGTGGCCTCACCACCAACATCGCGGACTGTCATAAGTGAGTGGCTGGTGGCCTCACCAACATAGCAGACTGTCATAGGTGAGTGGCTGGTGGCCTTACTATCAACATAGCGGACTGTCATAGGTGAGTGGCTAGTAGCCTCACCAACATAGCAGACTGTCATAGGTGAGTGGCTAACAGCCTCACCAACAACATCACGGACTGTCATAGGTGAGTGGCTCGTGGCCTCACCACCAACATAGCGGACTGTCATAGATGAGTGGCTGGTGGCCTCACCATCAATATCGCGGACTGTCATAGGTGAGTGGCTAGTAGCCTCACCACAAACATAGCGGACTGTTATAGGTGAAAGTGAGTGGCAAAAAGTAGATTCTTACAACTCGAAGAAAATGAAAACATAAAAAATGAGAAAATGCTCACCAGCTAGGTGAGCAGCTTTACTCTTGTAACTTGCAGAAACGCAGAGCGACAACTGTGCTTGCAGTAAGAATTATTATTGAGAATTAAGTTTAGCCACATAATATTAATTTTATTATTAGGAAATTTTATCTTCAAATCATAATAAATTCTTGTACTTAAATTAAATCAGGTGTTTTACTCAATTAATAACGCCCATATTTTCCAAGTGATCTAGACTACGACCAAATATATTTTGCAGCATCAAAGCAATTTGCTTCAAAAACGAACACTAGATTGGCAATTATTTAGCACTGATCAATTGTTAAAGCTTAACAGGACAAGAACCTTCGTAACAGGAGCACAGACACATTCTTAATAAGTGGGGTCAATCAGCTTTTTATGCCAACCAAAATAAACGCAAAAATGATAGCTCAAAAACCTTGGTTATCATTGCGACACTTATTCTATAATACAGTTCCACAAAGGTACTGGAAAAAGTTGAATAAACAGCGTGATGTCAACTCTATCACAAGACTCACTGTATCAATCTGAGCTATATCTTCAAGGTCCTTTTTGTCCACAACTCCAGTATTTACTCTTCTACCGCAGCTGTCTCTTACTTTGTCATACTTCCCCTCGTCTTGTGTTCGAACCGGTTTTATTTTCTTCAGCAGCGCTTTGATCAGCTTTTTGATTGCCTCACTTCCTCAGCAAGTTCTATTACCATCGCAGTTATTTCTATTTCCACATTTAGTATATTTCGGCTGGACCCAAACTCGTCAGTCTGTAACAACATCAATATAGTATTAAGACGCAATCGTACTAAGGGTCAGAATCGTGGTAAAGTGAGCCGGAGTGCCATGCACAATGCAATGATCAAGCGTTCGAACCTCACAATGGATATGTTGTAATGCATTCGTGAAAGACATTTCACCATAATTATCTTTGCTTGGTTCAGTTGCACTACTTGTTGTTGTTGAAGTGTGCTGTGCCAGCAGTAACAGAAATCCTGAAGCGGGTCAGAAACACGATAACGTTCAAGCATAACCGACGAACAAGCGCTGCTGCAACCACAGAATAAAAGCACGACAAAAAAATTAGAGCTGCTTACAAGAAGCTGCCCATTGATATGATTGATCTTTATTATGAATCATCATAGTTCAACGAACAAAATAATTCACAATTATTTAAACTCTGTAACTGACAAAGACAAAAAAATCTAACTGTCTGACGTGACAAAGTGCATCGTTTCGTTCAGGATGAACAGAGACCAAAGACATGATGTATAATGGTGAGAGTGAATTACCATTTATTGTGATGAAGACGAATCTTTCATGTCTCTCTGAAGTGTTCCTTATTGTAATGAGAGTGAACTACTACTCTTTGTGGTGAGGGAGAACTACTATTCATTATGGTGAAGATGATGAAACACTCATTTTAGTGAAAGTGAACTCCTATACATAGCGATGAGGTAGAAATAATTATCAATGTAGTGAGGGTAGATCAGTAGGGGTCATTGTGCTCTATTCATTTTAGTGAGGGTGAACTACTAATTATTGCAATGAGGATTATATACTAAACATTGTGGTGATGGTGAACTGCCATTTTTTGTGGTAAGGGTGAAACACCGTTTATTATGGTGAGGATGAACTACATATTATTGTGGTGAGAGTAAGCACTTTTAGGCCACCAATTACTTGAGTATATAATTACTGCTAAACCCATTTCTATTTATGGCTGGTTTAAAGTAAAGGCTGCTCTTCCTAATCCCAGAGGAGGGCAACCTGTGGACCGGGAGCCACACACTACTCCTTTGTTCCTCTGCCTTGGCTCCAACGACTTAGAAACATGAAAAGTTTTTCAAAAAATGGCAACTTTGATAAAAAAACACTCTTGTAAGTACAGATGATTTAATTTAAACTTACTGTTCAAGTAATGTAATACGTAGCTGTTAGTTGGTTAGTTTATCGCTAAAATTTATTTAGATAAGGAAAACAGATATTTAGCTCAAACGCAAAAGAACTTTTTTAAGCTGAAGCTTTACTCTCCACTAACTTTGGTTGACACGTTTATCATTGTTAACATAAAAGTTTCAACATTGCTCCATCAGATTATTTTAACCTATAACAAAAAAAGACTTTTTAATTGCTTTGATTTACAGCCACACAATTTAATCAAAAGTAGTTTTAATTTCTAAAAAAAATTTTAAATATTAGCAAAAAGAAAAAACTTTAGACTGTCCGGATGAGACTTTACAGCTTTGAAAACAATTTTCGATTTGAATTTTTGGTCATAAACCTGATATATTAACACAATCTGAACTTTGCCACACTTTCAAAAAATATTAAGTATGTTTTCAAATAATGTTTGTGACTAAATGAAGGAGAAGAATTGTCAACACACACGGGCGCAGCCAAAATCTGACTCAGAATGGGAACGAGGTTAGTCCCGGTCAATTAAATTACATCTGCACCACAAAACCGCATGAATGTATATAAATTTGAACTGACGATCCACACCAACTATTCTGGAGGCTATTGGCAACATGGCATTTTAATTGGTTACACCTTTAACCATCGGTTAATGACAGATGCTAAACCAGTTCTGCAAATTGAAAAAGGTGTTCTTAATTTAAATGTCACGTTGGCAAAAGCCTGGATTTAAAATACATCTCCGAGAAAGGTAGTGCAGATCGTAGGTCTAAATCCCATCAAAACTTAATTCTTACCAAGTTGCCTTACAGTGACATGCACTGTACTTACAAAAGCTAACAGCGTTGCTACTTAGAGTTAGGTTTCAACTGTGCACATTCATTATCCAATTCTCTACAATAAGATCAGATATCTCATGAAAACTGAGTTGTTTGACAGTTTGATTAGGCACATCAATTGCACAGGATTGTTCACAGACATAGTATTGTTAACTTAGTTCACATGTCCACTTGGTCGCAGGCTTTGCTGGCCATTTTTGCAATTTTTTCTGAATCACGAAAAATGCAACAAAAAACTTCAAAAACCCGGCTATCTTAGCCGCTGCTAGAGATAGTGGCTCTGATTGCATCACATCTATCGCAGCGAAACTTTTGTTGTTGGCAAAAGCCTGGATTTAAAATATATCCCTGAGAAAGGTAGTGCACATCGTAGGTTTAAATCCCATCAAAACTTAATTTTTACCAAGTTTCTTAACAGTAGTGACATGCACTGTACTTACAAAAGCTAACAGCGTTGCTACTTAGAGTTAGGTTTCAGCTGTGCAAATTTATTGTCCAGTTCTCCATAATAAGATCAGATATCTCATGAAAACTGTGGGGTGTTCAGACTGTTTGTTTAGGCACATCAATTACACTGAATTGTTCACAGATATAGTACTGTTTAATTACCATAAAACCCAGCCTATAAGTCGACGTTTTAAGCCTAATAAGTTGTCTAGAAAATCGCCAGTCGACTTATACGCCAGGTATAGTTTTCTTTTTCTTTCTTAGGTTTAAATCATGAATTTTTATCTATAAAAAAACTAGGTCGACTTATAAGCTGGGATTTACGGTAGTTCACATGTCCACTAGGCCATGGGCTTTGTTGGCCAGTTTTGGAACTTTTTCTGAATCAAGATAAATGCAACAAAAAACTTCAAAACCCCCAGTTATCTTGGCCGCTGCTGAAGAGGTGGTTTAAGGAAAGCGACTCTGATTGTATCACATCTGTCACAGTGAAAGATTTGTTGTTTGTTACTTAGACAAGGTGAACAGCTTGATTGAAGGCTGTAAGTGAGCCTGGTTATTCGTTGTAGTATATGAAGCAGCAAACTGCAAATGGGTCTACGTCAATCTGTCTAAGACCTGAAAACGGCTATTAGGCTTAGGTTTAACTATTTTTATGTTGGTACAAAAATGGTATAGGTTTAATGTGGAGGCAAGAGGCGTTCGAACATCTGCCGCAGCCATTTTCTAAAATAAATCCAGGATTACTCTTAAAGCTCAACATGTAGTTACTGTTGTAGACAATTAATAAGTGAAAATAAGAAAAGAGAAAGCATTTTAATAACACATAAGCCAAATTTTTAGATCAGCTGGAGATTTATTTTGTGTGTAATGTGCCATAAATCTTAAAATTACTTTAGAACTATTTTAACGAACACATGTTTATATAGCTTAACGATTGAAAAAAGTTTATACACAATGCTTTAGGAGAACAAATATAAAAATACCTTTAAAATTTTGTATTCAGATGTGTCAGAGGCTATCAATTTTTATAGTATTTAAATACTGGTATTAATATATGCATAACTTAGTGAATGCTTTAAATCTATGATGTCAAAAAAACTGCTCGAAATAAATTGTAGCCTTATTGCATTTAATTTCTGGAAGCTACTTTTTAAAGCTGTCTACAATGATAAATGTTGCATCATATATTGTACATAATTTATTACGACCTTATGCAATCTTTTTGACCAACTATTACAAAAAATACAGAAGTTTTGACTTGAAAATGCAATAACAGTTTGTCTGGACACATTGAACATAAGGTGAAATGACATATTGGAGGCCGCAATAAACTTTTTCTTGTATGTTTTCAGTCACCTACTCATGTTGTTGACATTGAATCCGAGATAAAAGATAAAAAACGGCTGGAAAACAGAAAACTTATCTAATACATTTTTGAACACCTGATGAAGAGCAATTTTGAAGGCCGCAAGATGAGGTTTAGCTTGTAATATCAGTCACCAATTGATATCACCGAGATCAATCAAGAGATTAAAGGCAAATAACAATGAAAATCATTCCTGAAATCATCTTGCTTATGAATTTGTCAGAAATATCAATTGCATAAAGTGTATTAAAGAAGAGACTAAGTGTACTCTATTAAGTAAAATTTTGTTAGGTAGAATAGAAGATTTTTTGATGTTCTGTTTAGTGTTTAGGCAAAATATTGCCAATTTCATATATACTTTACCGATTGGTGAAATAATAAGTAGATGGTTGCTTGATTAGCTCAATAACAACAGCATTGCTGTATCTTTGAAAATTTTCCTATACAGCAATTTTCTAAGCTTGGTTGTATTGCTTTTATTGCACTAAAAATGTCCTGTGGCAGTAGTACTCATAACTTTGAAGAAGGTTTAAAACACAAGCTGTTGCATGAACAACTGAATAACTGACATTTACAGTTACCATAAACTACAAATATTTAACTAACATATACTTATAAAAAACACTTTATCAAAATTTTTCTGAGTTGTTTGTTTTTGAGATAGTGGTAGTTTTATACTCCAGTGAAAAGAAAACCTTTTGGTCAAAGTATTACCGATAGATTGTGGTTGTGCACTGAAGAGTTGTTGATGTTGCAGAGGTATTGCATTTCTACCACAAGCGGTGCGACTTGGCAGAAAAAATTGCACTAAACACAACCAGTGCACATTTACTTTGTACTTTCAGTTTCTCCTGTACCATTTTGTATCATAACAGCAGAGAGGAATGATGAAGAAGAGTGTGTGACTTGTCATCCCCAGGCTAATTCATGATTCTGTAAATATAATTGTGAGAAATATTTGTTGAATTCCACAACCTCCATAATGGAAACAAAACTGCATTCTAAAAACAGGCTTACTTTCTCTTTTATGCAGACGTGATTAAGTCAAAACTAAGCTGCATTGTGTACAGATGCTTGAAGATAACAAGCATAAAGAGTTATAGCTTTACTGCCAATTTGTATCGTGAACTCAACGTATAATTAACAGTACAACCATGACTTGCAGCTCACAATTTGTCATCTTGACTGTCAGAAAAAATTATCAATTCCGAATCTGCGAAAGCCCTGTCAGCAGAATAAACAGCATGCTATAAATTACAAACTGTATTGATCCAACAACCTACACAAAAAGTCATTTCTTTCCAGGCAGCACCTGTTATTTATTAAAATACTTTAAAATAAATTACTGATACCTATAAGTACCAGAGTTTCCACAATACGTTAAAATCTGTGAAAGTTAGGAAGTGATCAAATGTTTTTGCAGCAAGAAACGTGCTTGAAGTTAAGTGTGCTCAAGTTCAAAAATGACCAGTTATCAAAATTTTGGTTTTTAATTTGCTGAAAAACTTAGAAGAAAAATAAGCCTGCTGCAGTATGAAAGCATGTGCCATCCACTAGTCGACACATAAAAATTATCAATAAATGAAAAATTGTATGAAAAAAACTATGACTGGCATCAAATTTAGCCCTTAATCACATAAACCAGCTTAAACTGCTACATACGCATACAGTGGAACCCCGGTTGGCGACCACCTCACTAAAATGACCACCCCGTTAACAGGACCACTTCATTGCCATCCCAAATAATTTGCTATGTTGATGCATTGTATTTTGTTTCACTAACGCGACCACCCCGCTATCCAGACCGCGACCACCATATTCTTGGTCCCACAATGCAAATTAAACTCTGCTAAAGCGACCACATGTGCGCAATAATTTACTTTTGTGACCAAAATAAAAAGATAAGATCACTGTGTGCACACACAAACAAAGAAATTTTGTAACAAATAAACAGTGTGATGTAGGGAAGTGCATGCACACACTAACAAACAAAGAAACTACAGTACTGTACACACAAAATGGCGTGCGAACTGATTAAAACCGCTTAACTTAAAAGTTTAAACTCATTCTGTAAAACCCATTCTGGCGAGTTTAGTATTTTTCAATCTGCAGTTGTTTTTAAAAAGATATGGCGCTTAGTAAAAAGAAATCGCGTGAACTTTCAATCAAAGAAAAAGTTTTGGTTATAAAGCAAAAGGAAAGTGAGGGAAAATCTCAAAGGGAACTCACTAAGATTTTTGGCGTAAGCAAAACTCAGATACAGAGTACGCTAAAAAGAAAGGCTGATGTTTTGGCTGCATACGAGGATAATTTACCTAATGATCAAAAGAGAATCAAAACGTTTCAATTTGAAGAAGATATCGATTTGCTAACTTTCCGATGGTTTCAAAGAGCTCAGTCTTTAAACCTACCGATAAGCGGGCCTCTGATTCAAGAAAAGGCTCTAAGCTTTGCCAATTCTCTGAAGAAAACTGACTTTGAAGCATCAAATGGTTGGTTGAACAGATTTAAAACACGGCACAGCATTTCTCATGCTGTTATTAGTGGGGAGAGTGGCAGTGTTGATGAAGATGTTGTGGAGAGTTGGAAATTACGCCTTCCAGCTATCACTGCTGGTTACGCTACTCGTGACATTTACAACATGGACGAGAGTGGAATGTTTTATCATACTTTGCCTGACAAAACTCTTAAAGAAAGAAACACTGAGTGCAAAGGAGGAAAAAAGTCAAAAGAACGGATTACGGCCATGTTCTGTGTAAACATGGACGGAGAATTTGAGAAAACTTTAGTGATTGGAAAAAGTAAAAACCCTCGATGCTTCAAGTCTATTGACACAAGGACATTGCCTGTAGAATGGGAGCATAACAAAAAGGCGTGGATGACATCAGGGATTTATCAACGGTGGCTTCAAAATTTTGATAGAAGGATGCAAAGACAGAATCGGCAAGTTTTACTACTCCTCGACAATGCTCCAAGCCATCCAAAGGATGTGAATTTGTCAAACGTGAAAGTTGTGTTTTTACCGGCAAATACGACATCTAAACTTTAACCACTAGATCAGGGAATAATCAAGGCAATAAAAACAATCTATCCAAAACGACTTCTGCAGTTTGTGTTGGCTAAAATGGAACAAGGCGAGGACGTGATGACATTGTCAAAATGCGTGTCTGTTTTAGATGCCATACATTGGATCAATACAGCAGTTCAACAAGTCCGCTCTACTACAGTGAAGAAATGCTTCTTAAGATGTGGAATCGGGCATGCTGAAGCTGATGATTCTAGCACTTTGGATGATGAGGACAATGTGGGTCTAAGTGAACTTGTTTCAAGGGTCCAAAGTCATTTAGATCTGCCGAGTCAATCTGTTGATGACTTTGCTGCATGTGACAACGATTTGGAAACGTGTGACAACGCAACCTCTAACTTAGAAAATCGAATTCTAGAAGAATACCACGAGCAGCAAAACAAAGTTTCAAACAGTGATAAATGTGATGATGAAGAAAATCTGCCTGAAGAGAATGAAGAAAGTTCTTCTACGAAGAATTGTAAAAAAAATGCGTTGACATCAATTGGAGCAACACTAAAATGTGTTGAAGATATAAAATCTTTTCTATTGGAAAGAAACGCACCCCATCTTCTCACACCTCTGTATGAAATTGAAAAAGGACTGTGTGAAATGTCAACAGCTGCAATGAAACAAAAATCTATTCGCGATTTTTTTAACGTGAACAGTACCTGCAGTTGTGAATAAATACATACTGTACATGCATTTTGATGTTTTGTTCTTTTTCGCTTATCATAGGCTACTTAGGCAAATCAATGCCTGCATTTAAGGGTGTAAGTCCAGTTGTTATAAATATGATGCTCAAAGGCAAAATTCACTGACCTGACCACCCCGCTAACCTGACCACTTTAATGCGGTCCCATGGGTGGTCAGGTTAGCGGGGTTCCACTGTACTTTAGATGGTGGTTTTAAATAATTAGTGAAAGCAGACTCAGTATAACTTCATATGCAACAGTTTGGGCCTATTCACTGCTCTACACCAGCATAAGGCTACTATTTGTAATGTAATCTGGCTTCAGCTATGAAAACATGCCATGACACTCCTACCTAATCAAACTTTTAATCCCCCATCTACATGCAACCGACACCTTTAACCTACACTACTAGCCATTTTAATTGTTTAACTTGATGCATTTCAAAAAATTTTGTTTTCAATACATAGTTTTAACCACCACCATATTGTGCATGTAAACACAACCAGGGTAGTGGTCAGCAAAGCTTTCTTTTTTCAACGGCCAGCAAGGCCAAGAGGACATGTAAACTCATCACAAGAGATTTCGAGTGGATATAATTTCAAAACATAGTAGTCCTAAAGTCTTGTGTTGGCATAAAATAACAGGTTTTAACTTGGTTATAGATGATTGCACCCAATACTGCCCGTGCAACGGGATCAAATAAGTTTGCCAGAGGTCAAATATATAAAAACCTCTGCCTCTTTTCAACCCAATGCCTAGAAGACCAAATTTGGTGTCAAAAAATAAGGAATCATCAAGTGTAAATCAACTTCAGTGCACTTTTTGTTCTAATATGTTTAATATTCAGGCTATTTTCCAAAAACTACCGATTTGTAGATTCATGATAAGAAAGCATAGCTAACTGTTTTGTTTTTCCAACTTTCACATTTATTGACATCCATCAAAATATTGTTGAAAAATATACTTCTGGAGTTGAGTTAGCAAGCTGCCTTGGGTTTCTAGGACAACATCACATTTAAGCTGTGATGATAAGATAAAGAATGGGAGTAGCATTTTTTCTGAGAGTCTATAGTGATAACAGGATTAGCAATATGGACAGTTAGTTTCTAGGCTTAAGTTGATAGCATGGGGAGGATAAAGGAGATATATACATTACAGTGGTCACCGTTCAATAGAGCATCGGTTTATGGAGAAACCTGCCTTTTGGAGCAGTTTTTGGTGACAAGAAATGGTTCCTACCTTTTCCTGTTATAAAATTCTCCACTTAGTAGAGCAAGTCACCGCTTTTAAGAGCAGCTTTGTTGTGTAAAGTCACTATCGTTTGTGCGTGATCGTGCATGACAAATCGAAAAAAAAAGGCTAAAACTGCTTTTTCGCAAAGCTGACCAGTGGTCATTGTTGTGTAAGCTTGATGATGCTGTAGAGCAAGCTACAAAACATGAAGTAAAACAATCAAAAATTGAGCAGTTCTTTTGTGCTGCTGAAGCTGAAGAGCAGCAATAGTAAACATGTTTAACAGTACTGTGAACTTTTTATGTTGCTTTACACACTGTGCAAGATCTTAAAACGCAATAAAATACAGTACCCTGATATTGGCATGTGTGTTGGTGAACTCCCTAGTGTAAACGACACCTTATTTTCATGGCCAAAACGTTCTCATCTGATTATAGAGCCACAGCTTTTTACAGCAGGTTTTGCAATCCCCGAGGGTGCTCCATTAAGCAGTGACCACTGTATAAGCTCTTTTAGGCTTTAACCAGTGTTATTCATTTCAGGTTTCAATTGAACATCTGGGCTATATATTGAATGGTCAATAATAGTTTTAAAACAAAGTCAGATGGTGAAAAGAACAAAAGTGCTCCCTAGTGAAGAATATTTTAGCAGTACGAATGAATTTCTAGCTGGTCGATTGCCAACAAAGAGACAAGATATTCTAAGAATACTGCATGAAGATAGTAACCTTCAAAAAACAGCTTACACTGCAGTGGCAAAAGCGTTACTAGACAGATAGATATGGTGCAACTGCAATGTATATCCTGTTTATGTTGTGACAGTAGCTAAATGAAATTTTGAAATGATCACACAATTAAGTGAGCTAGATCGCTGGCCAAAAAAGAGGGGAATAATAATTTTTTGCAAAGGAAACCAGTTTTATTTGTGATTTGGAGGAGCTTTATGATATTTTCTGTTATGATAATGCACAAACAATGACATGCTTTGGAAAAGCAACATGGATTAAGAATGACTTAAGAAAGATTATAAATGATCAAAAACGTGAACATAAACAAAAGTGTTTTGTTATAGTGAAACTTCTTTAATTTTCTGACATCACTTTTTGGAATTGTCATATGAAGCAGGATCAATCTTTTACACAAACTTCAAATAATCCATCTTGCAGTACTGTCCCTCATGATCAAAACCTTACACTAATACTGATTCAAGCAGCCAGTCAAACTTCTTCAAATGATTCAACCCATCATATGAAGAAGAGTTTTCGACATCAATTTAAAAAAATATACAAAAGCAGAAATGAGCAAAATAGAAAGTCATGGCCAAACTTGGTACAAATAAGTGAAAGGTAGAGGATTTCTGATTGAAAATTAAAATGAGAAATTATTTCTCTTTCTAATTTTGTGATTTGGTCAGCAAAACCTTCAACCAACTGTTTAATACATTGGAGAGTAAAAAGAAATACACGTTTAGACCAACGCTTTTTTGAGCAGTGCAGTGCCTCATGTAAACACTGTGCAGCACCTCATGTAAACATTGTGCAGCTGTGACACAACAGCGTGTGACGACGACTTAAAATATTGCACATGCCATTACTACACTTCTTTTCTATTACAAATTATCCCCCCAACAATTAACATAAAGTAACATCAAAAGTTTTTCTTTTGTTTACTTTTTCTGGAAAATTTCAATTGTAGCTAATGATAGTAATAGCAAATAGCTCTTACACTTCACTTTAACACAAGATATCAGTTTTTGAGGCACGTTTTACACTGGAATTGGTTATGATTGTTGTTTTATTTACGTTTCAATGCTAATTTCAATCATCCTTGTTAAGATAAAAAAAGAACATAGTTTTCAGTTTTAGTTTAGCACCAAGAACACTATTTTTAAGGAAATAGTTCAGTTTCTGTAAATTACACATAAATAACCTTCTTTCACGTGTCATTCATGAAAACTAGAAGTAAAATCAGATATGACTTTTAACCAATTTCAGTTTTGAATTTCCAACAGAATTTTTTTAAATAAAACGCATGGTAGCTGACAGCCATGGGCTGTGATAGCTTATCAGTTATGATTGAAACAAGCCTTGAAACGTGAAGAAAAAAAATGTACATTGTAGTTTCGATTTTTTTAAAAATGTTTTATGTTGAAATCTAGCCTTTTTTTCTTATACATTTTAATGGTTTGAACCTGTGACTTGCAGGACTCAGAAAAAATTGCCATTTACCATGTACCACTTCAAAATCGTCTTGTGATTCAACACTAATTGTAACATCTAATTTAACTTTGTAACTTAAGATTTAACAATGTAAAGAAAAATCACTGGACAGTAGAAACTAACAAAAACTTGTGCATTGCATAAAGAAAACTTTTTCTAGAGTGTAATTGTGCATGCATGACTATTGCAGTCTTTTACATCTACATATACACTGTAGCATCTGGTAAAACAGGAGGGGTCACCAAAAATTTTTTTCCAGAAAGACACTTCCCACGCAAATGCAGTAAAACTATTTGGTTTTACATTAATACTTTTTGCAGACAGCACCTCTCAGTGAAATCCTGTAGTTTTTAAATGTACAGTAGATTCCACCTAATTGGGCCACCGGTTAATTGGGTCAGCTGTTTAATTGGGCCAAATTGTGAAGAACGAAATTCATTCAAAGATAATGCACTATGCTACATCTGGATAATCAGGGCACAACTGTAGCTAGACATACACCTGTGTAATTGCGAAACTGCCTTTGTGATGTTATAGAACTCAATATCACAAAGCCAATTTTATTATGTAACAATTGAACAATACAGATGCAACTTATTTTGTCACTTCATGCCTTTGAACATTGTAATTGTTGTGTTTTATTGCAAATTTTGTGAAGACTAAAGCAGAAATGCCCCGAAAAGATCTAACAATTGCTGAAAAGATTGTTGTTCCAAAAAAAATTAGAAAACAACCTCCAAGCAATGTGCACATTGCTTGTGTATGCGCATGTGTTTGTTTTTTGTTGCTGTTAAGACAATGACGTCAAGCTAACTTCAGATAATTGGGCCTAATAGTGCTAGTCAGTGTTCCCTTTAAACGCAAAAAAAGTGCGAATTTGCGAAATTATGTCTGGCGGATTCGCAGTTAAAATTCATAAGTGCGTCAAAATGTCCGGCGCTTTTTGTAACTTTTTCATTTTGTTAAAATTTTTGCAATTTTGTTAGCAAAATCTTAACCAACTGTTAAATGCATGGGAGACAGTGAAAAGAAATCCAAGTTAGGACAGATGCTTTTTTAGAGCAGTGCAACGTCTCACCCGAACATCGCACGGCTGTGACGCAACATTGAGTGACGGCGACTGAAATATCGCGCACGCCTTTGCCTCATTTTTTTGTAAAACAAATTATCTTCCAGCAATTAACCTGAAGTAAAATCAATTTTTTTGTTTACTTTTTCTCAGCCGATTTCAGTCGTAGCTAAAGAGCAGTAATAGCAAGCAGCTCTCAAACTTCAGCTTTAACTCAAGACATCATTTTTCGAGGGAAGTTTGAAACTAAACTTGCTTAAAATCTTTATGTTTTCCTTACGTTTCAACGCTAACTTCAATCGTGTTTGTTAAGATAAAAAAGCACATAGTTCTCGCTTTAAGTTAAGCACAAAAACACCATTTTTGAGGGATTGGTTCAGTTTTTGTACGTTACAAATAAATACCCTTCTTTTACTTGCCATTTATAAACACTAAAAAGAAAAAAGAATACAACTTCTAACCAATTTAATTTTGAATTCCCTTCAAATACTTTCCGAACTGAGATTGAAAGTTTGTTTGCAATCGCAAAAACCTGTTGTTTAATTGATTACGATAAAGAAATGTAAGTTGTCTAATCATTTACCGTAATCAAGTGACAGTTAAAGTTTGCAAGTAATTTTTGTGTCATAGTCGTAATAACCTACCTAACATCACATTACTTCATAAAAGTTCTATTTCTCATGCTCATGTCGGGCGTTGGCAAAGGGTTAATTTTATTTACGCGCATTTTTCATCCGTCATTCCAAAGTGCTTACGAATCACTGTTGCAAAGGCTGTAAAGTTTGAGACCAAATTTAACCACAATTAACTTACTGAAGAAAAATAGCCAGGTATTTCGCCGCTGTCTTATAACAACCGATAGGTTACCTGTTTGTGAACATTTTGGGGCTGACATAGCCACGCTAATTATTACGTCACCAAAGGGCATTGTCACAGTTTTGACTTTTCTTTCCCTGCAAATTTGTCTGGTGGTTTTCGTGCATTTGCTAGCAATTTCGCACTTGTGCCGGCGGTTACGCACTCACTAAAATCTTAGAGGGAACACTGGTGCTTGTCCCGATGTGACCTGATAAAGCAGAATCTACTGCAATTATAAACATTAGCATTTCAATTTCTATACTAGACTTAAAAGCTGCGTTTACCAAACTCTTGAAAATTTACATCCACAAATTTTTCTTTTTTTTTGGTCAATTTTCAAATGCTGTTCACAAGGATAAAAATTCACCAATTGAATATTTGCGTCCTCTTTTCTAACATTGGGTAAATGGTTAATTAAAATTTAATAAAAGTGAAAAAATATTTTGCAAGCTATGTCACTGACACTATTATCAAGAATTTTCTAAACAAGCTTTAGAAGTGTCTCAAACTCTCTACCACTATTTTTGTCACAAAACCTACCACATAATGACATTTCACAGTTTTTTTGCATGTGGGACAAAACTTCATAAAAATTAACTTGTTTTCCTGCTAGTTTGTAAAATTTGTTGACCAGACTCAGGTAAAATTTGTTATTGTTTATTAATGACATTGCCTTATAGGCCGGTTGCGCCACCCATTGACCACCTACGTAGCCGTGTCTCGCACTGGTCATCTTTCTAATCCTTACTATTTCGAATGTTCTTACTTCTTATTTACAAAATAAAATGATCTACAACTATAAAAACTCCTGCGTTTTTGTTTTGTTCTGTTTGTTTTTTTTTTTCAATTCAATTAAACTGTTCTTTAATTGCTTGAATTTAGGGTTTAGCGGCCATGCAACTATTGCTCTAGTTTTATGGATCCACTGTTTTCATTTGCATGTTTTAACGTCTGACGTTGTGTCGCTTCTTCCTTTTCTTGACTCCATTTCTCTCATTATTATTGTTGTTCAGTGTCGTGTGTAATGGTGGTGGTCATGAATAAAAAAGATACAGATACAGATATGTTTTACAAAGAAAGTAAGACAGAGATACAATAACTACTGCATTGTACAAAAATCTTAATTTTCTGCTTAAAGTTGTGTGGTTTTGGCATCAAATACTTTCTAATGTTAGATTGAAAGTTTAATCACCACTGCAAAACTCTGTCATTTAATTGATTACGATTGAGAAATGTACTAATAAGTTATTCACCATAATCAAGCAACAATTAAAGTTCACAAATAATATTTGTTCTTGTGTCATAGTTGTGGTAGTCTATCCAACATCCAATTATTTGATAAAAGTTTTATTTCTGATCCTCATGTCAGGCATTGGCAAAGTCATTTTTCTCATGCTCTTGCAGGGTGTTGGCAAAGGATTAATTTAATTACATGCACTGTTCCAGACATTCTGCAATGCTTATGGATTAATGTCACAAGGGCTATAGAGTCTAAGTGACCAAATTTAACTGTTTAACTTCAATTAACTTATTAAACAGATACAGCCAGGTATTTCACAGTCATTTTCTTGTAACCAGTAGGCTACTTGTTCAAGAACTTTTTTAAGGGCTGACATAATGACGCTAATAATTACACCACTAAAGCACATCGTCAGTATTGCTTCTCCCCCCAAAAATTTTGTAAACTCAGCACTGCTGCCCTTGCAATACAAATATCCTGTTCCTTAAATCTTTATATTACATTACTAGGCTGGTGTAACAGCTTGTTCAGCAACAGAGCAATGTCTATCAAAATCTGTTAAGCAGTTTTTGGTCATTTGCTAGCTATTTTGCTCTTGCACCACTTACACCTACTTGGTTATGCACTAACTAAAATCTTAGAGGGAGCACTGGCAGCCAGGCTATACCCAAGTGTAGTTTGAAATGGCAGTCACCTTTCCTGAGCCCACCACAACATAATCTTACTGGCTTGAAAAAAATTAAAGCCTGAATGTTACATTTCACATCGTTTATTTTTTCCAAATACAAGTAATCATCATAGAGTGAACCTTTAGTATAGCAGAATGAACTAACTACATGCTTGCCTATACTAGTGATCACTAATACAGAGTAATTAGTGTACATGTTATTGGTTACTTTGTAAAGACTCAACCACAGACATATGGCAGGAAATAATGCAATTAAGAACCCACTTACTTTTGACTTTACTTAAATTTCATCAAATTCATTGAATAACAACAATTCTGATACCGTTCCAATATTTTTCTTCCATAAGATTTTAATTGATGTAATCCATGTTTATATTGACTGAAGGAAACTAATCCAAAACAAATTTAACGTTCCAGAATTTACTACACCAAAATTTTGTAACAAGATTAAAACAATACTGGTACAACTTGAAAATTTTTTGCATTTGCAATTATAACTTTTTGAGAATAGTAGTAAGGCAGAGGCTCTTTTGTCAACAACATTTTATCCTCAAAATCTATTTTGGCATTAAACGTTTTTAATTGGCTCATTTTAATGAGGTACTAAAAATGACTTTCTGGCAATCTATAATTGGTTAATTTCTATAATTTCTTGTATAATGTATTTAAACATGGCACTTGAAAACTATCAACCCTTAATATACGCTCCCCCTTATGTTCACACACAGACTCATTATGTTTACACACCAACCCCCTCCAGTATACACTGCCTCAAATCAAGTAGATTAAACTGGTGCAATACAAGACAAACTATCAGTTTTCAACTCTTTATCTACTGTTTTGGAACTTTCAACTTTGATCTAACTGTTTTTTTTTATGATTTGCATCTTCATTTATCACTTAGCAGTACATGCTTCAGTAATCTATGGATCCAGAAATACAAAGTCTTAAATTAATATCTGCTGTCACAAGCATATTTCTTACATCCAGGATTATGGTCACAAGTTACCCAAAAAACAGGGTTAATCAGGACACGGATAAAAAGCTTGAAAATAATTTGGGTAATTGAGAAATATGTGTTACCATAAAAGTTTAAGAAACTGTTTTGATAACATTGTTGCTTGATTGGCAAATTGATTTATTCCAAAATCATTTACAATCATTGCCTAATTCACCCACTTTCAATTATCAATTATTTCACTATCAATTACATTACGCTTTAGGTAATTTCTTTATGTTGATTAAGTAATTCCAATATCCCCACATGTGCGGCTAAGCAAACTAGGCTGCACCAAAATACGAAAAAGCGGAATTATGAAAATGCGGAAATTGAGAATAAAATAATAAAGTAACGGAAATACGGCGAAAAACTACCAATTAAACTACGGAAAACTCAGGAATACGGAAATTTATGAAAGAGGATAAAAATAAAATATTATTATTCAAATGAATGAAATCAAACAATTAAAATCAATTAAATTGTGCATCTTTATTTTGTAAATGAGTTGCAGAAATAAGGAAATTTATGGAAGATGATGAAAGCACAATATAAAACAAAAATGAGCGTATCTAGGTTTTTTTCAGATTTTAATGGGAAACATCAAATTCTAATCCTGAATTTGGAAAATTCTAAATTCTAATCCTAATCCTAATTCTGAAGTTGTAGAAACTGATTTAATGACCTTGCAGGATTTGATGAATATATTCGAGTTTAGAGATAAATATCCTAAATAATTTCAAGCTTTACTTCATTTGATCGCAAAGAAGTTAAATTCTAATGTTAATCCTAATTCTAATCAGCATATTTCAAAAACTCTAAATTCTAATCTAATCCTAATCTAGTTCCAATCTTCAAATCCGGCCGGATCCAGATCCTAATTCATGCTCATCTCTGATACAAAGATTCAAATTAAAAAGTTAAATGAAGTAAACTATATGCATCTCCTATTTTTTGATAAGTTGGTGCAAAAATTAGTCGTTCAGAAAAACTTATATAAGTTTGTCGAGCATGGGCTATTGATTAGCAGCTATGAAAGAAAAGATTGGGAGTTCGTTCAGGAACTGAAGATCTGTTTGGCGTCAGATTGGAGCATGTCAGTCCAATGAGCGCGAGATGGGTTCCAAAATTGATAGAAAAGGAACGGGACATTCAGTCTTATGTATAGGCTTATTGGATGTTGGTCAAAAACATAGTTGTGTGCAATGTTTCCTCTAAAGTATGCGCTTGTGCGTGCGCACACAAGTAAAATAATGCCGCACAAGAAATTTATACACTTTTTCAATAGAAATTAAGATTTTTTTAGGAGCGCACACTTCAAAAAATTTTCCGCACATCACAAAAAAAATTAAAAGAACATTGGTTGTTTGCTCAATTGGATAATTAGGAAAAAATCAGGAATCGAACTAAGGATTGTCTTGTTGTTAAAGCAATTGATTGAAGACTAAAGATTACTTATCCGATTACCAAAAAACAATGTATGCCATAGAATTCCAAATTTTTTAATTGAACTTTCATGCACATTTGTCTTTTCTAACTAAAGTTTACATGCATCTCCGTATTTCCTTCATGCCTACAAGCATTTCCTAAACGAGAACTATAGAGCACACTTTCTGTCCACACATATTTTTCCTCACGGAGCTAATGCCCTTTGACACATGACTATTGCTTCATGTCAATTAATCCATTTCCATAACCGATGCTTACAAATTGCCCCATACCTAGGCTTACCATTTGTCCCGTTTTAGCCGTGACAGTCCCGGTTTTCAAGGCTTTGTCCCTGTCACTTAATCTAAACTCTCGGTTTTTTGCATTCAGTCGGCCAGCATAGCCAGACCTACCATGCGTCCCTATTTAAACATCCATCCCGTTAAGCAAAAAAATTTTGAAAACGGAGTCAAACCCGATGATGATTTTGACCGGAAGTGACACAATAGCGCCTGTAATACTGGAGTTGACTTTTATTTTTGGAGGACACCTCTATGGAGGGTAAAATTTTCAGATGCATCTAACATTGAAAATGGCTTGCATTGGCCTATTTTCTCACAGAAATATAGCTTTCATTTCCGTATTTTTGAACTCAAACATCCTTGCATTTCCACATCGCCCAAATGAAAAATAGCTTGATTTCCTAACTGAACTATTGCGTCTGTTTTCGCATTCTCCAACTCAGGTGATGGCTTGCATTTCTGTATTTCCTCTTTGAAATAGTGCTTGCATTTCCACATTTCCTAACACAAAGATGCTTCGATTTTAATTTTAATTAATTATCATAGAGAAATGTTGCTAGTTCAATTATTTCCCTTCAGCAACTAACAGTTGCAGTTCGCAAGTTATCTTTTCTTTCTGTCACAGTCTTGGTTTCCTACGTGACACCACATCATTTTATATTTGTAATGCTCATGTCGGGTATCGGCAAAGGATTTATTTTGTTTACATGCAATGTCAACTTATCATTCTAAACGCTTACGAATTATTGATGCAAAGATCAAAAAAATTGAATGACTAAAATTAACTTAAATTATCTTACTGTACATATTAAACAAAAATAACCAGGTATTTCGCTGACACCGATTAGTAACCGTAAGGCTACTTGTTTGTAAAGTTTTAGGGATGACGTAATCACGACAATTATTACGTCATCGAAGCACAACGTCACAGTTTTGGCTCTTCTTCCTCAAGTTTTCAGATCTCGGCGCTTACGTCCATACAACCGTTGTTTGGACTTGTTTTTGGATCATCTTCAAAAATTATTGACGCGCAGGTAACTTGAGTTCCTGCTGCAAAATACTTAGCAAAGTAAACAAGATACAATTTGCAAGATGTATCTAAATTGGATACAAGGATACTAAACGATGATATTTGAGACAGAGATGATGGCCCTAGATCATTGATTTTCAATCCATCGACCATGGTCTTTACTGACCTAGAACTTTATTTAACTTTCACTTTGAGTAAAATGGATATAATTTTTTTGGCAACTTTTGTGTTTTAGACTACATCATTATTTATTTTGATAACTTTTTTTGAGGTCACTTATGCGATTGATAAAAGTATGTGATTGGAGCACTTGCCTCTGTGCTTTTTGAAAATAGGCCACATGCCAAAAATGATAAAAAAGCTCTGAACTAGATAAAGAGTTTTACAAAACGAAAAAAATATGTCGGAAGAAAAACCAAAGGATGCCGTTATACACAAACTGATGTCACAGGCAAACTAAAAATATGCAAAAAATTGAAATTCTGCAAGATATTAAAGAAATGTTACGCTGGTATTGGCGAGTAAACGTCATAAGTGAAGCCGTAAACTAATTCTACTTTACAATAAAAGCGTGGAAAGAGAGCGCGCATAGCTGTAAATCGCTGTTGCGCTGCTGTGACTTGATGTTTTCTTGAGACGTTTAGCTGGCTTCGAAAAACTGTTGGACAAAGGACCGGAGATCTGAACCGGGGTAAACGACACCTTTTGTTAGGTTGGTGTATTCACTAAATAAATAGCAGTATGCTACCAAAAATATCCTTTTTTTCACCTTCAAAATATGTTACGAAATCTGTTGTGACGGTTCGTTCCCCAATGATTACCAAAATTCTCCGGCGGTTTTTATATAAGTTATTTGCTAGCAAATTCGTACTTGCGGCGGCAGTCAAGCAGCCACTAAAATCTAAAAAGAAACACTGCATTGATCCAGTTTTACAAATTTGTGATCACACCACACGCTGATACTGAATTCTAAACAAATTAATAACTTATATTTTTTAAAATAGACTAATCAAGATTTTATGTTGATCAACTCGAAGAAAGGTACAATTAATTAGAATTGACACAGGCGGATTTTTCTGGATAGTTTAGATGTTAAAAACTTGGTTCAAAAATTATGCTGTAATGTTCTAATGTCCAAAATTTTAACGTCCACTCACTAAAAGACAGAATTTTTCTTTCCATAATAACTTCGATCTCCAAAAAAAAAGGTCGTGGTGTTTGTTTCGAGACAAAAATGGCAAAACAATCTCTATAAAACGATCTCTTTAATCCCTTTAAAACGATCTCTATTTTGTTTTGCAACCCCTTTGAAACAGACAAACTCCATAAATCATTTTTGTTTCATTACCAAAGCGAGCAAATGACAAATGACTTGAATTAAAACTGGTCTTTCTCGCAAACTTTCAATATTTAACAAATTCTATCCGTTCCTTCAAGTAAGTCTATCAGCAGGATGTTTAGCTTGGGGAACCGCATAATGATGGTTGTTTTGCAATTACAAACGTAAATTACTTAGTTTAAAATTTTTGAGGTTGCTAGTTGCTTAGTAGCAATTTTCAAGGCGATCTCCTATTAAAAGAGGTCTGCCTCCAGCATTACACCATGGTAAAATAGAAAATTTTGCTCTAAAATGATCACCAACATCATACGGTACCATACAGAAATCTATTACATCATGTCAATAACCTGCGACCGGTTTCAGCCTTGTTGGGTCTCATCAGGCGAGTGTAAAGAAACACTCAATAATAAAAATGCTGAAACAACAAATTTGCCATTGGGTGCAAAAAAAAGATGTAATGCAAAATAATATGATACAGCAATACCTATATCATGGGTGTCCCATTTAACACTAGAACGAACGCGTTTTCAAACTACCTAGAACGACCAAGTGCGTCAATTGACGCATAATGTAGATAAACTTTAATTTGTTCCTTTATTTGGTAAAGTAAACATTCTTGAAGTCGAAATGTTATTTGTTGCATCTTAAAAATAATCAAACATCACAAAATACATAATTAGCAAGAACAAAGTAAAGTTAAAAGAGCAAATTTGCCAAACGTAAAATACAGATTTTGGATACCAACAGCGTTTAAAAGAAAACGATTGATAATCAAGCTGTTGTTTACAAAACCGTAATATTTCACAAAGACAAGGAACTTGTCCGTTGCATTCAATCAATACAGTTTGGTAAAATTTTTGTGGAGCATTCACCACATACAGTGCTCCGGCAAGTGTTGCGCAAATCCATTGTTCTGTTACGGCACTCTGAGGTATCACTTGTTTTTCGCTTTTTTTCTGAAGGTTCGATAGTTTCTAAGGGATTTCTTTGTGCTACAGCATTTTTTCCATTATCGCCTTCTGAAGTTGCCCCTTGTTCTACCACAACTTGTGCAAACTTTCGGCGACAAACGCCCGATTTGCGGATATCTCGGAAGAGAATCCAGCTATTGATCAGTGGCAAATCAATAATTGTAAAACAACTGAATGGGCTACCTTCTGCTGGCAGCTTTTACAGAGTATTTCCTAGCCATCTAATCAGTGACGTCAACACCAGCCTTTGTTTTATAATTGAATAAAATAGTCTCTGTTTTTTTTAGGTTGTTGTCGGAAGTAATCTCTACATCAGGATGTAATGTGCTCATTATTACTACCAACTTTTGTTTTTCACACTAATATGAAGTCAAAGTAACAGTAGCTGTTTGAGTAGATGCAAACAGGGAAGTTTCGTGCTGCTGTTGCTTTTTTTGGATGCTTTTGGCAATTCTTTTCGATTCTGTCGGACTGTGGCCATATTACTACATTTTTAATCAGCTAGATGCAGGGCAACATCAAGTCTCGTGAAAGAGCTGTCATAAGTTACATTATAGTCACGTTTGAATATCAGTTGCATCAGCTTTGTCACGACATATTTCGGTACACTTACAGAAGTGTCCCTGCTCTCATCTTTCCCAAGATATAGAGAGGTATTAAACAGGGTATTTTGCCTCCGCGTCAACCGCCAACCAAAACTTGATTCCAAACTTATCCCGTTTATTCGGCATCTATTGAATCAACCTGCATCTAGTCTTACATGGAAGTAACTGCTCGTCAATAGTAATGTAAGCGCCAGGTACATACCCAATCTAACTGTTCTCAATAAAAAGGTTTGATAACGAAGAAGCCAGGTAAAACTTGTCATGTATCACCTTTTGACGCTTATTACTCTTTACGTCGAAACTTAAGAATCGCATTATTTCCTTAAATCTGTGTCTAGATAGAGTGTTGTTGAACATCGGAAATGCCCAGGTTGATTGCCATAAACTTTCCACAGACAAATCTCTCTGTTTTAAAATTCCTCTCACAATAATCAGTCCAATAAACTTGTCCAGCTCATCAAGCGTCACACCCCAGTTTATTTTGTTTAAAATGCAAAGGTTTTCAACTACAGGGCATTTTCTTATATTTCTGAGCATTGCCTCATCAAATAAAATGTGAAAGGATGACAGTAGACAGCTTTCCATAATTTTGCCTGTCGCAAATGCAGATGGGCCAGGCTTGAAGCTCAGTACGTTTTGCTGTTGCAAGCGCCCTAGTTGTGCATGAGGAGGAGCCAAAGCTTGCCAATTCTTTCGTCTTTTACAATCAAGTCCTGATTCACCTTCACTTGATTCTGTGGATCGTTTATATTGTGTTCGCTAGCACTATTGAGGTTTGATTCTTCCCCATTTGAATCAAGCTACACTTCTTCTAAATCGTTATCTAATGCATCATCGATCTCGCTGTTGGAATTTTTACCATCGGAACAGTCTGCTGAAATATCTTGTAACTGCAACAAAGCCTGTGGAGCAGTAAAACTTCTTTAGGTAATGAAAACACTATTACTAGCAACACACGTTTCAAAAGCATGAAAAAGCAAAGGCATCTCAATACCTGCAATATATCTTTAAGAGTTCTTAAATCATGAAATAAAACGCTGTTATTAATGATAACAGCATTCACTGTACAACAGTAGTGCTTGCTTTTCCTCCTAAATATCTGCTGTTTGCAAGCACGTGCGAGTCTCAAATAAAATCACCAAAAAATGCTCAAATTTCTTCAGCCAAGGAAAATGCCTGCTGTGGCCTCTCAATATTCAATTATTTCTCAGACAAAACTAATTGTCACGTTATCTGGTTTCTCAGGTTGTTGTAATTCTGCAGATTTTTAAACCTTTTGTAAACTCTAGATGAAATTTTCAGCTGTGTGCGTCAATTGACGCGCTTGGTCGTTCTAAGTAGATATATGACTAAATTTGTTGTTTTAATCGTAAAACCCTCAAAAAACACACAAACTCAACGTTGCAATAATACAAAAAATGTCCAAAAGTTTTAGAAAAAAAAAAATTAAAATTCGGTGAAGATACAAGAAATTAAATACTTCAAATGCGTCAATTGACGCACTTGGTCGTTCTAGTGTTAAGGACACACACATGACATCGACAACAAGTCACATTGGTAAGTCCTCATAGGAGTGTGGGATCATTGTTGATACTTTATCATTTTAAATTATAGATGTTGCTAGTTGCTAGGTAGCAATTTTCGAGGCGATCTACTATTAAACGGGATTAGTCTCCAGCATCACAATAAGGTAAAATAAAAAATTTTGCTTAAAAATGATCGTCAACATTATATGGTACCATACAGCAATCTATTACATCATATCAATAACCCATTTTTATTATTGAGTATTTTTGCATTTTTATTGTTGAGTGTTTCTTTACACCCGCCTGATGAGACCCAATAAGGTCGAAACCGGTCGCGGATTATTGAGATGATGTAATAGATTGCTGTATGATGTTGGTGATCATTTTTAAGCAAAATTTCTATTTTACCTTAAATTATTTAGTGGTAGATTTGCTTGACGACTTGGCGCAACCCCTCCTAGTAATAATATTTGGGACGCCAAACTTTTTGCCTGTGTTTGCGCTTTTGACCTTTGACCTGGCATAAGAAAAAAGTGCCAAACTTATATTTAATTGTCTTGCCCAGGCACGTAGCCAGTTGGATAATTTTGAGGGGGCAAGACTAAATCTTGGGGGAGCAAATATTTTTTGTATAATCTGGTGATTATGTGGTTTGTAACACCGATAATATTGTTTCATCTGCTTTTTCCTACTGCAGCGTGAAGAAGATTCGTGTCTGTTTGCCATTTATCACTGTGAAAACCTTCAAAGATAGGTCATATATACACTTCGCATAAAACATGCTTGGAAACAAAAGGAAACAAACTTTCCGCCAGCACGCTTAACGTTTTTTGCTTTTCATAACTATAGCTTGCAGGAAAAATTAAAAAACTTGCAAAGCCAAATAACACCGTTTTAAAGTTTAGCAGCAGACAACTTTGCTTCGACGTAGGATAACAACTACACATAAACGTCGTCTTCTAGATTTGTAGGACACAAAAATTACAATATAAAAAGTTAGCATGTAACTTAATCATGATTATTATTATTATAGGCAGTAGTGCAAGAAAAGCTGATAGAATTTGTTACTACATGCAACATTGTGTAGACCTTCTACTGGCCCATTACAACGGTCACTGCTAAGTAAAGGGTTTTCATAATAATTCGCAACTTACTAAAACTAAAATGGAGAAATCCTGCAAGCTGAATTAGAATATCGATTTCAGTTGAAGAATTGCAATACTCAACAAAATACAATACGACTCCTAGACTAAAGTTCTACTAATTTGTTTCCTTCCTGCCAATAACTAGTAACTACTGTGCTTTTTGCTGCAAAAGTAAATCATTGAACACATGCGTATATATCCTGTGTAGTCTACAGATAAATGGTCCCCAATTTTTTCAATATGATGTTATTCTTTACTTCCTTTACATTCAGAATAAAGGCTACAGTTATTCTCTTTTCGTTAATACCAACTGTAGTAAACACTGGCCTCGCATAAATTCAACCTCTTCTATAAGTCTTCGTTCACCCCCACAAAAATATGATTTTGCTTCCTCTAGGGAGGTCGGACTCCCTGATTGGGAATCACAGCTACAGATTGTCACTTTTAAGTTTTAACCACCTTATTAGCACTTTAGTTCTATGCGATGCGACCTTCCTCTAAATTACTGCACTACTTGATATCTCTTGTGAAGCTAAGATCGTTCGGCTTGCTGACAGACGCCCTTCAGGTGCGTGACTGCGTGGAAGCAAAGTTCATTTATGATGTCACAACCATTTCAAGCTCATAAATCTGTTTTTTTCGCATGCCCAAACCTCCAGTTGTGGGTTTTCTCTATTATTTTGTTTTGGTGTGATTGCAAAGTGTAAGACTTCCCAGTGGTAGATTTAGAGTGAAGCTAGTGAACCAGCCGCCTTATATCCTCTTTTTGTGGCACCCGCTGAAAAATAACGGGCACCCCTTTTCCAAACATGTCCGCAAATGCGATGTAAATTTGTTTCAATTAGAAAATAAATTTGCTCACCAATAAGTTGACCAACAAAGAAAAGGTCAATTAACACAATTGAGAAGATGGAAGCCCAATTTCAGGCATCGGAAAATGTGATCCCCGAAAATAAAAGGCCTTCACACTTATGTTTTTACTCCACCCTCCGATTAGAACTTCTTCAAGGAATCTTTATTTAGAATTTCAACCATGAATTCTTGCCTCAGGCTCCTAAAATCTTGAATCCACCGCTATACCTGCCAAACCTTAATCTAAATAAACAAACAATATGGAATGTAATGTAATGGAACAATGAAATGCAAACAAAAAATATATTTAATAAAATTGAAATGTCTTTGCTAAATTGCGTTTTTACCGGCCAAATAGAAAGTAGTATCAAACCCACTAGTAGGTGAGATTTGTTTGGGGGGCAAAATAAAAATTTGGGAGGGCAACTGCCCCGTCCAGGCCTCCCGGTGGCTACGTGCTTGGCTTTCGTTGTACCAACCAAAAACTGTGCATTACTGGTATTTGCTGAAATTGTACAAAACCCCACTATGATGTCACTATGCTATATGACAAAACAGATGTACACTCAAAGCTTGCAAGAAAAAAGGAAAAATATAAGCTTAAACAAATGATTTGTTGAGACGCCAATACAGATAAATCGTCGTAAAATTGTTTGTCAGAAACAGTTTTTAACACGTTCTCAAAAGCCTTTCACCCGCGTTTCTACGGTCAGCAGTTGATGAGAATACAAAGACAAGAAAGTTTCCAAAAAAACGTTCAATATGACGCCATGCTACCTCCCTGAAGGTTTTGCATATTAATGAGTTGGATGGTATCTTTGCTTGAACTAAAAATCATTGAAATTTGTGATCAATTTAACGTCATTGTTACGTCAATAACTTTTCTACAACATTCACTCCCAGGCAGTGATAAGTTTCATGTTTACTCGCCTAGTTGCATCGAAGAAGTTAAAGTGCGCGTACAGAAAGAACCCTGCTTCGTATATTAAGATGCGATATATTCCAGTATCGAGAAATACAGGGTGCGGCATAAGTAACGCTCTTTTTATTTTATATCTGATAATGTATATTTTCTTAACTATTTTGTTTAATTTATTTGCTAAATCTTCATTTTTTCAGATATTTTAAGCAACCATGAGATCAACAAATGCACAGACAGTAAATTTTTTATTTAGTTGATTTATTAAATCTTCATTTTTTCGAATATTTTGTACAACCATGAGATTAACAAAGGAACAGAGAGTAAAAGCAATTCAATTGCACTATCAAAACAAAAAAAATGGTGTTTGATTTCATTTGTATTGAACAATATTAAACCGAATAAGCATTACACTGTATTAACTTTATATTATTCTCTTAGCCTGTGGCAATACATTCATATTCGAAAAAATAAAGGATAATCAAAAAGGCTTTAATTTTGTTCCACTTAAACAAAGGGCGTTACTTATGCCATACCCTGTATATTTTATATATTTTTTTAACTTCTTTGGCAGTTGTTTAGTGTTTGCGCTTTAAAGAAAAATATATTGGCAACATTATGGATTTGCGTCATCTCCTGATACAGACTCAGTAATCGCAGCAAAGGCAAAACAGTTTCAATAGTTTTCTCAAGCGTTAACTACGAAAAAAAGATTTTGTTTTTGAAAGATTAAGTCGAATGTCTACTTAACAGGTACTGCAAAGTTTCTTCAATGTAAAGTTTAGCGATACATGTTAATAAAGATTAGATAACATTTCTTGTTGGCTTAACGTAAGCATTATCAAATGTAAAACAACATCGATTTTGAAAAGTTTGGAAAGGAAGTCAAAAACAGTAATCATTTAAGCAACACAAAAACAGGAATCAGCATTTTATGTTTATTCGCAAGATTAGCACTTTAGTTCAGGTTTTTGCTCAGTTGTAACGCAAGAGCAGTTATGACGTCGTGAACCAAAAACTAACTTCAGAATTAACAGGGTTTCAGTTTACCTGCTAACTTTTCAACTCATAAAAACTTAAAGTCGATCATCGAACATGATCTTTAGTTTGTTTCTTTGGGGAGGGAAGAAGGTGTCATAGCGTTTCAATGACTTTGTTTAGTTTTAAACCAAGTTTTGAAGTTACATAACTTGAGAAAAATTACTGTACATTCTTTTCAAATGATAGTAAGTTATACAATGATTGAGAAAATAGCAAGACATCGTTGGATTTATTAGCTTAAACTAAAATTGATTGCTTTGGTATTTAATTGGAATCAGGTGAATATTAATTAATCTTTTTTTTTTTAATTATATTTCATTATCAAACGAAGAGTTCATTATCCATTGTTATTTAAATTTGGGATATAGCCATAACTAAGATCCGACTCTTGCAACTGTTTTGTGCTTGACTGTGAAACCGATCAACATTTTCATTGACTGTTCGATCGATGTATAATTGGTCCTCACCATGACTTAATGAGGGTTAGTGGCGAATGCAACTTTCGTAAATATTATATTTACATATGTTTGCGTTTTTGTCTCAAGAGTATTTTTTAATCTTGTGATAGTGGCAAGGGCGTAGCCAGAAAAAAATTGAAAGGGGGCCAAAGTTTGCAACTTTTAATGTGACGTCATTTACTTATAACGGCATTTTGCCTTTCGTGAACTACGCTCGTTGCTATTATAAAAATTGCTGTACAAAACTGAGAAAGTGCAAATGCTATTTCATTGATCTAATGTAGTTTTATCAAGAACGGCTTTAATATTTCAACTTCAATTGTGACGTACAACGCACCTATTTAATGAATTTCAAGGAAACCACTCCCACTGGCAGGTTGCACGTTCTGATAAAAGAAGCGACGTCTTTGTAGTAGTCCGCATTGCAATAAAACAAGAAAGCGCTCAGCGAGACGCTTATTTCTTGCAATTATCATAACTTAGATTATCAATTCATCACTCGACTGCGACATAGAAGAAAAACTTCGGCGATATTTAGTGCGTAAAGCGTACACATCTTGTTTGACAACATTTGAGAGTTTAAAAACTTAAAAAGTCACGCCCTCCCTACTACCCTCCCCACCCCTTTGCTAAAAGTCAACAATAAACTCTAATGTACCTGCAGAGGCGCAAAAAATTTACGTTTTTTTTTTGATACTGTTTTGCAATATGACTTAAAATTCAAGGGGGGCCACGGCCCCTTTGGCCCCCCCTGGCTACACCTATGGATAGTGGTCCGAAATACATTACAACTGCTGTAAACTTGGTCATCCATTTTTTTCTGTAATATAGCAGACAATATATGAAAGTCTCACAGCATTTTTTGTTGCAATGCAAAACTGGAAAGTTGAAATCTGATCTTGAAAATTACCTACCCAACCGAATGTTTCTGGTTGTTCGTAACTTTTGACTTAAACAATAAATTTTATGCTTCTTGTCAGTTTGAAGTACATTGTGTTGTAGCTCAATCTGATTATAGCGGGTTGGATTGTTGTGATCATTTGGTTATTACAACCAAAATGACCAAATTTTAATATTGTCATATCAAAATTAAGCAGCTGCTTTTGCATTTTCTAACATCAGATACTACTTAGTATATTTTCCGATTGCTTCTCTGGTGTAGACGTTAAATCGATTGACCATACCGGCGCGATAGTGTAGTGGTTAGAGCGTCCGCTTCGCAGTCGGTAGACCTGGGGTTCATTCCCCTTGTCGAGTCATACCAAAAGACTTTAAAAAATGGTATCCACAGCTTCCCTGCTTGACGCTCGGCATTTAGGGGAGGTTGTGGAGAACAAGCCAGCAAGTTCGCTTGTTGTGTCCTTGGGCAAGGCACTTAACGGGACGCCCCCGCCTTTATGTGGAAGACAGGTGGTCCAGATACCTCGGAAATGGCAACTCCTAAGCGAGTGCGGACGTCCAGTCCAAAATATAGCGATACAATTCGCTTTCTCGTGAATGGAGGATAAATATGAACAATACAAAAAAAAAATACCATACAAGCCGCTAGTACCAGTTGTCTGCAAGGTGGTCGAGTGATTCTAAGCGCCAAATACGACAACAATGATCGTGGGCTCTAACATGACGATGGCTTCGTAGTTGCGTTCAAAGTAGAAATGCTTGCAGCAAATCAACAGCCGCCTCAACTCGGTGATGCGGTCCCACTCCATTTGGGGTGGGACAAAATGGCTGTTGAACTTTCCGAGGGTCCCAGTTATCCCAGGCACTCTGTTTGCAAATCATTTTTTTGCCGTGCTGCCCTCTGAAGGTGTGCTGAAGGGCAGCACTCAGTCTTTTTGTTATCGGTCACCTGTTTTTTCTTTCCTCCTGCCTCGCATTTGTTCGTATTGCTATTTTCCTCCTACTTCTGATGAGCGGCAACGTTCATCCTAACCATGGCGCGGCCTTTCTCTGCTCAGTGTGTGCAGAAAAGATGACTTGTAGTAGAAAATTGGTGGAATGCTGCACCTAATCTGAATGGATCTTTTTAGGGTGCTCAGCACTCTCCTTCTCCAGTTTCAACGCTCGTGATAGCTCTATCCGCTTTGTTGAGTGCCTGCTTTTCCTGGAAATCCCCAAACTTTCAACACTGTCACAACGATCCCCCAGCATGTATAACTCCACTGTTTAACCTGGCCTTATTGGCCCCTCTCTGCCGAGGCAGCACTTCCGCCTCACCATCACTTACAAGAATTCTATCTTCCTTCCTTCCACTTCGTAACTCCTCTATCTGTACCTTCTCTTGTTTATGGCTGTTCTCTTATATCTCCTGCTTTCTTTTTCTCTACTGACTCACGCAGGGTTCTTCAATGGAATGTCGGAACTCTTCGAGCCAGACGCGTTGAAATACGCCATTTTGTTTCACTTTATCATGTGAATTTTATCTGTGTCCAGGAATCCAACCTCAACTTATCTTCCTCTTTCCGGATCCCTAGTTACTCTATTTTGTGATATGATAGCACTCACTGCCGGTTGGATATTCTTTCTCCCAATGACCAGCACCCCTGTCGCGGTGTCATCATTTTTGTTTGGCAGGGTCTATCCTTCTCTAAGCTCTCACTTCACTTGACCTTTACTCCGACTATGTAAAGTTGAAAATATTATTAAACAACTCCTATTCGCTCTGTTTCCTTATTCTTCCCCAACTCGCTCTTCTTCGACGGATAACAAAACCGATCAGATCTTCTCCTCAGTTCTTCACTCCTCCATAAATCTTTTCATTTTCGATTACTTCAATTGCCTTCAGTTCTGACAATCAACAATTACTGCTGAAACGCAAGAGGTAAAGATGTTAATTGCGGTGTTTATTGAAGGAGATGTTAATTGCTGTTGTAATCGTTCGATTCCTATTTAAAAACTATTTGTGGGGGAAGATGCTGAGAATCAACCATACTCAATGTTCATATGAAGTGTGGCTACTATTCAAATTTGTTACTAATACTGAACATTTTCCTGTAAACTGACAAAACAGATAACAAACTATTACAAAGTGCGTTACTTTTATCAGTGATGGACGTGAAACTGGAGTTTCCTCTAGGAAAAGAAAGAATATTTGAAATCGTGATCATGCATGTAGTAGATTGATATTTTAAAGCATAAATCAAAATATAAAACATACTGTGGAATTGTCGTGAACTTCTATTTCTGCAAGTTTTGGTATTCATTTTAGAAAGTGGTATAGCTTCATGGTAATTAAACAGTAAGAAACATCTAAATAGTGGTCATTGCATCGGCCGACCTGAGCACTGTTTTAAAGAAAGGCTGCCGCAAAGCAAACTGACATCTCCCTTCAATAAGCGCGAAGTACAATAAATACATTTTATGAAATACATAACGTATCGAAAGCCAGACCAAGCCACTTGCGGCATTAAATCAAGTTATCGAGCACAAAAAGACTTTCACTCATTCACTATGCGTGCGCGACCTGTTTTGGAATATTTTTTATTCACTTATCAAAATTTGACTGATTGATTGTGAAGTCAAATAATGAAGATTAACTAATCACAATGGCAAAGTTGTTTGCATTTGTTTCAAAGTTCCACTTTTTTTTCAATGAAATTCCCGTTTTTGCAGATTGAATAACATTCTCACGCCACAGACATTTAGAATCGATCGATGTCTGAAACGTATGATAGAACTGTAAACAGTTTGCTAGGTTTGTGGATAGAGCAAAGTGACTTTCCCAGAAAGGTCCAAATTAGAACCCTGGAAGCTGTTGCGTAACTTAGATGAACCTATTGTAATCAAGAAACCAACAAAGTGGGTATATTTGGTCACTTTTTGGTCAAAGGAATTCCAGCCTCAACGGCAAGTCTGAGATCATCAACATATTTTCTGCTGCATACACGAATTTTCTTGCAGGCTACATATAAAGTAAAACAAAAAAGTGTACTCAAAAATGATCACAAACATTATACGGTACCATACAGCTATCTATTACATCATGTCAATAACGCGCGACCGGCTTCGACCTAACTAAATTTTATCAGGCGGATGTAAAAATACTTAATGACAAAAATGTTGAAAAAGAACACATTTGCTATTGAATGCAAAAACAAATGAGATGTAATACAAAACAATATTATGTACTGATACCTATATCACGGGCGTTTCATTTAAGGACACACCCACATGACATCGACAAAAAGTCACATCGGCAAGCCCTAATAGGGGTCTAGGATCGTTGTTAAAACTTCAACATTTTACAAAATATGGTGTTTGTTAGTTGCTAGGTAACAATTTTCAAGGCATGGCGCATGGCACATGCTTTCACGTAGCGCGGGTCGTGAGTACACATAGAAATTGGAAAGTTTTTCTAATGTTCTGTGGAAACCGAATGTGCCCACCCGGAAGGGTATCCATTCATTCTGATGTTCAAGGGCCAGCTAATCAGCAAACGTCCCTTTCAGGACGGGATGATGAGTGCGTTGCACATAAACTGCCCTTTTCAGGGCACATCATCAAAAAGTTTCGTGGGACCTCAATACTCCAACTGAACATCGAAGGCCTCACAGCTAGCAAGATGAACGTTCTTCATCATCTTGCTACTCAGCTTGAGGCGTTCGTCATCCTTCTACAGGAGACCCACTGCATATCTGCAGAAAAGCTAGTACTATCAAACTATCAACTAGCTGGGTTCTCCCTAAGCAGGAAGCATGGCCTTGCCACGTTTGTCCATGAGCGGCTAAAATGGACCTTATACGATCAATCTCCCACGACATCGGAGACTGAGTGGTTGTGCGTGGATGTTGACGGTTATAAAATTGTTAACATCTACAAACCTCTACCAACGCGGTTGCAAGTTTCCGACCTTCCAGTGTTCACTCACCCTTGTCTGTATGCGGGTGATTTCAACTGGCCCCATGTCGACTGGGGTTATAACACCAACAGCGCAGATGGAGACTGCTTACTGGCCTGGGCAAGCTCCAATAATCTTGCCCTTCTCCACGATCCCAAGGATGAACCTAGCTTTCATTCTGGGCGCTGGAACACTGGCACTAACCCGGATCTTGCCTTTACCACCGTCGGTCCTGATAGTCGCTTGTCTTATAGACGCGTCTTGGAGAACTTTCCTAGGTCACAACATCGACCTTCGCTTATAACACCTCCAAGGCTTTCCCTTCCAGTACCGGGAAGGCCTGTAAAGCGATGGAACTTCCGCAAGGCCAACTGGAGCCACTATACTCCTTGACAAATAAGCTTGCAAGGAATTTGCCATCACCTGATTCAACAAATGTGGATCAGGCCTACCAGGACCTTTGCAATACCATCAGCAAAGCAGTCAAGAAAGCTATCCCACGCGGTCGTCGTAACACTTACATACCGTGTTGGGACGCTAAGTGTGAGGCCCTCTACCAAACGTTTCTGCAATCTCCTGCTGGAGACCAGTCAAGCCGGGCTGCTACAGCCCTAATAACTTGGCTTGACAAGAAACGCAGAGACCGATGGTCGGAGGCAGTCCGAAACATCGACTTCTCACACTCAAACAGAAAGGCATGGAGCATAATTAACAACCTTACTGGCAGGTCGCGACACAGCCCCCGTAACTGTCCCGTTTCAGCTAACGCCATTGCTGCTCAGCTGGTAAGAAACGGGAAATACGAGGGTGTTGATCGTGAGTCGTCTCGACTCATTTCTTAAGAAGTGTCTGACCGTTGGAAAGCTTTGATACCATCTCCAGTGAATCTCTCTGGCAACTTCTCGCCCAGAGAATTCGCTGCCGCTCTCCAACACGTTAAGCCAGGGAAAGCTCCGGGCCCTGACTCTATTTGTCCGGAGCTTATAACCCATGCTGGAACTGCTTTGAAGTCCTGGTTACATGGCTTCCTCTCTTCCTGCTTGCGCCAACTGAAAATTCCCAAAGTCTGGAGAAGAGCACTTGTAGTTGCGATCCCAAAGCCAAAGAAACCTGTAGAGGACCCAAAGAGCTACCGTCCCATCTTCTTGCTCTGTGTCCCCTACAAGATCCTCGAACGACTGATCTACGCTCGTATTGAACCTATTGTTGACCCCCTGCTCCCAGGCGAGCAGGCTGGGTTTCGACATGGTAAATCGACAGTGGATCAAGTTGTCTTACTAACACAAAACATCGAGGATTCTTTCGAGGCAAAAAAGAAGCCCGGTGCTGTGTTTGTAGATCTGACAGCTGCATATGACACTGTCTGGCATCGTGGCCTCACCTGCAAGCTGCTGAGACTTCTCCCGGATAAGCACATGGTTCGTATGATCATGGAACTTGTTCGGAATAGAAGTTTCACTCTTACTACCGGTGACAGCAAGCGAAGCAGGTTGCGACGTCTGAAAAACGGCGTCCCACAGGGATCGGTCTTGGCACCCCTTCTTTTCAATATCTATGTGTACGATCTTCCTTCAACGGTCTCCAGAAGGTATGCTTATGCCGATGATCTGGCACTGTTATACTCTTCTGATGATTGGAAGGACCTGGAGGGGGTCTTAAGCCAAGACATGACTACAATCTCAACATATCTCCAGACTTGGAGGCTACAGCTCAGCCACACTAAAACGGTGACGACGGCCTTTCACCTGAACAACAGAGAGATCAAACGTGAGCTTATTGTCTACAACAATGGCAAACGCTTGCCATTCTGTCCAGTCCCTACCTATCTTGGAGTCAAACTGGACAGATCACTCACGTTTCGTCACCATCTTGAGGCATTGCGCAAAAAACTAACAACGCGCGTTGCACTGATGAGACGACTTGCAGGCTCAGGTTGGGCCGCTGGAGCTAAAACACTGCGTACAGCAGCCCTATCTCTGGTCTACTCTACTGCGGAGTACTGTGCACCAGTTTGGTGTCGCAGTCCACACACTCGGCTCATCGATAGTGTTCTCAACGGCGCATTGCGCATTGTCACTGGATGCCTGCGTCCAACTCCAACAGACTATCTACCCGTCCTCGCAGGTATCCAGCCGGCTGAGCTTCGCCGATTAGGACCAACGCTCTCTCTGGCATATCGTGGCAGCCTGGACCCTGGCCATATTCTCTATGAATTATTGCCTAGGTCCACACACGGCTACAGAGAGAGATTAAAATCTAGACGCCCCTTTGTGCCCGCTGCAAGGAAGTTACTGCAAGATCTAACTGAATTGGATATTCGTGCAGCTCAATGGACTGACTTTAAATGGAGCACGAAATACTCGGAGTGTTCATCTGATCTCCGTGCTTTCATCCCTAGGAGAAGCACTAGGCCAATGGGGATGGCCCTGCCCAGATCATCATGGGTCAGGCTCAACCGCTTGCGGGCTGGTGTTGGGTGTTTTCAGTCGTCCATGCACAAATGGGGCCTTGCTCCTACATCGAATTGCGAGTGTGGCGCTGCAGAACAAACCGCAGAACACATCATTCTGACATGCCCCGTACATCGGGCACCCACAGGAATACGTGGACTGACGGTTTTGGATGTCGACACACGATGCTGGCTGAGTACCATCACTGCCAGCATTCGAAAATGTGGAACCCTTCCAAAAGAAGAAGAAGAAGAATTTTCAAGGCGATCTCCGATTAAAAGGAATCTGCTTCCAACATCATACTAAAGCAAAGTAGAAAATTTTACTCAAAAATGATCACCAACATCATACGATAGGCTACCTTACTGCAATATATTAACATCACAACGATCCTACACCCCCATTTGTACTTTCCGATGTGACCTGTTGTCCATGTCATGTGGGTGCGTCCTTAAATGAAACGCCCATGATATAGGTATTACTGTATCATATTGTTTTGAATTGCATCTTATTTGTTTCTGCGCCCAATGGCAAATTTGTTCTTTTGATCATTTTCATTTTTGAGTGTTCTTTGCATCTGCCTGATGAGACCCAGTTAGGTCGAAACCGGTCGCAGGTTGCTAACATGATGGAATGGATTGCTGCATGATACTGCATGATGTTGATGATTGTTTTTGAGCAAATTTTCTGTTTTACCTTATTGTGATGCTGTGGGCATATCCCTATTAACAGTAGACCGTTTTGAAAATTGCTACCAAGCAACTAGCAACCTCCATATATTGTTGACTACATATATGTCATACACATGTTTGCTTTGTTTGTCAAAGCAACTGATTGCTGTTTTGTAACAGTAGCTTGGTTGTATACGTTGCTGTAAATAGCTACGCCGCATTATCAAAAACGACAGTTTTGATATCTAACAAACACAATTATCTTTTATGGTTGCGTTTTCTGTATGTTCCGAGTACGAAAATCATTGCTTAGTTTAAGGAATGTGTTGTTGACGCTGACTAAAGTCGTGCTAATCAGCTTTTGAAACGCCCTTGATTTTACTTGATCGGTTGTAGCCACGAAGGTTATTTATCTGATAAAATTTGTTTCGAGCTGTCTTCACTAAGCGAGATCTATTTCTAAAACCAAATATCGGTTTTGGTTACCAGAAGTGTTCTAGATTTTCGTCGTAATACGGTTGCTTACTTTTGTAGTCATCTCTTTTCCTTTCTATAAGATAGGTATCTGTAATTTAATGTTTTTTAAAGAGAATGGATTAAGTGTCCACTGGAATATACGTTTGATATTCATGTGACACAAGTACGTTGGAAGGTATCCGAAAAACAGAACAACTATGATGCGACTGCGCACCAATGGTTCAGAAGTTGCTGTCGTACCAGCAGCATTGTAATTCAACTGTAATTGCAAACTATCTAGATCTAACCATTAACGTTCACAAAGGAAACTATCGCGAGTTTTGGTAATAAGGTTGTTCGGCTGTTTTTTCTAACGTCGCTTTCAACTGCGCATTTTAATATGCTGCAGGCTATCACCTATGATTTTGTCATATCGCTACAAGACTTATGCCGCGTCAGCTTTTGCTTGATTAAACACTTGGCATAAAAATAAAGTAAAAATCTTTTAAACCTGGTCTTCACCCCAAAACTATCAAATATATTTATAATACAGTCATGTACGGTATATTAAAATGTAAATAAAGTCGTAACTTGAAGAAGTCGTAGTGTTAGATCTGGATTGATATTGTAAATTCTGAATTAAAATATAAAACATATTGTGGAATTGATGTGAACTTCTATTTCTGCAGTTTTGGCGTTAATATTAGAAAGTGGCATAGCTTCTTGGTAATTAAACAGTAAGAAACATCTAAATAGTGGTCATTGCATTGGCGGATCTGAGCACTGTTTTAAAGGAAGGCTGCCGCAAAGCAAACTGACACCTTGCTTCACTTGACGCTTATTGAAAAGCATAACAATATTACACTGGTCTACACAAAATTTATGGCATCGACGTTTGCAACTGATTTAGGGTAATAAATAGTGATCGCCACTATTTTAGAATGTTTTTGTGTTTACCTGTAAGCTTGTATGTTACGCCTATGAAACAAGGCCAACCACAAGTAATGATAAGTCAACGGTGATTTGTTTTTCGTTCGTTGATGCCCTCAGCTGTCAATTTATTTACTTTATTGCCTCCACCACATGACGTGAAGCGCGTTTGTTTGCGTATTCGCTTTAAAGCCTTTGGTAATCTTGCTCGTCAACCACATTTGCAGAGTTCATTGCATTGCATGCACGATGGGCCAGACCAATTGGATTCAGTGTTCAATGTTTGCTGCATTGAGTGGAAATCGGAACCAAATCAGTTCACTTAAAAATTGTAAATTGAAGTTAAAGTTTAAATTAATAGTTTCTCAATTGTGACATTGTTGGCACTCAATGGAAAACTTCACAACCTAATCTTAATATAAAGAAATGTGGAAAAACGCAGTTGGTATCTTGTTTTGCTGTTATGACAAATTGTTTGGAGAAAATTAATTTGGTATGTAAGTGAACTGTGAGCTATGTATGTTGTGATTTAATTTCAGTTGAGCATAGTAATAAATGTGTGTTAATGATTTAATTAACACACAGTAATTACTATGCTCAACTGAAATTAATCCGGCGCTATGACGTAGTGATTGGAGAGTCCGTTCCGCAGTCGGTAGACCTGGAGTTCATTTCCCAAGTCGAGTCATACCAAAAGACTTAAAAAATGGTATTCACCGCTTCCCTGCTTGGCGCTCAACACAAAAAGGATAGTGTGAACATGCCGGCCAGCTTGCTTGTTGTGTCCTTGAGCAAGACATTTAACGGGATGCCTCCATCTTTATGTGGTAGACAGATGGCGGGGTCAAGCAGTCTACCCCTGCCACGGTGTCATCATTTTTGTCAGGCAGGGTCCACCTTTTCTAAGCTCTCACTTCACTTGACCTTTACTCCGACTATGTAAAGGTAAACATATCACTAAGCAACTCCTATTCGCTTTCTTTCCTTATTCTTCCTCTACTCGCTCTTCTTCGACGGATAACAAAACCGACCAGATCTTCTCCTCAGTTCTTCACTCCTCCATAAATCTTTTCATGTTAATTGCTGTTGTATTCGTCCGGCTCCTATTAAAAAACTATTTTTTGGGGGGAAGACCGAGAATCAACCACACTCAAATAATCGTATAAAGTGTGGCTACTATTCAAATTTGTTACTAATACTGAACGTTTTTCTGCAAACTGACAAAACACATAACAAACTATTACAAAGTGCGTTACTTTTATCAGCGATATACGTGAAACTGCAGTTTCTTCCGGTGAAAAGTGGGGAACATTTGAAGTCGTAATCATGCATGTAGTAGATTGATATTTTAAAACATAAATCAACATATAGAACATACTGTGGAATTGTCGTGAACTTCTATTTCTGCAAGTTTTGGTATTCATTTTAGAAAGTGGTATAGCTTCATGGTAATTAAACAGTAAGAAACATCTAAATAGTGGTCATTGCATTGGCGGATCTGAGCACTGTTTTAAAGAAAGGCTGCCGCAAAGCAAACTGACATCTCCCTTCAATAAGCGCGAAGTACAATAAATACATTTTATGAAATACATGTCGTATCGAAAACCAAACCAAGCCACTTGTGACATTAAATCAAGTTATCAAGCACAAAAAGACTTTCACTCATTCACTCTGTGTGCTCGACCTGTTTTGGAATATTTTTTATTCACTTATCAAAATTTGACTGATTGATTGTGAAGTCAAATAATGAAGATTAACTAATCACAATGGCAAAGTTGTTTGCATTTGTTTCAAAGTTCCACTTTTTTTTCAATGAAATTCCCGTTTTTGCAGATTGAATAACATTCTCACGCCACAGACATTTAGAATCGATCGATGTCTGAAACGTATGATAGAACTGTAAACAGTTTGCTAGGTTTGTGGATAGAGCAAAGTGACTTTGGCAGAAAGGTCCAAATTAGAACCCTGGAAGCTGTTGCGTAACTTAGATGAACCTATTGTAATCAAGAAACCCACAAAATCGGTAAATTTGGTCACTTTTTGGTGAAAGAAATCCCAGCTTCAACAGCAAGTTTGAGTTTGTCCAACCAACCACTTGTGGCATTTTACTTTATCATTTTACAAAATACGGTGTTTGTTAGTTGCTAGTTGACAATGACGATCTGCGATTTAGGGGAATCTGCTTCCAACATCACACTAAAGCAAAGTAGAAAATTTTACTCAAAAATGATCACCAACATCATACGATAGGCTACCTTACAGCAATCTAATAACTTAAACAACGATCCTGCACCCTTATTAGTGCTTGCCGATGTGACCTGTTGTCCATGTCATGTGGGTGCGTCCTTAAATGAAACGCCCATGATATAGGTATTACTGTATCATATTCTTTTGAATTGCATCTTATTTGTTTCTGCGCCCAATGGCAAATTTGTTCTTTTGATCATTTTCATTTTTGAGTGTTCTTTGCATCTGCCTGATGAGACCCAGTTAGGTCGAAACCGGTCGCAGGTTGCTAACATGATGGAATGGATTGCTGCATGATACTGCATGATGTTGATGATTGTTTTTGAGCAAATTTTCTGTTTTACCTTATTGTGATGCTGTGGGCATATCCCTATTAATAGTAGACCGTTTTGAAAATTGCTACCAAGCAACTAGCAACCTCCATATATTGTTGACTACATATATGTCATACACATGTTTGCTTTGTTTGTCAAAGCAACTGATTGCTGTTTTGTAACAGTAGCTTGGTTGTATACGTTGCTGTAAATAGCTACGCCGCATTATCAAAAACGACAGTTTTGATATCTAACAAACACAATTATCTTTTATGGTTGCGTTTTCTGTATGTTCCGAGTACGAAAATCATTGCTTAGTTTAAGGAATGTGTTGTTGACGCTGACTAAAGTCGTGCTAATCAGCTTTTGAAACGCCCTTGATTTTACTTGATCGGTTGTAGCCACGAAGGTTATTTATCTGATAAAATTTGTTTCGAGCTGTCTTCACTAAGCGAGATCTATTTCTAAAACCAAATATTGGTTTTGGTTACCAGAAGTGTTCTAGATTTTCGTCGTAATACGGTTGCTTACTTTTGTAGTCATCTCTTTTCCTTTCTATAAGATAGGTATCTGTAATTTAATGTTTTTAAAGAGAATGGATTAAGTGTCCACTGGAATATACGTTTGATATTCATGTGACACAAGTACGTTGGAAGGTATCCGAAAAACAGAACAACTATGATGCGACTGCGCACCAATGGTTCAGAAGTTGCTGTCGTACCAGCAGCATTGTAATTCAACTGTAATTGCAAACTATCTAGATCTAGCCATTAACGTTCACAAAGGAAACTATCGCGAGTTTTGGTAATAAGGTTGTTCGGCTGTTTTTTCTAACGTCGCTTTCAACTGCGCATTTTAATATGCTGCAGGCTATCACCTATGATTTTGTCATATCGCTACAAGACTTATGCCGCGTCAGCTTTTGCTTGATTAAACACTTGGCATAAAAATAAAGTAAAAATCTTTTAAACCTGGTCTTCACCCCAAAACTATCAAATATATTTATAATACAGTCATGTACGGTATATTAAAATGTAAATAAAGTCGTAACTTGAAGAAGTCGTAGTGTTAGATCTGGATTGATATTGTAAATTCTGAATTAAAATATATAACATACTGTGGAATTGATGTGAACTTCTATTTCTGCAGTTTTGGCGTTAATATTAGAAAGTGGCATAGCTTCTTGGTAATTAAACAGTAAGAAACATTTAAATATTTGTCATTGCATTGGCGGATCTGAGCACTGTTTTAAAGGAAGGCTGCCGCAAAGCAAACTGACACCTTGCTTCACTTGACGCTTATTGAAAAGCATAACAATATTACACTGGTCTACACAAAATTTATGGCATTGACGTTTGCAACTGATTTAGGGTAATTTGAGGTCGCTGATTTCAAATCTGTAATCAGTTTTTTTCTAGCACATCAGGATTTTGAGATACAAAATTCTCACTTACTTTGTAAAATTCAGATTTTTGCCAAGCGGAATCATCCAAACAAGTCAATATTGTAATATAATCTCTTGTATTTTAGTTGCTTAATGAATCTATATTAAGACTAGCTATACCCTCAAATAAAACAATCATAGTTATGTGCTGAGCGTTTAACATGGAAGCTGTGGGTACCATTTTTTAAAGTCTTTTGCGGTGATTGGATTTGGGGCGTTAACCCAAGATCTATCGACTGCGAGAAGGACGCTCTAACCACTAGGCCATCGCGTCGGTCATGAAAGCATCTAAAAAGTGGTCATTGCATTGACAAACATCAGCACTTTTTTAAAGAAAAGCAAAGCAATCTAACACCTCGCTTCACTCGACGCTACATAAATTGCATAACAATATTATTATTGAATATTATTTACGTCATCCATTTCATAAAATGTATTGTAGTCAACGCTTATTGAAGGGAGATGTCAGTTTGCTTTGCGGCAGCCTTTCTTTAAAACAGTGCTGATACGCATGAATGAATGAATACATTTTATGAAACGCATGTCGCATGGAAATAAGCCAAGCCAACCACTTGTGGCATTAAATCAAGTTATCGAGAACAAAAAGGTTTTCACTCATCCACTCTGCGTGACCTGTTTTGGGATATTTTTTGCACTTATCGAAATTTGACTGATTGACAGTGAAGTCAAACAATGCAGATTAAATAATCATAAATGCGCGGTTCTTTTTTTTCTTCGTGTGGAAGGGCATCCATTTACTGTCCGAATCAGGTGCCGGCGCAGTTGTTTGTATTTGTTTCAAGGTTCCACTTCTTTGTCCATTAAATTCACCTCTGTGCAGATTGAATAACAATCTCAATACGTTACGAACACTCAGAATTGGTGTCTGATATGCATATTAGGACAGTAAACAATTCGCTACGTTTGCGGGTAGAGCAAAGTAAAAAGCTGTTGGGCTGTTTTTCGAACATCACTTTCAACTGCGCATTTTAATATCACTGCAGGCTATTATGTGGTTTTATCATATCGCTGCAAGACTTATACCGCGCTAGTCTTTTCTTGATCAAACGCCCAGCATAAAAACAAATTAAAAGTCTTTTAAACCTGCTCTTCACCATAAAACATCACATCTATGTAGGATAGATTCACGTATCAAAACAGTAAATTGCTCTGTTATGATTAACAAAAAGAATCATTTTTATGTGCTAAGAATTTAAAATATCATGTAATCATAAAAAGGTCCTTGTATTGTTAATGAATCAGCTGACCCTGTGTGAAAACTAAATTGCTGTCAATTCGAATGCTAAGCAATCAATATTCGGGTTTATTGCGTTGCAAGTATTAGAGCGATCGAAGCTCCGATAATGCTGCTTTAATATTAAAGCTTAGCCTGCATCGAACATACTCGTGTCAGATCCTTTGAGGAATTTCAAGTTGTTTCGGATTAAATGAAATTTTTCGACATAAAGCGCAAACAAATAAAACAATTTACTTGAAATGTTATTTCGAAGGACAACAACACACATCAATACTGCGATCGTGCTGCTCCGAGATATCGTAAGTAAAATGAGATTTTCACCAACATTACCGATAATATCAGCCTCTTATCAAAAACTTCAAAACTTGCGATTTGATCAAAAACAACAGAACCTAAGTTCTTGTTTAGTTTCCTGCCACGCAGGAGCAGGTCATTATTGAGTCATATTTCTTAACAAAAGTGGAAGCTTTGAAGGAGTGCGGATTACAGATACTTTACGTCGTAATTATAGATGCAGATGGTATTTTAAAGCCAAATTGAAACGCAAAAGATAAAATATGATTGATGTATATTTCTATTTTTGCAATCTTGCAATAAAATGATAATAACACAAATTTTTAGGTCTTTTGTGGTTGAGAAGTAAGGAGAATGTAAATATATGACACTGCATTGCCCGAAGTTCAGCGCCTAGAGGTAGATCAGACAAGCCATTTTTATTTCCAAAAACCTCGTTATGATTCTCTTCTCAGATAGTTAGAAGTGAAGAAAGTGGAAGCAAACGTAAATCAGCGACGACTTTCATTTTTCGCTCTCACCCTCATGATCGCCACTATTTTAGAATGTTTTTGTGTTTACTACTAGGCCTATTTTAATCTTTCTGTTTCTCGTTGTGAATGTGCATCGAAATAAAGAAAGTATTCCATGTAGATAAAATTCTCACTCCAAACCATTCTAAATCAGACGTTATGCTGATATAGTTGCGTAAACGTATGAAATGAGCGAATGTTTGCAATTATTTGGTGGAGCGTTGGAGTCATGAAGTATTTGTAGACGAGCCTCCGAACTTTAAAACCGTGTTTGCGACAGCTCCATGAGTAATAATTGGTAGCAGTTTTCAAAACTATTATTTTGATGTTACGCAGATGATTATTCAGCGAGATTTGTTTACTACATTTTGATTGTAAGCTTATGATTTTGACGTAACATTTGCTGGTATAAAATTTCGGAAAATCGTGCGTATGACATCATAGTAATTCCCCATTGTTGTTTTTACTGAAATTTTACTGGCATTTTATACAAAAAGTTTCAAAGGTATATTGATTTAACTCATCAACATTAAATGTAACATAGCCTATGGTTTAACTGCGCAGAAGTCTGCCTTTTGATCTGGGCTAAAGTTTGATCAAGATTTACAATTCTTCAATATTCTTTTACAACTTATTATGCTGTATAAGTTAAACATTACACCTAATATTAATTGAATATTCCTGAATATGCCAATTACACACGAATATGAAACCCTAGCAGCATCTGGTTTCAAATAAGTTTGTATGTTACGCCTATGAAACAAGGCTAACCACAAGTAATGATAAGTCAACGGTGATTTGTTTTTCGTTCGTTGATGCCCTCAGCTGTCAATTTATTTACTTTATTGCCTCCACCACATGACGTGAAGCGCGTTTGTTTGCGTATTCGCTTTAAAGCCTTTGGTAATCTTGCTGGTCAACCACGTTTGCAGCGTTGATTGCGATGCATGCACGATGCGCCAGACCAATTGGATTCAGTGTTCAATTTTAGCTGCATTAAGTCGAAATGGAAACCAAATCAGTTCACTTACGAATTGTAAATTGAAGTTAAAGTTTAAATTATAGTTTCTCAATTGTGACATTGTTGGCACTGAATGAAAAACTTCACAACCTAATCTTAATATAAAGAAATGTGGAAAAACGCAGTTGGTATCTTGTTTTGCTGTTATGACAAATTGTTTGGAGAAAATTAATTTGGTATGTAAGTGAACTGTGAGCTATGTATGTTGTGATTTAATTTCAGTTGAGCATAGTAATAAATGTGTGTTAATGATTTAATTAACACACAGTAATTACTATGCTCAACTGAAATTAATCCGGCGCTATGACGTAGTGATTGGAGAGTCCGTTTCACAGTCGGTAGACCTGGAGTTCATTTCCCAAGTCGAGTCATACCAAAAGACTTAAAAAATGGTATTCACCGCTTCCCTGCTTGGCGCTCAACACAAAAAGGATAGTGTGAACATGCCGGCCAGCTTGCTTGTTGTGTCCTTGAGCAAGACATTTAACGGGATGCCTCCATCTTTATGTGGTAGACAGATGGCGGGGTCAAGCAGTCTACCCCTGCCACGGTGTCATCATTTTTGTCAGGCAGGGTCCACCTTTTCTAAGCTCTCACTTCACTTGACCTTTACTCCGACTATGTAAAGGTGAACATATTACTAAGCAACTTCTCTTTCCTTATTCTTCCTCTACTCGCTCTTCTTCGACGAATAACAAAACCGACCAGATCTTCTCCTCAGTTCTTCACTCCTCCATAAATCTTTTCATTTTCGGTTACTTCAATTGCCTTCAGTTCTGACAATCAACAATTACTGCTGAAACGCGAGAGGTAAAGATGTTAATTGCAGTGTTTATTGAAGGAGATGTTAATTGCTGTTGTATTCGTCCGGCTCCTATTTAAAAGCTATTTTTGGGGGGAAGACCGAGGATCAACCATACTCAATGTTCATATGAAGTGTGGCTACTATTCAAATTTGTTACTAATACTGAACGTTTTCCTGCAAACTGACAGACCACATAACAAACTATTACAAAGTGCTTTACTTTTATTGGCGATGGACGTGAAACTGCAGTTTCTTCCGTGAAAAGTGGGGAACATTTGAAGTCGTAATCATGCATGTAGTAGATTGATATTTTAAAACATAAATCAAAATGTATAACATACTGTGGAATTGATGTGAACTTCTATTTCTGCAGTTTTTGCATTAATATTAGAAAGTGGCATAGTTTCTTGTTAATTAAACAGTAAGAAACATTTATTTAGTTGCCATTGCATCGGTCGACCTGAGCACTGTTTTAAAGAAAGGCTGCTGCAAAGCAAACTGACATCTTCCTCTAATAAGCATGAAGTACAATAAATACATGACGTATCGAAAACCAAGCCAACCACTTGTGACATTAAATCAAGTTATCAAGCACAAAAAGACTTTCACTCATTCACTGTGCGTGCTCGACCTGTTTTGGAATATTTTTTATTCACTTATCAAAATTTGACTGATTGATTGTGAAGTCAAATAATGAAGGTTAACTAATCACAATGGCAAAGTTGTTTGCATTTGTTTCAAAGTTCCACTTTTTTTTCAATAAAATTCCCGTTTTTGCAGATTGAATAACACTCTCACGCCAAGGCCTACGCAATCATAGAAACACAAAAGATAAAATATGATTAATAATATAGTTCTATTTTTGCAATCTTGCAAAAAATTGATAATACACAAATTTTTCGGTCTTTTGTGGTTGAGAAGTAAGGAGAATCGAAATACTGTATATGAAACTGCATTGCCCGAGGTTCAGCGCCTTTGTGTAGGTCAGATAAAAGATTTAATTTGCGTATTCGCTTTAAAGCTTTTGGTAATCTTGCTGATCAACCACGTTTGCAGCGTTGATTGCGATGCATGCACGATGCGCCAGACCCAATTAGATTCAGTGTTCAATGTTTTGCTGCATTAAGTCGAAATCGGAAGCAAATTAGTTCACTTACGATTTGTAAATTGAAGTCAAAGTTTAAATCAATAGTTTCTCAATTTTGGCATTGTTGGCACTGAATGGAAAACTTCACGACCTAATCTTAATATAAAGAAATGTGAAAAAAACGCAGTTGGTATTTCGTTTTTCTGTTATGACAAATTGTTTGGAGAAAATTGGTTTGGAACGTAATTGAACTGTGAGATATGTATATTGTTATTCAATTTCAGTTGAGCATAGTAATAATTGTTGGATAATGATTTGATCAACACACAGTAATTACTATGCTCAACTGAAATTAATCCGGCGTTATGAGAGCCATAATAGTAGAATATAGTGTATATGGATGTACGCCAAACACAAGAGCCAGAGCCACATAACACGTGCCATCGGGTGTGGAGCAAAATGTGGATCGGGATCATAAAAGATGAATACAACAATGCCAACCATCAGAATGGGGTACGGCTACTCAGTGGTAGCACGAAATGACACAGGATGGAAACCAAAGGCAGTTCAAGTTGCAAAACAGGTCAATGATGAAGTGAAAACAGTGACGGAAATAGCAAGAGCAGCATACAATGAAGACCCAGGAAACTTCCACGACGGCGAAATATCATGGATGGACATATGGCATGCATTCATAGGCATAGGAGACAGAACACCAGATCCTGACTATCAAAGATTGTACAACGGTGGAAGAACGCTATTCAATGCAGGAGACTACAATAGAGAAAGAGATCCAAATTGGGTGGATCCAGCAAATAGACCACCATCAAACAGGTCACTGGAGGGACCACGGACAAGCTTCCTGGAACAAATATCACCGCAACAATGGCTGCAACTAGGACAGTCATCATCAGCAAAACTGGGATCGATGATCGGCAAACAAATATGGAGAGATGTAATAGAACGATCAATAGAAGGAAAATCAGCAAGAATACCAAACGCAATGGAACTATATCAAACATACGAAAGAGGAAAAGAAGTACTGCGGGACTTTAAAACGTTAAAAAACGCACCAAACGCAACAGTAGACCAACACGGCAACGTACGAGCAACACCAAGGAATGACCAGCAACGAATACCTGACGCCAGTGCAAGTGCTACTAGACGAACTGCAGGAGTGGTCAGGGGAGGACCCTCTGAGGAAGCAAGCCTACTTATGTCCGGACGACCAAGGAAGAATTGGGGACAAATTCGAAACATTAACCAAAGTAGAAAGAGAAAGCTGGGACAATAGGGTGGTTCTAATAACAAAAAGCAAAAAAGTGGAACACATACAAGCACTAGCAGAGCCACTCAGACTAATTCTAGAAGTGCAAATGTGGGGGTACAAACAACTCAGACGAGAAGAACTAACGCGGCGACTCAAACGAACCTCAACGCGCTCGACACAGACACCTGGGAAGGCTTCAGAGCATACAGAGCTGGTGGAAGGCAAAACGTACCACGTCTCACCAGGGTACAGCGCCAACAAATCAGACGAGAGTGGACAAGAGACCAAAGAAATAAAAGAGAAAGAGAACGGGCCGACACACAGAAAAGACGAGAAGAAATAATAGCAGCAGCAAGAGCAAGAAAACAACAAAAAAGGCACAAAACCAATTAAATAAAGACGGCAAACGAAATGAACTATCAAAATTGCAGGGAGTCAGTGTGAGCAAACCAAAACCAACACCTGAACAATCAAAGCAAGCTGGAGATATCACAAATACTACAATCAATCGCGCTATGGCTACTAATTCTCCTCAAGTTGATCCGAACGAAGACGAAGAAGAACTCGAGCTCGACACAGGAGACCCTGTTGTCCTCGATATTAGAAACACTGCAGGGCTCAACAACTTGGGACGGGGAGATGGAGACTTCGCATGGGTGCCAGCCAAAAAAATTAAAACGCAACTCACCAACAAATTCAACAACATCATTAAGGTCCATGCCAAAAGAAACACTACAATGATGTTCAAGACCCATGGTACAGTAACAAACAACAATAAAAACGACGTTGGAACAACAGTACCAACAAACGACCAAAACGTGGAACGGTGTGGACCATGGCACTTCTGGACAAACACAGGAGTATTCCAACCTGACCAACACCAAGTCCCGCTGAGAATGATAGCAGACTTCTGTCCAATGTTTTGCAGTAAACAAGCCAGAATGTGGGAGCTATACGACAACACTGCACCAACCACAGACGACGGAAAATCATACGGGTATGAAAGATGAGTCTTCTACAACGGATGGGGAAAACTGAGGAAAAACATGCTAACGGCAGCATCACAAGCATCGGGAGGGGCAGAATTCCAATTCATGCGAATAGGCAACTTCAAAATTAAAGAAATGCCGTATCAAAACCAGGCACTGTCAAGCACACCGGCAGGTACACCAGCACTATCACCAACATCCAGAATGATTATGGCTTGGAAATACATAGAAAGTTCGAAATATGAACTAGTACCGGGACAGGGAGGAACAGGAAAGAGTCTCAGGCCGGAAGCTGTGACATACAATAAAGCTGGACAAGACGCAGTTCTGTAACCAATTCACAGCCAGGCAGCAGCCAAAGAACTGGCAATAGGAAGTGGTACATGGGAAATGACGCTAGACGTAGAGTGGATAAGAAAATTCACAAGCGTGGCTGACAATCACACATTCGAAGAATGGAAACATGGAACATGGACACCATGGTTCAAATACGACGCAAATTTCAAAGTAAGAACGTCACCTATTATAACGCAAATGATGGCATCCAGATCGACACTTGGACAAAAGTTGAGGAACGGTACACTAGCAACAGACGCTAACGAATGCAGCCTGCACAACGCGGCTAAGGCAGCAGGAGGATCAACAGAACCAGCATATGCCTCGTGGCTAGCAGTGTACGAACAGAACTTTTACATTTACCGATTCAAGTAACGTACGACATCGAATTTCGCGGGCGACTGGAAAGCGGCTACTTTTGAAAAAACCGTTGAAAACCGTTAGTGAGTCAAAAACAACAAGAACGAAAACAACTCCATATTTGGTGATGAACCGACGCGACCGCGACGAAAAAACGAGACAGGAAATCATTGACGGGTTTTTGTTTAAAGGCGACCGTTCATAAAAAGTTCATAAAAATTCGTTACAGCTGCAGTTAGAAAGAAACTTGATAGAAAGCTACGATGGAGAAGTACGACAACGGCGACGAAAACTTGAAGCAAATGACAACGACATCTGTGCAACGCTCGAGGAGATGGGCGTTTACAGTTGCCAATGTCGACGCTCAAGACAAAATCGAAATAGCAAATGCGACGCTCTATGTAGGACCTATAGAGAAGGACGCTTGGGGTGTATTACATCGTCATGGGGTTGCCTTCAGGAAACCGCTAGACAGTGGGAGGGAAGCTTCTATCGGGAAGCTTTCGCTTCTTAAGCAAATGGAAAAAGTGGGCTTAAAAATATCCTACCTCGCAAGTATACGAAATTTGGCGAACAACATAACGTATGCGTTCAAAAGCGGTGACGTGCCAGATGAATTAAAACCAATCATAAGAAATACAGTCAAAAACAGCCGCGGAACAAATTACTTTCAAGATCTCGCTAAGGAAGTGGTAGCCGAATTCAACGACAAGCCAAGTGCAAACCTGTTCAAACAACGAATACTTGAGAAAGCTTCGCATATCCGCAAGCACTCCTCAAGAGAGCGTACGAACAGTGCAACTTTGGACAAGAAAGCAGACTACAAAGAAAAATAGGAAAACGAACAAAGGCGCTAGAACCAGAACCTTTCACTGCGGAAGAGCTTAGATCGGCGTTCCGGCGAATCACGGAAAACATAGAAAGCGCAATGTGGAATGGGAAAAGCCTCAGCATATTTCAAGTGAGAGTGATAATGATATCAGCAGCAATGAAAGCACGTTCGAGGGTGGACGGTATGCAACTGGCACCGCATTTTATAGTAAAGGGCGAGGCGGGAAGCGGAAAAACATTCTTAGGCAACCTGTTATTCACAACAAAGGAAGCGTCAACACTAACAACAGATTCCGAAGGGGTCGGGGAGCGTCCGCTTCGCAGTCGGTAGAACTGGAGTTTATTTCCTGAGTCGATTTATACCAAAAGACTTAAAAAATAGTATTCACCGCTACCCTGCTTGGCGCTCAGCATAAAAGGAATAGTGTGGAGAACAAGCCGGCAAGCTTGGTTGTTGTGTCTTTGAGCAAGACATTTAACGGGATGCCTCCATCTTGATGTGGTAGACAGATGGCGGGGTCAAGCAGTCTACCCCTGCCACGGTGTCATCATTTATGTCAGGCAGGGTCTATCCTTCTCTAAAGTCCCTCTTCGCTTGACCTTTACTCCGGCTATGTAAAGGTGAACATATTGTTTAGTAACTCCTATTCGTTCTTTTTGGAGGTTTGATGAAGGGCAGCACTCAGTCTCTTTGTAATCGGTGACCTGTTTCCTCTCTCCTCCTGCCTCTCTTTTGTTCTTATTGTTATTTTGCCCCAGTTCTGAGGAGCGGCAACGTTCATTCTAGCCCTGGCACCGTCTTTCTCTGTTCAGTGTGCGCAGAAAATGTGACTCGTAGGAGCAGATTGGTGCAATACTGCACCTACTTTGTATGTTTTTTTAAGGTGCTCAGCAATCTCCTTCTCCAGTTTCAACGCTCCAGGCAGCTCTCACTCCTAGAACTGTCCGCTTTGTTGCCTGCTTTTCCTGGAGGTCCCCAAACTTCCAACACTGTCACAACAACTCCCCAACAAGGTAAACATATCATTAAACAACTCCTCTTCGCTCTCTTTCCTTGTTCTTCCCCTACTCGCTCTTCTTCGATGGATAACAAATCCGACAATTTCTCCCCTCAGTTTTTCACTCTTCCATAAATCTTTTCATTCTCTGGTACCTCAATTCTGAGACTCAAAAATTACTTCTGACCCCCGAGAGGTGAAGATGTTAATTGCAGTGTTTATTCAAAAAGGTAATAATTGCTGTTGTATTCGTCCGATTCCTATTTAAAAGCTATTTTTGGGGAGAGACCGAGGATCAACTATGCTCAATGTTCGTATAAGATGTGGCAACTATTTAAATTTGTTACTAATACTGAACGTTTTTCTGTAAACTGACAGACCACATAACAAACTATTACAAAGTGCTTTACTTTTATTGGCGATGGACGTGAAACTGCAGTTTCTTCCGTGAAAAGCGGGGAACATTTGAAGTCGTAATCATGCATGTAGTAGATTGATATTTTAAAACATAAATCAACATATAGAACATACTGTGGAATTGATGTGAACTTCTATTTCTGCAGTTTTTGCATTAATATTAGAAAGTGGCATAGCTTCTTGGTAATTAAACAGTAAGAAACATCTAAATAGTGGTCATTGCATCGGCCGACCTCAGCACTGTTTTAAAGGAAGGCTGCCACAAAGCAAACTGACATCTTCCTTCAATAAGCATGAAGTACAATAAATACATTTCGTGAAATGCATGACGTATCGAAAGCTAAGCCAACCACTTGTGGCATTAAATCAAGTTATCGAGCACAAAAAGACTTTCACTCATCCACTCTGTGTGCGCGACCTGTTTAAAAATATTATAGTTTCCACTTATCAAAATTTGACTGATTGATTGTGAAGTCAAATAATGAAGATTAAGTGATCACAATGGCAAAGTTGTTTGCATTTGTTTCAAAGTTCCACTTTTTTTTCAATGAAATTCCCGTTTTTGCAGATTGAATAACATTCTCACGCCACGGATATTTAGAATCGATCGATGTCTGAAACGTATGATAGAACTGTAAACAATTTGCTAGGTTTGTGGATAGAGCAAAGTGACTTTGGCAGAAAGGTCCAAATTAGAACCCTGGAAGCTCTTGTGTAACTTAGATGAACCTATTGTAATCAAGAAACCCACAAAATCGGTACATTTGGTCACTTTTTGGTCAAAAGAATTCCAGCTTCAACATCAAGCCTGAGATCATCCAGCCAACCACTTGTGGCATTTTACTTTATCATTTTTATCATTTTACAAACTACGGTGACTGTTAGTTGCTAGGTGACAATTTTCAAGGCGATCTGCGATTTAAAGATATCTGCCTCCAACATCACACTAAAGCAAAGTAGAAAATTTTACTCAAAAATGATCATCAACATCATACGATAGGCTACCTTACAGCAATCGAATAACTTAACAACGATCCTATACCTCTATTAGGGCTTGCTGATGTGACTTGTTGTCCATGTCATGTGGGCGTGTCCTTAAATGAAACGCCCATGATATAGGTATTACTGTATCATATTCTTTTGAATTGCATCTTATTTGTTTCTGCGCCCAATGGCAAATTTGTTCTTTTGATCATTTTCATTTTTGAGTGTTCTTTACACTTGTTTGATGAGACCTAGTAACGTCAAAACCAGGGGCAAGTTGCTAACATGATGCAATAGATTGCTGCATGGTACTGTAAGTAGTTGATGATCATTTTTGAGCAAATTTTCTGTTTTGCCATATTGCGATGCTGAGGGCATATCCCTCTTAATAGTAGATCGCTTTGAAAATTGCTACCAAGCAACTGGCAACCTCCATATTTTCTAGGCTACATATTTGTCGTACACATGTTTGCTTTGTTTATCCAAGCAACTGATTGCTGTTTTGTAACAGTAGCTTAGTTGTTCACGCTGCTGTAAATAGCTACACCGCATTATCAAAAACGACAGTTTTGATATCTAACAAACACAATATTCTTTTATGGTTGCGTTTTCTGTATGTTCTGAGTACGATAATCATTGCTTAGTTTAGGGAAAGTGTTGCTGACACTGACTAAAGTCGTGCTAATCAAGTTTTGAAACGGCCTTGATTTTACTTGATCGCTTGTAGCCACGAAAATTATAATTTATGTGATAAAATTGGTTTCGAGCTGTCTTCACTAAGCGAGATCTGTTTCTAAAACCAAATATCGATTTTAATTACCAAAAGTGTTTTAGAATTTCGTCGTTATCAGGTTGCTTACTTTTGCAGTCATCTCTTTTTCTTTGTATAAGATAGGTATCTGTAATTTAAATTTTTTTAAAGATTATGGATTAAGTGTTCACTGAAATAAGCGCTTGATATTCATGTGACACAAGTAGATTAGAAGGTCCCTGGAAAACAGACCAACTATGATGCGACTGCGCACCAATGGTTCAGAAGTTGCTGTCGTACCAGCAGCATTGTAATTCAACTGTAATTGCAAACTATCTAGATCTAGCCGTTAACGTTTGCAAAAGAAACTATTGCGAGCTTTAGTAATAAAGTTGTTTTGCTGTTTTTTCTAACGTCGCTTTCAACTGCGCATTTTAATATGAGTGCAGGCTATCACCTATGATTTTATCAAATCGCTACAAGATTAATGCCGCGACAGCTTTTGCTTGATTAAACACTTGGCATAAAAACGCTTGTTAAATATCATTCAAATATTATTATTAAATATAATTTACGTCATGCATCTCATGAAATTTATTTATTGTACTCAACGCTTATCGAAACGAGATGTCTGTTTGCTTTGCCGCAGTCTTTCTTTAAAACAGTGCAGCGGTTTTACAACCGGCGCGATGGCTTAGTGGTTAGAGCCTCCTTTTCGCAGTCGGTATATCTGGGTTTTATGCCACAAAACTTTAAAAAAGAGTATTCACAGTTTTTATTTGCTTAACTGTCAGCAAATAGGGATAGTGAGGAGAACAAGCTCGCTTGTTGTGTCCTTGGTCAAGGCACTTAACGGGGTGCCTCCATCTTCATGCAGAAGACAGGTGGTGGGGTCAAGCAATCTACCCCGTCGTAGTGGCTCAGTCAGACAAAAGATATGCAAACCGAGCATCAGCTCATACGCATGAATGAATAATTACATTTTATGAAATGCATGACGTATCGAAAGCCAAGCCAACCACTTGTGGCATTAAATCAAGTTATCGAGCACAAAAAGACTTTACTCATTAGGCATTTGCTGCAGGAGATGCAGTAAATAATATTGGAAGACTGGAAAATGACGTGAGTACAAAAGGAAAAATTGAATTTAGGTCTTGAAATTGATGTACGGGATAGAAGGAAAGAACATGTGTTGCAGCGTGCACGGCCGCACGAAAAAGTTTTCTTGAAGGTAGCTCTCCAAAGAACGTAACTTGCAGGCCTAAACGCTCATATATCAGGCGCCAGTCTTGGCAGAGACGCTAGAGTTTTAGAATGACATAAATAATTCTGATGGGTGAGTTTGAGGTATATGTGGCTCGTTTTGCATATTATGATCTGGTGCAGATAATACGTGGAAAATTACGGTATTTATTTAGACGACGATTCGTTTATTTCCATTGATATTTTCAACAGAAATTTATATTCATGCAAACTATAGTTGTAATTTCGGCAGGCACAAATGGGCCAGTTGAAACACTGCGGTGGGCCAGATCCGGCCCGCGGGCCGTAAATTGCCCACCCCTGATCTAAACTAAAGAATTGGCTATGCAAAAAAAACATCAACTTTTCATTACTGTCCTTTCAACTACCCATTTTTACAACCTCGACATTACTGCTGGGGGCGTTCCAATGGTAATAACTTAACTGCGAGTGCATCAGTTCGGGATAGCTTGCTCTTTTCCGGCCTGCATTCATGCCAGGACCAAGCAACAAGCCGGCAGCCAGCTGTTTTCGGTAGAAATAGGCATGAAATTGCGAAACAGTTGTAAGTAGTGGTCTTAATAATTTATAGGTTATTCCTGAAACTACTGTGTATGTATCAATCACTTTGGCGGCCACCGATGTTCTTGAAATTATGCTTCAATGCACGTCGTCAATTACACGCATAAACGTTGGTGAAATCGCCGGCTGTTTCAACCGGGAGCGAGTCTAGTTTAAAAGTACGTCTATGTTGGAAACAGGGCAAACAAGATGTAGCCAGGAATTTTAGATAAAATATGGCGGCCATGCGCAACCCTCTAAAATGTTTTTTAATTGATTTGATTTGATTTGGGAGCGAGATTTGGGTCAAAAACCACGAACTTCTCATCTTGGTTTTCACAACTATCAATTGAGTGAAACCGGCACATCTGTCTGATTCGACTATTTTAACCTCGATATTAACCCTATTCACCCCAAGGGTGTATTGATTCAATACGCACTCCAGACATGATATCACAAAAACTACAAACGTCAGAGCTTTGAAATTTCTTGGCTTTTTCTGTGAAGAAATTTGTAATAAGGTTTGTGAAATCAGTTGACAAGACTCTGGTGAAGTTTGATATCGCTTATTAACAACAGTGCATACGTTTAAGGAAGAAAGAACATCACACATACTATGACTATTACGCCATACAAAAATCTTAATATTGTTCTTACAACTTGGGCGGTTTTAGTCATCAAATACGTGCCATTTGATCGCAAGTTTACTTGCAATCGCCAAATCTGGTTGTTTGATGTTGCTAGCTTAATTATTTGCGATGATCAACAGTTGCAGTACTCAAGTAATCTTTTTTTTCTGTCACAGCTTGGTAACCTACGTAACATCCCATTATTTAATATTTTTGATGCTCATGTCGGGCGTCGGCAAAGGATTAAATTTTTTTATATGCACTGTTAACCCATCGTTCTAAAACGCTTACGAATTATTGCTGCGTAGATCATAAAGTTTAAATCACTAAAATTAACTTAAATTGACTTAATTGTTAAACAGAAATAACTAGATATTTCGCCCACGCCGATTAGTAACCGGAAGGCTACTTGTTTGCGAACTTGTAAGGATGACGTAATCACGATAAATATTTCGTCACAGTTTTGCCTCTTCCCTTTCAAGTTTTCAAATCTCAGTGATTACGCTCATACAGCTGTTGTTTGGACTTGTTTTCACATCATCGTCAAAGATCTTTCACGTGCAGTTAACTTCAGTTCTTGCAACGAAAGACCTAACAAAGTAAATAACTAAATAAGATACAACTCGCAAGCTGGCGTTATAATCGGATACAAAAACAAAGATATTTGTGACGGAGATGATGGTCATGGATCATTGACTTTCAATTGATGGACCACGGTCTTGCCCGGCCTAGCAGTTTATTCAACTTTCACTTTGAGTAAAATGGGAATAACTGTTTTTGAAAACTTTTGTGTTTTATGTAGACAACACGTTCAAAATTTATTTTGATAACTTTTTTTGAGGTCACTCATGATATTGATAAAAGTATGTCTTCTTTGTTTGAGCTATTTGTTGTGAGCTTTATGCAGGAAGATGTACGAGGTATGTCCGAAAAGTAACGAGACTGGTGTTATAAAAACCGTATTGAAAAATATTGAAATATGCCAAAGTCAAATTCCTTCAAAGTAATTCCCTTCCACTTTGAAACACTTGTGCATTCGCCTTTTCCAGGATTCAATACACTCTTGGAAGACATTTTCTGGGATCTTTTTGAGCTCCGACGTCGCGGGCATTTTGATGGAATCGATCTCAGAAAAATGGGTTTTCTTCAGAACAGATTTGATCTTGGGGAAGAGAAAAAGTCACACGGAGTCAGATCGAGGGAATATGGGGGTATTCCAAAGTTGCAATGTTCCTTTCTGCGAAAAACTGACCAATACTCAGGGCTGTGTGATCAGGAGCGTTAATGTGATGGAGCCTCCATGCGTGAGCTTCCCAAAACGTCCACCTCTTGTCACGCACTGTCTCATAAAGCGCCGAAGAATGTCTTTAAGACATCGTTTATTTCGAATTCCTACCACAAGGCCAAACAGTGAACCAAACCGTCTATAAAGACATTCTTCGGCGCTTTATGAGACAGTGCGTGACAAGAGGTGGACGTTTTGGGAAGCTCACGCATGGAGGCTCCATCACATTAACGCTCCTGATCACACAGCCCTGAGTATTGGTCAGTTTTTCGCAGAAAGGAACATTGCAACTTTGGAATACCCCCATATTCCCTCGATCTGACTCCGTGTGACTTTTTTCTCTTCCCCAAGATCAAATCTGTTCTGAAGAAAACCCATTTTTCTGAGATCAATTCCATCAAAATGCCCGCGACGTCGGAGCTCAAAAAGATCCCAGAAAATGTCTTCCAAGAGTGTATTGAATCCTGGAAAAGGCGAATGCACAAGTGTTTCAAAGTGGAAGGGAATTACTTTGAAGGAATTTGACTTTGGTATATTTCAATATTTTTCAATACGGTTTTTATAACACCAGTCTCGTTACTTTTCGGAAATACCTCGTATATACAGGCCACACTGCGTTAGCGCTCACGCTCGCTTTGCAAGTCTTCAGTTAGACTGGGGCCACCACGACGGGTAGACTGCTTGGCCCCACCATCTGTCTGCCACATAAAGACGGAGGCATCCCGTTAAGTGCCTTGCCCAAGGACACAACAAGCAAGCTTGCTGGGTTGTTCTCCACACTATCCCTATTTTGCTGAGCGCCAAGCAGGGAACCTGTGAATACCATTTTTTAAAGTCTTTTGGAATGACTCGGATCGGGAAATGAACCCCAGGTCCACCGACTACGAAGCGGACGCTTTAACCACTACACAATCGCACCGGTATAAAAGTGTGTGACTGAGCCACTCGCCTCTGTGCATTTTGAAAATAGGCCACATGCCACAAACGGTTGAAAAGTTCTGAGATAAAGAGTTCCAAAAATATGTCAGGGGAAAAACCTGAAGGCGCCGTTATACCCCAGCCAATGTCTCAGGCAAACCTTAAAATATGCAAAAAATTGAAATTCTGCAGGGAGTGAGGGATACGTTGCGTTGATATTGGCGAGTTGTAATCATAAGTGAAGTTGTAAGACTAATTCTACTTTACAAGTTAAACGTGGGAGAGAGAGAGAGCACACATTGCTGTAGACCGCTGTTGTGTTGCTATGACTTAATGCTTTCATGAGACGTTTGGCTGGCTTCGAAAAACTTTTAGACAAAGGACCGGAAATCTGAATTGGGATAAGCGACATCTCATGTTACGTTCGCGTTTTCACTAAATAAATAGCAGTATGCTACTAAAAATATCCGTTTTTACAACTTCAAAGTATGTTATAAAGTCCGTTGTAACGGCTTATTCAGAAATGTTTGCCAAAATTCTCCGGCGGTTTTCATATATTGTATTTGCTAGCAATTTCGTGCTTCCGTAGGCAGTTAAGCAAGTACTAAAATGTAAAAGGAAACATTGCACATATCAGTTTTATAAATTTGTGACCACCCTACACGCTGATGCTAAATTCCAAACAAATTACTAACTTTTTTCATAACTCTTATTTTTTGGTAATAGACTAGTCAAGATTTTATGTCAATCATCTTACCAGCATCATCAGGCAGGCATACAAGTCAATTATGTCGGGTTAGATATACTAGTTCAAGTGGCTGATCCAGCTTCACACTAAAATCATAACTGAAAGCAACAACAGAAAGGTGCCATTGATTAGGGTTGCCATACAGGTGGTGTAACAGCAGCCCTTTTTATTCAGCTTTGGAGGACTGAGGCTGCTGAGACAGGTGTATAGCCGAATTTGACGCGTATTCCAGAATTCACTTCCACACGAATGTTATTAATATTTATATTTGATGTTGTATCAATGTGGGCGAGCGCTAGAAGTATGGTTATCTGCAATACGGGAGACAAATTAGCAAGTGAAACACACACAAATAAGATTATAAATGCGGGTTCGATTACACACAAGATCACATACACAAAAACGGGATCAAACTACGGGTTCAAAACGGAAACTACGAGTTCAAAACGGGATCAGACTACTACAAGTTATGCTCCAACTTCGGGATTAATAATTTAGATATAATACAATCGTTATCAGGAAAATCCAGCGGGAAAATAAGTAACAAAAGCAATATTAAAATTGGGCTTACCGGACTATGGCGGAACCGTTCCAAATGTATATACAAGACGTAACAGTATACTTGTGATCCAAAATTAGCAGTAACAATTTCCAACAACTATATCAAAGGAATCTTCTTACAGTAACTAATCTTCCGACCATTCTCCCGGTAGTCAATTCTCAACTATACTGGTTCACATACATTTTTGACTTTGTCTTCGAATTAAGCACACGTAAATTTAGCAAAGCTCCGGGCAAAAGGCTCAAATGTTATTAATAACAGCACGACGTAATGAATTTAAGTGTCAGGTTTGAATCGAAAGACTGCGGGTTTAAAACTCAGAACATTTTACATAAAATTTATACGTGTAAATTCAACACTCCCCCCGCAATAATTACGATTATTTACAAACACGCAACAAAAAATTTACACAATGAATTTTATAGACATATTGATAGCTGTTGTCATTTTTTGGAAAGTTCATCTGCAGCAGAATCTGCACTGGTAAGCTCCTCAGTAGGAATTTCATCTTCCTTTGGAACAATCAAGCACAGTTTGTGGATTGGGCGACGAATTTCACGTCCTCTGATATCAACAGTTACATTTCGTACTACGCCGTATTTATCGGGGCATACAGACGCAACTTTGCCGAGATTCCATTGTGATCTCGGCGTGGACTCATCGACAATCAAAACTACATCACCGGGTTTTAAGTTTGGCTTAGTTTTATGCCATTTTTGACGGCTAATGATCGTACGAAAGTATTCACTTGAAAATCGTCTCCAAAATTGATTCGCCAAGAATTGAACGTACAACCAACGGCGCTTGGCATAGCAATCTTCTTTTGACGTGAGTACTGGAGGTAATGCTTGGGTGGGATATAGCTTTAACAAATGATTCGGGGTTAATGGTTTTTGCTCATCAATATCTAGTATTACAGGTGAAAGAGGTCGCGAGTTCAATATCGACTCAGCTTCCAACAGAAAAGTGTGCAGCTGGTCGTCGCTGAGATTCCGCTGGCTCGTTAGAGATATCAGAATACGTCTGACCGACCGTATCATTCGTTCCCACACTCCACCCATATGGCTAGCTGAAGGGGGATTGAATGACCAACGGATTTCCTTTTGTAGCAAGAACTCTTGAACCTGGTGTTCATTCCATTTTTGCAATGCTTCACGGAGCATACGTTCCGCTCCTACTAGATTGGTCCCATTATCGGAGTACATGCAGATCACTGGGCCTCTTCTGGATAAGAATCTTCTTAGTGCGTTTATAAATGCATCTACAGACAAGTCAGTAGCAACTTCTAAATGGACAGCTCTGGTAGTCAGGCAAGTAAATAGACACCCATATCTTTTAATATTACTCCTTTTTTGACGAATAATGAGAGGGCCAAAGTAATCTACTCCACAGTAAGCGAACGGGTGGCTATCGACTTGAAGCCGATCTTGTGGCAGATTAGCCATCAGTTGCTGATTCGGTTTTGCATACCGCAACCGGCAATGTGTACAATTAGTAATCACTCTACGGATAGCGGAAGTAGCTTTGATTATCCAAAATCGTTGAAACAATAAGTTCATTGTCAGGCCTATACCACCATGACCTGTCAAAACATGAAAGTGAGAAATAATCAAGTGAGTGATATGCGAGACATGGGCTAATATAATGGGATGGCGTGCTTCAAACCCAACTGGCGCTCTATCAAGTCGCCCACCGACTCGCATAATGCCATCTATTACAATGGGGTCTAATTTCATCACTGAGGACTGTTTGAAAACCGGCACCTTATTCGGCATCCGCTGAATTACGTCACCAAAACATTGTCTCTGTTCGTACATTATGAGAGCTGACTCTGCAGCTCGCAAGTCATCAACTGTTAGCTTCTTGTCGAGGCGGATATCCTTCGACCTGCAAGACATAATGTAAGCTTTAAATTTCAAAATCCACGCAGTGGCCTTTTTCAACCTATACCAAGAAGAAAAATAGGATATTAGCTTATCAACTGGAGAAGTCGTATTGTCAACTACACAAGAACTAAAACAATCAACTCGGGCTTTGTCAAAAAGCTTGACTTCTTCTGGTGACAGTTCTTTCTTTTTGAAGCGTCCTGACCATTTACTGGGACTTTGTGTCAAATACTCGGGTCCAGTAAACCATACATTTCCTTTTACGATAATATCTGCTCTTGCACCACGGGATAGTAAATCTGCAGGATTCAGTGAAGTTGGAACGTAATTCCAGTTGTTGACATTGGTAGCCTTTGTTATCAGTGCGAGCCGACGCGAAACAAATGGTGGGAATCGCTTCCTCTCATTTATGAGGCTATGCAAAACAATCAAGGAATCAGTCCAAAACACAGATGGTCTAAGCTGCATATGTAATTCTTTTCTTAGCATGCAGTCCATTTTTACCGCTGTAACGGCACCCAATAGCTCCAAACGGGGTATGGAAATCTCGTTTTTTGGTACCAAATAGGATTTGCTCATAACTAATGAACAAGATGTGTTGCCTGCGTAATCTACAACTCTTAGGTAACTCACTACTCCGTACGCCAATTGAGATGCATCGACAAAGTAGTGTAGCTGGCATGTTTGATTGTCCTTTGAAGAATCCAAACCTAGCCACCTAGGGATTGAAACCATTCTCAAATGCATTAAATTTTCCAACCATCGTTCCCATCGCAATAAATCTTCTGCAGGCATTGATTCGTCCCAATCTAATTTCTTTTCACACAAATTTCGGTATAGCAATTTGGCTTCCAACACGATGGGAGTGATAAATCCTAAAGGATCAAATACGGCATTCATTGTCGCGAGCATACCTCTCTTTGTACGAGGCTTCCAAGGTAGATCGACCACAAAGGTGAAGACGTCGCTATCAAATTCCCAATTAACGCCCAAGACACGTTCATGTCTTCCGTCATCCAAAGCATGGATCTTGCAAGACTTGGACCATTCGTCTTCTGGCAAGCCTTCCATTAATTCAGTGCAGTTAGAAAGCCATTTTGTTAGACGAAATCCGGCCTTTGATAGCAGGGATCGAAGATCGTTTACCATGGCTATACCTGTTGAAGAATCTGGTACACTAAGCAAGCAATCGTCAACATAAAAACAATTTTCTATGGCATTACCAACATAAGGCTCAAATTCTATTCCAAAGTCCTTTGCTGATTGTCGTAAAGCAAAGGTAGCACAAGATGGCGATGAGGTTGCCCCAAACAAATGTACCGTCATACGGTACGTCACAGGATTTTTATCTAAATCCCCTCCTGGCCACCATAGAAAGCTCAAACTGTCTCTGTGCTGTGGCACTACCTTGACTTGGTAGAACATTGCTTCAATATCAGATATTATAGCTATTTTATCCTTCCGGAATCTTAGCAAGACGGCCACTAAACTGTTAACAAGATCAGGTCCTTGCATTAACATTTTATTCAATGAGGTTCCTTGATATTCTGCGGCGCAGTCAAATACCACTCTAAGCTTATCTGGCTTTTTTGGATTAAAAACAGCATGATGTGGGATAAACCATCGTTTCGGATTTGATTTTAAATCTTCATTTTCAGGCACTCTTTCCGCAAAGCCTTTATCAACCATGAGTTGCATTTCAGTGGTGTACCGTGCCTTCAGTTGTGGATCTTTATTCAATTTCTTCTTTAAGTGCTTCAACCTCTTCAAAGCCATAGTTTTGTTGTTGGGAAGAACTTCTTCGTTTCTCCAGGGCAAAGGAAGCACATAATGACCATCATCAAATTTTATCGACTCCAGCATTAGTTCGTACATTTTACGATCTTCTATAGATAGTCCCTTTCCATGACATATAATATTATCTAGCTCTCTATCAGCATCGGGAATCTCTTCGATTGCTGAATTCATAACACTAGCTTCCATCACATTGACATTACCTTTAGCACCAAAATGTGCTGACACAAAACAAACATCTTTGTCCTTTTCCAGTGAAGATGTAAATGAGGGACCGAGTAAAGACCAGCCCAATGGGGTACGTACGGCATCTGGTAGATTAGAAAACCGGGAAGATCTAACTTCTTCAACTCTGAACACTTGTGGAACGTTGGCTCCAATTAGAACCTGTACCGTATCTACAGAAATATCGCGAAAGTCAATATTTCTTAAATAATTATGTTCTTTGAAAACATCAGGATCAGGTAAGGTGTTAGGTTTCACTGGAATCTCTGGAACCACGGCTACTTCCGGTAAATCGATCCATTCACCACCATTTAAATTCTGCACTGACAGTTTTACAGTTTCCGTGTTCAAAACCTGAGGCGTTGTCAGCGTTCGTAAGGTAAGTTGCTGTTTATTTCCTTTTGCCTCTAGAGATTTGACAAGAGATTCGTCACAAAAGCAACTCGTTGATCCTTGGTCCAAAAAGGCGTAAATCTCCCGCACAGTATTCATATATTTTAACTTTACAGGTACCACATTAAGAAACACAGAAGATGAAGTCTTTTTCTGACAGGAGTTAGCAGTTTGGACTGTACTACATGCATTTGTCGCCGATGAAGAATGAGCGACATCATTAGAAGAGGAATGTCGCTCTGATACCCTTAGTTTTGGTGGTTTATGAAGAAGTGAATGGTGCAATGTGCCAGTGCATCCATCTTCGGTGCATCTTATATTAGATTTACACTCACGAGCAATGTGTTTTCCTCCAAGACACTTAAAACATAGCATTTTACTGCGAACAAATTCAATTCTTTCCTCAACACTCTTTTTCATAAATTCTTTACAAGCTGTCAACCTGTGATTGCCACTACACAAATAGCATTTCAAGACCTTTTCCACTTGCATCTTGTTGTTCACTGCTACGGATGTCACGTACGCTCGTTCCCGGCGAGTTTTAGTTTTGCCGGGGAAGGTTTCTCTCCCGAATATTGAATTAGCTACACGGCTACGTTCTGTAAGAAATGCAGAGAGATCAATAAACTTCGCTCTTTGTCCTGACCGACGTTCAACTCCGACGGAGTATTCGACCCAACTGCGCTTTATATCCACGGGTAGTTTGTTCACAATTCCCATTAACACTTGCATGGAATCAAGACTTGAAGCTTGGCCAATATGCTCAAGGGACACACAACACTTTTCCATCAGATTTGCAAGTGATTTCAATTTTTCACGGTCATCATCATCCACCTTTGGAGCATTTTTTAGTCGCTCTTCACAACATCGTGCAATTTCATGCGGATGTCCATATTCATCAAATAAGGTGTCCCATGCCAAACGAAAACTAGTGCTGGGATGTTGATTTGACAAGTGGCTAATCTTCAACTGAACATTTGACTCACAGCTTTGATAAAGTAAAGGAAATAGCTCATATTCCTCAACTTTTCCTAAAACGTGTGCTTCAAATTGCCGCGCAAAAAGCCAGTAATTCATTGGGTCGCCATCAAACTTTTCAATTACTACAGCTGGTGCAGGACGATTTTTCCTCAAACCCAGTACAGGAGCGGCGGGACTGGCTTGTGTTAACGTATTTGCATTAGGTTGGGGATAAGCATAATTCAACCCTTCAGATGTATGAGCATACGGTTGTTGTGATGGCTGCCCATGACATTGGTATAAGTTTTGTTGGCCAGTTGAATGACTAACATTCTGTGTTAATACAACTGGGGGTTTATTCTGAGAGAAGGGCAAACCCGGGAGGCGACTATTCACTTAAACTCTAGTCGAGTTAAAATTATTCACGTTTCTAAAGTCTTCACAAGCTGGTTGCGACACATTTGGCAACACACGGGAATGCGGTGCACTATATACATTTGTATACTTTCGCTGCTTAGACTGCGAATCAAGCTTGTTGGAGTAATTTAAATTATCTGCGGGTTGATTTGTTTGTATCGATGTGGACGGAATTTCCACGGGCACATGCACTGTGTGCACATTACGGGGATCAGCTTGACCTGTTACTTCATCAGGCTCAATTATCGGTATGGCACGTGCTGACATATCGTTTACATTTGGCTGAACTTCTGGGGCGGGGATATCGGCAACCTCATTCCATGCGCTGGCTTCCGCTCTAGCCATTTCAAACTCTAATTCCTTTTTGCGAAGATTTTCCGCGGCACTTTCCTCAATTTCAAACAGCTCACGATCTACTTCCTCAAGAGTTCTTTCCATCTCTTGACGAGTCTTTCTTTCTAATTCTTTTTGTTTTCTTTCCGCATCTGCGAGGATCTTTGTCTTTTTCTCTTCTGCACGCTGCCTTGCACGTAATCTTGTTTCATAACCTCGTGCAGATTCCTGCTCCATTGCAACGGTAGCAACCTTTAGTCTCACTTGACTACGAAGTTTTTCACTTTTTGTCGAACTACCTGACATAACAGAATACGAGGGTGCCTTGCTTGCACTTACAAGCTCTGACTTTTGCAAGGGTTCATTATGAGAAAGCCATTTAACAGCGTGCACATCGAAGCTTTCCTTTTCTTTCATCAGGTCTAACTTGCTCCAATCGGTACCTGGTACTAACTCATCTTTAGGAACGGGATCACATGCTTCAATAAGCTTTTCAAAGCAGCTGTCTATTTCAGGTAAAAACCTTTCCAAAGGTTTGACGCCTTCAGGCTTTAGCATCAAGCTCTCGGCTCGAATATACAAATTTTGCAACCGCTGTTTTAACCTTGCAATTTCCCCAAGGTTTACCTCCATAGTAATAGTTAGTACCACAAAGAAAGGAACGACACAGACTCACCAAGTATACTGGACGCTCGAAGACGCTTTGGTTCAGTCCGATAACTTTGTAACAGCAGCCCTTTTTATTCAGCTTTGGAGGACTGAGGCTGCTGAGACAGGTGTATAGCCGAATTTGACGCGTATTCCAGAATTCACTTCCACACGAATGTTATTAATATTTATATTTGATGTTGTATCAATGTGGGCGAGCGCTAGAAGTATGGTTATCTGCAATACGGGAGACAAATTAGCAAGTGAAACACACACAAATAAGATTATAAATGCGGGTTCGATTACACACAAGATCACATACACAAAAACGGGATCAAACTACGGGTTCAAAACGGAAACTACGAGTTCAAAACGGGATCAGACTACTACAAGTTATGCTCCAACTTCGGGATTAATAATTTAGATATAATACAATCGTTATCAGGAAAATCCAGCGGGAAAATAAGTAACAAAAGCAATATTAAAATTGGGCTTACCGGACTATGGCGGAACCGTTCCAAATGTATATACAAGACGTAACAGTATACTTGTGATCCAAAATTAGCAGTAACAATTTCCAACAACTATATCAAAGGAATCTTCTTACAGTAACTAATCTTCCGACCATTCTCCCGGTAGTCAATTCTCAACTATACTGGTTCACATACATTTTTGACTTTGTCTTCGAATTAAGCACACGTAAATTTAGCAAAGCTCCGGGCAAAAGGCTCAAATGTTATTAATAGCAGCACGACGTAATGAATTTAAGTGTCAGGTTTGAATCGAAAGACTGCGGGTTTAAAACTCAGAACATTTTACATAAAATTTATACGTATAAATTCAACAGGTGGATTTTTTGCGATAATTTATATGTTAAAAACTTGGTTCAAATATTATGCTGTAATCTTCTAATGACTGAAATTTTAGGGTCCACTCGCTAAAAGACAGAAATTTTCTTTGCATAATAAGTTCGACTTTCAAAAAAAAGTTAGATAGTTAGATAGCTTGTTATGTTATTTCCGCCTTCTAAATTTACAATTTGCTATTAAGGTCTCAACTCTATTTTAAAATTTTAGTGAACTGGTAATAGCTGGTAACCGCAGAACAAACTGAATATTGGTCAGATTGAAAGCATTTGTTCCTAACGAGTGATGATTAGCTATAGCTTAACGCTAGTTTAAGATGATATTTTAAATGGATTTATTTTCGGTTTTTGCTTGAAGTGGTCTTAATTAACACGTTATGATTTGTAAATTTGTTTGTAAATCATTATCATCATTTTCGTCATCAGAAATTTCAACAACTCCATCCTGGTTTTGTATCATTGAAACAAGATTCTCAGTGAATTCTTCCTCAGTCTGATTTTGCACAGTCTCAACATGATCATCAATGTTCACCCAGTTTCTAAACTCCTCCTCACTTTGCCCAACCGGAGATGGTGACAAAGGAATGATCACATTTGTCAATTCGTCGTTGGTGAAGCCACCCTTTTTCCAACAGTTATTGATCGTCTCGGTTTTAACTTTGCCCCATGCTCCTTTGATCATATGAATTGCCTCCAGCAAGTTAATACGTTTCATCACAGTCTGAGCTTCAAGTCCCGTCTCAGGAGAATCATCTAGGATATCAATCAGCTTCTGGCGCATTTCATGTCTGAAATAACCCTTCATTAACCGGATGATGCCCATGTCACAGGGCTGCAAAATCGAGGTTGCGTTTGGTGGAAGAAAAAACAGTGAAATGTTCTTCAGAGTGGTGGCAGATTTGTGAGCTGAGCAGTTATCCACCAATAGAACTATGTTTCTTTCTCCTTCTGCAGCCATTCATCCCACGATTTAAGCCAGTCTTCGAAGATGCTCCTTGTCATCCATGCATTTTTGGAGAAGTTGTATAAAATGGGAAGAGAGCTAATGTTATTGAAGCAGCGAGGAGACCTAAATTTTCCAACCAACAGCAATTTCTCTTTGTCACCGTTCATGTTGCAAGTGACTAGCAGGGTTACGCGGTCTTTTGCTGTTTTGAATCCTCGCTGCGTTCTCTTTTTCTCTGCTTCTACGTAGGTACTTGCTGGTAGAGCACGGAAGTAGATAGCGGTTTCGTCAGCGTTGTAAATATTTTCTGGTGAGAATGATTCAAGAATACGTTTCATTGTTGTAGAACGAAATTCCTCTGCCCCAGCGATGTCTGCTTCAGCTGCTTCACCTATAAAATGCAAAAAGGTATGAAAATTTTTTCGGAAAACAAGGATGTAGCTAAAAAGAAAATGAGATAACTAACCTTTTAGGGTGGTAAATGTCACAGAGAATCGCTTCTTCCATCGATTGAACCATCCATCTGTGGCCTTGAAATTTGCATGTCCAGCGGCATCAGCAATATTGTTTGCTTTCTCCATTAGGATTGGACCATCAACTGGAGCATTTCTTTGGCGAGTAAACTTAAACCAATCAAATAGAGCTTTTTCTACATCCTCATCTTTCCCTGATCTTTTACGTTTCATCCCACTCGCAGTGTCTGAAGAACGTATAAGGGCTTCGTTTTTTATTAAGCCTTGTAAGCATCCTCTACTAATTCCGAGTCGATTAGCTGCTTCACGCTGACTCATGAAGGTAAACGTTTTGTAGCGATTGAGCAACTCTAGCTTTTCTGCTGCTGTTTTATCATGTCTTCTTGATCTATTCATTCTGCAATGGATCCAGAAAACTTTTCTTTAAGTTAAATCTCATAAAACCGCTTCAGTTGCAACAATAACTGCACAACTCCTACGACTGGTGTTCAATTAGTCTGCTTGATTAGGCCTACCAGTACACAAGGACATGTACGTTCTTGTCCATACGAAACTGATAATCCAATATTGTTTCGTCACTTTGCAATATTGTACTTATTAGTACATAATGAAGAAAAATTTGACTGCATAAAGCACATAAACTGGATGTATTAAGCGGCGCTTGGATTTATTAACCGAAGTTTTTATAACGGGAAAGGATTGGGACGATTCCGTTCCAAGCAAATTGGATGTAATAAGCGGCTGGATTTATTAACCGTGGATTTATTAACCGAATTCCACTGTATAATGCGCTATTTATTCCCATTTTGTTATATTTTGTGACGTCATAGGTGAGGGCAATTGATAGCACGGTCAACTGTGTAATACAACTTCAATCAAGTTGAGTTCGTATAAATAACACTGAGCTGACATTGTCTTTGAACGTCTATTTAGTTTATGCAGGCAGCTTCCGTCGCTAGTTACGTATTTTGTTAGTTGTAAATTTGTGGTCATAACCTGAGGTGGACAAAATGCCTAAAAGCCTACTTGAGTACAAGCATTGTTACTTATTCAAAAAATAATCAAGTAGAATTGAAAAATAATGTTATGTTTTTTGCTTGAGTACTAGCAAGAAAAAATAGCAAATTTAATCACTTAGTGGAAAAAGTAGCAAGTAGTTTCAATTTTTGTGCACTTTTGTATTGTATCTTTTTTAACCAGCGGTAATCAGTTGGGGGTGCTCGTACCTCATTAGATGCGAAAATGGATTTTGAAGTTGCAAACATTTCTCTCTACTTATAGCTTGACCCTTCGATTGCCACAATTTTCTTTTACGTATTTAATTTTTGATGCTTTAAAACATTTGTATTTCATCATAAAATAACATATTCAGTGATGTAAAAAACTAAAGACAACTAAACCTAAAAAAATGACATTATAATTAGTATTAGCGCAGCATGTTACTCGAGAAAATGTCAAGCTACCAGACTTGGACGCATTCTCCTCCTGCAGCAACACCAAAGGATAAGAGCATTGCGAGTACATGATATCTCCCTTATAGTCCTGTAAACCACATAACACTCCTCCCATTCCGCCACCCATATCTACCTAACTGTGAAGGAGGTGTTCTTCTTTGGGATTGCTGCATTAGACGTATCGTAGTAGACTTCTGGTTGCTAGACTTATGTTCAGGTGTTGCTATATTATGCAGCCCTGTAAATGCTATTTTTTTGTGAAATGCATTTGTTTTTATGTATTTGAAAATTTTAATACAATTTGAGCTAATTTAGCTTACTTCAAGCATACATAACTGTGTTCTCCTTAAACAGCAACGGCATTGCTCAATTATGTCGGAGTTCGATGATTGCGTACCTCCTATCAAACTCAACTAAATTTAGATCACGTTTATGTTTTTCCAAGATTATTGTGATTATGTTTTAGCCCTCTTTTAAGCCTTTACAATGTTACCATTAATCCCTTTCTTCTTACAGCAATATCTTGTAGTATCTGTAGTATGTTTTTTGACTGTAATTTCTAGTTTATTATAACTTTTGCAATCTGAAAAGAAGAAACATTTTTAGCTTGCATTGCTTACCAAATCAAAACTCATGTGTATGGCGCTGCTCGTGGTGTTTCTATGAAAGAGGGTTTGCTACGAGAGACACAATGTTAGACGGTTATGTCATTTAAGAAGACAATCGAAAGAAGTTATCGTAATTAAGGTTCACGACGTTTTCTTGTTTTCAAAAGAATTGGTAAAGTAAAATTAAATATTCTCGTAGTTACTACTTTTTCTTGTAGGTTTATTTTTTGTTTGTCGACTTTTCATAGATTCATCATAGATTAATATCTCCAGTGATGTAAAAAATTAAAGACAAATAAACATAGAGAAAGTGACATTTCAGCTAGAATAATAATTAGCATAAGTGCAGCATGTTGCTTGAGAAAATGTCTAGCTACTAGTCTAGGACACACTTTCCCCCTACAGCAACATCAAAAAGGAAGAGCATTGCGAGTACATTATGTCTTCCTTATAGTCATGTGAACCACGTAACAATCTTCCCATTCCGTCAGTCACACCTACCTTACTGTGAAGAAAGTGTCGTGTGTGCATAGAGGTGTACTTCTTTGGAATTGCTGCATTAGACCTTTTGTAGTAGACTTCTGGTTGCTAGACTTATGTTCAGATGTTGTTATTTTATAAAGCACTACAAATGTTTTTTTGTGAAATTCATTTGTTTTTATGTATTTAAAATCTTCTAAACAATATGAGCAAATTTAGTTTATTTCAAGCGTTTGATACTATTATTTGCTTTTGATACAATATTTGTAAATAGTTAAATGTCATAGGGGTGAGCAACTCAATGAGATCAATGTTGAGGTCAATGTTTTTTGCTTCTAAACCAATAGTTCCTAAACTGTGGTATGCGTACTACCAGTGGTGCATCAGCTTTTCGCAAGTGGTACGCAAGCAGTTTCCGGGTTACGTGCAGAGTTTTGTGTCCAAACATTTTGTATTCGATATTTTTGGCAACAAAGCAAAAATCACTTCACTTACCATTACGCTACCTTTTTCCTTTCCAAAGTCATCTGGTCGCTAGTGCAAACTATAAATTTAAAGTATCAAGTTTTCATAAAGTGTTCGGGTATTGAGCGAAAGTGTAAGATGAAAGTTTCTTATTGCTCTTGACTCACATTCTCATACTTGCATTACATTCTCATACACCTTAGCCATATTTTTAGAGCAATACGCCCAACAACTCTCGCTAGAAAACCAAGTAAGCATTTGTTTCTTGAAACACTTATTGCAATATGCTTTTAAAATTGGGCAAATTGTTTTTAAGATTAAAAATTTTTCGACTTGCCCTCTTCCCCCTTACAGATGTTTTGGTTGCTTGCTTGCTTGCATACCATTTGGTATTTAGTAATTTAGTTGAAAACAGGAGATGGTTAACTAAGCCCTATCTTAAATACATTAGTCATAGTGACGTCTAAAATAATTAGAAACTTCTTGTTTTTTCTAGTAAGTTTGCGTATTGAAATTTAAACAAGTTTTATTTTGTTTGAAACTTCCAAAAAAACTAGTATTGTAAACGTGAACGTAAGATTTAATTGAAATGTGAAATTTTATAATTCTTTACTTCAAGTCTTTAAATTTAAATCGCTTTACATCAGAAGATCGAAGTGCAAGGTGCTGCGTTACTTTGAGTAAGAATACATTATCCTGCGAAATATAGTTTTGTAATAAACCTATCTAGTGCATCGATCTTAGTAAATTTAAGAGTATATAATAAACAAGTTTATTTATCACATTTACGTGTACTCAATGCGGTTCAAAATAATAGAGAAATAAAAATATAGCATGACAAAAAATTGGTTGAAATCGAAGTATGCAGTTTGCAGTTATACTTTGTTATTTTAAATTATGTGTTAACATAGACCTATTACTGATCAAGAGCTAAAACTCGAATTTTCCTGCTTGTTTTAGAATTTTTTGTAAAGCGTTTGAACTTGATATTTCCTGGTACACTTTAATTAAAAATGCGTTGAATGAAAGCTAACACTCGCTTTTCTTGCTTTGATTTGAAAATTTTTAGTAACAGCAAACGATGAAACTTAGATTTTCTTTTTTTTTTATTGAAATTTAATACTTACAATAAAACTGATTTTTCCTGCTTTTTTAATCCAACATCAACCACGTAGGCTACACAATATCAATATAGCATATTATTTTTCTGTTGTTATGCGCAGCATCACATAATGAAAGCTGCAAACCCAGTAATTTTTAACGGCTTGATGTTTATTTAAAAGCTTTTAAAATCAGATGCTTGCGAAAAGTGGCTAGATGTGTAGCTATGAAAATGTGGCTGAAGTGGGGGTTTTTCTCCCCTTTCACGTGATTGCATTTTTGGCGGCATGCAACGACCGTAAAAATTTTCCGGGGGTATATATTCATGTAGAAAACAATTGGGAGCCATTATTCTGAGTAAACAAACTTAGATCTTATGATATTTAATCTTTAATATAAAACCCTGAAACCAAATAATGTATTATCGAATTGGAAAGTGAATTATAGGCCGCCATCATCTATTCCTAGATCTTTACTCTAACGTAAAGATATTTTCACGTTGCTGATAATATGCAGGAGTCCTACTTAGATCCAGAAGCCATTTTTTTTTTGTTCCTTCAATATCTCTGGCCTATTTACCAATATCTCCCTGATATAAACTACTCAGATCTGTGCTGATACTTTGTACAACAATGAATTTGTTTGGTCTTTTAAGACATTTTTCACTGAGGTTCTAACCGCAGTTGCCACATTAGTTGAATTCAGTTTTAAACATACAATGTACAAACAGATTGGTAATGTTGCCATGGACACTCCATTTGGCACAGATTTTGGTTATGTATTTTTTGTGTATAACAAAGAGGAACATCAGAACTATTCTTCGCATAAAATGGCTATCAAGACATTGTTGCTCTGGTAAGTATTTCCGAGATCATCGTCAAATGTGATGAACACCAGAAAGAAGATGACCCTAAACGCCTTAGAGAGCTAAAACTTCTATAAATTAGCAATATATCTTTAAAGTTTCAGAAGCTAATCAAAACTACGGTAAATAAATATTACTACAGAGCAACTGAAGTTCGGATGATAATTTTCCACCAAATATATTTTGTTTGCAATCTATGATGTTGCAATTATTTAAGTTTTTCCTAGCCTTTTCGTATCACTTATTTTGCCCTAAGGCTCATCAGGAGTGCAATAGATATGCAAAATATTTGTATTTTTGAATAAATTTTAGTGGATATTACGGTGATTAAATAAACAATTCTATATAGAATCGAATTTTAAAGTGCTAAAGAATTTTAGATTAGACGATGATGTCGTCTAGAAAAATTGAAACAAGATCAATGGGATTACCGTATAATTACGCACATACCAAAATATTCTGAGTTCAACAATTGTATGGTTGCCTGTAAACACGGCTACTTTTTGGAAAATTTAAAGCTGTCTAAATTAAAACTGACTGCGGGGCTCATTACTGCCAGCAATTTACTAATTGATGCACACATGAAACTATGGGAATAGAATATGTTGTAGTGCTATCATAAAGTAATAATACGAATTATAGGAGCTGGTGTTAGCCTTTTTGAGATATTACTTTTAATTAATTGATATTAAGGCAAATAGGCTAACTGCAATCAGTTGAATAAAATACCACTTCCACGACCGGTTTCGTTCCTATTAGAACTCGTCAGGTGGGCTCAGGTATTGAACCGACGATCACATGAATTGCTTCATGCGGTTCATGAAGCAAATTCATGTGATCGGTTCATGAAGCAAATTTATGTGATCGTCGAGAATCGCATCAAGCTCACTATAGTGAGCGTGCACCATATATAAGCTTAAAATTAACAGCATCAGTTGAAAGGATCGATGGCGGAGTGGCATAAATCGCATGAAGCAATTCATGTGATCGTCGGTTCAATACCTGAGCCCACCTGACGAGTTCTAATAGGAACAAAACCGGTCGTGGAAGTGGTATTTTATTCAACTGATTGCAGTTAGCCTATATGCCTTAATATCAATTAATTAAAAGTAATATCTTAAACAGGCTAACACCAGCTCCTATAATTCGTATTATAACGTAATAAAGGCACTGGCTTGGCTGGGAATTAAAAGCATATATCGCATCAAGCTCATTGTAGTGAGCGTGCACCATATATAAGCTTAAAATTAACAGCATCAGTTGAAAGGACCGATGGCGGAGTGGCATAAACCGCATGAAGCAATACATGTGATCGTCGGTTCAATACCTGAGCCCACCTAACGAGTTCTAATAGGAACGAAACCGGTCGTGGAAGTGGTATTTTATTCAACTGATTGCAGTTAGCCTATATGCCTTAACATCCATTAATTAAAAGTAATATCTTAAACAGGCTAACACCAGCTCCTATAATTCGTATTATAAAGTAATAAGTTAGTCTGTGACGTAATAAATGTAAAAGGTACTGATTTAAAGAGCAGTAGTAATTTGTAACGTTATTATTTAATTAATTGTTGCTTAAGAGAACCATCAAATGGAAATGAAAGGAAAATTTTTCAATTTTGATTTTGCCTCTGGTTGACATTTTGCAGTCAGTTCAAATTTCTTTTTCAGTGTGCTATTTGGTTCAGCCTAGAGGATTGCAAGCTTTTCTGTGAGACACAAATTGCTGTGTCTGCCTCCATATTTACATGATGGTGCGTGCTTAAGTTTTTCCCATTTTAAGTTAGAATTTTCTCCTGCATCCTTGGCATCCCCAAAAGCTTTTGACAGTGATGTTGCATTCTTTTTCTCTTTTTTTAAAGAATTGCTTGTGGTTGTAATACCAAGAATTGAACTCGTATCGCAGCATCCAATCTAGTAATGTGATTTGTTGCTAGATTGATATTTGCCCGGTGTATTACTGCCCGTTGCCCATATTTACCTTTTAGCAGTCATTCCTGTCAACAACAGACGCAGAGTAAAACCCTAAATATTTGTTACCACTCTGCTACCCATACAATCTCGTCGGTTAGTTTTCCTCTTCCACTCAGATCGCAGTTTCAGTGTGTTATCTGTTTACGTAAGTAAACTTGGAGCATGAAACTGAGCTTTCTTTACTAATCTGAGTAAAAATATGATAGCCAGTAAACTAGTAAACATTTTATTTCAAAACGTTTTGCTTTATATTGAAAGCATCATTAGTTGTAATTAAAATGTTCTCTACTAGGCTAGGCTAACTTTTTAATCACAAGTGCGATACTTTCAGTATAAAGCAAAACGTTTTGAAATAAAATGTTTACTAGTTTACTGGCCATCATATTTTTACTCAGGTAAGGAAATTTGTTTGATTGTTCTTGACCGTTTGCAATTAACTTTATCTCATTTTGCATTTATCAAGTAGAAATCAATAATTCAACTGCAATTTAATTTCTACGAATAGCAAACATCATGGCAATTTTCCTCGATCAATAATTTCTGGCAAATTCAGAATTTCTCATTCTATTCTATTTATTCTTGCAATCAATGTAAAAATGGAATAAATAACTATTGTGAGTTCACAATAACTTGACTTTATTCATCGTCACTGCAACGAAAATTTAAGTAATTACAACATGCGAAGTTTAAGATAGAATTTCAAAAACACCTTAAAATCCACAAAGCAATTGAAAATTATATTTTCAGTAGTCTTTCATCATTTTACACCAGCTTTCTTCACCAAACCATGTGCAAGCAATTGTTTATGTGCTTTAATATATTTTTATTTGGTAATGCCTCCATCCCCTTTGCTTTAGACAAGAACATGAAGCAGCTTATTTTCAATTCGAAAATGATTTTTAAAACATATTGGTCTTGACCACAAACGTTTACCGTCAATATATAAATTTTAAATAAATTCCAAATAACCTATTAGTCTTTATTTTAATTTCACCCAATTTTTCTCCTATTCTGACCAAAGTTATCATGATGTCTAAACTTTCTTCACTGGATTTTGTGCCACTCTTGTCGTTCTCCCAGAGCATAAACAGAGCTCATCACGATCAGATCTTTGGTTTTAACAGTTCGAGCTCATTTGAAAAGACTAAGAATGTCGCAGAGCAGAGCGTCGACAAGTTTAAAGACTCCGCTGGCCCCGAAAAATAAAACACTTCTCAAATCACGGCAATCAAGCGAAGATTTTGTTTCCAACTTTGGCGAAAGTAAATAAAGCATAAATAGATGGAAGCCTTGTACTTGGTCGGTGCGGAACTAACTAGCAGAGTTAACCTAGAAGGCATGAAGGTTGCTGCCGACAGAGAAGTTCTTTTAATCGACGTTGAGAATCTATAAAAAAGTATTTAGTTGGCGTAAATGTTGTTATGCCAAATGCAATTGATAGAATTGCCTGAAAATTGAGTTTGGTTTATAGGGAATTTGACTAAAAGCAATGCGTCAACACAGTCTATGACGTTGCTATGAGTATTAGTAAACAACAATCATGAGCAATGTTTTTGTTTTGAGAAACAGAAAAACTTGTTAAATTAGTTTTAAGTCTCCCTGTTTCCGTAGCCTCTTCAGAGCGGGCATTTTCATCGTTAAAGCGGCTGAAGGCGTACTTACAGAAAGTGAAATCAGACAGACAGACAGACAGAAACGTCTTTTTTTGGTGGATATTCATTAAGACAGGCTAGACAAAATAGATGTGCACAAATTGATAAAACGGTTCATTAGCCACAGTCCTGAACGAAAATCGGTCTTTGGTGTTTTGCACAA